>CM062808.1:148219699-149419699 GCA_031772625.1 Pinus tabuliformis | reverse complement strand
ATTCTGAGCAGCAAGAGATAATGGCAGACCGACCGGTCTCTACAGTCGAGAAAATTCAAGGGCAAGACCCTTCAACTCGAGCAAAGGTGATGGAAATTCTTGTATTATAGACTCCTCTTAATGAGGAAAGGGCCAAGAAAAGAGATACACAGGAAGAGACTCCTACAGGGACATCTGCAAATCAGCAAGGAGAAAAGAGACAGAGATTAAACCCTTATTCAGAAGAAGAAATGCCAGAGGGGCCAAATCAACAACAAGTTCCCCCAAGTATGGAGACATCAGCGAGCTCCTTCCAGCTAGAGGTAGAAAGACAACAAGGGGTGGAGGTTACATCTACCAGGCAACAAAGGAGACATGGCTCTGATATTAAGAAGGCATTCACTGATATTAAGGCTAGAAATGAGACAGTGAGGTACCAGCTATCAATCATTTTAGACCTATAACGCAGCAACCACAATCAACTGCTAACTATATCAGAACCAATCTGGAAGTGCTCTCCAAAGAAATCCACCCGATGGACCAGATTGAATTGCACAAGTAGACTGGTGAAATGGTATATTCTACCTTGGCAGACAAAACGTTGTTGGCCCATAGATTGCAAAAGTCTCTGCACAATACTTCTGCCCAACTAGAATTAGAGAATGCCTCCTCAATGGCTAAGGATAATAGAATCAAATCCTTGGAGGAGATTATTATAGAGTTGGGACATGATCCCCAGGATCCGAAAGGCATTTAGGCCTTGATCAAAAAGAAAGAGGAAGACATAGTAGCCCTCAAAAGACAACTCAAGCTGCCAGCTACATTACATCCTCAAGCCATAGAGATAGCACAACAAAAAGAAGAGCACGATGTGGTAACTTTTCTTATGAGCTTGCATAAAAGGTTGATATAAACAGAGAGTGCCTTGGAGGCATCATTTCAAGGAAGACAGGGAGATTTGGCCTCTCAGCTAATTCAAACAGCTCACATTCTTACAAATGCTCCTCCTATGGCCACCACAACAGTCCCTCCCATTGATCCAACATCTCCAGCAGGTTCCTCAAGTTCAACACTAGTTTCAGCAGCAACTACATCAACAACAGAGCAAGAGACCAACTTGAGTATGGAGGGGATGATGAAAGAAATAAAAGCCCTAGAAGTGCAGATGGCAGAATTGAAAGAGGCCAAAGAAAAGCTGGCTAAAATTGAGGAAAGATATGACAAGTCAAAGCAGGATGTAGCTGAGAAGACAAGGGAAGTAAAAACCCTGGAGAAAAGGATAAAGGAGCTAGAGAAAGAGCTTACTCTTGATAGGACCCTAGCCGAGGTCAAGAAAATTTTGTGGGCCAAAGATTGGCCAATCCATTGCTGATTAGTGGCAATCAATTGAAACTATACATGAGCAAATGGACTTGATAGGCTTAGCTCAATTTGAAAATCAAAAGGCTAGAGCATCATTAGGGAATATGCCTGAATAAGCCAACAGGATGATTCAATTTCTAAATACTCATACTAAAGAGCAACTGGCAGCAATAGGTATCAGGAACAGGACTGATACCATCTTACTAGTAAAAAGGGTGCTGACCCTAAGGAATTTTGTGCAAACTCTAGAAAGAAAATGCTAAGAAATGCAAGCAGAGGTAAATGAGTTCAGAATAAAGTTTGTAGCATTACAGAGCAGAGGGCTACCAACTTTAGTAACTAGCGCTGGAAGACTGCTGTCACATGAGCATTATGCCAACAGGGTAAACAACTATGCCTCCAATCAAATCACAGCCTCCTCGAGCACATCAGAAGAAATAGGGCCTCCATCTGGACAGAGTCTCTATGACAAACTAGAAAACCTGTTTTACATTGAGCATGAAATAAACCATCTCTTTGAAATCCAGCCAAACTTTTATAGATACAATGAAGCTGATGAAACACTAATAAAGATACAAAGACATCAGCTGCCTACAGAGGATTGGTGGAAAGGAATGATGGAGACATTGCTCAGGTGATCTTGTTTATTAATTCTTTTTTTGATCAGCTACAGGTCAGCACATACAGATAGCATGGTCTGCCTGTCAAGGGGAAGAAAAAATAGCGCAAGGCATAAATGGAATGTTCACTACATCTCATTGAATTCAAAGAAACTGAGCACTGATGATGAAGACCAAGACAACAACAAACAGCGTACTAGCATCAGAACGGCAAACACAGAATGAATTCGCAACAAGTAGCCGACTCACACAGCGCAGAAAAGTCAAAATATCTCTGACTAATTGGACAACTAGCACATTCATATTTATTACAACATTTATTCCCTCATTTACTACTTCTTAAGAGTTGGTAAAGAAAGTTATGAGTTCAAAGACTTATCTTCATGATATTTTGTATCTCCCTTTTGTATAAATACCTCCCCATAATATGTATTTGGGGTTGGTGATTTTCTTTCTAAGCTACGCTGTAATTTCTGAGACTATCTAATATAAGTGGCTGTTGAAGTTCATGGTTTCTGCGCTGTTTGAATGTGGAAATGATGGTCCAGGACATGCTACAGGATCCCTGTGTCACTCTATGGAACAATAAGTTATTCTAAACTCTGTTTTATGTTTTTTGTGTTTGTAAAATGTCATCTATGTTCCATAATCTTAGTAACAGTGAAGAAGAATAGCCCAAGATTTGTTTAAATGCACCCTGTGCTCAATCTCTACTATTAATTATGTTTTGTTCAGGATTAGCCACAAATATGAATTCTTAACTGCTCATGTTTGCACTAATTCCTTTCATTTTGAATATTGTTTAGGAATTCTTAATTTCTCCTGAATAACATTCATACACTTTCCCTCTGCCAGCATAATGAAAGATCCTTAACTGCCTTTCATTCCTTGACTTCATTCCACCAATTTCCAGATTTGAAAATTGTTCCAGAGCTGCCTATCTCGCTCTGTAGTATTGCCTTTACCCAGGAAACTCTTTCAACTGTACACCATCATAGACTCCATAGCCCAATGGAATAGACTATCTTAGACTTGCATCCCAGCTCTGCTTGAAATCACCATCCAACAAACTTAAAACAAAAACTTGTGCATGATAACTAGCCTAAAATACTCCAAAAACAAAGCTAAATTACAAAGAGAGAGCCCTCTCTGGTTGCATGTAGACTAGGACCTGCAGCTAAAATATTGGTTAGTGGTTATCTCGGCCGTATTCCCTTTAGGAGGCAAGGAACAACCTGAGTGATAACATCATTGGCGACTCTATTGGGGAACTGAATGTTTGTTTATAACTACTGCCTATTTTCTAAAGCTACAGATGGAGCCTGAAGTTAGCCAGGTAGCCTTTGAAACTGTCTTTGCTCTGCATTTAAAGAAGTAAATAAAAGCTTCTTCAGTCAATCTCCAGTATAGTTTTAGGCTATAAACAACTCTTCCAAAGATTTGATCAGTTTCTCTGTCTCAACATATTCAAAGGAAAGCCCAAAGCCTCCTATATTTCAAAGAAACTCTCGTAGAATATTGTGAAAAAATTGTGATCTTAAAACATCCTTAGAAAATACCAAAAAACAGATTTAGAAGATGGCTCCAAAGAAGAAAACTCGTTACACCAGGTCAAACCCTGACCCAGATCCTCCAGCTGTTTTTGAAAATCCCAACTTGATTCCTAAGACCTTTAGGAGGCAAGAAGCTCAAGAAATTTCTGCTGGTTTAGACCTTGAAACAATTCAACAGAACTATATCCCAACTCCTTCTAAAGCCTCAACCCATTTTCATGTTACTACTACTTTCCCTAGCTTTTCATCCACCTCCCAAAGCACATTCTCCACACCTCCATCCACTGCACATATTTCAGCTCCAGTCCCTGCTGTTCCAGCTGTCCCATTTCTTCCTGTTGCCCCATTTATCCTTGTAAATATGGCAAATTGTTATGCCCCTCTTGAGTTGCGTACAAATCCAGGGGCTATCCCTCAGGATTATCAAAGTAAAATCACATATTTTTATGGTACTGGCTCCTATACAGCCCAACAACACACTAAGAAAATGAAAGATTATTTTGAGAATTATGAAATAGATGATAATGATGTGAGAATGAATATTTTTGTCCAAAGTCTGACTGGTGATGTGAAGATTTGGTTTAGAGCACTTCCTGTAAATTCTATAGCTGATTCAAATCTCTTTACCAATCCTTCTTAAACAGATGGGAAAAGAAGAAAGACCCTTTACACATTTTAAAAGAATATGACAACTTGAAAAGAGGCCACAAGAAACCGTCCAAGACTATTGTGCTAGGTTCAACAATGTTTATAATGCTATTCCTCAAAACCTTAGACCTCCACCTGATTTAGCTTTGATCAAATTCCCTGATGGATTTGATTCTGACATGGCATACCAATTGAGGGAAAGAGCCCCTCCAAGCTTAGCAGACATGCAGAATATAGCTGTTAGTGTGGAGGCAAACTTAATTGCTAAACGAAATCGGGCAAGAGCTGAAAGAAGAACAACTTTCAAAGAGGAACCTTCAGCATTTGAACAAAAACTTGATGCAATCATCAAAGGTATGGACAGACTTGGGGATAGGGTGGAAACTATTGAAAGGAAATCATCATGGGAAGGTCAACCAAGTAACACTGCAAGAAGCCCAAACTTTAGAAAAAATCAAACTCCAAATGTTGGAAGGGCTGGCCCTGACCAGAACATCAGACCTCCATTTCAAGACAACTATGCCGAGGCCTCAACATCTAGTGAACCAATAGAGGACACCCAAATCAACCTAATGGGGTTAAACAATGATCAACAAATATTCTTGACCCAAGATGACCAAGAGGCCCACAATTTCAATCAATTCCAAACCAAATCCAGAGAATCATTTGATTTTAGGGAAGGCTATGATGCAGCAGTCTATGAGGTTCATAAACAGTACAAATTAAGAAGCAGAACCATAGATGTGCATGAACCTACCAAGGTCAAGGATACCAAATAGCCAAAGAAGACAAAGGATAAAACTGTCCAGATGGAACCCTCTAATAAAACAGACCCAGACCCAAAGGAAGTCACTGTGGAAGATGTATCAGACTCACAGTCTTTAAAAAAACAACCATACACATCCCATTCTTCGAAGGAAAGTCCAAACTGTTCTCCTGAAAATAATTCCAAATCAGATGTACCTCAAAACAACACTCATAATCAAGAGAAGATCACTGAAAATCCAGCTGAAAAGGAAAAGTCTGCTGTCCATAATGTAAAAATGCAGATAGAAAAACCTTTTAACTTAGAAACGGAAATAGGTAAGCTGAAAATAGCTATTCCTCTCTCTGAATTGGCCAAACATGAAGTTTACAGACAACAAATCAGTAGGTCACTCCAAATTCCAGAGAATAAGGATGCAGTCAATGTTCTAGATGATCAAACAGAGTTGATTTTCGGTCCGGAAGTCAATGGTAAAACAGTAGATGGAGGAGTTCCTCCATTCTATGTAAGCTTGAACATTCATGACAAGGTGCTCCATAATGCTATGTTTGATTCGGGAGCTTCCCATAACCTGATGCCAAAATCTGTGATGGAAAGACTGGACCTAGACATCAGAAGACCCTACAAAGATTTGTTCTCATTTGATTCCAGTCAGGTCAGGTTTCTAGGCCTAATCAAAGACCTTTGTGTATCCTTAGTCCAATATCCAGCCAAAACAATCTTGATGGATGTGGTGGTAGCTGACATTCCACCTAAGTATGGTATGCTTTTATCCAGATCTTGGGGTGCAAAACTCCAAGGATCTTTGCAACTAGACATGTCCTATGCCACTATTTCAGTCTTTGGCCACCCAAAGAGATTATACCGAGAAACATTAATGAAAAATGTGGTGAGCAGTCAAGAAAAACCCCAAAAATTCCCCATCTATTCTATGCATTACGACATGGATTTATTCATCTTATACAATGCTGGGATGTGTTCCACAACTGATATAAAACTCATAGAAGCAGCACCAACACAAATCATAGAAGAAGAATCTAGTACCCAAGATCAAAAAACTGGTGATGTGGTTAATGCAACAAAGGGAAATGATATACCAAATAAATTACATGAGCCAAAATATGCCCACTGAACAAGCTTCTAAAACTCTTAAGGCTAATCATAACCAAGAGATCTTATGGTACTTAGAGTTTGATGGCTCTGTCAACAAATTAGGAGCAGACACAGGGGTTTGGATACACAATATGCAAAATGACCATGCTGAAGGTCATGCATATAGGTTAAATTTCATATGTACAAGCAATATGGTCAAGTATGAAGCCCTTTTTCTGGGACTCAAACTGATTAGGAGTCTAGGGGCAACCAAGGTTTCAATTCTAGGGGATTCAGATCTAATTATATAGCAGATGAAGGGAAATTTTGTTACAAATGATCACAGGTTGAGGGCTTACAGAGGGGCAGCTATTGAAATTCTTAACACCTTCTCAGAATCTCAGCTAACCAAAATCCGTAGAAAGAACAATTTACATGCACATAGCTTGGCAACTTTTTCCAGCTCTTGCAAGCTACCATTTGAACCCAACCACCATTTTACTGCGGAAATCAAACACAGACCTGCTGTCCCAGATAATGTCAAAAATTGGCAAGTCTTTGAGAATGATACACAAATAAATAACTTCTTGACCTTGAAAGAGGAATTCTCTGGTATAAACATTGATACTAGCACTGTGGATCATCAACAACAGGTAGACAAAAGTGAGCAAAATATATCAGCTGAAACTGCAAATCTGATTTTTCACCCAACAACTTTTGATGACAGGAATCTACAAGAGCTAAAGCAAACAGACCTTGATGAAATAACTGAGGTAGAAGCTGAAGTAATTGAACTAAAAGGCAATTTCTTGCCCACAGGCTTAAATCCTTTGGAGGATTTATTTGATTCAAATGATATTTCAAGGAAGCTGTTACACAAAAATATTGTCACCATGATTATTTGCAGTCAGTATGGGTCTATCATCACTTGTACTATCCTCCTAAGCAAGTCTCAGACCTCAGCTCTTCAAGTCAAGCTTTGAAAATGGGAGAAAGACATTAAAAATCAACAAAGCTCTGGTTCCGCACTTTCTCTCACTGTTGCCTGCGGTCCCGCACCCCCTGTTTACAAAAACTGCGGACCTGCCTGCTCTGTCCCTAAAGGAGTGGGTTCGGACCCCCGTGAAAGTCAAAAAGGTGCAAGTTTATTCTAAAAAACTCACTTTGGGTTAATTCTAGATGATTCTAGAAGGAATTTTGACGTGGATTGGTCGCTCTTAGGTGGTTCATGCATCCCAAAAGAGAAGGAGCTAATCCCTTGATGAGAGGAGCTATCCCTTTGAAGGAGGGCTTTATCCCTTTGAAGGAAGACCTAGTAACTTCCCTCCATTGCACTATAAATTAAGGCATTGGGCTGGTTGCTAGGGAGGTTAGAAGCTGAACATTTTTGAGGGTAAATGCTGGTGGAATTGAGACTTCCTAGTTAAGCTTGAGAGGAGAGATCACATACCTTTTTGGCTTCATTGGGAAGAGAGTGAAACTTGTCAAAGTAGAGGAGACTTCTTGTTGGACCCTGGGAGGAGCTTGTACAACATCAAGGCACAGGTTGTAAAGTTCTTCTTTGATTTGAATTAATACAATCATATTCATTTTTCTCAACAAATTGTCTTATGTCATTTGTTTCATGAATTCCTTGATCATCATGTTAAGTATGCTTTATGATATTGGCTTTTCAGGTGCTATTTAATTTGTTTGCTTGTTTGTGTTTGCAGATTCGCAACAAGGGAGCTCATTTGGATCAAAGGAGCGAGGCTTCCACAAACTTGCATTGGACCTAAGGTAGGCCTAAAACACTTGTTTGCCTTTGTTTATAAATGCATATTTAGAGAAAGATAGTTTTTGACTGGCTTGCTTGTCACCAGATATCGTTAGATTCTAGGAAGGTCTATCTTGTCTGCAAGATCGACTCATTCCGTATGACAGAAGCCAAAAATGCAACCTCTTAATGCAAAAATTGGGGACTGTAACATTGGAACGACAGAAAATACCAAAATGGTAAAGCTCTCCAAAGCACTGCTTGCTGATCGAAAGTTGAAATACATTGATTTGTTTAAAGAGTTCCAAGATGTATTTGCCTGGAGTTATGAGGACCTCAAATCCTACGATACTTTAGTCATCCAACACACTATACCCTTGAAAGAGAATAAAAAACCTTTTAAACAAAAGCTTAGAAGGGTGAATCCTATCCTCCTTCCCCTGATTGAAAAGGAAGTTAAACGTATGTATGAACTGGAATCATTGCACCTATCAGGTTCTCAGAGTGGATTTCGAATCTAGTGCCTACTAGGAAGAAAACGGGAGAGATAAGATTGTGTGTTGACTTGAGAAATTTAAACAAAGTCTCTCTCAAAGACCATTATCCTTTACCAAAACTGGATCATATCCTACAAAGGGTAGTGGGAGCCTCTAGGATCTCATTGCTATATGGATTCTCAGGATTCAATCAAATTTTATTACACCCAGGTGATCAAGACAAGACTGCCTTTACAACACCTTGGGGAACCTTTAAATATGTTAAAATGCCTTTCGAACTCAAGAATGCAGGAGCCACTTTTCAAAGAGCAATGGACATAGCCTTTGCCAAAGAGATCCATGATTTCTTAGTCATATACCTTGATGATCTCATTGCTTTTTCAAAATCAGACCAAGAACATTTAGAACACTTAAGGCAAGTGTTCGTAATTTGCAGAAAATATGGGATATCATTGAACCCAAAGAAATCACTTTTTGGCCTAGAATAAAGCAAACTCCTAGGTCACATAATCTCAAAATATGGCATTAGGATTGATCCGGACAGAATTCAAGCTATCCTTCAAGTGCCTCATCCAAGGAACATCAAAGAACTGCAAGCCTTTTTAGGAAAGATCAATTTCCTAAGAAGGTTCATTCCCAATTTGGCTGAGCTTATAAGACTGTTAAATAATATGCTGAAGAAAGATTCTAAAGTCAAATGGACGATGGAAGCTAAACAAGCCTTTGAGGACATCAAAACCGCTTTGACAAAAACACCAGTCCTCACAAGTCCCAAGTTTGATAGAGATTTCATCATTTTTTCCTTTGCATCTGAGCATACAATTGCTGCTGTCCTATCAAAAAAAGATGACCAAGGATGTGAGAAACGCATTGCTTTCTTTAGCAAAGCCCTTAGAGATGCTCCCTTGAAATAGCAGATCATGGAAAAACAAGCTTATGCCCTTGTAAAAGCCATCAAGGATTTCAGAGTTTATATCTTATACTCTCATGTGATAGCCTATGTTCCAAATGCTGTGGTTAAAGACATTTTAACTCTAGAAGGAATTGAAGGTAAAAGGGGAAAATGGATAGCCAATATCTTAGAATATGACATTGAAATCAAGCCCACAAAACTCATAAAAGGACAAGGATTAGCTAAACTGATGACTGAAACCAATTTTTAAGCCCTTGACATCAATGAACTGGACAACGAGCAGGAGATGGCGACTCCATAGATCAATCAAGCCCTTTTACAATCCCCTTGGTATGTTGACATATGTTTTGTATTATTAAACCTGCAAGCTCCTCCAGGGTTGTCCAGGACTAAAAAGAGATTCTTGAAAATGAAAGCATCAAAGTTTTGTATTATAGATAATGTGTTGTTTTGGAAAAATCATGAAGGTATTTTGCTTAATTGCCTAACATTGGATGAAACTGACAAAGTCCTCAAGGAGTTTCATGCAGGGGATTGTGGAGGACACTTATACTGGAAATCAACAGCTGATAAGATTCTAAGAGCTGGTTTCTATTGGCCTTCCCTGTTTGTTGATGTGAAAAAGTTTGTAGTTTCATGCCATAAATGCCAGATCTTCGAAGGCAAGAGAAAGTTGTTACCTTTACCCCTCAAACCTATCTCAACTGAAAGACCATTTCAACAATGGGGTTTAGACTTCATTGGTGAAATCCACCCTTCATCCTCTGCCAACACAAGTGGATCTTGACTGCTACAGACTATTTTACCAAATGGATAGAAGCCATCCCTTGTAGGCAAGCCAACGACTCAATTATTATGCAATTTTTAGAAACCAACATCTTGTCTAGATTTGGCTGGCCGGAAAAAGTTATTACAGACAATGCTGCTGCTTTCAAATCCAAAAGAATGATCAACTTTTGCCATAAATACCACATTACCTTGGGCCACTCCATAGCCTATTATCCTCAAGGTAATGGCTTAGCTGAGTCCTCCAACAAAAGCCTCATCAACATCATCAAAAAGGTCTTGGAGGAGAAAAAAAAGAATTGGCATAAAAAACTTGTGAATGCACTATGGGCAGACAGACTGACCACCAAAAGATCCATTGAAACAAGTCCATATGAATTGGTATATAGTTTGGAGGCAGTCTTCCCCTCCTCTTTGGGAATCCCTGTAACCAAATTACTGCAAGAAATTCAAGCAGAACCCAATAATATTCAAAGAAGGATCAATCAAACTATTCACTTGCAGCAGACAAGAGAGGAAGTATATAAGAGAACCCAAGTTCTACAAGATAAACTCAAGAAGATCTTTGACAGAAGAACGAAAGCTAAAGATTTCTTCGTAGGAAACAAAGTGCTGAGATTGGATTCTAGGAGGGAAGATAAAGGGAAACATGGGAAATTTTATTTTCTTTGGAAAGGACCATATGTTATTCATGCTGTACAAGGTAACAACACCTATTTTCTGAAGAGCTTGGATGGTAAAGATAATGAGGAAGGCCCAGTCAATGGACGAATGCTCAAGCATTATTGTGATTCCCTTTGATCAACATAACACAACTGTGTATTGTACATAAATATTTGTATTTCCATTAGTTTTTATTTACAACAATTAGATAAGGAACAAGATGCAGCAGATTTTGAGCTAAAAGTCAAGGAATTACACCACTTTAGGTGTGCATTTTGAAATTACCACAAGAGATCAAGAAGAAAGCTTGGGATTTATAAAGGTGATGATGAACACTCAGAAAAACTAGCAAAGACAGAGCTGTAATTTTGCACCAATCAGCTCATAAAGACTGCACACATGCTACAAAGATTCAGATCATTGGTTTCCAGCAGATGGAAGTTTTGAATTACAGTAGTCAACTGAGAATAAGGAAATCTGATCTGCTGTTCTTGGCTTTTCACCAAGAAAAGCCATCCCCAAGTGGAGCCACTATTAGGTTCCTATACCAATAGGTTTCATTTTTCATGATTGACTATGGAAGTGCCAAAAATGTTCATCCTTGCATACTGCAATGGTTCCATATTTTGTAAAACAAAGGAAGAAAATTAAAAAATGAAAAGAGGGTATGCCCTAAAAGAATAATCAAAGGGCAAAAAGAGTAAATTGGTAAGAAACAATAAAAGAAAATGAACCCCAAAGAAAGACCAGGAAAGTGGCCAGTCAAAATGCCACTGCTATCTTATGTACAAGTTCACAATGTGCAGATATTGTTGCTTACAACACTTGATGGGTGGCCCAACAGTTAAATCTAGACCATTCCATGTTTAAATTGCTTGTTGTAGAATAGAGAATGAATATCTGTCCAAACAGTTCAAGCTTGGCAGATGAGTAGAGAGGTAGAGAAATTAAGGAGCCCAACTGCTTAATCTGGGCCCTTGGAAGAGACAAGGGTAGACTTAGATAGGAGGGCAGTCAAAAGAAAAGAGGACAATCAGGGTTTGCCAGTTCAAGTGCACCCAATCAAAAGGAGGAAAATATGTTAGGTGTATTAGGCTGGGTAGGTAGTTTGAGGTTGCAGAAGCAGGTGGGTGCTCACTTTTGTCTTGTCAAAAAGACTCATCTCATCAATGACATTGGTACCATGCCAGTTGTTTGTTTGCATAACAATGGAAGCATGACTAATTCCCCTATCATTCCCCCAGAAATATTTTTACTAACATCCCCTCAAGGACCTTGGGATCTGCCCAATAGTCCTGTTTCACTTCATTCTATGAGAAATACTAAGTTAAACTCTCAGTTTGCTTAGTAGAAAGAAGCCACATTTCTTGTGTAAAAATCATCATTCAATAATCCTTCTGTCTTTCTTATGTTTAAGTTTACACTTTATAAACTTAGCATTTGTCCATATAATTTCATTCCATAAAATCATATTAACACCTAACTTTATTATTTAGCTCCCTCAAACATTTTCCCATCCCTATTCTAAAAAAAACTATAATAAAAACCCCAAAAAACACTAAATATCCCTACCCCTTGGCACTATAGCCATATAATATAGTTTTGGGGAATACTATGTCCATTTGGGACTTGTATTAACCCTTCCGCATCCAAAATGCTTGGGATTAATTTAACATTTGGTTAAATTAATAACCATAGTCCACCCCCCACACATAAACCTAGCCTCAATACCCTCCGCGCTTGTATATTTTGGGATTGATTTAATATTCGATTAAACCAATAACCACGCCCGCGCAAACATAAAACCCACAATCCAAAGTTTTTAACCCCCCCGCGACATATTATAATATTAAATACGGGCAGGTCCCCGCGCCGTATCGTACCCACAACTATGCATCCCGTCAACCCTCTGATCTGCCCTCCCAGATCCGACGACCCTCGCCAATATCGGAGCGACCCCGCTGTACGAGGGTTAGCTCCCGATAGAAGGCGGTTTTGCCGCTGTACATGGGGACACGTGGCTCATTTTGATTGCATCGGGCCCGCGCTGACACATACCGCCCCCGTACCAAAGGCGTTTCGATACCAAACCGCTTACCGCATGTCCTCTCCGCCGCCCACGTCAGCTCTGCGTCGGCTTTTGCGTCACCATCCCCGCTACTGTATAGTCCGCGATGGCCGCCTCGTCACCCATCCACGTCAGGCACCACGTTACCCGCCGTACCTTGCTACAGTACCATGTGACTTCATGCTGACATCATCCCCGAAAAGCGCCAAAAGTGCCAAAATGTCCAAAATTCGATAAAAAGTCGTGAAAATGACTATTTTGTTTGTTTTCTATTGTGTGCTCGTGGAGCCTTTTGCATGAAATTTTATGTCCAAATCGCCCAACAACCTGCACAGTGCATCACCCGATGAATTCGCCTCCATAGTCCGACCTTGCAGCTCGGAGTTGTACCTACTAACAGTTCTCTGCACCATATAAATAGGTATTTACCATATGTTCACTTGTAAACCCTGTTTTCTGCAGTTTATCCATTAAAGTTGTTTGAACACCTGCGAATTCAAATGAAAAAGGCACTTGAGCTCCTGAAATTCCACTTGGAGGTAGTCTTCCCCTCCTCTTTGGGAATTCCTGTAACCAAATTACTGCAAGAAATTCAAGCAGAACCCAATAATATTCAAAGAAGGATCAATCAAACTATTCACTTGCAGCAGACAAGAGAGGAAGTATATAAGAGAACCCAAGTTCTACAAGATAAACTCAAGAAGATCTTTGACAGAAGAACGAAAGCTAAAGATTTCTTCGTAGGAAACAAAGTGCTGAGATTGGATTCTAGGAGGGAAGATAAAGGGAAACATGGGAAATTTTATTTTCTTTGGAAAGGACCATATGTTATTCATGCTGTACAAGGTAACAACACCTATTTTCTGAAGAGCTTGGATGGTAAAGATAATGAGGAAGGCCCAGTCAATGGACGAATGCTCAAGCATTATTGTGATTCCCTTTGATCAACATAACACAACTGTGTATTGTACATAAATATTTGTATTTCCATTAGTTTTTATTTACAACAATTAGATAAGGAACAAGATGCAGCAGATTTTGAGCTAAAAGTCAAGGAATTACACCACTTTAGGTGTGCATTTTGAAATTACCACAAGAGATCAAGAAGAAAGCTTGGGATTTATAAAGGTGATGATGAACACTCAGAAAAACTAGCAAAGACAGAGCTGTAATTTTGCACCAATCAGCTCATAAAGACTGCACACATGCTACAAAGATTCAGATCATTGGTTTCCAGCAGATGGAAGTTTTGAATTACAGTAGTCAACTGAGAATAAGGAAATCTGATCTGCTGTTCTTGGCTTTTCACCAAGAAAAGCCATCCCCAAGTGGAGCCACTATTAGGTTCCTATACCAATAGGTTTCATTTTTCATGATTGACTATGGAAGTGCCAAAAATGTTCATCCTTGCATACTGCAATGGTTCCATATTTTGTAAAACAAAGGAAGAAAATTAAAAAATGAAAAGAGGGTATGCCCTAAAAGAATAATCAAAGGGCAAAAAGAGTAAATTGGTAAGAAACAATAAAAGAAAATGAACCCCAAAGAAAGACCAGGAAAGTGGCCAGTCAAAATGCCACTGCTATCTTATGTACAAGTTCACAATGTGCAGATATTGTTGCTTACAACACTTGATGGGTGGCCCAACAGTTAAATCTAGACCATTCCATGTTTAAATTGCTTGTTGTAGAATAGAGAATGAATATCTGTCCAAACAGTTCAAGCTTGGCAGATGAGTAGAGAGGTAGAGAAATTAAGGAGCCCAACTGCTTAATCTGGGCCCTTGGAAGAGACAAGGGTAGACTTAGATAGGAGGGCAGTCAAAAGAAAAGAGGACAATCAGGGTTTGCCAGTTCAAGTGCACCCAATCAAAAGGAGGAAAATATGTTAGGTGTATTAGGCTGGGTAGGTAGTTTGAGGTTGCAGAAGCAGGTGGGTGCTCACTTTTGTCTTGTCAAAAAGACTCATCTCATCAATGACATTGGTACCATGCCAGTTGTTTGTTTGCATAACAATGGAAGCATGACTAATTCCCCTATCATTCCCCCAGAAATAGTTTTACTAACATCCCCTCAAGGACCTTGGGATCTGCCCAATAGTCCTGTTTCACTTCATTCTATGAGAAATACTAAGTTAAAATCTCAGTTTTCTTAGTAGAAAGAAGCCACATTTCTTGTGTAAAAATCATCATTCAATAATCCTTCTGTCTTTCTTATGTTTAAGTTTACACTTTATAAACTTAGCATTTTTCCATATAATTTCATTCCATAAAATCATATTAACACCTAACTTTATTATTTAGCTCCCTCAAGCATTTTCCCATCTCTATTCTAAAAAACAAACTATAATAAAAACCCCAAAAAACACTAAATATCCCTACCCCTTGGCACTATAGCCATATAATATAGTTTTGGGGAATACTATGTCCATTTGGGACTTGTATTAACCCTTCCGCATCCAAAATGCTTGGGATTAATTTAACATTTAGTTAAATTAATAACCATAGTCCACCCCCCACACATAAACCTAGCCTCAATACCCTCCGCGCTTGTATTTTTTGGGATTGATTTAATATTCGATTAAACCAATAACCACGCCCGCGCAAACATAAAACCCACAATCCAAAGTTTTTAACCCCCCCCGCGACATATTATAATATTAAATACGGGCAGGTCCCTGCGCCGTATCGTAACAACAACTATGCATCCCGTCAACCCTCTGATCCGCCCTCCCAGATCCGACGGCCCTCGCCAATATCGGAGCGACCCCGCTGTACGAGGGTTAGCTCCCGATAGAAGGCGGTTTTGCCGCTGTACATGGGGACACGTGGCTCATTTTGATTGCATCGGGCCCGCGCTGACACATACCGCCCCCGTACCAAAGGCGTTTCGATACCAAACCGCTTATCGCATGTCCTCTCCGCCGCCCACGTCAGCTCTGCGTCGGCTTTTGCGTCACCATCCCCGCTACTGTATAGTCCGCGATGGCCGCCTCGTCACCCATCCACGTCAGGCACCACGTTACCCGCCGTACCTTGCTACAGTACCATGTGACTTCATGCTGACATCATCCCCGAAAAGCGCCAAAAGTGCCAAAATGTCCAAAATTCGATAAAAAGTCGTGAAAATGACTATTTTTTTTGTTTTCTATTGTGCGCTCGTGGAGCCTTTTGCATGAAATTTTATGTCCAAATCGCCCAACAACCTGCACAGTGCATCACCCGATGAATTCGCCTCCATAGTCACCATATTTACCATATGTTCACTTGTAAACCCTGTTTTCTGTAGTTTATCCATTAAAGTTGTTTGAACACCTGCGAATTCAAATGAAAAAGGCACTTGAGCTCCTGAAATTCCACCTGTTAACTCACTTATTGACCCTTTGTTCAGGTGCAACCCGACAAATTTTCCCTCCTTTGCAAAAATCGCCATTGAGGCTCGAAATCTAGCTCCAGTTAGCGCAAAACCAGTAAAGACTATCTGCAAAATCCCTGCTATCTCCATTCCTTGCAAGCTTACTTGTTGCAGAGCCCTACATACTCTTTATTTCCCTTAAACTCTACTCAGTAGGAACATCTTTGCACATAACTCAAAACTGTAAATTCCTTGCCAAAAAACCACTGCCAAGACTCTGTTTTCTTGTTGAAGTATACAACAAATTAAATTATAATCCCAGTAAAATCATGGAGGCCCCAGTTGCCCTCAATATTGCACCACTAAATGCACCCCATAGAGAGTTAGAATGGATACCTCTGGCAGACAGAGACTATCAAATTGCTGATATGGAGGGAATCAAGCCTCACCTTTAGGCTTTCTGTGAGATAAGGAATAAATTTAGAAACAAAGTTGACCTATTGGGAATATGGGAATCCAACATGCCAATGTACTACTTGCCCTCAGTAAATGTCTTCCCTGACCTCATCCATCAGTGTTGTGCTAACTATGAGCCCTCTCAAAGGGTAGTGATGGACCCTGCTGGAAATGTCCTCTTTTACATTACTCAGTCCATAAATGAGATGTTGCAATTCAGGCCAACTCAGCCTTTGGTCCCCCTTTCCATGAAACAATTGCTGGATCAAGCCTCAAAGTTGCCCTCTGCAGAAATTGACCAAATTGCCAAGCTATTTATGCCACCAGACTGTTACTCTAGATTCACAATCCCATATCACCATGCTTGGTTTACTGAGGAGGGAAAAATGCTCATAGATATGATCTCCTACATTCCGGGGTTCAGAACAAGTGAAATTGTAGATGAGACTGTCTTTGCCTTGATGTCTATCTTTACTCCAGGACAGCCCCTGCTCTCAAGTATGACTATGCAACCTTCATAGCCAACAAGATTCATGAGCAGTTTATGAACTTAGAGAGGGAAAGGGTATTCAAATACGCCTCATATATCTATCATTTGCTGCTATACTATCAGTCTGAAAGTTTCCCGGTTTTCCTTAAGAAATTGGATGCTAGGGGGGAGCGAAGGTCTGTCATATTTTGGTCCTTAGTGTTCCATCATGTTAATCTCTCCCCCTAAAGATACTGTGAGTTCACTGACCTCTTTGTCTACTCGGCCACTTGCCTTTTATCAACAGATCCTCCAACTACGCTCACTGCTGAAATGCAGAGAATTCTGCACCTCTCAAAAGGATACAACATTGGTGACTGGTACTACTACCAAAACCACCCTATAATAAGGATCTATGGCTGTGAATTAGCCCCATGCAGACTACCAAAATATGTCCCCATGAGACTCTTTGCCTTGGAATACTACAGGCAGTTCAACAGTGCAGACTTAAAGCACTTCTATGGTGCTAGGAAAAAGGCACAACTTAAAATTAGACATCAATTGGGCCCCTTTATCTTTAATAAAAGGGAAGAAGCATGGAAGGATGCTGATGAGATTCTGAGAGAAAAACTCAAGCTCAAACTGAGTTTCTATTGGTCACCATATGACCCTGAACACTTCATAAGCTTTAGAAGAGTTAAGAACAAGCTCATAGGGTATCCCCACCACAGAATCCCTGAAATTGAACAATATGCCAACCAACAAGAATGGGTAGAGGGCACACTAGTGGAAGAGCTTACTGAAGAAGACATAACAGAAAAAAGCAATCAAGAACCTTGAAAAATTAGTTGACTTGGAATGTTTTGGACAGATGTTTTTTATAGCTCCTCGGCATCTTGGAGAAGGCACCTCATCTGCCACGGCTTCCCAGCAACCTGCTCAAGTAAGTGCTCCACCAGCAGGAACATCTAAAGGTAAAGAGGTGCAGGATTCAGAACAAGAAGTGCACCATTCTGAGCAGCAAGAGACAATGGCAGAATGGCCAGTCTCTACAGACTAGCAAAGTCAAGGGCAAGACCCTTCAACTCAAGTAAAGGTGATGGAAATTCCTGTATTACAGACTCCTCTTAATGAGGAAAGGGCCAAGAAAAGAGATAGACAGGAAGAGACTCCTACAGGGACATCTGTAGATCAACAAGGAGAAAAGAGACAGAGATTAAATCCTTATTTAGAAGAAGAAATGCTAGAGGGTCCAACTGAACAACAAGTTCCCCCAAGTATGGAGACATCAGCCAGCTCCTTCCAGCCAGAGGTAGAAAGACAACAAGGGGTGGAGGTTACATCTACCAGGCAACAAAGCAGATAGGGCTCTGATATTAAGAAGGCATTCACCGATATTAAGGCTAGAAATGAGCCATTGAGGTACCAGCTCTACAACCAGTTGCTAAGGATGGCTCCCACTAATCAGAAAAGGCTAATGGCAGCCTATGACATACAAGAAGGCAAAGTGACTCTCAGTCATTTTAGACCTATAATGCAGCAACCACAATCAGCTGCTGACTATATCAAAACCAATCTAGAAGTGCTCTCCAAAGACATCCACCCGATGGACCAGATTGAATTGCACAAGCAGATCGGTGAAATGGTATATTCTACCTTGGCAGACAAAACATTGTTGGCCCATAGATTGTAAACTCTCTGCACAATACTTCTGCCCAACTAGAATCAGAGAAGGCCTCCTCAATGGCTAAGGATAATAGAATCAAATCCTTGGATTAGATTATTATAGAGTTGGGACATGATCCCCAGGATCCGAAAGGCATTTAGGCCTTGATCAAAAAGAAAGAGGAAGACATAGCAGCCCTCAAAAGACAACTCAAGCTGCCAGCTACATTACATCCTCAAGCCACAGAGATAGCACAACAAAAAGAAGAGCAGGATGTGGTAACTTTTCTTATGAGCTTGCATAAAAGGTTGATAGAAACAGAGAGTACTTTGGAGGCATCATTGCAAGGAAGACAGGGAGAGTTGGCCTCTTAGCCAATTCAAACAGCTCACGTTCTTACAATTGCTCCTCCTATGGCCACCACAACAGTCCCTCCCATTGATCCAACATCCACAGCAGGTCCTCAAGTTCAGCACCAGTTTCAGCAGCAACTACAGCAACAATAGAGCAAGAGACCAGCTTGAGTATGGAGGGGATGATGAAAGAAATAAAAGCCCTGGAAGTGCAGATGGTAGAATTGAAAGAGGCCAAAGAAAAGCTGGCTAAAATTGAGGAAAGATATGACAAGTCAAAGCAGGATGTAGCTGAGAAGACAAGGGAAGTAAAAACCTTGGAGAAAAGGATAAAGGAGCTAGAGAAAGAGCTTACTCTTGATAGGAACCTAGCTGAGGTCAAGAAAATTTTGTGGGCCAATATTGGCCATTCCATTACTGACCAGTGGCAATCAATTGAAACTATACATGAGAAAATGGACTTGATAAGCTTAGCTCAATTTGAAAATCAAAAGGCTAGAGCATCATTAGGGAATATGCCTGAACAAGCCAACAGGATGATTCAATTTCTAAATACTCATACTAAAGAGCAACTGAGAGCAATAGGTATCAGGAATAGGACTGATACCATATTACTAGTAAAAAGGGTGCTGACCCTAAGGAATTTTGTGCAAACTCTAGAAAGAAAATGCCAAGAAATGCAAGCAGAGGTAAATGAGTTCAGAATACAGTTTGCAACATTACAGAGCAGAGGGCTACCAAGTTTAGTAACTAGTGCTGGAAGACTGCTGTCACATGAGCATTATGCCAATAGGGTAAACAAATATTCCTCCAATCAAATCACAACGTCCTCGAGCACATCAGAAGAAATAGGGCCTCCATCTGGACAGAGTCTCTATGACAAACTAGAAAACCTGTTTTACATTGAGCATGAAATAAACCATCTCTTTGGAGTCCAGCCAAACTTTTATAGATACACTGAAGCTGATGAAACACTGATAAAGATACAAAGACATCAACTGCCTATAGAGGATTGGTGGAAAGGAATGATAGAGACATTGCTCAGGTGATCTTGTTTATTAATTCTTTTTTTGATCAGCTACAGGTCAGCACATACAGATAGCACGGTCCGCCTGTCAAAGGGAAGAAAAATCAGCGCAAGGCAGAAATGGAATGGTCACTACAGCTCATTGAATGCAAAGAAACCGAGCACTGATGATGAAGACCAAGACATCAACAAACAAACATACCAACATCAGGACATCAAATGCAGAATGAATGCGCAGCAAGCAGCCGACTCACACAACCCAGAAAAGTCAAAATATCTCTGACTAATTGGACAGCTAGCACATTCATATTTATTACAACATTTATTCCCTCATTTACTACTTCTTAAGAGTTAGTAAAGAAAGTTATGAGTTCAAAGACTTATCTTCATGATATTTTGTATCTCCCTTTTGTATAAATACCTCCCCATAATATGTATTTGGGGTTGGTGATTTTATTTCTAAGCTACGCTGCAATTTCTGAGACTATCTAATACAAATGGCTGTTGAAGTTCATGGTTTCTGCACTGTTTGAATGTGGAAATGATGGTCTGGGACATGCTACAGGATTCCTGTGTCACTCTATGGAACAATAAGTTATTCTAAACTCTGTTTTATGTTTTCTGTGTTTGTAAAATGTCATCTATGTTCCATAATCTTAGTAACAGAGAAGAAGAATAGCCCAGGATTTGTTTAAATGCACCCTGTGCTCAATCTCTGCTATTAATTATGTTTTCTTCAGGATTAGCCACAAATATGAATTCTTAACTGCTCATGTTTGCACTAATTCCTTTCATTTTGAATATTGTTTAGGAATTCTTAATTGCTCCTGAATAACATTCATACACTTTCCCTCTGCCAGCATAATGAAAGATCCTTAACTGCCTTTCATTCCCTGACTTCATTTCACCAATTTCCAGATTTGAAAATTGTTCCAGAGCTACCTATCTCGCTCTGTAGTATTGCCTTTACCTAGGAAACTCTTTCAACTGCACACCATCATAGACTCCATAGCCCAATGGAATAGACTATCTTAAACTTGCATCGCAACTCTGCTTGAAATCACCATCCAACAAACTTAAAACAAAAACTTGTGCATGATAACTAGCCTAAAATACTCCAAAAATAAAGCTAAATTACAAAGAGAGAGCCCTCTCTGGTTGCAGGTAGGCTAGGACCTGCAGCTATAAGATTGGTTAGTCGTTACCTTGGTCGTATTCCCTTCAGGAGGCAAGGAACAACCTGATTGATAACATGAACCACAATCCTTCATGTATGCCTAGGAAAGTGCTATGTGATGTCAGAATGGAGGCGATTGTGTTGGCTTGGTAACCAGATGAATCACAATTCCATTCACCAGGAAGGAGTGAAAGGTGGGAAGGCCGGCTCGTGATGAGACCTCCTGTTCCAAGGACTTTTTTTATTTTTTTATTTTTCTGATATGCCTCTTGGATCATCTCCCTGGTGTGGTGGCCATAGTGGGAATGCCACTTCAGTTGCTTCCTTATGATCATGGTAGGCTTGCTCTTGATGAGACCCCCTATCCTTCATCTAACAAATCATGTTAGTAATTATATATATATATATATATATATATATATATATATATATCTGTTCCTTTTTTATATAGCACTTTCCTATTTATATACAGAGGATGGCTCAACACTCCTTAGGAGTAGGGATGGTGGAAGAAGTCTGAACATATCAATAGAGGAAAATATGCCCTTATTCTTATTCAATAATAATGATCAAAGAGAATTATGAAAATTAAGAAAGAACCAACATGATAAAAATAATCAATCAAATTGGTTTTAGTGAAAATAAAGACAACAAAGTGATATAAATAGTTGTGTCCTTTCCTCTTTTTTTCTTATCGATACAAAGCAATTTCTCTAAAAATAATAACTTTTCTTTGGTTTGCTGATTTCAGTATCCTCTAGTTTTTGTATTCTCGCATAAATGTATATCCGTGCCTTAAATGAACCATCATTAAAAAACAAATCCTCTAAATGATGAGACACACACACACGAAAAACAAAAAATGCAATCAAAAAGTGTTGTTCCTTAAATGGAACAACTGCTGTTCCTTAAGAGGGACAACAAAAGAACATCTGCACGCAAAAACCGTGGTTCCTTTAAAAGGAACAACAAACAAAAGAAAAAAAATACACTCTAAACTACTGTTCCTTAAGAGGAACAACAACTGTTCCTTAAATGGAACAACAAATCAAGCAAGGGCGAAATAAAATACTGGTCCTTTGGCGGAACAACCTAAGATCATCCAAAATCAAAATTGTTGTTCCTTCGGAAAGAACGGAAAAAAGAAAAAAATGCAAAGAAGGGCTGTTCCTTTAAAGTGAATGGAAAAACAATCTGGCGGAAGTGCTGTTCCTTCGCAAAGGAACAACAAAAATGAAAGTGTTGTTCATTCGGATATGAACAAAAAAAATGTGGAAATGCTGTTCCTTCGGAAAGGAACAACAAAAATGCGGAAATGTTGTTCCTTCGGAAAGGAACAGCAAAATCTGAAAGTGTTGTTCCTTCAGAAACGAACAATAAAAATGTGGAAATGTTGTTCCTTAGGAAAGGAACAACAAAATGCGAAAGTGCTGTTCCTTTTCGAAGGAACAACAAAAATGCGGAAATGTTGTTCCTTCGAAAAGGAACAACAAAAATGCAGAAATGTTGTTCCTTTGGAAAGGAACAAAAAAAATGTGAAAGTGATGTTCCTTCAGAAAGGAACAACAAAAATGCAAAAGTGATGTTCCTTCGGAAGGAATAGAAAAAATGCGAAAGTGCTGTTCCTTCGGAAAGGGACAACAAAAATTTGGAAATGTTGTTCCTTCGGAAAGGAACAAAAAAATGCAAAGTTCTATTCCTTCAGAAAGGAACATCAAAAGTATCGTTCCTTCGGAAAGAGATAGCAAAAATGCAGAAATGTTGTTCCTTCGGAAAGGAACAACAAAATGCAAAAGTGCTGTTCCTTCGGAAAGGAACAACAAAAATGCGGAAATGTTGTTCTTTCGGAAAGGAACAACCAAATGCAAAAAATAAATAAATGCAAAAATGCAAAAATCTGTATAGAAAGTAGTTTATACAAGAAGTAAAGAAAAACTTATGTACAAAATTTAAGAACAATGAAATTATTTAGTGAACCAATGCCGAGGAAAGATTATTTTCCTTAGCAAGAATCTGCATATTAGAATCTTCCCGGAGCTGCTGGTAAAAGGATTCCCGAGTAAGAGGTTTATAGTATAATCGCACTCGGTGGCCATTCCCTTTAAAATTTTGTCTAGATCCATCAATAGTAGTCAAAGTAATGGTGCCATTGTCATGCACTTTCTATATTTCATAGAGTCCAAGCCATCATGTCTGAAGTTTTCCTGGAAAATCTTGAAACTTGGAGTCATACAGGAGTGTTGTTGGGTCTCTATAATACTAGTGATTACCCCATTACTATTGTAGTTGTATCCCTTATTAATATTGTTGTGCCCCTATTGTCCCCATATTTTTATTACTGTGCCCCATAGAATCCCTCTATTGTTATTTTTTTGGCTTTATATTATTATTGTTAGGTCGGCTGGGTTATATTGTGATTCCATAGACTCCTATATATAGAAAGGAGGTTTTGTCATTTGAATCATCCAAGAATTTTTCATTTGTGTAATGTAAAGGAGGTTGCCCCCTTGAAGAGGCTGAATTATAAGGCGTTGATCTCTCTTTTCTATCTCTTTGTGAGTTGGTTTCATAACATTTGGTATCAGAGCTTTGGCTTCTAGGGTTTCGCTGCTCCAAACAGGTCATCGTGGCATTTTCGCTATAATTTTTTTTTTGAGATTTTTCAAAAGCTAAAAGAAAAACCCATTTGAGAAGAAATCACGCTGAATCTAGGGTCCTAATTTCAGAGCTTTTCGCGCTATATTTGCAGAGATATAATCTGAGGAAATTGGTCTTTTTGTAGACTCCTGAATTACATTCCAAACAGGTGGCTTGAGGAAAATCATCATAACTTTCTCTTTGAGCATCGGATTGAAATTTTGTAAGAAGTTACAGAAAGAGAACGGACTATAGTTTCTTATGTATATTTTTCAAAGCCAAAGGCCGAAACGGGACTCGTGGCACATAGTACAAGTTCGCTGTACTAAACTAGTCTATAATTAGGTCATATTGGGAGATTGTGCATAACTCTTCCTTGGAGAATCCAATTTGGATCAGACTGGTGGCATTGGAAATAGGACATAGAGGGCTACTACAGGTCACAATTTTAGAATTTTATGATCCGAAATTGCAGTGATACATCAGATTCAGTATCAAGATTCTACACAGTGAAAAAAGGTGTGTAGTTTTTTTAAATTTTTGCATAAGCTTGGTTTGAAAAATTAGTTTGACTCGGTAATTGATGCCCCGAGGAAAGAAAATGCAAACACCTAGTAAGCAACCTGAAAGCTCTAGCATGACTCATGAAGAAGAGGAAGAAATGCAACATGATATATCAAAATTACGAGACCAAGTGCAACAAGTGTCACTTGCACAAAAAACAACAGAATCTAAGGAAAGATGTAGAAGCTAAGATGGATGGTTTAAAGAAAGGTGTGGAAGCTAAGATGGATTGTTTAAATAAAGGTGTAGAAGCTAAGATGGATGGCATGGAAGCTAAGATGAATGGCATGGACACTAAAATTGATGGCATGGATGATAAGATGGAAGAATTGAAGATAAATATGAATAAGTTGCTACAAGAAATGGTCACTAATGGTGAAAGGGTAGTAAAGGAAACTCATGATGAGAACAAAAGAAATGTTAATCATGATTCCATAGACTCTAATGTTGGATCAAAGACCCACCATATTCCAAAAATCGATATGAGGAAGTTTGATGGCAAGGATCCCGAAACATGGATATTACAGATGGAGCAATTTTTCGATCCCAATAATGTGCAAAACACACAAAAGGTACGCATTGTAACTTTATATTTGAAACCAAATTAGTTTGTATGGTATCAATGGCTTTGATCTCGTAAAAAAATTATCACTTGGGCAATTTTTATGGAAGAATTGACAACACATTATGAGGATACAAAAAGCAACACTTTTTTTAGCCAATTGATAAGTCTCAAACAAAAGGGTTCAATAGTGGAGCACATTGAGGATTTCCAAAAATTTAACATAAGGGTAAAAAATATTCTAGAGGAGCATAGGATTGATGTTTTCATAGGGACTTTAAAGGATAATATCCAACATGATGTTCGCCTTTGGGAACCTGATTCATTAGAGAAGGCATTCAGGTTAGCAAGAAAAATGGAAAGCAAAATTATGGCAACTAGGAAGCAGACCACTCACAACTATAAAGATGGAAGTGTTGTTGCCCCTAGCCTTCCACAACCTATAAGGTTGACACCACAACAATTGGAAGAAAAAAGAGCTAAAGGGCTTTGTTACAGTTGTGATAGCAAATACACTAAAGGTCATAAGTGTGCTGAGAAGAAGTTATTCTACATAGATTGTGAAGAGGAAGAAGAAAAGGAGCAAGAAAGGTCAAAAGAAGAGGATATACTCTAGGAACAAAGACTAGATAAAGAAAAAATGAATCTAACCATATCTTGTAATGCATTGGCGGGAATTACCACTCCTCAAACCATCAAGATAGAAGGACAAATCAAGAAGAAAAAGGTAATAGTGTTGATTAATTCAGGAAGTACCCACAATTTTATACATTGTAAGGTAGCAAAAGAATTGAATTGTTTCTAATATCCATCACCAGAGTGTCAAGTGATGGTTGCAAATGGAGGAACAATAAATTGCTCTGGAAAGTGCCATAATATCAAGCTATCCATGGGAGAAAATTTATTGACTAGCCCAATGCTTTCCATTTTAATGGGAGGTGCTGATGTTGTACTAGGAGTCCAATGGCTACAATCCTTGGGTACAATAGCTTTTAATTCTCAAGAACTTTTCATGAAATTTTCTGTGGAAGGAAAGTAAGTTGAATTAAGGGGTATTGTAGGGAAACCATGAAAGATACGGTATGACAAAGCTTCTAAAAAAGGAACAAAGAGGTGTAATTGCACAATTATGTTCGCTAGATGTTTCCACGTTGGAATCATCTATTTCTCTAGATCTCCAAAAGTCTTGGACAATCATTCCAAGGTATTTGAGACTCCCAAAGGTCTCCCACCTATTCATGATCATGATCATGTTATTCATCTGATTCCAGGAAGTGTTCCTCCAAACATCAGGCCGTAAAAATATCCCTATGCCCAAAAGAGTGAAATTGAACGTATGGTTGTAGAAATGCTAGAGACTAGTATAATTCAACCGAGTCAAAGTTCTTTCTCTGCTCGAGTAGTATTGGTGCACAAGAAGGATGGATCATGGCGCATGTGTCTGGATTATAGGGAGATCAACAAGCTCATTATTAAAGATAAGTTTCCCATTCCTGTCATTGATGAATTACTGGATGAATTGCATGGATCAATTTACTTCACCAAGTTGGATCTTCGTTCAGGATATCATCAAATCAGAATGAAGACTGAAGACATTTCGAAAACAACATTTAGAACTCATGAGGGTCATTATGAATTTTTGGTCATGCATTTTGGCCTTACCAATGCACCTTCAACATTTCAAGGTTTGATGAATTCCATTTTCAAACCATTCCTTAGAAAATTTGTGTTAGTATTTTTTGATGATATACTAATCTATAGCAAGTCTTGGAAGGATCATGTTGAACATGTTGACAGGGTGCTACAACTATTGGAGGAGAAACAATTATATGAAAAATGATCCAAAAGTTTCTTTGGAGTACAAGAGGTGGAATATCTGAGTCATATTGTATCTCATGAAGGAGTTAAGGTAGACCCTAGCAAAATTAAAGCCATTAAGGAATGGAAATTCCCCACATCCATAAAGCATATGCGAGGATTTCTTAGGTTGACAGGGTATTATCGCAAGTTTGTTAAGAATTATGGGAGAATAGCAGCACCTCTAACAACATTATTGAAGAAATATGCATTTTCATGGACTCCAGAAGCAATAAATGCCTTCGAGCATCTTAAAGAGGCAATGTGCCAAGCATCGGTCTTAGCTACACCAGACTTCACAAAAACCTTTATTGTGGAATGTGATGCTTCAGGAAATGGAATTGGTGCTGTTTTAATGCAAGATGAAAGATCCATTGCTTTTGAAAGTCGTCCAATCAAGGGAAAGTTTTTACACAAAGCTATTTATGAGAAGGAAATGTTGGCAATAGTCCATGCACTTAAGAAATGGCGACCCTACCTAATGGGAAGACACTTAAAGGTAAAAATGGATCATGATAGCCTTAAATACCTTTTAGAACAAAGATTATCCTCTGAAGAGCAACAAAAGTGGGTCACAAAGATGTTGGGTTATGACTTTGAAATCATCTACAAAAGAGGGAAGCAAAATGTGGTGGCAGATGCACTCTCAAGAAAGGATGAGGATGTGGAAGCATTGTTGTGTGCCATTTCTATTATCCAACCAGATTGGATAAACGAAGCAAGGGAGGAATGGAAGAATGACGAAGAAGTGTGGGCACTTATTCAAAAGTTACAACAAGACTCTAGTACGTCTGATACATTTAGTTGGCAAAATGATTCGTTATGGTACAAAGATTGCTTATACCTCTGTAAGAATTCCCAGCTAAAACAAAAGATTCTTATGGAATTGCACACTTCTCCCTTAGGAGGGCACTCAGGATTTTGAAAAACTTACCACAGGGTTAAGAAGGAATTTTTTTGGGAGGGCCTTAAATCAGATATTCAAAATTTTGTGGCGGAATGTTTGGTTTTCCAACAAAATAAAGTTGAAACAATTAGGACACCGGGTCTATTACAACCTTTATCCATTCCAAGGTAACGTTGGGAGGAGGTTTCAATGGATTTTATCACAGGTTTACCCAAGTTTGAGGGAAAGAGTGTCATCATGGTGGTAGTTGATAGACTTACCAAGTATGCACACTTTTGTGCATTATCACATCCATTTAAAGGCAGTACAGTTTCTACTGCATTTATGGAAACAATTCAAAAGCTACATGGAAACCCAAAGATTATTGTAAGTGACAGAGATCCCATTTTCACTGGAAATTTTTGGACATAATTATTTTCTTGTCTTGGTACTCAGTTAGCTCATAGCTCATCTTATCATCCTCAATTTGATGGGAAAACTGAGATAGTAAACAAATGTTTGGAAGGATATCTTCATTGCTTTGTATCTGATAAATAGACACAATGGGTCAAATGGTTGCCTCTGGATGAATGGTGGTATAACACTTCCTTCCATACAGCAACAAAAATGACCCCATTTATGGCACTTTATGGATATCAGCCACCATCCATCACATCATATTTAAGAGAAATTTCTAAGGTTCAAGCAGTGGAACATCACATCGAACATCAACAACAAGTCCTCCAACTCTTAAAGGATAACCTCGTGTTGGCACAGAATAGAATGAAACAACAGGCAGATCAACATCACAGTGAAAGAAGTTTTGATGTAGGCGATTGGGTATTCCTACGACTACAACCATATAAGCAAATGTCCCTCAAGCAAGCTAAGAAGGATAATAAATTATCACCAAAGTATTATGGTCCATACAAGGTGTTGCAAAAGATTGTACTATGACATACAAATTGGAGCTTCCTGTAGCTTCTTGATTGCACCCAGTTTTCCATGTTTCGTGTTTAAAGAAGGTTATAGGAGACAAGCTCCTAGTTCAAACAATATTGCCAGAACTTGACGAGGAAGGAAAAATTATATTGGAACCAGAAGCAGTCACAGAAACAAGAACTCGATAGTTATGAAATTAATCAATTTCAGAGTATCTTATCAAGTGGAAGAAATTATCCGCTGAAGATTCCACATGGGAGGATGAGAAATTTATATAGAAGCATCCAGAACTACTCAAGCGTTGAGGACAAAACTTTTTTGAAGGAGAGGGGCATGTTGGGTCTCTATAATATTAGTGATTACCCCATTACTATTGTAGTTGTATCCCTTATTAATATTGTTGTGCCCCTATTGTCCCCATATTGTTATTACTGTGCTGCATAGAATCCCTCTATTGTTATTTTGGTAGCTTTATATTGTTATTGTTAGGTCATCTGGGTTATATTGTGACTCCTTAGACTCCTATATATAGAAAGGAGGTTTTGTCATTTGAATCATCCAAGAATTGTTCATTTGCGTAATGTAAAGGAGGTTGCCCCCTCGAAGAGGCTGAATTCTAAGGCGTTGATCTCTCTTTTCTATCTTTTTGTGAGTTGGTTTCATAACAAGTGCCCAATCTCCTTCGTGGAAGATTTTCTTTTTGATCAGGGCATCGTGCCATTTTTCTCTTTGCTGTTGAATTAATGCAGTGTGTTGAAGAGCCGAGAGCCTAATTTCATCTAGCTCGTTAATTTGCTGTAATCTATTAGTCTGGGCCTCATTTAAATTCAGATCGATCTCCTGTTCTGTTCTTAATGTTTGTATTTCGAACTCTATTGGAAAGATGGGTTCTTTTCCAAATACTAACTGATATGCTGAATAACCGGTGGTGTTTCTCCACATTTTTTAGTATGCCCACAAGGCTTCGGGCAATCCTGAAGCCCAATCACGCCTGTGTGATGTAACGGTTTTTGTCAATATTGCCTCTATCACCTTATTCGTTCTCTCTACTTGGCCATTTTCTTGTGGGTGATACAGAGTGGTAGTTTTGTGTTGAATGTGATAATTTTTTAATGTTGCATCGATTTTATTACCTACAAATTGCGGTCCTCTGTCCGTGATTATGTCCCTCGGGAGGCCATATCGCACAAATATTTGGAACATGTAATGAATAATAGAGTCCTCTGTAGCTCTTGGAAGTGCCTCTACTTCAACCCATTTGGTAACATACTCTGTTGCTACAAGAATATATGTTTTCTGATTTGATGATGGGTTGATCGGAACAAAAAAATCGAGTGCCCAACGCTCAAATGGTTCGATTACTAACTGTGGGTTTAAAGGCATTTCATCGGAATATCCATGGCGTCCTGCTCTTTGGCAACTGTCACATGCTTGAACAAATTACTTGGCGTCTTTAAAGATTGAGGGCCACTAATAACCTGTTTGAAAAACCTTGCGACCCATCCTGCGATCTATGAAATGTCCACCACACAGTCCGTCATGACAAGCTTTTAGAATGTCAAATATTTCATCTTCACGGACGCATATTCTGATGTGCATATCTGCCCATGTATGAAATAGGTAGCTCCCAATCCAAGAAAATTGGGTACTACGTTGCACAATATGTTTTCATTCATTGGGGGTTAGATGATTTGGTAATTTGCCTACTGCTAAATAATTTGCAACATCAGCATACCAGGGTGTCTTGACAGTAACAACAAACAAATGTTCATCTGGGAATTGATCTTCGACTGCCGTTGCATTCGCTGGCTTTGGCATTCGTGAGAGAAAATCAGCAACATGATTCTCTTTCCCAGGTCGATCTTTTATTGTGATGTCAAATTCCTGCAATAAAATCAGCCATCTTATTACTCTACCATTTGTAACATGTTTATTTGCTAAGTATTTTATGGCAGAGTGATCTATATATAAGACAATAGGATATCCAGTGATATAATCCCTAGAGTTATTTACAACACGTATTACAACTAAAAACTCTTTTTCAGTTACGGTATAGTTTAGCTCAGCAGGAGACAAATTCTTGCTAATATAATAGATTGCATATGACTTTTTTGTCTTCTTCCTGCCCAAGGACTGCTCCAATAGCTGTGTCTAAAGCATCCGATGAAATTTGAAACTGTAGGTCCCAATTTGGGCCTCTGAGCATTGGGGCTATTGACACAAGCTTTATTATATCCTCAAAAGCATGGTCGCATTTATCTGTCCAAATAAAATCAGCATTCCCTGTCAGTGCGTATAGAGGTGCAACTATTTGAGAAAAATGTTCTATGAATCTCCTATAATAACCAGAAAATCCTGTAAAACTACTTACCTCTATCTGTATGGTAGGAGTAGGTATTAACAAAATTATTTGAATTTTGGCCGGATCTACTTGTATTCCAGCCGCTGAGATATAATGACCTAGGATGAGCCCTTCGGTCATCATCATATAGCAATTTTCATGGCTCAAGCAGAGCCTGGTGGCAATACATCATTGCAACACCTTTTCCAATGTGTCTAGTGCTGGCTCAAAATCATTTCCATATGGTGTGAAATCATCCATATATACTTCAAACCCTTCATTTATTAAATCTGAAAAGATGCTGAGGTTGGCCCTCTGAAATGTGGCTGGGGCATTGCATAAGCAAAAGGGTAGGACTCTATAAGCAAATGTTCCACAAGGACAGGTAAAAGTAGTTTTGTACTGGTCTTCAGGGGCATTCTGAATCTGATTGTATCCACTGAAGCCATCAAAGAAAGAAAAGGATTTATTTCCTGCTAATATGTCTAATACCTGATCAATGAATGGAAGGGGAAGTGGTATTTCTGGGTTGCTTTGTTTACTTCTCTGTAATCTACACAAATCCTCCACTTTCCATTCTTCTTTGGCACCACTACTAGTGGAGAGACCCACTTGCTATCGGAGATTGGATAAACAAAGTTTACATCCAAAAGTTTTTGTAATTCAGCTTTCATAATATCTTTCAGGTGAGGGTTGAGTCTCCGTTGGGGTTGGCGAACGGGTCTAACATACTATTTTGTATGAATGTGGTGCGTACACAGTTGGGGATCAATTCCCTTCATGTCTGGATAATCCCATGCAAAAGATTCCTCATATTTTCTCAGTAGTTGGACCAGCTTTTCTTCTTGTTTAGGAGTCAGGTTTTTGTTAATGTTCAAGGTTTTTCCTAGCTCAATCTCTATAGTTTTTCTTTTTAAAACAAAGGTAGTGGGTATTGATTAATCATGAGTGTCTTTGAGGGGATCTTCTTCTAGTTCATTGTCAAATGTTGCCTCTATCATGTGACATTGCACATGGGATCTGGATTCGGATTGGTTAATGAAGTTGTTAATAACGTCATCCTCTGTTTGATCTTTAAAATCAAGGGCATCTTCTATGGTTAATGGGGACCTAATGTTTTATGTGAGGTATGATACATGTTGTTTGTTAGTTTTCATTATTGTCATACTTGGCTGGGCTAGAGGGTATAGAGATAGATTCTTGATATTGCTCCCTCTAGTTATAGTCATACTGCCTTGTTGACAACCAATGTAAGCATCAACAGTCACAAGCCAAGGTCTACCTAGGATTAAAGGGTGTCCATCGAGTCGGTTTTTGGGGTTGATTATCAGAAAGTCGGCAGGGTATTCTCAGGAATCTAGAATACCATTACATTGTGTAGTGTACCCTCTGGCCTAACCACTGATTGGTCAGCTAGTTCCAATAAGGTGGAGGTTGGTTCCATCGATGTAATGCCAAGTTTTTGACAAGTGGTGGTTGTTAAAATATTAATTGCAGCCCCTAGATCAACTAGGGCATTTGAAAAGGTTTGTCCATTGATTTGCACCGTCACTATAGGATTCCCTGGGTCTTCATATTTGATAGGTGCTTCTCTTCCTGATAACAGATTAGATAGGGTGCCAACTACTTGGATGGTTGGGTTAGTTGTTATTCTCCTCCTTGGATTTCTTATACATAACCCTTTAATGGTTTTTGCATATATTGGGATATCTTGGATAGCTTGGAGGAGTGGGATTTTTATACACAAATTTCTTAGTTCTCCTAGAAGATCAAAGTCAGGATGTTCTATAGGGCGTGGTATGATTAATCGTTCTAGGAATGGGGGAGAAGATGTGGTTGCTTGGTCGTGAGTTTGTTGTTTGACCACATCCTCTTCTTGTAGTGGTTATTCTGGGGGTAATCGATTTTCAACTTGTGCATTTTTATCTCCCTCAGTTTCTATTATGCGCCTAGACCTTAATTGAAGGTTATTGCACTCCCTTACATTGGTTTCTAGTTCTGGTTTTTCGATTATCTGAACAAATTGAACCGGTCTATTATTTGGGTTCGGGTTGGGTTGGGCTGGGAGTTGCGGTCTTAAGTTGGACTGGGGATTTTTTTGTAGTGTATATGGCGCTGGCAGTGTGGGTTGAGGGAGAGGAATGGTTCCAGCTGGCTGATTCATCGGTCTTTGCCAGTTTGACTGCCAGGATTGACTCTGTGAAGTGGGAGGGGACCATTACGTTGGATATACATTGTTTTTCCAATATGGTGGAGAGTAGGGAAAATTTGGCCAATTAGTTTGGCTTGTTTGATTTGGCCAAGGTGATGAAGGAAATTGTTTTTGTGACCAGTTTAGGAAGGGTGGCTGATTTTGCCACATTGTATTACATTGCTGAGCGTGATATTGCAGAGATTCGAAAGAAGAAAATGGATCAGAGGGCATACTTGGTTGTCATGGTTGCCATTGACAACACTGATTGAGTAGGTACACTGGTTCTGATTCTTCCTTCACTTCCTTGTACACTGCTTTTAAACTCGAGAGTGAGGGGCAGTTCTCTGTGGAGTCATCTTTTGTACAAATAGCGCAGACTTGAACTGCATCCAGTGGACACTCTTTTTGGCTGTGTTTATTTTTGCATCTAGGCAGAATATTGCCAGGTTTTGCTCTGCTTCTGCTTGTTTTTGTTTAGCTTTCATAATATTGAGTTGCGTTGTCAGAGTCCCCAATATATTAGTTTTGAAATTCTCTAGTAAATTTCCGATTTCTGCGCGGGTTACTCCTCCACCAGAGATCTTGTTGTCCCTTATGAGCATGTCATGTTCTGCTAGTTTTAGCCTTGTATTTCCTCGTGAACTCCTGATGCACAAATCAATAATGTGAGCAAAATTTTCTTGATAGATGTCACCTTTTCCCATAATATTTAGTGTTTCAACCCATTGTTCCTTCATTCCTTTAATTAATGTCGTTTTTAATACATTTTCAGGTAAGGGTAATGATGCATAAGGCAATCTCTGAAGATTATATTGAAAACATTCAACATACTCTTCTAGTGTCTCATTAGGTCTGGCTACCATATGAAATATTTCATCCTTTAATTCTCTAGACCTACAATAATCATGATATTTCTTTAGAAAATCACCTTTCATCTGATCCCAGTCGTTTATAACACCTCCACCTAACCCCATAAACCATCGTAAATCTGCTCCTTTTAATGTGGAGGGAAATAATTTTAGCTTTTGGGAATCGGTGGTATAGTCATACCCCTGGCACAGTACATCGAATTCAAATAAAAATGCGTATGGATATTTTGATGTTAGGCCATGGAATGTAGGAATATGTTGGAGAGTAATGGCCTTCATAGGTGCATTAACTGCAATATCTACAATGGGATATTGCAGTGTGGAGGTTTGGGGTGTTTGCTGGTTTTGGGCCATTTGGTCAAATATGTGCCAATATCCTTCTAGGATTTCTAGGGGTGTATTCCTAGGCTAGTTAGAAGGAGCAGGAATGGCCTTAACAACACTTCCTTTGTCTAGGATGATGAGAGTTCCTTGCTGAACTAATGTCTGGGGGGATCTTATCTTTTTAGGTTCTTCAACTTTGTTCTGGATGATTTTGACAACACTTCCCTTATCTGGGCTGCTTAGTGGCTGAACTATTCCAAGAGGAGATCTTGGTTCTTCGGTTTCCCCTGTTTCTCCTCCTCCTTCACAGAGATTGCTAAGGTTTCCTTCTTGTAATGATTTTGGGCTAAAATTCTCAATTTTTGAAAATCTTGCTACTCTGTTTGGCTGTGCACCTCAGCAAAGGCTACAGATGGTGACTCTGTGGCTCGAAGGGAACTAGTAGGTTGTCTAGAAGCAACTTTTCTAGGGCCTACTAACGGCTGAGATTCTGCTTTTTTAAGGATATTGTCTATAAAGGTCAATCGGCCAAGGGTCACCGGTCCCTTAGCTTTATCGGTTTTGGGTAGTGGTTTTGGATTCTTTTTAGGCCTTTTCTGCTTAGTCATGCACACAAAGCAAATACTTATTTATACCTAAAATAATCAACAAATCTATAGGGAAGCGGGCGGGGGAGCATGGCCGTTACATCCTTTGTATGCAGGTTCTTACCTTCTGTTTTTAAAACCCAACTCTCTCCTAGTAGGTACTTACACTACTCTATTTTCAAAAGAAACAAATGGCTACACTCTCCTCGGTAACGACGCCAAAATTTTGAGTGATAAAAAGGTGTCTTTTAACCCCTATTTACCCTGCATTAATTATCAATCCAGGTGCGATTTTTTATCTCAAGAATGTACTCAGTCTAAAGCAGTCACTTGTTCAAGAGTAATGATTGCAGTATAGTGCTTACAAAAGTAAATGAATGCTGGAAACAAAATATAATTGTAATGGCAAGAAACTTAAATGCTTTGTAACTAAATCATTCACTCAAGAAACTACAACAATCATCAGTCAAGGATGAAGTAGTGATAACTCTTTCCCCTGTAAACTGATGTAAATGGAAATCAATCACAGAAAATACCTTCAATCTGAGAACTTAGACAACAGTAGTCAATGTTTGTTACAGTTGTAGATATTTCTACCCACACTCAAGTAGATGTTAGAAATAACAATTCGATTAGCAGAAAAGGAACAACAACTAAATCTATTGAAAAGGTCGAACAACAAAGCTTAATCTACGGAATTAAATTGAGCAACAATCTTAACCGAAATGAATTGAACAACAATCCTCAACTAATAAAGGAATTGAACAACGTTCTAAGAAAGGAACAACAAACTGAATTAAGTGTAAACACAAAACAAATATAAAGTAATTGAATCATTAATATTATTTTGGCAAAATGGACATTAACTACAGGTATAAAGGAACGTCAATTGCAGTTATAATGGAACAGTCATCAAATGAACAATAATCACAACTGTAAGTGAACCGTAGTTAAATGAACAACAATCACAACTGTAAATGGACAACAATATTAATCTATAAATGAATAGCAGAATCCAAATTAGACAGTGCAATATTGTTTCAGAATGAACAACACGACATCTTAAGTTGTGAATAATAATCTCGCTATCCAATTACGATTTCGATATAATAGAGCAATTTAATGAAATGTTCAGGAACATAAGATTACTGAATAAAGTAAATTAAGGAAATGCAAAGGAATTCAAACCATACACGACTGTAATTGTAAAATAATGATACAAGAAGCAAGTGGATCCACTAGGGCCGGGCCCTTAGCCACTAGGGAAGCACTGCTATGGTTACTCCAGGATCAGATAATGGAACAACGATTGAGTTATATATTAATCATAAATGGCAGAGTTACAACGATCGCTCTTCAAAGAGAGTTGATGATCAAAGTTAAGATTACAATAGTAAGTTCTACAAATTGACAATAATATCCGCCCCCTGGGCTACCAGCGCTATCCCTTTTTATAATGGCCAGGCAGAAGTATCAAGAGTACCGATAAGTCTTGAAGCAGCGATCCCTTAGGATCAAAGGATCCTGAGGGATTCACTTTATCTTTGATCTCCAGTTATTGTTTTGTCCTCTTGTGCTGATGCCGTGTTTTCTCTTCCTTTTCCTGGACCATGTGCTCCGATCTTGATCTCCTCGTTTGGATACGACTTCCTGTCAAAAGGACAACAATTACTTCTGATTTGTCTTTTCCTCCTGAATAATGATTTTCAATTTTCTTCACTTTCTGTATAGAAAAAGACAATAATTAGTCATTTTGCATCAATCACAAATCTCCTTAATTCTATCATAATTGAAAGAATAACTTCAGCGTAAATCACATGTTCTACATGTGATTTACGCCGAAGTTATTCTTTCAACTATTATGGATCACAGAAGCCTCAATTCATCTATCATAATTCTTTAACATATTACCCTCTTAGAATGTAAAGGAGTTATGATTCAAAGGAAAAGATAAAGAAATAAATGGTGAATACATACCTTTTCCAACGCTCAACAAATAGATCACATGTTCACTCCGGTCATCATGAGTTTGAACCAAGACCATTTCGAGAGAGGATGGCAAGGCTGCCAGGTAGAGAAGAAAGTCGCGACCATAGTCGGGAGCGCTAAGGAGTGGGGCTGATATAAGCGCCTTTTTCAAGGCATCAAATGATCATTGAGCTTGATCATCCCACATATATGGAACTCCCTTCTTAAGTAGGCATGTAAAGCCTTTCATCAACTTAACATAATTTACGATGAACCGTCGTAAAAAGTTTGCTTTCCCTTGCAAACATTGGAGCTGTAGAACGGATTGTGGTTCAGGCAATTGAGTAATTGCCTTTACCTTATCAGGATCAACCCTAATCCTATACTTGGAGACAATGAATCCAAGTAAGCGTTTAGACTCGATGAAGAAAACGCATTTAGGCGGATTCAGGCAGATGTTGTAAAACCGACACCTTAGAAAGATTGCCCTTAAGTGGTTTAGGTGTTGCGTTTGTTGCTTGGAATGGGTTGGAAGGTCATCCAAGTAAGCTTGAATGATATGCCTGATATCGTGAAATGCGTAGTCCATGGCTCTTTGAAAAGTTGCTCCAACATTCTTTAAACCGAATGGGAGTTTTCGATAGGAAAAGATTCCCCATGGGCAGACGAAGACGGTTTTTTGCTGGTCTTTGGGTTTTATAGCAATCTAGTTGTAACATGAGAATCCATCCATGAATGAAAATGATTCACAACCGGTGCAGTCGTCAATGATTTGATCGATGAACGGTGTCGAATAATTATCCTTGGGACAGGCAGCGTTCAAGTCTCGATAGTTGACACATACGCAGATGGTTCCTTGTTTTTTATCGATAAGAGCTAGATTGGAAACCCATTCCATTAAAGGAATAAGATAGACGAAACCAACATGTAACAATTTTTTTACTTCGTTTTTTATGGCTGCCGTTTTGTGGGGATGGACCGCTCGAAGTATTTGATGGATAGGTTTAGCATTGTCGTAAAGCTTGATCTCATGCTCGACAATAGATGGATCTATGCCGGGAATTTCCTCATAAGACCAGGTGAATACATCGCGAAATTCCTTAAAAGGCAGGTGAAGCTTGCAATTTCCTCAGGATTGCAATCTGCTCCAATCTGGATGTTTTCCACGATGCCTGTCTTGATAGAAATATCGATGAGCAATGTATTTGAAATATTGCCCATGTTTTCTTCCGCCTCCAGAGTTTGGATGGTCGTATAGGGTGAGGAAACAATTTCTGGTATGTCAGGGGATAGGATTTGAAGAGGCATCGTGTCTGAATCAGATATTGAAACACAATGGTGCAAATCCTCCGAAGGTCGCTCTTCTAAACTCATGATTTCTCGAATAGCCTCGTCCATAGGTAGGACTTGATTGAGTGGATCAAAAGGAGCATTTATGGGAGGGGCAGTGGTACCGTTGGCCATAACTAAAGTGACCAGAGATGCAGATGTAGATTGGATGGCTTGGTAGGCCAATTCAGCTGGTGATAGCAACAATTGTTCTCTGTATGTGTTAATGTCTAAAGGAGCCAGTGGGATCCATGGATCGGTCTGTTCATGAGGAATAGATGAAAGAATATTGACCGTCTGTGAAACCTTGGGCAGCTGAAGAGGTAAACAACCCATGAGAGAAGAAGCCTTCAGTAGACTGGTACCGATACTGATGTAAGAGTCAGGTACACCACCTACTAGGGATACAGAGCCACTTGGTAACGGGGAATAATCAGGGGTGTAGAAAGACAGCTAATCTATTGTAACTATCTTTCCATCCAATGGAAATAGGATGATGTGAAAGATAGTAGATACGATGGCCATCATGGCATATGTCCAACTGTGACCCAGCAAGAGATTATAGTCGAGTTTTTTTATCTATGACTTCTATGTCCACCGTTATCGTTTTCCCATACAATGTGATGGGGTAGCTAGCTAGGTAACCTTTTGGGATGAAAGTGTGGCCATCAAAAGCTTTAAGGGAATTCAACGATGGTGATAGGGTTGGAGAACCCAGAGTGAGCCAACATGAAGCTGACATGACGCAGGTAGAAGCACCTTTGTCAATGACAGTTCTGTGCATACCTTTACCTTTCGAAAAAATTTGCACTTGAAATGCAAGCTGGTGGGAAAGGGGAGGTTTACACTTTTCCATGTCAAAAATTGCAAGCATGGAATCCTGTGGGTCAATACCACCAATAGTCGAAAGAAAAGATTTCCTTTGTGCTAGGCATGTTTGTAATACTTTGAGCATCAACATAGCCGACGACGCTTGTGCCAAATTTTCTACAATGCTGTAGTTTTGGGCGGCACGTGCAGATGTATTGTGTTTTGTGCGTCGAAGTGCCCCTTTGGGGGGGGGGGCCGAATTACAAGATTAGAAACCGGCCGTTTGATATGAAAATAGTTGGGTGGTGGTGGGTTTTGAGTTGAGGAAGGTTCCTCTGCATGAGCGACAGGAGCTCCATAGGATTTGGTTCTTGTTTGTAGATCTACCATTTCAAAGGTGTAAACGGTAGAAGATCCTTCAACAGCTGAAGGATGTTGCGAACCATCGTTGCCCCCTTGCGGGGGTTGGGGTTGGTTTTCAATAAGGTTTTGCTGCTGCTGAGCGGGGAAAGGATTATTAAGGACAATGGGGGTCCTACCAATATCCTTTTTGGCAATGTATGCTGTGCATTCATGAAGACGTGGGAACGATAGGTCATGTGGTCTTCAACATAGATTTTGCAAGGAAATCTAGTGGGTTTATCTTTTCCATCGTCAGGAGGTGCAACGGCCTTTTGTTTTTGGTTTTGCTGCTTTGTTGACTACTCCTCAGAAGGAGCAATATTTTTCTTATTCTTCTTGTTCTTACCACTAGGTTTTTGCGTAGACTGCACAGAGTTTATGGTAGTGTTAGGAAGAGCAGTCAATTTCGTAGAGGGGTCCACTAACATCTGGGCAATGTGGCCGCTGAGTTGTTTTATAGAAGCCCCAGAGGTTGCACCAATAATCCCATCGGTGTGCGCTCTAGGGTGCTTAGTAGCAGAAACATTGGAGTTATGAGGGGCATTTGGGATTACATCGTAAAGAGTGCTAGACTGTGAATATATCAGATCTAAGTGTTGGGCACGACGTATGGATTGGTCTTCTGTGACTGCACCACCTAAAGCGACATCTTTAGCAATTTGCGGGAGTAGGGACTTGCAGAACCAGTCCGCTAAGAGATAGTCTAGGAGGGGAGCTTTAACTAACCTCCACCTACGTCTCCATTCATGTATATGATCAGAGATGTGGGTGGCGGTATCCTGACGTAGTGAAGTGAGGAGCTCTGTCCCAGTCTCATAGCAGATGGGTAGCTGGAAGTGCTTTAGGAATTCCATCGCTAGAGCGTCGAAGGTATTTACTGACGCGCGTGGTAACTCAATGTACCACTTAGCTGTGTTTCTAGTGAGGGTGCAGGGAAAAAGACGTAACGAGACACTATTGTCCACTCCCGGATCCTACCCTTGTTTCCCTTCGAACTTGGGGATGTATGTTGGTATTCTATGCGAGATTGATAGCCAAAGTAAGTTATAACACATATTTCATTAAATTTGGAATTAAAGAGTGGATCTAGAATTTCAAAATAACCAAAAAACTCAATTCTAGTATTTTCCTTGTAATAATTATTTTCCAATTTTAATGAAATATGTGTTTTATGGTAGATGGGGTCATTTGTAAGTTTGTACAAGTCGGGGATATCCAATGTTGCCAAGAAAGGAAAAGTGTGTGGTGCCCCTGACTCGGACCAAGGCAATGACATATGGCTTGAGGAACCTTACGATCCTCCCATTGTTTGAGTCCCAGTATTATACACAGGATGTGTGGTATAGTAGTTGCCTTGGGGTATGGTGTTGTAGTGTGGATTTCCATGGGGGAATTTCATGTTGGGGTATAAAATTGCCCCTAGGATAACCAATGCCCCCTTGACTCATTTGAATTTGTGAGTAGGGTGCCCCCATGGATTGGTTGGGACCTCCTTGAGGATTCTCGCCCACCACAGAACTAACCATATGTCCTTGATTGACATAAGGAACGCTCATGTTAATGAATGAATGACCATGCATGCCCGAGAATGGAGGGGGAACTGTTGCGTTCCCAACCGGTATGTGCATATTGGGGTTTGAACTGTACAATGGTTGCTGACCATATTGTTGGTGGACAGGAACCACGCTAATAGTGCTATATTGAGCATTATAAGGATCACTATATGTAGCACTTGTTGAAGGTATACAGTTTGACACTAAAGGGTGGAACCCGGCATCAGTTGGGTTCTACTTGTGGAGGGTGTCATGTGAGTGGTTGTACCCGGGACAAATGGGATAACAGGGTTTGCCATCAACAGTGTGGTGGTGACTATTGACTGGGGAAGTGGTGGAGGACCAAAAGTGTCCACAAAGTTCCATGACTCGTTAGTCGTCGATGGGATGGATGGAAATATTCCACCTAAAGAAACAGGGAGTATAGTTGCCATGAGAACCAAGAGTGGGTCCAATGGATTCGTAAGCAGAGTGTTAAAGGGAGGAAGAAATCCTTCAGTAAAGAAATACTCTGGCAAACTTGAATCATTGGTTGTCCAAACAAATGCCGTGTGAGATCTAGGAGACTGATTCCTCGAAGATAGGGAATCCGGTTCACTGGAGCTCGACGGATCTTCCACAATGAGTGGAGGAAGTCCTAACAATCGTCTATATTGACGATGAGGGCTGGATGTAGCCACGATGACCATTAATTTTTATCAATAAATTTATCGTGATATTTGTTAAAGTCTCAAATGATAACACTCGGGTGCCTAAAAAATATAAAAAATAGACTAAGTTGATCAATCAACAAACAGAGGGAAATCACCCTGTCTGATAAGCATCGGTCGTTGGAGATGAAACCCAGTATCACAATGAATAACAAAGAGGGTTGGCCAAATGTTCAGTTACGATTACTCTTGAGCTTCGCCTGAACTTCAGGTTGAGGGGCCAAGTACTCTCGTGAAGACAAGCACCCTCCCAAAAATTGAATGAAGACAGAGTAGGTTCGTCTGTGTTAGGTACCAGGGCAGCCGCCCCAGTCACCTTATGTAAGTGCCTAAAATTTTGGCCACTAAGGATACCTCAAATCACAAACAATACTGGGGGGGAAATAGTCACAAACAGTACGCTGTGTGGGCAGGATACCTGAGTCCCCGACTCAGCTCCGAAATCCCCGAAGGGATCCCCAATACACAGAATACCCAAAGGAGTTGCAAGCAAAGGTAGGTTACCTTCACTTATAGTCCAATGTTGTCTCGTATTTAGCTCCGCTTTGACTGGAGTGGTCCCAGTAGTATGAATGCAGCAGGAATTTTCTCTCTTTTAATGACACTAGTTTGGGTTTTTGATCTTGGGCAGTTTACTCACACTGCCTATCCCAAGATCCTAGCCTGAAATAATGTTTGTTTGCTCAATAAAGAGTCACTGATTGATTTTAGGTAAATTTTATGTGTACTTTTTTAGTGTCTTTGGTAGGGGAGTTGACATATGAAATGTGATGGGACTCTGACTCAAAAATCATGCATAAGACAATGCTTTAAAAAATATTCAATTCGATGAAAACAAGCTATATTCTACAGGTGAGAGTCTTTCACATATTCATATTTGTTCCATGCATCCTAGTCATTATAACACATGCATAACCAACATAAATATTTCCAATGCTTTCCTAAAAACTACTTGAAACCAAAATAAAGCAGCTTTTAACCAGCTAAACAGAAGAATGAATAAAAAATGTGGATCTTTCTTTCATAAAAAATGTTTTAAGAAAGAAAAAAAACTTATTTCCTAAAAAACCTTTTCTTTCAGGACACCGTTCTTGCTAACAAAATGCATTTTCAGACCCTCTTTCAATCCATGAGCAGGCTTCCTATCCCCTTAAGTTTGCAGACAAAGCTGTATATCAATATTTTAAGGGACTAACACTCTGTATCAGTGGCCACAAAGAGTTACTGGGTCCACTAACGCTTTATGTATGTAGACATAGAGCTTTATAAAGCACTGTGTAGTCTGCTAACCTGCGTTAGTGTGGGAAAATAGCTCAAAACAAGGCCTTTTGGATCAGATTCAAGTATGAATATGTGAAGGCAGAATGTAGCAAGGTTTTGGTGGGTCAAAAAGGGAATGCAGAAGTATAGGGAGGTCTTAGAAGGAGGAGGAAACTGAGAACTGTCTGGGTAAACCAGGAACTAGATGTATAGTCCCCAATAGAGTCGCCAATTCTGCTATAGGATAAAATGCACGGTGTATGGAGAATGGAGATACCCTCAAAGGTCTTCTCGGGACCTTTGGCAGACTGTAAGATTATCTACAACCGTCACAAAGTTACATGCATGTTCATAAACAATAACTAACTATCAAAGTATGACAAATAGATTACCTCAAGCCTTCATGTAGATTTGCTGGAGAGCACAATGCAACTAGGTGGAAGTCCCTTGAGCCAGTTCCAGATCAAGTCCTACACATAGAAGAGACAAGCATAATCACAGCATACAACCTCTATAACTAATACATGAATACATAAAAGAACAATATTTACACATAACTAAGCTACTCATGCTAAAAGGTATTGGACAAACAAGCTAATGAATGATAGTACCAACACCATGGAGTAGACAGTACGACTGCAGTTCTATATTAATATCGGAAGAGTGATTACAACCATTTTTTGCATCAACCTTCCCTTACCCCTCCAACTTCTCTCTCTCTCTCCCTTCTTACCAACTTCTTCTGATTTGAGACAATGCTCAACAATCAAGTATGCTCTCCTTTCAAATGATCTGAACTCCATCACCATAGCCCTAGCTTTGCTTATGTAGCAATTGAGTTAGGGTTGCCCAGTTCCTCCATGAGTTCCTTAGGGTAAAATAAATGAATTTTCCATGCTTTGCAGCTCTTTCCCATTTTACTCCTTCATTAGGATTAGAAATCCCCCAAATAGGTCGAACTTGAGATGTTTCCTTGATTTTCTTGATTAGATTTAGGAGAAAATATCTAGATATTTATGAGTCAATTTTCTCCTTTGACCTCTATAACTTCGTTAGGATCCACTAACACTATTCTTGAACTAACAACTAGAGTTAGTAGGGTCACTAACGCAACCTTAGGCTTGTTGAGAAGCTTTATAAAGTAGGTTGTCAGTGCATACCCATTGTTAGTGTGGAAACAAGGCTTGTGATTTTGGTCTTTGCTTAAGCTATCATGTATTTCCCCTCTGAGTTGATGAGGGGGTCATTTTTCTATATAACAACTGCATAATCCTCTTTTCACACAATAAAATTTTAATCCAAATATTCAGGGACTTTACGTACTTACCTCATGGTCCTTTGAGAAAGCGTTGCTCTGCCTCGCTATAGCTGACTGAAGTGTCTACCGCGAATTCAATGAAGAATCCTCCTATAATCTGATTGAGCTAGTGATCAACAATGTGCACAATATTATCCTCCGATGTTTCCAATCTGCACACCAAATCTGGGGTGCACACAATAGGATCGTCAAGCTTCCACCTTCCTTGGCTATCTGCTAGCTTCGCGATCCACTTGTATAGCTCAGTAGGTAAAGATGCGAAGAATATTTCGTGGACCTTTGTGTACAAGTAGCAGTCTAACCACTCTTCCTTTGATAGTCATGGATTCCTGTTCTCCTACACCGCAAATTCGTGAATTCTCCTATCCAACCAACCTTCAATTTCCTTCTTAGTTGGATTCCAATGATATGACATCAAACATCTCTATGCAGATTCCTGTCCCGGCAACGAAACCATTTTTTGGCTTGGTGGGGTCTGACCTAGGTTCAGAGTTAATTAGCAAACGAATCCCTACCCTACTAGACCTTTCGGCAACAACCCGCAGAGTGCGGACTGAGGTCTCACTCAAAGCAGTATGGGGGGATGCCGGAAACAAGTTTTTGCACCTTGGAGATGTTTGAGGGGTTGATTTAGTCCAAATATGAATAGCTTTGTGTAGGTCAATTTGCACACTGTCCTGACCTACGAGACCTTTGCAATTTGTGACGATCACCTTCTCGCAACCCTTACTAGGGGCTGAGCTGATTTCGTGCTGCCCAGGCAGTGATCTGCACTAATTCCCCAAGTTACACCATGAATCTTACTTATATTCTTATAACTGTTAGTTAACTTCACGTAAATAGATACTTTGTCTTATATTCTATTAGTTAACATAATCCTATAAGTTCACGCATATAAACAGTAAAAATTAAATTCATACCTAATATACTCAATGTATAAAAAAAGAAAAATATACATAGAAATGATATGAAACTTCTCTTTATTACTTCTCCAAAGGTTACAGACTCGACTCACCCTACACACTCAGTTGCAAGGGTCCGTGCACTCAGCTGTAGGGGTCCGCGCACTCAGCTGCAGGGGTCCGCGCACTCAGCTGCGGACTACTGGGTCTCTACGCACTCATTTGCAGAGCCTTCTCCTACTCTACGACCCAAAACTCGACTCTACACTTAGATAAGGCTCAATTCTTCATCCTTCATTCATCGCTTACCTTTCTTCTTACAACTTAGAACCTCGCTCTATTTATACAATCCCATGGTCTGTGGACCATGGGTAGATTTCTAAAGCCGACTCGACATTACATTACAAAAATGAGGGCGGACAAACCTATGACTCATTTACAATCTCGCGCTCCACGCCCACAAAACAAGGAGTCATTACATCAAATTTGGTCAAAATCTAGGCTTTAAGCCCCAAAACTTCCCTTGGGGGTGTAAATTTTCTACAAATTCATGGATAAGTTTTCTACAAATTTTCCCAATATATACCTTTAGGAGCAGTATATTGAACTTTTGAAAGTCATCCAGAGGTACTTCACCTGTGAAGGAAGATTTAGTAGGGTATATCCATATCATTTGAGGATGTTGTGGAATTTATAGAGAGAAAACCCATGAATTTACCCTATTTCTTACTCAAAATATTAGAGAGAATGGAAGCCAAAGTTCATATTCAGAAGGAAAATCATGTTTCCAGTTTATTTCATTTCTCTCTTATCAAAATTTTAGTCAAGTTTGCAGCTGAAAAGAAGAAAATGCATTGGTCAAATTTCCTTTCTAGTATTGATTTGTTGCCTCAAGTTGGGTCCTCATCAGTGAAAATGGATGAGGAAGAACATAAAGTGCAGGAAACACCTAAGAAGGAAGTCATCCACCCAGTTAAGGAGACAAAATCAGTGAAAAAGGAGGATGGAAAGCCAAGAAAAGAACTCATAAGCAATCTTGGTAAGAAGGCTAATAAACATGACATAAAGGGTAAGAAAACAACCAAATAAGCAAATGTGCAGGTGGCATCAACACAGTCTACCAAGGTTAAGGTAAAGGTTGAAGATACAATCCAGGAGGAGTTTCCATTGAGATCCAGGAAAATGTCAAGGGTAAAAAATAATGAGGATAGGGAGACAAGCAACAAGATATCAAAGAGGAAGAAGTGAAAGGAGTTGAAAAAATGTAGCCTTAACAGAAGGAAGATATAGCACAATCTGAACAAGGTGATGTACAATATGAAGAAGAGGACCCCAAGACGGTTAGGATGAAAGAAGACCTTGCAAAACACCAAATGAAGGTAACATTTTTTGAAAAGAAAAATATATATTTGAAGCAAACATGTCGACCATCAGTTGAAAATATTGAAATACCTCCTAAATCTCTTGCAAAAGGCAAAGGGAAACATGTCTCATTTGTTGAACATGCTAAGGATATTGCAATAGAATCCAGTCAACCCTCAACAAGAGCATCCAAATCAAAACTCAGCTATGTACATCAACTAAAAAAGGTCACTCAAGCATCTGGCAAGCCACCTTTGGATAAGTGGAAAGAATATTAGAGATGCCTAGAAGAGCTAGAGGAGAGTCAAGAACAAGTTAAGAGGTAAAAACAAGAAAATTAGAGTTACAAGAGATATGTGCAACATATTCTCGATAATTATGACAAAGAAGTTCGTGAGGCATCCAAGGTCCTAGATAGAGGTAATGATTTTGTAAAATGATCCATTCTAGTGAGGAGACAATGTAAAAATTTGTGTCAGGGATTTGGTGTTGGATGCAAAGTTAAGGAGCATGAATTAGAGTTTAAATAGGGCATGGGGACCAGTAAAAAAGTATAAAGAATTAGCTAAAGCATATTCTCCCGAAAGGGTGCCTAAACTGAGGTCTAAGCTTACGAATGAAGCTAAACCTACTCTGTCATCACCCATTGAAAAAAATGACCCCACTCCTCAAGCCTCAAAGGCACAAGCCTCCCGCAAGAAGACTTCAAGCAAAAGGAAGAGGAGGTAATCATGTCTCACTTCAAGTTTAAAATTTTGTTTTAATTCCAAAGGTTGTTGATGTTGTTTTATTCAAAATAGTAGTATGAATTTGGTTTTTTGGAGTGGAATTTAGTAGGAGAGTGGCATTTTGTTAAGTCTAGAGGGAATTCAACAAGAAGTTTTGAAAATGCACTACACAGGCTCTATGCAGTTGCTGTGCAACTACTGCGCAGATCATGCCCTCACTATTGCACATGTAGTGGAAGGAAGCCACTTGTCAGGGTTTAAAGGGGTTGACATGGAGTAGATGTGGCAGTCAAATCAAGCCTTCAGCTATCAACCTGTTGATGCCCCGAAAATCGTTGTATCAACATTGGGGGATAACCACCCGGTCGGACCTTAATACAACTCCTTTTCCATTTGGAATAGTGGCTCTGACTGGGGATAATGGGACCAGTTTCCCAGTAATAAAAAAAGGGGTGGATGAATGATTGATTGTCTAATCTAATGATAGGCGAATAACTTAATCTATCAGCAAAATAAAAGAACTACTACTAATCCTGGGAACTATTGTACTTTGAAGTGTAGCGCTTGATGATCTATGTCTATTGATAGGCATATAGATGACTCCATCTAATAGACATGGACATTTATTCATTCAAGGATTACTTTGCTTAAATAGTTAAACAAAGTGATTAACGCAATATTGCTACACTTATCATTTATATCATCGATACATATATGATCAAAAGCAAAGCATACTACAAACATCCAATAGTGGAAGGAATAAAGAATGCTGTTAAAACACATACATATATCCGATAATAGCAAAAACGATCAAATGAAAATTCATATAAAAAGAATGAATTCAGACATAGATAATAGTACCATATGAGCTGCGAGTCACTCCCAATATCAATCGCTATTTGAGATTCTTCTTCCGTCTCAGAAATACTTTCAAACAAAGACAGTAGTGCACATTCGCGTAAAAGCTTCCTTGCCAAAATTAGAATAATTGGTCTAGTTTTATAAAAGAATATACTTGAAGTACAGTAGTGCAACTTCAGGTTTTTAAGTCAAGTAAAAAACTTTACGACCCTTTCCAAAACAATGAAAGGGTCTATAAATACTTAATTAAGCTAACTATCTATGAAACTGAAATGCTACTTAATTAGTATCAATTGATCTCGAATATTTCCTTCACAGCAATCTGGCAGTCGGCGGCATGAATCATCATGTAGGCTGTTTGCCTTTAAACCTGAGCTGACATATCGCAAGCATTGGCTCCACTTCGGGCGGTTTGTTGAGGCGAGAGTTGAGTTGGGCGGCATAGGTGGCATCCTGAATATCGGGAATAATATACTCGATTGCATCTGTAAGGCATTTGAGGGCGGCTCTCTGGCTGTGTGGTTTTACTAAGAAGAACCAATAGGCATCCCATGTTAAACTGTTAATTCTTGCGATTAATCTCCCATTTTTCTCTAGATCCAGATAACATGATTGCTCCAATGTTTTCGCTGCTGTCAATTTACCTGGTGTGCATTGGGAAATCATGTTAGACAAGTAGAGAGTATTATTAACCAATTCAACCAAATTACTTGTGGTTGTTTTGCATCTTGAAATTTCCCTCTCTGCTTTCATTAACTGGGACTACCATTCTGTATATAATATTTCCTTATGTGATTCTAAAATCTTTGGTAAATTAGCTGCCTGTCCTTGATCGGTATCTTGCCACTCAAGAAAATCAGTTAATGTTTCATCAGCTTGATCCAAATCTGTTCTAGCTTTTTCTGATTTTTTACTTATTGATGTCGTCAAATCGCATAATGGTTCCGCCTGGGCGATTTGTTGACATAAAAGCTTGATCTGTGTTATTAATGCTTTATTTATCTGTAATGCTTCTGATTTGAATTCGGCTATATGTGGAAGATTCTTTGTCTTCTCAAGATGGGCTGATAGTTGAGCAATCTGCTCATCTTTTGACTTCAGCATTTGTTCATTTGCTGCCTTCAGTTGTGCCAATGCCTCAGACAACTCTTTCTGCTTCTGGACTGCGCTGTGATCAATCCTCTGTTTCTCTTCCTGCAATTGTTGAGTTAATTGATTATTTATTTGCTGTTGTGTTAACAATTTTCGTTCTACCTACTCCGCCTTCTGCTGTGCTTCTGTTAGTTGTGCTTGCAATAAAAAGATCTCCTGGCCTTTTGTTTTTAATAAAAGACTCACCTCTGATGCCTTGTCTATTGTTGCTGCCGAATAGGCTCCAACATATTGTGATAGTTTTGTTAGGTCATCAGAGGGGTCAAATTCCTCCTTCCAAACCACATTGCCCGTGAACGTTTGTTCTGGGAATAGGGAAGGTTGATTAGTCCTTCTCCTCTTCCTCTGTCATTTTACCACAACTTTGTGTCTTGGGTTATAGAAGACATCCAAGGGAGGAATTTCTTCTATCTGCAAAATAATTTGATCGGAGGGATCCTTTGGGATTATCTCTACTTCTTTCGAACTAGGTAGGCCACTGGTTCCACTTGGAACCTGTTTTGAAGTGGTCTCCTGTGTATCTGCCGCTTTTGAAGTTTCGGTGTCCTTTGAGCACTCAAGATTACTGATAATTGAATCGAATTGCTGCCATTCCTGGAGCAATTTGGGATCAATTTGAGTATCTACATTTACCTCTATGCTGCTCTGTTCCTGCTCTTTAGTCTGGGTTTCCTCTTGCACTTTCTCCTATTCTTTTGATGTAATTGGAGGTTCCTTAGTATGTCGCTGTTCAGGCTCGCTTGATTCTATTGCTGGGGTTGTTGCTAACAGATCTAGAGGAAAAGTTTGCAACCTCTGTTCTCTAAGTCTGTTGAATTCAACTAACCCTTCATCTTTGTATTCCATTATGGCCAGCGATCTAACTTGATACATTGATTCAGCTGAGGAGAACAAGTCATCAAACTTATCCTCTTTATGGTCAAACTTTGTCAATTTGGCCTGTTCAAGTGCATTATAGGCGACTTTTTTGGGATCAAATCGCCTATTAGGGAGAGTTGCTAGAGTTAATGACTTCATCTTTGTAGCTCCTTTCTCTGCATGTTTGAAATCATGCAAAGTGTAGACACCACATCTCAGAGGAAAAGAGGGCCAGACCTGCTTCTTATTTTTCTTTAGAGTTTGTGTAACTCCTTCGGAAATAATCTGATAGGCTATCTCCCTCGCCAACAGTTTATCAGGTATGTACAAAGGAAGGACATGAGGTTCGGCTTGGCTGCCGAAAATTCTTATATAAGTAAACTTTTCCTCTCCGAACCATATTCCTATTGATGTCAAATCAATCCCTGCTTGGTAAGAAATTTTGGGAGGAGGTTTATCAAAAATAGAGTAATGAATGGGTAACATGAAGCCATTGCAGACTTGGTATAAATGGTGCTTATAGGAAGTTTTCCACAATTTCTGATGGTATATGTGAATAGGCATGGGGTCTTGTGCAGTCCACCTCTAGCCGAGCACGGGAAATTCAGAATTAAAACACAGGGTATCTAGTATATGTAGTAGAATGGGGGAATAAGCCTTTCGGTGACGCGGGTTTTAGTTCTAAAATCAAGAACTGCTGTTGCTAGCTTATTTGACAGTATAGTTGCCCAATCCATTATTTCACTATTACATGCCGCTTCCATCAAGGGAACCATTTCTATAGTGAAATTAGCGGAATCGTGCAACCCCCACAATCTACACATCATTATCCCAGCATAACAATAAAGAGAACATAGGGAATCAACAAAGTACTTACCAGAAGTTTCATGCTTGTGTTTTGCTGGATTTTTCCTCCAGTCCTGAATGGGTTCGGATTCAGTTTTGTTCTCATTTTGAAATTTCTCTAGAAATTTCTTGTTGTACTTCTTCTCTGGCTCAGGAAAATGATACATTTGCCTCAAATCATTAGCCTGAAATAAACCGAAGATTCTCCCATATCTGGTGTAGAAGGTTCTGTCTGTGATTGGGATTTCCTCAATTTCCCACCTCACTACATCCGTATATGGGAGAATTTGTTCCCGAGCGGCTATCTGATGAAGGAAAGAGTCAGCTAAGTCCTTTAAAGTACCATCAGATTTTCGATTGGTATCCGCTGTGGCTTGTACTGCTGTCACCTTTGGTTCTTCGGCCTCAATCAAATTATAGGTACTTTGCCAAGTAGTTCTGTCGAGTCCTGAACATGTAGTATCAGATATCAATCCTTTCTTTTTAGTTTCTGGATCAGCGATGGCTTGTCCTATGGTTGGTGAAGCGGAAGCGATTGCAGTTTTCTTAGACTTCTTCCCCATTCTGCTTGAATCTATTACTTCGGAAGAATTCTGCACATGAGTGAAAATAAGCGTAACACAGAGAATTGGTAGCGAAAACCAAATACGAGCGAGATATATTGATCAATGCACGATGAAGGATTAACTTAAAGTGGTCGTGGATACAATCCGTGAAAAGATTTTTTAAGCTTACTATTTCATTAAATGGCCGTTAAAACCTGCCAATCCTTTAAATGCCCATCATATCGTTTATTGGCCGAATGATTTGTTTAAGCGTGCCTTGGATATTTTGGCGATTGAGCGCAGGTGAATCACTGTTTGAAAGATAAGGCCTTTAATACGAATTAATCGTAATATCCCTGCTTTAACAATTTTTGAAGTTTGCGCTTTTGGCTTTATCGCAATCGGGCGTTGGGGGAAAACCTAAATCATTATATTGGTTCCTTTTGGAATCCCTGATCGCCGATAGCGATATCACATCGCATCGGGAGTATTAACTGGGGCACTTTAAAAAGCATGCATGGTACATCCCCGATCACCGATATCAATATCGCATCGCATCGGAACGAAAGGGACTTGATCGCATCGCATCGGAGCGAAAGGCACTTTTGTTATGGAAACTTATTATTGCTGATATCCGATAGCCTATTGCATGTTGTCGCGTCGGAGAAAACCAATGGGTCTTTAAGTTACGCCTCCTTTGTCATTGCGATATGCGATCTTGCGATTGCTTTATCGGAATGATAAAAGATTAATCATTTATATTATAAGACCAAATAATTGGTTTGTCAAAAAGGTTTTTTAATGTTTTCACTTTGTTTTCGGATCTTTTTGAATAATACAAAGTTGATACCAATTAAAATAAAAAGGGACCCATTTCATATTATAGTTTTGTGAATAAAAATGATATGAAATGGGGGGTTGTTGTAGAGCACAACAATTGGCAATTCGCTGGAAGAAACAATTATCTCTGAAAAGTATGGAAATACTTAAACTTTTTCAAAATAGAGTTCTCATCAAAGGGGAAAATTCTACTATAACTAGGTATATATGCATTCCGAGTAAAATGAAACTATTTTTGCTAATTTCCTCTCTTGTTTAAATTAGATACATTCTAAGTTTTAAATTTGCCTCTATTGGTTGATAATGATAAAACAGAAAAATTTTCCAAATCAGCTTTTAGAATTGACTCCTTTGTCATAGGTAGAGCCTTTGCTGCCAGCAAACGTTCATAGTTTCGACAGGGATACCTTTTAACCATGTTATTGTCCATTGTCCCATTCATTTCAGGGTATGATTAACATAATGAGTTCAAAACATGCTTTTATGTTATTTTGTAAGATAAAAAGCCATTGTCCTGGCTTGGTGACTAGTTGAGTGACAATGCCATTCACTGGTAGTAATTTAACCGAACAAGCTGGCTCGTGATGAGACCCCTTGTCTTATAATTCTAAGCCATTACCCTGTTTTGGTATGCAGTATTGGTAATGTCGGTTAAACTATTTCCCTATGATCATGGTAAGCAGGCTTGTAATAAGACCTCTTATCTTTTATATCAAATATTTTAGAATTACACTCTGAGTAATCATAAGCTTTGGTGAGTGGGATGGACAATTTTCTCCTTAAGAGTAAATGGATGACAAAGTAAGAGTTAAAGATGCTGAAGTTGGATTAGTTTCTATTTTGATATTGATAACCTTTTTGTGACCAATTTTAAAACATAAAATGATTTAAAATATTTCTAAACTTTGAGAAGCGTTCACAAAAATTGGAGTGTTGTTTCGGAATGTAATTACACCTAGTTTCCTAGAAATTATCCCTTTCGATAAAGACTTCTATTATTTTAAAAGTAAATATCAACCCTACTTGTTTTGAGCAAATTTCAAGTACAACAAAGGTCAATGGAAGATATCTCACAACTTTATTTTCTAATGATCCTACAAACTACAAAATTCTAAAAAAAAAAAAAAAGGAGAAGGGGTTACCTTCTCAATTGAAGAATTTCTTTAAGATAAGTCCATTAACAGGGAGAGAATCTCTCAAACCTGATAAATCTTGTAATATGAAGGTCGAATGGCCTATCTTTTCATAGATCTGAAATGGACCAAGCCACATCTTCTAGAACTTGGTGTGTTTTCCCTTGTCCTCATGGGCTTTTTCCCATTTCAAAACTAAATCACCGACTTGAAATTGTTTTGAACCAGATGAGACTGAATCAAAGGATGACTTGATGATTTGCTGATGTTTTGCATGAATAACCTTGGCTTTTTCTCTTTCCTCTTCTAATTTTAAAATTTGGTCATGTCTAAGTTGAATAGAAGAAGAAGGGTTTTCCTCAATAAACTGAACTAGGGCTAGAGAAGGAAGGACAAGATTTGTTGGTAGCACTGCTTCTTTTCCATACACAAGGTTGAATGGAGAAGAACCTATGGAAGCCTTCTGCGTTATCCTATCAGCCCATAGTGCAAATATTATGGATTTGTGCCATTTTTTATGATCCTGTTCGATGGTTCACTTAATAATTTTAATCAGATTTTTATTTGTAGACTCTGCCAAACCATTACCCTGGGGATAGTAATTAGCAGAATATTTTAATTTAAATCCTCTTTTAACAGCGAAATCAAACATAGAATTGCCTGAGAAGTAAGATGCATTATCAAAAACAAGAGCATTTGGGACACCAAACCTGGTAATGATGAATTGATCTATGAATTCAATAATTGCCTCAGAATTTGTTGTCTTCAAAGGGATTGCTTCAACCCACTTAGTAAAATAATTAGTAGCGGTAAGGATATACTTATGCTGTTTGGAAGAATGTGGAGTAATTTCTCCAATGATATCCAATCCCCATTGCTCAAATGGTTGTTCAATGTTGACTGGTTGCAAAGGGAAAGCTGGTTTTCTTTGTCTTCCACTAGAAGTTTGACAATTTCGGCATTTCCTTACATATTCATGAGCATCTCTAAACAGAGTGGGCCAATAATATCCAACATGAATGATTTTGTGGGCTGTTGTATCAGCTCCAAAATGTCCTCCTGCTGGTCCATCATGTAATTCCTGCAAGACCTTTTGTGCTTCAGGTTTTTCTAGGCATCTTAATAAGATTGAATCATAATTTTGCCTAAAAAGCACATCATCAATAATTGTGAAATTTTTTGCTTTTAATCTAATGACCCTTTTGTTTTTGTAAGACAGGTTAGGAGGTGCATATCCATTTTTCAAATAAAAGATTAAGTCAGCATATTGTGATTCAGAATCAGTAATACTTATCTGGTTGATTTCTTCCATTTGATTTGTATCACCTGATTCTGGAATGTTGGACGCTCCTGCCAGTAACCCACAAAAACCTTGGCCTCTAACAATCTTTGCTGGTTTAATTTCTAAATCATATTCTTGAAGTGTTGTAACCCAGTTTGCCCTTTTTCACCTAGTTCTCTTTGGATTAATAGTTGCCTTACTGCAGGGAAAGGAACTATAACTTTTGTATGGGCTTTTAAAAGGAAGGGTCTGTAATGTTTGACAGCTTTATATACAGCAAAGGCTTGTTTTTCTACTTCAGAGTAATTCAATTCAGCACCCTGAAGATTTGAACTATAGAATGAAATGGGTGCTTCCGAATTGTGATCGTTAATCTGTGTGAGTACTGCTGCATAAGACAAATCGGATGCGATAGTATACAATGTGAAATGATTAGAAAAATTAGGGGTATTTAAGGCGGGGGCATTAATTATTGATTGTTTGATTAAATCAAACGCTTCCTTTTCTGCTGATCCCCACTTAAAGACTGAATTTTTCTTAATCATAGTTTGAAGTGGCAAAATGATTTGAGAAAAGTCTGGAACGAATCTTTTGACAAAATTGATTTGGCCTAAAAATGACTGCATGGATTTTTTATTATGAGGGAAAGGGATTTCAGAGATTTCTTTGATCCTGTCGGGATCAATATAAATGCCATCTTTAGAAACAATAAAGCCTAAGAGCTTCCCTTGGTCAAGAGCGAAGAAGGATTTTTTAGGGTTAAGTGAAATACCATACCTTTTGCAGCGTTGAAAGATTTGATTTAAATCATGCAAATGATTGGATTTCTCTTTAGAAAATACAGTAATATCGTCTAAGTAGACGACTACTGTTTTGTTAATCAACCCTTTAAAAGTTATATCCATTGCTCTTTGAAACGTGGCTCCTGCATTAATAAGTCCGAAAGGCATTTTCTGATACGCATATGTTCCCCATTTTGTTCTGAATGTGGTTTTGAGTTGGTCATTAGGATGGACCAAAACTTGGTTATATCCTGAAAAACTCTCTAGAAAGGACATTAACTCAGAGCCTGCCACTGATTGGAGTATCTGCTCCATAGTAGGTAATGGGAAATTATCTTTTAAGCTTGCCTTGTTCAAATTTCTGAAATCTATACAAATCCTGATGTCGCCATTTTTCTTTCTGACTGGCACCATATTGGAGACCCAGTTTGAGTTTCGAACGGGAAAAATAATCTTAGCTTTCAAGAGTTTATTAAGTTCAGATTTTATTTGACTCTCTAAGTTCGGATGTATTTTTCTCAACTTCTACTGAATTGGTTTCTGTTCGGGAAGCATTGGAATGGTATGCTGGATGATGGATGTATCATATGTCTTTAAATCGTCATATTTCCAAGCAAAAACATGTTTATTTTTTCATAACAGTCTAATGAATGCTTCCTTCTCTTCCACGGAAAGTCCTAATCCTAAATTAATGTTTTGAGGAGTTTGCTCAGTGCCAAGGTTTATCAATTCAAACCTTAAGGTAGAACTTTGGAGCTTTGTATTGGTCACAGGTTTAAACCTGTCTTTAATATCATAAAGATCCTCAAGCTTCATCACAGGCTTTGGGATTGAATTCTCCTTGGGTTTACCTCTCATTTGAAGGTCATGCTCGTTTTCCTCAATGATTTGATCATCATAGGACTTTTCGGAAGTTAAAAACTGTAAAATGTCTTCATCGTGGTTGAATACTCTCCAATTAGTGACATTGTGAGGAATTGATGGCCTAAAAAGTAATTCTACTGAAAATCTATCTGGGCTATAGTCTTCGAAAGGTAGGAGCTTGGAAGCAACATTGGCTAGCAGGTCGGCTGCCGAATTTTGAGACCTAGGAATGGAAGAAATATTGAATGCCGAAAAGTGGGAGGTGAGTTCCTGTACCAGCGACTGATAATGTTTGAGATGGCTAGAAAGACAATGAATTGTATTCCTTACCTATTTAATAATAATTTCAGAATCTCCAAACACTTTCAAATATTGGACCTTGAGGCCAATAGCTTTATATAGTCCTTGGACTAAGGCTTCGTACTCTACTATATTATTCGTGCATTCAAACTCTAACCTACAAGACATCATTGTTTTTTCTCCTTGCGGGCTAATCAAAATACATCCTGCTCCTGAGCCCTCACTAGACTTGGACCCATCGAAATATAATGACCAAAATAAAGAAGTATTAACAATTTTATTTACAGTTTCCTCAATATCATTAAAACATCTTGACATATCAGTTTGTGAATAATTTTCGATCTGAGATGTAGAATGGTTTACTGAGAAAGGAGATGGTTGGGCAGCGAAGTTGCCAAAGAATGACTCTGATGAATAATTCCACAAAATGTTGTTATTAAATGCTATTGGTTGGTTTTCTTGTTCAAATTCTGTAACTGTATAGGTCATATGATTTTCCTGATCGATTTTTATTTGATTTGGCTTACCCTTATAGGGAAGCCACATATGGGACCAATCGGTAGAAATATACCCATGTAGTTTTTCAAACCAATCCCTACTCAAGATCAAACCATAAAATTCAGGTATATCGGCGATCAAGATATCAATTCTTTGTATTACTCTAGGATCAACAGATAGCTTGATAGTTACGGAGTTGAATTCTCCCAAAACTTGTACTTTAGTCCTGTCCAACTGCACAATATGAATAGCGGACTTTTGGGGTTCAATGTTCAGTTTGGAACAAACTGAAGCTGGCATTATATTAGAGGATGCCCCTGAGTCAATCAAACAGTTGTGCAGGTTTCTATTGTAGATCTCATAGGTTAGAAGGAAAGGTGGAGTATGAGAATTTGATCTATCTCCTATCAAAACTGCATCAGTAGCTTCGACCATACCAGAAGGTGGTTTACCTGTATCATTTGCAGCTTTAGCACTGGGAAGGGGTGAAGTAGGAACAACATTTAATTCTTTGAGAAGCAATTTTCGCTGATGTTTCAATTTACTAAGTTCAAACATGGTAATGTTTTCCTTAGTCTTTTTCATGTCATCAACAATATTGTAATCCATTGAATTAGACACTACCAATGTCTTAGATGTTGATGGGATTGTTGAGGTTGAAGGTTGGTTTTGTGGAACTGTTACAAGTGGCTTTTTCGGGGGTACCTTTTCCTTTGTTGTAGCAGCACATGCACTTCTTTTCTTCGAAGTTGTCTGAACAGGTTCGGAGGTACCTTTACTCCTGGTAGTGACAAGAAACGCTTCTTCTTCATTTTCTGTATCGGAGTTAGGCAATATAAAATCCCACATTCCATGACATTCAACAACTTCCTCTTATTCATCAGTTGGTGAAGCTGTTTCTTCTTCTCCTTCTTAAAGATCTGAATCTGCATTAGATATAACATTCGGTGGTTTTTATTCGGTTTTCTTGTAATTCCTAAAGGGTCTTTTGGTTGAGGTTTCAGCTACCTTTTTTTTTATTTCCACCATTTCATTTGACATAGTTTTGAGGACCTTTTGTAGAACCTCCATGTCATATGGATCTTTAGGGGTTTTCTTCTTTGAATCATCTTTAAAAGAAACTTTTTTGGTTTTTCTATCTTCAAGAGCAGCTTTCTTCTCTAGAGCATTAATACGTTTCTCCACAGCAAGTGCTTCTTTCATGTTTTCAGCTAAAGTTGGTTTTCCAGCCCTGTCTACAAAAATAGCTATATTGCCAGGTAGGGCAGTTATATACCACTCACTTCGGATTTTCTCACTTGGTTTGGAGGCCGTTGGGATTTTGTTCAAGAGTTTATTGAATCACGCATTAAATTCTTTAATTGGTTCCGTATGCTCTATCCTAAGATTGGAGAGATCATTTATAAGTGTAGCCAAAGACCTATCATCACCATACTTAGTAAGAAACTATTCTTGGCAAGTCGTCCAACTGGTAATGGAACCAGAAGGTAAATAAAAATACTAGGATCCTACTGATCCTTGCAAAGTATAAGGGAAAAGCCTAACGACAACATCTTGCTCTGTTACTCCCTTCAAATTAACTGCCAACATGAAGTTATTAATATGTTCCTAAGCTTGTGTTCCATTATCTGGATTAAACTTGGGTAGCCATTTTTCAGGTGCATCAGGTAATGCATGCATTGGAGCAGGCATATTGACTGCACCAGGCCTGGTCCATGGATCTGCCATTGTAACCGCAGTAGTGGATGGTATTACTGTTGAACTTACAGAAGTCTGGGAAGGAGTTGATATTAGGGATTGCGCAGTTTGGGATGTTGCAGTTGCTAATCCCTGATGAACAATAATGTGTGATGAGGGAGTGGATGGTTGAATTCGCACGGGGGAAGGTGAGATGGAGGATGTAAATGAAAGTTCTTCACTTTCAGATCCTTCATTGTTTTTCTTCGCCTTTTTCCTTTTGGGTAAATGGAACTCAGTAGGTTCAATACCGAGCTTTCCACTCTGAAGTCTGGTGAGAGGGTGAGGTAAATTGAACTGCGAAGTTGCACAACTTTGAGATACCTCATATTTCTGTGGTGATATCGAGAAACTCTGAAGTTTGTGGATAAGAGACTGGACTTCAGGAGATTCAAGACTTAGTTGTTCTGGAGTATGATGAGTTTGAGCAGTGGTAGTTGATTCCTCTTCTTCTTGTTTGGATATTGGAGAACCAACATGCAATTGGGAAGTACGAGGTGATGTGGAGGGAGAATTACTCTTAGAATGGTTTGTAGATTCGGGTTTGCTTGCCATTCACAGTTGAGGCCCTCCTTCTAGCGCCAAAAATGTTGATGCCTCGAAAATCGTTGTATCAACATTGGGGGATAACCACCCGGCCCGGACCTTAATACATCTCCTTTTCCGTTTGGAATAGTGGCTCTGACTAGGGATAATGGGACCAGTTTCCCAGTAATAAAAAAAAGGGGTGGATGAATGATTGATTGTCTAATCTAATGATAGGCGAATAACTTAATCTATCAGCAAAATAAAAGAACTACTACTAATCCTGGGAACTATTGTACTTTGAAGTGTAGCGCTTGATGATCTATGTCTATTGACAGGCATATAGATGACTCCATCTAATAGACATGGACATTTATTCATTCAAGGATTACTTTGCTTAAATAGTTAAACAAAGTGATTAACGCAATATTGCTAGACTTATCATTTATATCATCGATACATATATGATCAAAAGCAAAGCATACTACAAACATCCAATAGTGGAAGGAATAAAGAATGCTGTTAAAACACATACATATATCCGATAATAGAAAAATCGATCAAATGACAATTCATATAAAAAGAATGAATTCAGACATAGATAATAGTACCATATGAGCTGCAAGTCACTCCCAATATCAATCGCTATTTGAGATTCTTCTTTCGACTCAGAAATACTTTCAAACAAAGACAATAATGCACATTCGCGTAAAAGCTTCCTTGCCAAAATTAGAATAATTGGTCCAGTTTTATAAAAGAATATACCTGAAGTACAGTAGTGCAACTTCATGTTTTTTAAGTCAAGTACAAAACTTTACGACCCTTTCCAAAACAATGAAAGGGTCTATAAATACTTAATTAAGCTAACTATCTATGAAACTGAAATCATACTTAATTGGTATCAATTGATCTTGAATATTTCCTTCACAGCAATCTGGCAGTCGGCGACATGAATCATCATGTAGGTTGTTTGCCTTTAAACATGAGTTGACATATCGCAAGCATTGGCTCCACTTCGGGCGGTCTGTCGAGGCGAGAGTTGAGTTGGGCGGCATAGGTGGCATCCTGAATATCGGGAATAATATACCCGATTGCATCTGTAAGGCATTTGAGGGCGGCTCTCTGGCTGTGTGGTTTTACTAAGAAGAACCAATAGGCATCCCATGTTAAACTGTTAATTCCTGCGATTAATCTCCCATTTTTCTCTAGATCCGGATAACATGACTGCTCCAATGTTTTCGCTGCTGTCAATTTACCTGGAGTGCATTAGGAAATCATGTTAGACAAGTAGAGAGTATTATTAACCAATTCAACCAAATTACTTGTGGTTGTTTTGCATCTTGAAATTTCCCTCTCTGCTTTCATTAACTGGGACTGCCATTCTGTAAATAATATTTCCTTATGTGATTCTAAAATCTTTGGTAAATTAGCCGCCTGTCCCTGATCGGTATCTTGCCACTCAAGAAAATCAGTTAATGTTTCATCAGCTTGATCCAAATCTGTTCTAGCTTTTTCTGAGTTTTTACTTATTGATGTTGTCAAATCGCATAATGGTTCCGCCTGGGCGATTTGTTGACATAAAAGCTTGATCTGTGTTATTAATTCTTTATTTATCTGTAATGCTTCTGATTTGAATTCGGCTATTTGTGGAAGATTATTGGTCTTCTCAAGTTGGGCTGATAGTTGAGAAATCTGCTCATCTTTTGACTTCATCATTTGTTCATTTGCTGCCTTCAGTTGTGCCAATGCCTCAGACAACTCTTTCTACTTCTGGACTGCACTGTGATCAATCCTCTGTTTCTCTTCCGGCAATTGTTGAGTTAATTGATTATTTATTTGCTATTGTGTTAAAAATTTCTGTTCTGCCTGCTCTGCCTTCTGTTGTGCTTCTGTTAGTTGTGCTTGCAATAAAAAGACCTCCTGGTCTTTTGTTTTTAATAAAAGACTCACCTCTGATGCCTTGTCTATTGTTGCTGCCGAATAGGCTCCAACATATTGTGATAGTTTTGTTAGGTCATCAGAGGGGTCAAATTCCTCCTTCCAAACCACATTGCCCGTGACCGTTTGTTCTGGGAATAGGGAAGGTTGATCAGTCCTTCTCCTCTTCCTCTGTCGTTTTACCACAACTTTGTGTCTTGGGCTATAGAAGACATCCAAGGGAGGAATTTCTTCTATCTACAAAATAATTTGATCCGAGGGATCCTTTGGGATTATCTCTACTTCTTTCGAACTGGATAGGTCGCTGGTTCCACTTGGAACCTGTTTTGAAGTGATCTCCTGTGTATCTTCCGCTTTTGAAGTTCTGGTGTCCTTTGAGCACTCAAGATTACTGATAATTGAATCGAATTGCTGCCATTCCTGGAGCAATTTGGGATCAATTTGAGTATCTACATTTACCTCTATGCTGCTCTGTTCCTGCTCTTTAGTCTGGGTTTCCTCTTGCACTTTCTCTTGTTCTTTTGATGTAACTGGAGGTTCCTTAGCATGTCGCTGTTCAGGCTTGCTTGATTCTATTGCTGGGGTTGTTGCTAATAGATCTAGAGGCAAAGTTTGCAACCTCTATTCTCTAAGTCTGTTGAATTCAACTAACCCTTCATCTTTGTATTCTATTATGGCCAGCGATCTAACTTGATACATTGATTCAACTGAGGAGAACAGGTCATCAAACTTATCCTCTTTATGGTCAAACTTTGTCAATTTGGCCTGTTCAAGTGCATTATAGGCGACTTTGTTGGGATCAAATCGCTTATTAGGGAGAGTTGCTAGAGTTAATGACTTCATCTTTGTAGCGTATTTCTCTGCATGTTTGAAATCATGCAAAGTGTAGACACCACATCTCAGAGGAAAAGAGGGCCAGACCTGCTTCTTATTTTTCTTTAGAGTTTGTGTAACTCCTTCGGAAATAATCTGATAGGCTATCTCCCTCGCAAGTAGTTTATCAGGTATGTACAAAGAAGGACATGAGGTTCGGCTTGGCTGCCGAAAATTCTTATATAAGTAAATTTTTCCTCTCCGAACCATCTTCCTATTGATGTCAAATCAATCCCTGCTTGGTAAGAAATTTTGGGACGAGGTTTATCAAAAATAGAGTAATGAATGGGTAACATGAAGCCATTGCAGACTTGGTATAAATGGTGCTTATAGGAAGTTTTCCACAATTTCTGATGGTATATGTGAATAGGCATGGGGTCTTGTGCAGTCCACCTCCAGCCAAGCACGGGAAATTCAGAATTAAAACACAGGGTATCTAGTATGTGTAGTAGAATGGGGGAATAAGCCTTTCGGTGACGCGGGTTTTAGTTCTAAAATCAAGAACTGCTGTTGCTAGCTTATTTGACAGTATAGTTGCCCAATCCATTATTTCACTATTACACGCCGCTTCCATCAAGGGAACCATTTCTATAGTGAAATTAGTGGAATCGTGCAACCCCACAATCTACACATCATTATCCCAGCATAACAATAAGGAGAACATAGGGAATCAACAGAGTACTTACCGGAAGTTTCATGCTTGTGTTTTGCTGGATTTTGCCTCCAGTCCCAAATGGGTTCGGATTCAGTTTCATTCTCATTTCGAAATTTCTCTAGAAATGCCTTGTTGTACTTCTTCTCTGGCTCAGGCAAATGATACATTTGCCTCAAATCATTAGCATGAAATGAACCAAAGATTCTCGCATATCTGGTGCAGAATGTTTTGTCTGTGATTGGGATTTCCTCAATTGCCCACCTCACTACATCCGTATATGGGAGAATTTGTTCCCGAGCCGCTATCTGATGAAGGAAAGAGTCAGCTAAGTCCTTTAAAGTACCATCAGATTTTCGATTGGTATCCGCTGTGGCTTGTACTGTTGTCACCTTTGGTTCTTCGGCCTCAATCAAATTATAGGTACTTTGCCAAGTAGTTCTGCCGAGTCCTGAACATGTAGTATCAAATATTAATCCTTTCTTTTTAGTTCCTGGATCAGCGACGGCTTGTCCTGTGGTTGGTGAAGTGGAAGCGATTGCAGTTTTCTTAGACTTCTTCCCCATTCTGCTTGAATCTATTACTTCGAAAGAATTCTGCACATGAGTGAAAATAAGCGTAACACAGAGAATTGGTAGCAAAAACCAAATACGAGCAAGATATATTGATCAATGTACGATGAAGGATTAACTTAAAGTGGCCGCGGATGCAATCTGTGAAAAGATTTTTTAAGCTTACTATTTCATTAAATGGCTGTTAAAACCTGCCAATCCTTTAAATGCCCATCATATCGTTTATCGGTCGAATGATTTGTTTAAGCGTGCCTTGGATGTTTTGGCAGTTGAGAGTAGGTGAATCACTGTTTGAAAGATAAGGCCTTTAATACGAATTAATCGTAATATCCCTGCTTTAACAATTTTTGAAGTTTGCGCTTTTGGCTTTATCGCAATCGGGCGTCGGGGGAAAACTTAAATCATTATATTGGTTCTTTTTGGAATCCTTGATCGCCGATAGCGATATCGCATCGCATTGGGAGTATTAACTGGGGCACTTTAAAAAGCATGCATGGTACATCCCTGATCGCCGATAGCGATATCGCATCGCATCGGAATGAAAGGGACTTGATCGCATCGCATCGGAGCGAAAGGCACTTTTGTTATGGAAACTTATTATTGCCGATATCCGATAGCCTATTGCATGTTGTCGCGTCGGAGAAAACCAATGGGTCTTTAAGTTATGCCTCCTTTGTCTTTGCGATATGCGATCTTGCGATCGCTTTATCGAAATGATAAAAGATTAATCATTTATATTATAAGACCAAATAATTGGTTTGTCAAAAAAAGGTTTTTTAATGTTTTCACTTTGTTTTCGGATCTTTTTGAACAATACAAAGTTGATACTAATTAAAATAAAAAGGGACCCATTTCATATTATAGTTTTGTGAATAAAAATGATATGAAATGGGGGGTTGTTGTAGAGCACAACACAACCATGTACTAGTTTTCAAAGAAAAAAGCACCATTTGTTGCGTGGATGCTATGCAACCTATGCACAATCATCATTGCTATTTATATTTTTCTATTTTCATTTTGTTCATGAAGATATAATCTTCGGAGACAAACTTGTTTTATTTAAACATTTATTTTTTTATATTTAGGTGAAGTCATCATGCTTTATGTTTTTGTTTTTCATCAAAAGAGGAAAAATACTTGGAACACCAAAAAACTTTCCTCTTTTTAAGTTTTGTTTCGATCCAATATTGGATCAGTCATGCAACCAATATAGACATTTATCAAATTATGTTTTAGTCTATTTAAACCAGTTAATACAATATGAAGTGGTTGTTTTCGGTTTCATTATTGCTGGGAAACTATTGCAGTATGTTGTTGTGATCGGTGTTAATGAGTATGATTTGATGCTAAAGAGATTCCAATTGTATTGCAAAGATTATTGTGGTATGAATGTTTCGAAATCGTTATCCTTTAGTTTATGTGTAACATACTTTATGTTATCTTCCTAATATGGTTTAAAGGTGTATGGAACAACTATGATTGAATTCATTTTACATGCTCTTGGCTAGCTACTCTAAATGTTTCAGTTGTAAATGAAATGTTATACCTTTGAATGCTCTATTTTTCCTCTAGATATTCAATCATGAAATTTGCAGTAATGAAATGTATTTTGTACTACCATTATAGATTAGTGTCTTGATTTTCTTATTCTTCTATACTACAAATTTCCTTCTTATTTCGAAACTGTACTAGTCAAACCTCTGCACATAGATTTGGGTTGGAAATGCATAGGCATGATGGACTAGGAAGGTCATGATCACCTAAACTAGTTTTCCTAGAATCCTCTACCATCCCCATACCAAAAAGTAAACATTTTCAGAAATGGTCTCTGTTAAAGATTACATTCCAAAGTTTTTTCTCTGAGTTTCCTCAATGAGGGAGCCCCCTCAGGTTGAAGAAGACCAGTCTATCAACCAATAGAGGTCTTTGGTTACCTCTGGGTTCCTCATTTAAGCCTACATGAATTACAGAATGCTAACATCAGGTTGGATCGACCATTTGCTAGAGTCGACTTGCATTGGAAACATATACTACACTGTTGGAATTGATTATTTTGCAATTTTGGCCAGAGGTTCCTGTGCATCTTATATCTCTAGATTCATGACATTCATGTTCATTTGAGGTTTCCCTTCTTTTGTGGAGTTTACGAAAGTGTTTTAGCATGAAAGGTTCAATGGACACTTCTGAGTATTTTCTTTTATCATTGCCAATACGCCATTTTCAATGCCATATCTGGCATGTTGCAACAATATCCGAGAGAATCACCTACTACATGGTGAAATTGCATCCTGAATTTACTCACTATTTATATTTTTTTCTTCTCTTACATGGCCGTCGTTGAGATCTTGATGATGGCAATGGCCATTTACACTTAGGACTAATGGCATGAATAAGTTGTCGATGAATGTAAGGAAGGGGCACCAATATACAATAACTGGTTTCGTTTCCAAAGTAAATTCGGTTCAAATTCAATGGCTTGTCACATGTAAACATGCATATGCTGTGTACTACTACCATGAAACTAAGCACACAAGAACACCGCGAGTGTCTTCAAATGGCAAAGATGGTAGTCGGGAAGAGTGAGTTGCATTGTCACACAGACATAAGTAGGTGGAATCCTCAACACTTAAACTTCAAGGTGCTTAATGTCAAGCCCAATGGTGCAACCATTTTCCACTTCATTCCAAATTAACACGTCGTCTGTCTTCCCGCAAATTAGCTTCTACCAAATGATTCCCATCTCTTATGTATGCTCCATATCCACTATTGTCTAATACACAAACATATTTCTTGATGGGAATCATCACAAGAGTAGGACTCTTGGGAATATACATGTTATTTGTTGTATTTTTTCGTTTTATGAAATATCTCCCAAAATTAGTTTTTCACTATTCCATATAATATATTAGCTTCAAATCTTGGTTATTGCAGGGCCAATACAAGTACATCTTGATTGGAATATATTTCAAACTACATATTGAATGAATGCCCAAAATTAGTGGTGATTATATCTTAAAAAATGTGTTTGAATTTAGTACAAAGCTTTCCAAATGGTTGGATTTGTTATGAATAATTTTTATATACCGCATGGTCTTCTTTTTTATGGTGAAATACAACAAGAAGATTGGCCCTTCCTAGTGAGAATGCTATGCAAATATTAATATGATGTCCTCGAGAAAACAAGCATCCTTGAACACCATAAAGCCCATTACTCAGATTTCCCATTATGGATCCTCTCCATCTTGAACCAAAAACACCAGTTTGGATGTGCTCAAGGAATCTTGTCCTGGACAATATCAGACTTATTCCTCCCAAATTTAAAATAAGATTGGATTTGTATCGACATTCATTGACTTAAAGAGTCAACTTACACGGTATGAGAGAAACAAATTTAATGGTAAGAAATTGATGGAGAAGCGACAAGAATCGACTACCATCCATTCTGAACTATATTGAGAGTGAATTAATTTGGAGCCTTGTTTTAACAATCATATGAAGGATAGTTCCTAGAAATCTAAAGTCAAGTCACAGTTAGTTGGATTTTTTTGACATCTAATCAACCATAATTGTAAAAATTGTTCATGGATTAAAAAAATTCTATATAAATAGGCCATGGGAGAGCCAAAATATAAGACATTGTTATGCTGGCAAAATTGCTATTAGAGAATAGTAGCATCCTTGACAGGATGTTGACATTGAATCCTAAGTTGTCTAAATGTGTGTAACATAGGGCATTCCTAAGTGCTACGAGAGGTATTGGTGTAAATACCACATACCGGACCAGAACTAACTGAGTAGATAGTATGGGAGGCGGTACGGCTCATAGTATGAGATGTTGACGCCTCATTGACGTGATGATATGGAATATCCGTTGGTGGCATCCATCTATGGACCTTATTAATGGCATGACATGACTTCCTTGTGTGGGTTGGCCTTAGCGATGGTCTTGTTGCGGAAAAACGTAGAAGGTACTTAAAATTATTTGTGTGGTGGAATTGAGAGCAGATGCGGCAATAACATTGTTTGATTTTCTCTTGGTTGGAGAGATGCTTGTGTGGAATTTGGACCACTATGTATAATATCTCATTGAACTTACCTAGTTTGCGACATTAATTCACCAAATGGTTGGGTTATCACATAAAACATGTGATGGGTGATCTTCTTTGTGGGCGGCCTTAGATAATTTTTTGTCTAATCTAGATTGATGTTGGTGAGGGGAGATGAGAATTGTTTGTGTATTTACCTCTTTGTTTATTTCATGTTTATGTATGGATTGTTTCTACTATTTACAATGTTGTGTTTATTTAAGTCTGTCCAAGAACAACACTAATTTTTTCTGTGATCCTTTGCAGGGAGAAATCAACTGTTAAGGAGGTGTACTTTGGTACACTATTTCCACAAAAACACTACCATAGAAATGGTGACCATACTATTTTCTTTTCATTAATATAAAGATTGTGTTTGCAGGACCATCCTACAAGGCACTCAACACCTCTCTAAAATTTTTGCAGGACCTTAGGGACTTGTTCTGAGCACACATAATTGAAATTTTCTTTTTATTTTCTCACATGCACGTATTTTTCTCTGATAGACATGCACATGCATCTGTGTGTGGCTAAACTCGTATGGTCACAAGAAAGAAAAAGAGAGCCTTGCATTTTTTCTTTTCTCAGGGGATTGACAACCTTTAGTGAATTTCCTTCACCTCTGCATTTTGTATTTTTTGTTTAGTATGCCTGGTTTCTTTACTAACCTCAATTGGTGGAGCAATTAGAGTATTTTTCATTTGTATTTTCAATACACACATAGCTTAATTAGGGAGAGAAGTAAGTGGCCAAATTCCACATATGTTTTTCAAACTATTTTTCTAATTTTTTTTGCAAATCACATAGCTTAATTAGTAAAGGAGTAAGTGGCCCATCATCCACAAATATTACTACTAACCAAAGCATTTATTTCTTCATTTTTGGGACTAGGAGAAAGTGTTATTAGAGAAAGTAAGTAATCTCTTCTTCCCTTGTGTCTCTTAGACGAACCTATGTTTTCATATGAAAACTTTCTTAAAGCATTTGAATTTCCATCTCCCTTGTTGAAATTCACATAGTTTAATAGGAAAAGAGTAACCACAACATATTTCTTTTTCAATGCAAGGAATAATCAACACTTAGTGATTATAATGATATTGTAAAGTATCATCGAATATCTGCATCTTACCACACTTCGTATGCTCACTTGCATCACATGCTAAGATTCCATACACTTTGTACTCGAAGGCATCCAATTTCCATAGCTTTGGGTACTTAGTTTGTTTTGGCTTACAAAATCACTCCATAAGTGAATTAATACTTCTTAAAAATAGCCATAACTTGAACCAACTAAGTCTCCCCACAAGGGCCACCAAAAAATTTATAGTTTAGGCTAGGACCACTCGGGGTAGGCATCCCATAAGACGTCATGGTCATGTTACACCTTTGAAACATAGTTGTTGAATTTATAGGGAGATTAAAATCCTTCAATTATCCTATGGAAAATAATACTTGAGCATTAAAGAGACCCGATTCAGAGGGGGTTCGACTTAGGTCAAATGTGTGCGATACTCTTTGGGGCTACCTGACCCATCTAGTGCTCGGTACTAGTTGTTGGAAATAATACTGAGAGGGGGGGTGAATCAGTATTATCACATCAATGAAACTTTTTCATTTCCATATTCAGATTCATATATGCTACTTCCACAACTTCTTATGATTCAGTTAGTTGATCCTTAATGAGTGCATTAGAACATTATCAACCATATTAACAGTAAACAGGTGCAGTAAAATAGAACAAATCATCACACATAAGCCACACACATGAACACCATGATATAAGGTGGAAACCCAATGTGGGAGAAAACCACCTGCTGCAAGTCATCTCAATCTTCTTCTTAATAAGAAAATCCTTTTACAATATCTCTGTACTGGTGCAGTCTTATACCAGTACGCAGGCTTCTACCTGCAGAGAGCTACAACCCCCATAGTTCTTGTACTAGCCGATCCATTTACTAGTACGCAGGCTGCTACCTGCTACAATGCTCCAAAGTTTTCAACTGCTACTGGAAGGGAGTTACCACCCCCGTAGCTCTTGTACTAGCTAAGATACTAGTACGTAGGTGTCGGCCTACAATCTTCTCTCCTCCAGTTACCACGTTTCATACATTTTCAGACTGGATACACCTGAAGCACAACACATAATCTGAAAGGCCACGTTTCATCCAATTTTCATACTGGACCCATAAAAATCAATCAATCTTCTGAATCACCCAATCACCAGATCAATACATATACAAGGATAATATGAGTGTTAGCAACCCGATCTAGTCCATTAGATCCATTACTAGATCTCATCCATCAACACAATCAATCAAACTGAATATGTAGAATACTACGTACATACGTGCTTTCACCAAAGCCAACCCGCGTACAGATCTATAAATATTCAATCATGACTTGTAGGGAAAACTTAAGTTATACCCAGTTCAGATCATTACAAGCGTCAGTATACAGATCTAGAATAAGCATAATCAACTATATAGAGATAGTTCATTTCAAACCATTTGATCCCGATCTATCCTTAGATCTTGTTCTCCATCAACGGGTGAGATCCCTCTTTAGCTCAGATCCAGATCTGCACCATAACCCAATCACAGTATTCCAGATCTAGATATTCAATAATTCAAATGATGCTTTGCCAAATGATCTCCTTCCTCTTTTATAGCCTTAGTCCTTTCTCAATACCACGGTCCAAAACCATACGATCAAAAAACTGTTGGACTAATACCATGAACCAACCATGAAAGTGCGTGAGATCAATACTTTTGGATGCAATACCACGGACCAAAACCATAGGATCAAAAACTATTGGACTAATACCATGAACCAACCATGAAAGTGCGTGAGATCAACACTTTTGATGAGGTACCATGGTCCAAAACCATAGGTTCAAATACCAAGGACTAACTACCATGGACCAAAGGTAAGTTCTCCAACATATACACGCTTTTCCTTGCATGAAAGTGCGTGAGATCAACACTTCTGATGAGGTACCATGGTCCAAAACCATAGGTTCAAATACCAAGGACTAACTACCATGGACCAAAGGTAAGTTCTCCAACATATACACGCTTTTCCTTGCATGAAAGTGTGTGAGATCAACACTTCTGACGAGGTACCATGGTCCAAAACCATAGGTTCAAATATCAAGGACTAACTACCATGGACCAAAGGTAAGTTCTCCAACATATACACGCTTTTCCTTGCATGAAAGTGCGTGAACTTTTTCTCTACATGAAATAAACTTTTCTCTGCATAAAAGTGTGTGAACTTTTCTCTACATGAAATAAACTTTTCTCTGCATAAAAGTGCATGAACTTTTCTCTACATGAAATAAACTTTTCTCTGCATAAAAGTACGTGAACGTTTCTCTACATGAAATAAACTTTTCTCTGCATATAAGTGCGTGAACTTTTTGCACTATAATTTATCATTTGAGATGAGTGGGTTGCCATCAAGTACAACATATGTATCATAATGCCAACAATAGTAACTGACTACCAAGAGGCTAAAGACTCGAATGCTCATGTGGGACAAAGGTACTTTAGTGGAAAAAATATAGGGCATCTGTTCCCTATAGGTGATGGTGCAGGCAACACTTGAGCCTCATTTCCATTACCTTGGTTGATTCTTAGACTACTAGAAGGTGTCACTAGTTGTTTTGGGACATTGCCCCAGGACCCATCAAAAGATATCTTCGCAATGCCCAGTTACTTTGAGAGTGGTAAGGAGGATTAGGTCTACATCATATTTTTTATCATACACAACAAACAAAAAACTTTTTTCTTGTTTGATTAATCACATAGCTTAATTTTTTTTTACCCAAGGAAAAATCATAATTTTCATTAATAGTAAGAGAATTACATATTGTATATGTTGTGTCTGTTATATGGAATTTGCATCTACAGATAAACACATTTTCCCTAAGTGGGTAGCTACACTTAGAACAACAGAAAGAAAGTAGTTTAACCTTTTCCTATAGTAGATAAATGAGATGAAGGAACTTACTTGTACCTTTCGCTTCCTTGATCCCCTTTGAATTGCCTTCATCGCTCCCACTTGAACTAAATCCGCTCAATAGGTACCTGTGTCAACAGAAATAGAAACAAAAAAAATCAAAGTATACATGATATATATACTATAAACCAATGGAATCGAAAACATTGAAACACATAATCATCATAGATATGAACAAGAATATGAGAAAAGGAATAAACAGTTTATTAATGTATAAGGAAGAGTTTCACCCAATACAGTTCAATCCTGTGCCACTCATCCAACTTCAGTCCAACCCTTGTCACACCAAAATCACACCAATCCAGCAACATAACATTACTTGACATGAACTCAAATCTCAAACCAACAAAATTTCTCTACAATCTTCAAATTATCGCCCCTTGATCACTATGATGAGTGCTCAATTTATAGGGAAATGGAGGTGGTTTTGTCATAAATGAGGGTATTGAATGGCCTTCCAAAATTGGAGTTAGTTTCCATGGAGTAAGGGATGAGAGGATAAGAGGTTAATTGTTCCATAGCCTATCCAAATTCAACCTCATAGGATGAGATAAGAGATGGGATCCTTTTAGAATGATCTAGAATCAGGGAATATTCCCAAAATCCAATGTGAACTTTGCTCATTATTGCCTATCATAGGTCAAAGAGGGCCTAAGTGCACTGCACTGTAGGCCTGAATGGGCCTACCTGCCTTGCAGCACAATTACCCTTGACCAAGGTTGCACTGGTGTCCCAAGGAGGAATTTTAGCAGGGTCTCAGGCTAGAAAACTTTCATGGATGGAAGAATTCAATGAGATAACTTGTCTAGGGCATGTAACAACTAAATTAGGCTTTGATGAGCCCTAATTGTACTGATCTGAATGTCAGGAGTGATGTGCCCAAATAGACCTGTAATAGTTCCCCCCTAAAGCATGTAGTCGAAATTGATAATGTCGAGTGATATGATTTACGATGTGATGGAGAGGATTTGAAGCGAACGGTGACCTGCATCGATTACAATACATAATATCATGATATTTTGAATTTTTCATGAATTTTTGAGGGAAGGCATACCCATGCTCATCATATAAACTTTTCATTACATGTACATAAATCAGATAGTCGTCTATAGATATAGACCCTTGATAGGATGACCATATGTGTAAAGCCATTGTACGCGTCTAACCATGTGAATATGTGATTCGAAGTCAAACATGGGAAGACATTTTTTGATCACCAGCCAATGATGTAAGTCGTTAACAGATGTGAGAGAGATCACCGGTAATGATAATGATTCTCAAGGTACTACAATACATTCTGCATGGTGTGAATAGATGTTTTGATGTCGAACACCATACAAAGTCTTTCGGTCGAAGGCAAGTGATGTCAATCTATCGCCAGAAGTGAGACACTTGCCATTGATGTATGCAAGGCTCAAGGTATTGGAAGGGTCTTTCTAGGTCAAATTCTTGGATAATGTGTTGATGTTGAAAAGGAGAAAATCGTCGCAGGAGGGCCTTGATGTATCCCCCATCAATGACATGAAATGAGTGTAATGATTTTGAAGACAAAATTTGACTGATGACACAAGGTTCAGGAATGGCGGTCATGAAAATGAAGGTTTATGAGTATTGCAAAGGATGAAGTTTACTGAGTGACTTCTCTTGAAAATGTCGGCGACCTCGAATGAATTGGCAACATCGATGCAAAACCAAAATGATGGATGGCATGATAGACCATAGGTATGATAACCATCAAGTAGATAACCCAACCCAAATAGTCACAGAGGTGAAGTGAAAGTGTCATTTTTAAGAGAGACTTGCTACCATAAAGTGATTTATCCCTTTTCCCGTTTCCCCAGTCATTGCTAGCTAGTACCTCTTTTTTTTTTACAAGATTGAGGAGGATAACATATGATTGTAGTATAATTCCACCCTTTGGGTGAATCCATTGCTATGTGATGTTTTAATGAGCCTAGAGAAGGTGAAACTTGGTCTTTTCATGATGGAAAATTTTGTCACTTTTTTATGTTTTAACGAGTTTAACGACAATGAGAACTCGTTCCTTTTCATGTTTAAAGAGTTTGAAAAGGGACAAAAAGGAAAATCCATAAGTTCTTTTTCGTGAATTTGTCTCTCAAGTCCGAAAAAGCATAAAATAATACAAGAGAGAACCTATTGACCATGTTTGATCAACGTATTCCTTTTTCATAAGTAATCTATCTCAGTCTGGAAAAGGGTTAAACTTATACTAATTAGATGTCATTTCCAATCTGTTAACGAACTGAAAAGGACAAGTGCTCAAAAATATTTTCATATTTCGAGAGTCTGAAAAGAGCTTAAAGAGGACTCCTGGGGGTTCCTTTTTCGATGTTTAACAGAGCTCAAAAAAGAGATAAAAGTATGCTCTGTAGTAAAAAGTATAATTCATGATCATGCACGTCAAATTCAATATATCAGCTATAAACTTGCTCAAAGAACCACCAAACAGATTAAACATACCTGTTTCATTGGTAAAAATAGGTATAGTTTATTCATTTTAATCAACATGAAATGACCATAAAACAAGAATTTACCAAGTCATTTTCACGATTTGATATTTACCATTCAATTTTGTGCTCTGAACCAATTTTTACCTCGAACTTCAACAACTGATTGCGGGAGATTCTATGGATAATTCATCGTGTTGTATGGACCAGGTAGGAGATCTACCTTTTCTCTTTCTTTTAAGCTCATTCTTTTGCAGTTTTAGGAAATTTTTTTAGGGTTTTTGGATCCCTAGGGAAAATATACCTCACCCTGGGATCAACACAACCTAACACATCGAAAACTACCCTAAATTGTGCCCAAGTAGAAGGGTACCTGATCTACAACGCACTGTCTCAAGACCAGGGCTGCACTGGGTGCAGTTTAGAAATTTGTTTCTCCTATTTTACCCAAAATTCCTCTAGTTTTTTGCATGAAATTAATAGTAACTAAGTCTATGGTTTGATTTCAAAATTTTATCAGATCATAATGGCTATTACTTGGCATGAAAGAAAACATGAAGAACAAGATATGGTTGCCCTAAATGATCTAGGTACTGTTGAGGCCCTTAGAGATTGTGGGTTACTCAAATACTTCAGGTTGTTTGGGATGAGGCAAAAACTAGAATTATTGCAGTTCTTAGTTCATTCATGGGATCTAGCGAATCAAGATTTTCACATAGGGGGCAAGGTGCTCCCTATATTGATCGATGATGTTTACTTCCTTACATGATTATCAAGACATGGTGCCCCCATATCTCTTTCAGGTTCTGTACGTGGGGGTGAATCAGTGAGGGACTACATTCGACAGTTCTGTCGGCTAGGTACACAACCTAGCAAAGATTGGAATATAAACATTAGGGATGTTCATGATTTTCCCTTGCGAACAATCCCTCTCACTATCATAAAATTAGCGGGTAGTGCGACACTTCATCTAGCGAATAGATCATACATGCAATTTGCGCTTGAGTGCCTTGAGCCAACTATATTCAACTGGTGTGAGGCGGTTCTCTCTTTGATGAAAGAGCATCTAACCAAAGTAAAGAGCGATAAGGTGAAGAATTTTAGCTATGGTTCGATCTTGATCACCTTTACCTTAGAGAGAATTCCATTGATGCAACCTCAGCACGTGTCACTGAGTTTCACTGGTCGTAGAGATCCACAGATGCAGAGATGGGTTGAGTTGATGGCTCGACATTGTTGGTCACTTTAATTGCTTATGGAATTAAACAACAAAGTGCGACATTAATTGTCAACCCAGGGAAGTCTTGTTATTTCAAAGGCAATTGCGTACTATATGCACTCAATTTTAAAAGCAACAGAAATTGTAGTACAAACAAATCACGCCTTAAATTTACAAACTGAAGCTCCACTCTGCATTACAGAAATTACACTCTGTTGCAGATAGCTATCAGAAAAACGCTTAATTTTACGCAAAGAAATGGAAAGAATCGATATGCAAAAGAAAACAATGGCTGTGCTGTAACAGAGAGTTAGGACCCTATCCCTAGAGCGGGAATCTCCAGCACCTGCCTCTGATTAACTTAGCTTGCCAATTCACTGTGTAACTTAATTACCGGTGAAACACTCATACAACAATCAATTGATTTATTACTTATTATTAATTTATAATAAGTAATAAATCAATTAAAAAAATAAAAAAATAAAAAATAAAAAATAAAAATAAAAAAATTATTAAAACATTAAGACAAATTAATAAATATAATTAGGAATTATATAAATAATAAAATTAATTAAGTTATCCCTTTAACCTAGTAATCAATTAATTTATCCTTTAAATAATAATAACAATAATTAATAATAATAATAATAATAATAATAATAATAATAATAATTAAATTAATTAATTAAATAAATAAAGTAGAAACCTGTAAAATAATAGCCAACCTATTTTCTTACATATTTTCTTTAATATCCTATATATATAACCTAAATTCTAGCTCTTGGATACATCATTAAGATCTGAAAATATCTATTGACGCATCCCCTGATGATGGACTCACTTAAGTAGTCCGAAACGTTGGGTTCTCAAAACTCTATAACAGGTCATTCCTCCTCTACTAAAAAGGTATTATTGTTAGGCCCCTATACTACTAGTGTAACTCATTATTGTTATTAGTACAACCCCCTTATTATATTGATGTACCCATGTAGTGCCCATATTGTTACTCTTGTGCCCCATAGAAGCCCACTATTGTTATTATTGTGCCCTTACATTATTACTGTCATGTCGGCTCTGATTATGTTATGCCCCCTTAGACTCCTATATATAGAAAGGAGGTATTTTCATTTGTATCATCCAAGAATTGTTCATTTATGTAATGTAAAGGAGGTTGCCCCCTCGAAGAGGCTGAATTCTAAGGCGTTGATCTATATTTTATATCTTTTATTGAGTTGGTTTCATAACAGGTCATCGTGGCATTTTAGGGTTTCGCTGCTCCAAACAGGTCATCGTGGCATTTTCGCGATAACGTTTTTTTCTGTGACGTTTCAGAAGTCGCAAAAAAAACCCATTTGAGAAACAATCACACTAAACCTTGGGTTCGAATTTCAGAGCTTTTCACGCGATATTTGTGGAGATATGATCTGAGGAAGTTGGTCTTTTAGCAGACTCCTGAATTACATTCAAAACAAGTGACCTGGGAAAATCGTCATAACTTTCTCTCTGAGCATCGGATTGAAATTTCGTAAGAAGGTATAGAAAGAGGACGGATTGTAGTTTCTTTTATTTCTTTTTCAGAACCAAAGATCGAAAAATTGACACGTGGCACTTCATACAAGTTCGCTCTTCTGGAAAGGTCTATAATCAGGTCATCTTGGGAGATTGTGCATAACTCATTCTTGGAGAATCCAATTTGGATCAGACTGGTGGCATTGGAAAGAGAACACAGAGGGCTACTACAGGTAGCAATTTCAGAACTTAAATATCCGAAATTACAGAGTTACAGTCGTTACAAGATCGAGATCCTAAAATCAAGAAAAAGAAAGATGAGGAAGTTTGATGGCAAGGATCCGGTAAATTGGATACTTCAGATGGAGCGATATTTTGATCTACATGGTGTACCACTGTTACAAAAGGTATGTATTGCATCTTCATATTTAGAACTGGATCAATTTTTATGGTATAAAGGGCTTTGTTCTCGTAAACAACTTGTTACGTGGTCAATTCTCATGGAGGAAATGATAACACATTATGAGGATACAAAGAGCAACACCTTCTTTAGAGCAACACCACAACAATTGGAAAGATTAAAAGGGCTTTGTGACATATTGGAAAGTAAAATTATGGCAACAAGGAAGTCTACCCCTCACAACTATAAAGATGGAAGTGTTGTTTCTCTAAGCCTTCTAGAACCTACAATGGTTACACCACAACAATTGGAAGAAAAAAGAGAAAAAGGGCTTTGTTACAATTGTGATATCAAATGCACTAAAGGTCATAAGTGTGCCGAGAAGAAATTATTTTACATAGAGTATGAAGAGGAGGAAGAAAAGGATCAAGAAACATCAAAAGAAGAGGATATATGCCAGGACTCAACCCCAGAGAAAGAAGAAAAGAATCAGACCATATCTTGTAAACTATTAGCAAGAAAGACCACTCCTCAAACTCTCAAGATAGAAGGACATATCAAGAAGAAAAAGGTGAAAGAAGTGAAAGATCACGTCAAGAAAGAAGAAATGAATCCAACCATATCTTGTAATTCATTGGTGAGAATTACTACTCCTCAAACTATCAAGCTAGAAGGACATATCAAGAAGAAAAATGTTCAAGAAGTGAAAGATCACATCGAGCATCAAGAAATGAATCCGACCATATCTTGTAAAGGATTGGAAGAAATTACCACTCCTCAAACTCTAAAGATAGAAGGACATATCAAGAAGAAAAATGTTCAAGCAGTGAAAGATCACATCGAGCATCAACAACAAATTCTCCAACTTTTAAAGGATAACACCACTTTGGTGCAAAATCAAATGAAACAACAGGTAGATCAACATCATAGTGAAAAATGTTTTGATGTAGGTGATTGGGTATTTTTGCTGCTACATATAAATAAAACTATTTATGAGAAGGAAATGTCGGTAATACTACATGCACTTAACAAATTGCGACCTTACCGAATGGGAAGACTCTTCAAGGATGAGGATGTGGAAGCATTGTTTTGTGTTATTTCTATTATCCAACCAGATTGGATAAACGAAGCAAGGGATGAATGGAAGAAGGACAAATAAGTATGGCCACTTATTCAAAAGTTGCAAAAGATTCCAATGCAAATAATATTGCCAGAAATTGAAGAGGAAGGAAAAATCATATTGGAACCTGGAGTAGTCACAGAAACAAGAACCCGACAGCTACGAAATCGATCAATTTCAGAGTATCTCATCAAGTGGAAGGACTTACCTGTTGAAGATTCCACATGGGAGGACAATAATTTTATACGGAAGCATCAAGAACTACTCAAGCGTTGAGGACAACGCTTTTTGAAGGAGAGGGGCATGTTAGGCCCCTATACTGCTAGTGTAACCCCTTATTGTTATTAGTACAACCCCCTTATTATATTGATGTACCATGTAGTGCCCATATTGTTACTCTTGTGCCCCAAAGAAACCCACTATTGTTATTATTGTGCCCTTACATTATTATTGTTATGTCGGCTCTGATTATGTTATGCCCCCTTAGACTCCTATATATAGAAAGGAGGTATTTTCATTTGTATCATCCAAGAATTGTTCATTTATGTAATGTAAAGGAGGTTGCCCCCTCGAAGAGGCTGAATTCTAAGGCGTTGATCTATCTTTTCTATCTTTTCTTGAGCTGGTTTCATAACAATTATAAACAATGTTCAACAAACATTATTTGTTAAAAAGGCATGAATAAAAGACACACTTAACACACTGTAGAAATGTAATCGGTGAATCTTGTGATGAAGGTGGGCCCTGTCCTTCTCACAAGATTCCCCAGGAAATAAGAACTAGAAAAATATGTTCAGAACAAAACTTTATTCATCCATCAATAGGTCATATTATAGAAAGAGTTCAAGTCCTATTCATTCAGCTAAGAATTTTCCACAGTCTGTTCGTCCCTCTCTAATGTAGATGTCTCCTCTTTATTACAAAAGATTTACATTGTTTTAACTCATTATACAAAAATAGGGAAATCAATTCCCTGTCAACGAAATGATGTTACAGTAATTATATCTTTAGATATAAGCGTTACATCCAGTGTAACAGCTTCCTCGGTGATCAGTTCTGGTTCCTTTGCTGCTGTCAAATTTAGAACGCAAATCTCAACTGTTTCAGCATCACGATTCGCGTGCCGTTTCTGTTGTTTCAGCAACTGCAAAAATAGTCTTCCAAGTTGTTTCAGCATCGCAGACTACACATCATTCTTTAACCGTTTAGCACTTAATAATTCAAATATTAACTATGAAGATGTTGTGATTATATGCTAAATAATTAAACATATAGTGATGAGAAGAATCATTACATAACTTTGAGATAACTGGGTTAAAATACTAACAAAGGATTTTAAATATAAGTTGAAAGGGATGGTATCATAGCAAAATATATGGTCAAAAAGGGACAATATGAGGTCCTAACATCCCCCCCCAACTGAAGCAGTTGAATGTCCCCATGCAACATCTACTCTGAGTCTGAATCAGAATACTGGGATGTATAGTGCAAATTACTTATACAGTAAGTATAAAAGGTACTATTAGTCGAATCTTTGAAACCCTAGACACTCTGTAATCTCTGCCATGCTGCAAGCTCCTCCTTTTTGGACACCTTGAAGTAGGCCTTATATTGTTGTACTGGTAACCAGAGAAGGGGGAAGTGAAAATGATAACCCAACCATTTGTTACCACACCGCTGAACACATTTAACATAATTAGGCACTCGTGAAATTGCTGCATGAAGATTAAGAGGGTTAAAAGGATGGTATTCCCTTCTCTCTTTAGGGCAATGTTCTCAAAACAAATTGTTTGCCTGCATGGCAAGAGATCTTTTCTTCTTGATATACTGCTGACATTCTTCTAACACTGCTGCCTGTAATTCCCTGATATGCTCAGTCATTCCTGGTTCTTTTACAACCCTATGATGTTCAACAATGAAAATAGCAGCATTCTGTGGTTCAACTCGGATCCACAGAAGGCGATTTTCTTCGTTATGTTTTGCTGAAAGAAAAGCGTTTTGCCACGTGTGCTGATTGGCCATAAAAGAGACCAAGGCTCTAATATGAATGTCACCAGCCACAGGAATCAAATTAAACTTTATATCTTCCGGCATGGCCTTATTATGTAGATAAAGTTCACATAAGAGATTCTGTTCACTGACTGACGTTGCTGCAAAAGTTTCAATAAACTGCTGGGGTGTAGACACTTCGTGATGTCATCCATCTCTGACTTCTTTTATCTGAAGGAATGTTAGGCATTCTGCTAAGAACACGGAATAATTAAAGGATGGTTTCCTAGTAGCCAGAAGTCTTTGAAAAATTCAAAGATAAGAGACAGTCTAGTTTTTAACTTTTTATTTTCATTCTGCTGTGCATGGAACTGTTCCAAGACTTCCCAATTTCTATATGCATGATTCTGCCATACTGGTTTTTGTGCCTGAAATTCCTTTTCTTGTGACAAGGCATACTCTTTCTTCCATATATCGCTGAGTTCTTGAATGCTTAAAGTTTGAGTAAAGACAGTCTCTGCACAAAGAAGCTCAGTCTAGGTAAATACCGTCTCTGCAGACTTTGGTGCAGGATTCTCAGCTTTAACAACTGAGGTAGGCCGGGGTACTTGCGATTTCTCTTCTTCTTCAGAAATATTTGAAGGCACTGCTGGTTCTTATGTAACAGCAAGGCGTTCCTTTTTAACTACAACAGGAGTAACTGCAGGAGTAGGTCCAGACAATGGAACTTCGACTACCTTATAACTAGCTCGAGAATAGAGGTCACCACATTGGCTGCACATGTATTCCTCATACCGATCCTTATCTACACTTTTCTCGGCTGCAAATGCTACCTGAACTAAAGTGTACAGATTAATTTCTCTTTCATAAGCTTCCCTTGCTATTATTAACTCCTGCTTATAAGCCTCAATCTCGACTTTCACAAACTCATTCTCTTGTTGAAGGGAAGCTAACTTGACAGGGCCTTCTGTAGTAGTTGCAGTCTCTGTAGCTGGTTCAAGTGGATGGGAGGATGGTTGTTTGGTGGTAGCTTCATTATTTATTTCTCCAGCAGGTGGTTCTTGTGTGACAACTGCTGGACCATCGACTAGTTTTATAACAACTATATCCTCCTGAACATGCAAATTCTCCATATCAAGCAACTGACTGGCTAGTTCTTCTGTAGAAACAATATCCTGGATATCTACACTTTGCTCATCGGCAAGTGGCTCTTGTGTATCAACTGTTGAGTCAGTAGCAGCTAGGTCTTGCTCTGTTTCCTGATCATGGTCATCAGCAGGTGGTTCTTGTGTGACACTTGCTAAGACAGTAGCTGATTCAGCTGTATGTTGATTACCCGTTTCCTGTTTATCAACATGTGGTTCTTGTGTAACACTTGCTGAATCAGTAGCCGCTATGTCCTGATGTGTTTCCAGATCATGATCGTCAGCAGGTGGTTCTTGTGTAACACCTACTGGACTAGTAGCTAGTTCTTGTGGGACAACTACCTCTTGGTCATCTAACTTTTGCTCCTCAGCACCTATTGAGTGAGTAGCTAGTTCTTATGGGGCAGCTACTTCTAGGTCATCTATCTTTTGTTCCTCGGCAGGTGTTGAGTCCGTAGCTAGTTCTTATGGGGCAACTACTTCTAAGTTGTCTATTTTTAGCTCCTCAGCAGGTGGTTCTTGTGTAACACTTGTTGAGTCGGTAGTTGGTTCTTGTGTAATAGCTACATGCTGTAGATCGTTCTGGGTGTCTACTTTTGATAAGTTAGCAGCTGGTTCTTGTGGAGTAGCTGTGTCTTCTGAAAGGAATGATGTCACAAAATCCTGGACGTTTTTCATTTCTGTACCTGAGGGTGAGGAAGGTAGGGATTCGGGGTTTGGTGGAGTATGGGGTCTTAGGATAATGGGTGGGGAATTTAGGGTGGGGGTCTCTGTTGCTACTGCAGAAGATGTCCTCCTTCGTCTTCGAGGTAAGGAGGCAGGAAAAACAATGGTTTTTCTTTTATGTATGGCCTTCTCTGGGGTAGGAGGAACATCAGGGATAATAGCTTGTTTCATTGTGGCCCTTGTTCGTCTTTTTTATGAAGGGACAACCGTTTCTTTCCTTTTTCTTTTCCTTCTCAGCCTAGCTAGGGGAATGTCGTCATCTGAATCACCACTGGGGATATGGACAGTGGGAATGGATGATTCAGATAAATTATGGGACGGGATTGATGCACTAGCGGGGTCAATTGGACTGGCTATCACGGATCGCTGAGGAATTTCAACATTCACTTGGGGAGTCTCGACTGCCGCTTGAGAAATTTCAGCAGTTTCTTGAAGGTTTTCTGCTACTAGTTGAGGGATTTCAGCAGCTTCTTGGGGTGGGTTGTTAAGGGGAGGAGGGTTCTGTAGGGCAAAGCCCCACAGGATTAAGAGCTGAACCAAGCGATGGTGAGTAATGGAGAGGAGTGGGTAATTTGCATCCTTGGAATAATGTGACATATTCTTTAGACACTCAAGCAGATAGTATGACATATTTAATAAACGACCATGTCTTAAATGATTCAACAAAACAAAGTCATGCTGATACACTACCTGGTAACGTCCTTCGTAGGTAAGATAGTGCTTGACAAACTCTGCAACCTTTGGCCATGGAGGTGGTAATGAACGCAGTGCAACACCTTTGCCTTTAGGTTCGACTTGCTCCCCAGGTAGCAGAAAATCTTGCTGTGCGTTCAGAATGATATGTTTACGGCTGAACCAGTGGATGCCATTGGCTAGTAATCCTGAAACCTGCGCTATATCCTCCTCTGTTACCGGAATTCACACTCCCCGAATAGTAGAATAATCTTCCTTTAAATTAAGTGCGAATTCCAGGACTTGTTGAGAATCAAATTCCTAGAGTCTTCAGAAGTAATCCACCCAGCCCACTTGTAGAAAAATTTGATATGCTTCTAGGTAAAGTTCCAATAGAGCAGTTGAACTAGGTTCATTTCGGATAGCGTTACCTCCCATAGTTACTGGTTTGGTAAAATGCACAATACAAAGCCGAGTTACCGCAGCCGAGACAAAGTAAGATATTGCAAATGGGGTTATGACATAATAAAACAGAGACAGGGTGACGAGGCTCGATCGTGTTAAAAAAAAAACGATGGTGATTGGCATATCGGGTAATGATTGCAAAACTTTGATATTCCCCTCCCCAACTACGGCTAAAATGATAAGTTTTGAGTGTACGACGATTTAGACAATCATATCAGAATCTTCTCATTAACTATAGTTTAGTATTTACACATAAACACGCATATCTCACGTTTTACCTTCGATTGTTATGCTAAAAGTATATTTTCATCGTTTAGTGGATCACCAATGGTTATTGGAAAGGGATATAAGATATGAGGGTATTTATATAAAAGGCTTTCTCTATTCACAGGAGGTAATGGTGAAGGAACTCAATTATCAAGATGAATGGTTGATTCTCTGAAAATGGAAAATGTTATGTATTGATTGTTTTTGAGAGAAGTTGATGCTTCAATTACGGGAAAAATGGGAAAATTGACGCTTTTTTGGAAAGATGGAAAAAGTCAGTGTTTTAGAAATGGAGAAATCAGTGTATCAGCAATGGAGAGAATGGGGAAAAATTGGTGTTTTAGCAATGGGGAAAATGGGGAAAAATTGGTGTTTCAGCGATGGAGAAAATGGGGAAAAATTGGTGTTTCAGCAACAGGGAAAATGGGGAAAAATTGGTGTTTCAGCAATGGGGAAAATGGGGAAAAATTGGTGTTTCAGCAAGAGCAGAAACTGGTGTTTCAGCAACGACCAAAACTAGTGTTTCAGCAATGGGAAAAAGAGATGTTGCTATTAAAGAGGATAGGAAAATGTTGTTGATGGATAATGAATTGAAATGGAATGGCCATGTTTCCCAAACTGAAACCTGATCCTGGTTGTAATGAAAATATTCCTTCAATCAGCCTCCAAATTAAGATCTGCAAAATAAATTGTAATATGGCAGCCCTTGACAGGGATTATTGGTTAAGTAATCTAATCTAATACTAATACAAAAATAATGCAGAGATTAAGTGCAATTAGGGGCAAGAGGCTCCCCCAAAAAGATGTAATGTGAATCTGCCATGCAAGTGGCCTTAAAATCCTCCTTAGAAATTGGTTGCTGGTACAGACGAAGCCGATACCCATTTACTAGCAATGGAGTTCTAGAACCATCAATTGTTAGGAACCTTACTGTTCCATTGGGAAAAACAATATCTATTTCGTAAGGTCCCAGCCACCTTGTTCGTAGTTTTCCTTGAAAATTTTCAAACCTGGAATCATATAGTAAAGCCCAATTACCTTTTTGGAACTGCTTATGTTTAATAGTTTTGTCGTGCCACCTGGTTCTTTGCCGCTGAATCATAGTTGTTTGATGGATGGCATCCAACCTTTTTTCATCCAATTCCTGCAGCTGCTGCAACCTAGTTGTCTGTGCATCAGTCAAATCAAGGTTAACAGCTAAAGCAATTCTTAAAGTTTTAATTTCAAATTCCACAGAAAAAACAACACTTTTACCGTAAACCAATTCATAGGGTGAAAAACCTGTAGTGTTCCTTCAAGTAGTTCTGTAAGCCCATAATGCCTTAGGCAGTCTTTGAGACCAATCTTTCCTATTCTCCTTCATAGTTTTTGTTAAAATAGCTTCTATGACTTTATTTGTACTTTCCACCTAACCGTTAGCTTGGGGGTGGTAAGGTGTAGTCATTTTATGATTGATATGATATTTTTGAAGCATATCTTTGAAACCATGTGAATTGAAAGGAGGTCCTCCATATGTGACTAATTCTCTAGGCACCCCAAATCTAACAAAGATTTCTTCAAATAAAAAGGTTAAAACAGATTCTTCATTAGCTTTAATTAGTGCCTTAGCTTCTAGCCATTTAGTCATGTAATCTATACAAACCAATATATAAACTCTTTGGTTGGATGGATGGTTGATGGGCCCTACAAAATATAGAGCCCATCTTTCAAAAGGTTCAAGTATTACCTGAGGGTTCAGTGACATTTCATCTCTATGATTGTGTTGGCCCATTCTCTGACAACTGTCGCAGGCCCTGACATATTTCTTTGCATCCTTGAAAAGTGAGGGCCAATAATAACCCATCCTGAGAATTTTATGTGATGTTCTCTTATCAGCAAAATACCCACCATAAGGGCCATCATGACAAGCCTTCAATATGTCATAAACCTCGTCTTCTCTAATGCATCTTTGGATCTCCTGATCAAGTCTTGTATGAAAAAGACACCCACTTATCCAGTTGTACCTAGCACTTTGTTGAATGATCCTTATTTTCTTCCTATGTGATAGGTGTGATGGTAACTTCCCTACAACCAAATAATTGGAAATGTCTGCATACCATGGTGAGTGAGCAGATACTGCAAACAAATATTCATCAGGAAAGGAATCATCTACTGGAGTATTATCATCAATTTTTATCCGAGAAAGGAAATCAATGACTACATTTTCTTTACCTGGTCGATCCACAATTGTAATATCAAATTCTTGTAGTAACAATAACCACCTGGTAACTCGGGCATTTGTAACAGATTTATTCATTAAATACTTGATAGCTGAGTGGTCAGTATGAACAAAAGTAGGATAACCAGTAATATAATATCGATATTTATTAATAACATAAATAACTGCTAAAAATTCTTTCTCAGTAACTGTGTAATTAAGTTCAGCAGGGGTCATATTCTTAGTAATGAAGTAGATAGCATAAGGAAGATTGTTTTCTTCTTGACCCAAGACAACTCCAATTGCAGTATCCGAAGCATAAGAGGATATGTGAAAGGGAAGTTCCCAATCAGGTCCCCTCAGAATAGGAGTTGTAGACAACTGATGCTTAAGTTCATCAAATGCTTTATGACAGGCATCAGTCCACTTAAATTCACCATTTTTCATAAGTAACACAAACAAAGGAGAAGCTATTTTAGAGAAATTTTTGATAAATCTTCTGTAATATCCAACATGTCCTAAAAAACTTCTTACATCAGTTTGTGTTTTAGGAATAGGAAGGGTCTGAATTATCTATACTTTGGATGGATCCACCTGAATTCCAAGGAATGAAATGAAGTGCCCTAGTACAATTCCTTCGTTCATCATCATATGACATTTTTCGGTACTAAAGGAAGGATTAGCATGTATGCATCGTTTAAGTACTTAAGATTTTGTAGTGCAACTTCAAAAGTCACACCATAGGGAGTGAAATCATCCATACATATCTCCAAAGAATCATTAAGCATATCAGAAAATATTCCTATTACTGCTCTTTGAAACATTGCTGGAGCATTACATAGTCCAAATGGGAGAACTCTATAAGCAAAAGTTACCCAAGGAATAGTAAAACTGGTCTTGTCTTGATCTTAAGCTGCAATTCTGATTTGGTTATATCGACTAAAACCATGTAAAAAGGAAAATAATTTCTTCCCTGACAAACTGTCCAACACCTGATCAATAAAGGGCAAGGGGAAATGATATTTTTGGGTGGCTTTGTTTAAAGCTCTATAATCCACACACACTCTCCATTTCCCGTTTTTCTTATGTACTATCACCAATGGAGAAACCCATTCACTGTCAAATATGGGATATATAAACCCTGCATCAAGAAAATTTTGAAGTTCTTCCTTAACAATTTCCCTCAAGTTGGGATTCATTCGTCGCTGGGGTTGATGTGGAGTACTAAAGAAGGTATGTTTTTGGTAATTATTTCAGCATCTTTTCATTAGAACTTACAACCTTTTGCATCATGAACTAGGAAAATGATAAGGAATTGTAATAAAACCTGTGAGATTAATGTGCAAAGCGGAAACACTGACAATTGTCATTTTCTTATGCATAAATAAGGGAAAACAAAAGACTGCCGTTCTAAAGGAAAGAACAAAGTTGGGTTAACCTCTGTCCCTTTGACGGGGAACCGTATGCAAACAAGGAAAAACAGATCAAAGTGAATCAGCCTTGGAAAGGAAGTGGAGATGTCGGCTCGACACAAGAAGGAAAAGAGATAACTGAGAACTAACGGTTCGACGAATCCCTCAGGATCCTTTGATCTTGAGGGATCGCTGCTTTAACTATTTTTGCACCTAGACATCTCTGCCTTCATCATTATAAAAAGGGCAGCACTGTTAGCTCGAGGGGTCGGTCGAATCCTTATGTTTTATGTAATTTCTCTGAAGATTGAAACTTTGATAATCGAGTCTCATTGAGAACTAATCTAATGTAATTCCATTTTATGCATTAATACAAACTCGGTTGCTATTTCATCCCTGAGTCTGGAATAACTTTAAGCGGTGTACCCCTGGAGGCTAAGGGCCTGGCCCTAGAGGACACTTGCTCCTGTACTATTACGTTTGGTTTATGCGTGGTTTGCTTATCAGCGTTATTTAGTAATCTGATGTGTTTTGTTAGTTTACATCACATGCTCTGTTAAGTTTACTTTACTAAGACAAAACTATTGCATTGACTCTGCAACATATCACTGTTCTTCTAAGTGTTGATATAGTATTGTCAGTCTTTACAGAATATTGTTGTTGTTCAATTACAGAGCCTCTGTGTTGTGCACTTATTCATTGATATTCCGGAATTCATCTTAGCGATTATGTTCTTTGTGATTGTTGGATCTATAGACATTGCTGTTCCATTCTGAAACACAATCGTAATCTTTTATAACTGAGAGTGATAACTAGTTTACCAAGATCAGGTTACTATTAAGGTGTGCAGTGTGCATATATGGTTTTGAAGTGTTGTTCTATAATTCATCATTAATCAGTGCTGTTCCATTTTGGTGTGTTGTTCAATTCATCCTTAAGAGTGAAGGATTGCCACTTGATTCTTGTAGATCACGATTTGTGCATTTGATCTTGTAGATTAAGGTGTTACTGCTTGCTAGACTTAGTTGTTGTTAAAATTTCCTATTTGCTGTTCTATTTCAGATTTGCTGTTCCATTTCAGATTTGTTGTTCTATCTCTTATTTCGTTGTTCCATTTCTTATCTGTCATTCCATTTCCTGTCCTTTGTTATTTTGGTGTGAAAAACGATCCAGGGCTATAGTGAGCACTGACATTTACTGCCTGGCTCCCAGATCCACGATTTGTTCTCTAATTTACCTTAGTTCCATCAGTTTACAAAGGGATGAGTTACTGCTACTAAACCCCTGACTGATAAATTGCTTAGTTTTCTGAATGTGTAGTTTAATCTTTTGAAGTAGTTTGCTGTAAACAAGCATCCATTTACTCTTGTATTTCTGAACACTGTACTACTAGCATTACTCTGGCAAATGATAGCCTCAGACTGAGACACTCTTTGAAATAAAAAAACGTTCCTACATTGACAACTAATGTGAGGTAATTAGAGGTGAAAGAGACCCTTTTTATAGCTCAACAGTTGACAGACTAGTCGGGCTCCCTCCTTAATATAGATACGATGAGTACATAATTCAGGGGAGATCCTCTTCATGCCTGTGTAGTCCCATGCGAATGCTTCCTTGTTCTCATGGAGCAACTTCATTAGCTTTTGTGTTTCAGCATCTGATAATTTGGGGTTTATGTTCAATGTTTTGCGAGGTTCAATTTCTACTATTATGCTTATAGAGGAGATAGCAGTTGATGTTTGAGGTAAATCTTCAGATTTAAGATTTTGTTGCGTTTTAGGATCCAGAATTGCAGTTAACTGATTATGTGCTTCAGAAGTATCTGAGGAAGGTTCAGAAATAAAATTACTAATTACTTCATCTTCTGTGGTATCTTTAAGAGTTAAGGCTTGTCCAATGGTCAAGATGGGTTGAGTATCATTATCCTCATAGTCTAACCATACAGAATCATCATATAATCATAGGTGTAGCATGAGGGTACAACGTAAGGTGCTTAGTTTCACAACCATTAGAAATTGTTATTGAACTTGATCTACAGCTGATAAAAGCATCTGCTGTAGCCAGCCAGGGTCTCCGCAAAATCAGAGGATGCCCCCCCAACTTTGCTTTAGTCTGTAACACCACAAAGTCAGTTGGGTAATTCCAGGATTCAACTGAAATGATCAGGTCTTCAATAACCCCCTCTAGCTTGATTGTGGAACGATTAGCTAATTCCAGGATGGTTGGTGTTTCAATAATTACATTTTTCAATTGTAACAACTGTGTAGTTTCAAGGGTCATAATGTTTATAGCAGCACCTAGGTCTACCAGAACTCACGAAACAATAGTTTTTCCGACCTGCACTGTGACCGCAGGGTGACCATGATCACCATATTTTACAGGAGGAACTTTTCTTGACATTAAAGCAGCTAGATCTCCCATCACATGAACTGTAAGGGGATCTTTAGCCTTCCTACCAGGTTTCTTGATGCAAATGTCTCTAACGGTTTTGGGATAGATTGGTACATCTCTGAGTGCTTGTAAAAGTGGAATTTTAACATACAGATTCTGCAATTCCCCTAAAAGGTTAAAAGCAGGCGGCTTAGGCGACTTAGTGACAGCCAAGTGCTCAGGGAACAGTGGTTATGCTATTTCAGTAGTTCCATTAGAAGATGGCTTGACTGTTTCAGCAGTTTTATTAGAGGGTGGGTTGACTATTTCAACATCCTTATTAGATGATTTACTCTGTTCTCCTTCTTCTTTATCAGAGTCGGAAGAGATAATATCATCTATATTCGAATTAGTCGGAAGAGGTAATATCATCTATAATTGGCTCGACTACTCTCCCAGATCGTAAATGAATATTGCTACATTGCACAAGAGATGTAGGCAGGTTCTGAATGTCAGTAACTTGCACAACTTTATTGTTATTAGGGTTAGGGTTAGGTTGTACAGGCAGTTGAGGCTTCATGGTCTAATTATTCGGCGGGGTACTTGACGGAAGAGAAAGTTGTTGCTGGAACTGAGGAAATTGGTTTGTGAATGGAGTCTATTGAGCTCTCCAATTTGGGTTCCATTGGTTAAAATAGGATTGATGTAGAAGCCAGGGGGTCTACATTGCAGGGTCTACAAAGGGAGGGTTTGTTTGCTGCATGGGTGGGAAATTCATTTGATTAAAGGGTGGGTATTGCATTTGGTTAAAGGGCAGGTAATTTGCTTGATTAAAAGAAGGATAATTATTCCAACGATTAAATGGCATACTAGAATTCATACCTTGTCATCGTTGTTGCCATTGCCTCCTTTGTGTCAACAGATAAACTGCTTCAGCTTCTTCCTCCGTTGGTTGTAATGCTGCCTTTATCCCTGGTGAAGAGGGGCATTGTTGAGTTTCGTGGTCCTTTTCACAAATGGTACAGATTGGAACCTTGTCCAGTGGGCATTCCCTCAATGGATGTTTTTCCCTACATTTAGAGCAGAAGATGGACAAAGCAGCTTCTGCCTCTGCCTGCTTCTTTTTAACCTACAAGGTATCAATCTGTGAAGCAAAAGAACTTAACATTTCAGTCTTGAATTCCTCAAGTAGATTACCTATTTTTGCCCTTGTTTCTCCTCCACTAGCTGATTTCTAGGCCCTTGAATAAGTACTATCCCTACTCTTTGATTTATTTGCAGCTCCTCTTGAACACCTCTTGCAGAGGTTAACAATTTTGTCATACGATTCTTTAGATATATCTCCTTTAAAAAGAATATTTAACATATCTAAACAATCATCCCTTACCCCTTTCAATAGTATTGTTTTGAGAATATCTTTACTTACATCAAGGTGCTCAGATCTCTGCAGATTATACTAGAGTCTTTCCACAAAGTCCTCTAGATTTTCATCCTCCTTCTGAACCATCTTGAATAATTCCTCCCTTTTTTCTCTCGTCCGGAAATAGTCTTGGTACTTGGCCAGAAATTTCTCCTTCATATGATACCATGTTGTGATCACATGACCTCCCAAGCTCATAAACCATCTTAGTGCATTCCTTTTAATGTTGTTGGAAACAACTTCAATTTCTGAGCATTATTAACATAATCATAACTTCTACACAATATATCAAATTCGAAAAGAAAATCATCAGGGTCTTTAGAGGATAAACCATGGAAATTGGGTAATGCTGAAAGTGGGATATTCTTCATAGGAGTTGTTCCTCTGGGAGTTCCCCAATAGGGAATTCTAGGGTGGAGAGAGAATTCTCTCCCCTTCCTTCTCCTCTACGACCTCCACCGAAGATTCCTTCATTGTTGTCCTCCATTGGTTGTTTTCCTGATGCGCTTGCTCGATATTCAATGTTTTCTGTTGGACTCTCAATGTCCTGAACTGGTTCCTCAACTTCAATATCTTCTATTGGTTCTTCAATATTTTCTACTGGTCCTTCGAATTCCTCCACTGGTTCCTCAGTGTGTTCTGATGTTTCTATAATCCTTTCAGGTCCCACTACTTCCTCCATTTGATATTCTATTTGGAAAGAGTGCTGGGTCTATGGCCTTCGAGAGCTTAACCTATGGGATGTCTCAGCTTTTGAAATAATATCATCGATGAAAAATTTTCTTCCTCCTCTTCCTTTGCCCTTGCCACCTGTAGGATTAGTTTTCTTGCGTCCTCTCATGCATTCTGCATATCTACAAAAAAATCATCAGTAATTTTAAAATATATAATTGCCTTCCCCAGCAGCGGCGCCAAAATGTTGGTCACTTTAATTGCTTATGGAATTAAACAACAAAGTGTGACATTAATTGTCAACCCAGGGAAGTCTTGTTATTTCAAAGGCAACTGCATACTATATGCACTCAATTTTAAAAGCAACAGAAGTTGTAGTACAAGCAAATCATGCCTTAAATTAACAAACTGAATCTCCACTCTGCATTACAACAATTACACTCTGTTGCAGATAGCTATCAGAAAAACGCTTAATTTTACGCAAAGAAATGGAAAGAATCAATCTGCAAAAGAAAACAAAGGCTGTGCTGTAACAGAGAGTTAGGAACCTATCCTTAGAGCGGGAACCTCCAGCACCTGCCTCTGATTAACTTAGCTTGCCAATTCACTCTGTAACTTAATCACCGGTGAAACACTCATACAACAATCAATTGAGAAAGAAACAAAGTTTCAGCAAAGGTATTATAAACAATGTTTAGCAAATAGTATTTGTTAACAAGGCATGAATAAAAGACACACTCAACACACTGCAGAAACGTAATGGGCGAATTTTGTGATGAAGGTGGGCCCTGTCCTTCTCACAAGATTCCCCAGGAAACAAGAACTAGAAAAAGATGTTCAGAACAAAACTTTATTCATCCATCAATAGGTCATATTACAGAAAGAGTTCAATTCCTATTCCTTCAGCTAAGCCTTTTCCACAGTCTGTTCATCCCTCTCTAATGTAGATGTCTCCTCTTTATAAAGAGGAGACATCTATTACAAAAGATTTACATTGTTTTAACCCATTATACAAAAATAGGGAAATCAATTCCCTGTCAATGAAATGTTGTTATAGTAATGTTGTCTTTAGATATAAGAGTTACATCCAGTGTAACAGCTTCCTCGGTGATCAGTTCTGGTTCCTTTGCTGCTGTCAAATTTAGAAGGCAAATCTCAATTGTTTCAGAATCACGATTCGCTTGCCGTTTCTTTTGTTTCAGCAACTAAAAAAATAGTCTTCCAAGCTGTTTTAGCATCGCAGACTGCATATCATTCTTTAACTGTTTAGCACTTAATAATTCAAAGATTAACTATGAATATGTCATGATTATATGCTAAATAATTAAACATATAGTGTTGAGAAGAATCATTACATACCTTTGAGATAATTGGGTTAAAATACTAACAAAGGCTTTTAAATATAAGTTGAAAGGGATGGTATCATAGCAAAATATATGGTCAAAAAGGGAAAATATGAGGTCCTAATAGACATGCTGGTTAATCATCAATCTCATTTCCTCCTGCATTCTTCAGTTGGCTCAGTCGACAACACATTGTCATCGAGGAGCATCCATATGCAGGGATGAACTTTCGTGGAGATATAGATTCGAGGTTACCAATGGGTGCTCAATGGGGTGCTATAGGTAAATTATTTTGACCATGTGTTTCTAATTTTTTAAGTTTTTACACGTTTTTGTGTTTTTTGATGTTTCCAAGACTAAACTAAAAAATTTCTCATGCATGCAAATGTTGGTACTGTTCAATCAATAGGTCATCAATGGGAGGTAGGTGAACCAGCGCAGAGAAATTTCAGAATAGCAGTTCTTTAGGATTTGGATTCGACCAAGACACTGACAGAGTTGCAGGATCATATAGAGGGGTTAAACCTTGGTATACCGGATCTCCAGATCAAGGAGTTATCGATGAGGCTGCAATGCCATACTATTGGTGTACCTAGTCATTGGATGAGGCTATTGCGCATGATAGCTCAGGCTCTGACCTATTATTAGGAGCATCATTAGATATACTTAGGTTGATTTATTGTATGCATTTTGAGTTTTGAGGTTAGATGACCAACATGTCTTGGACAAAAATTTTGTAAAAACTTTAAACATCTATCTATTTTACTTTCAATGTTTTTATATGCTTATGTGCAATCCTATTCAACTATTGATGTGAATTGAAAATTTATTTTTACATATGTCACAAATGTCTATTTAACACATAGTTTGCTAAAGAATCAGTCAATGTGTTAAAGTTCCTAGAAATGTGTTGATACTGTATGTAATCAAAATGTCTTTCCAAGAGATGAAATCTAAGGAAAACATGATAAATAGTTGGATTTCAAACGATATAAACATTTGTAAGTTGCAGTACGACAAGTTGTGAGTCCAACCTAATGATGCTTCGGCGAATGCCAAGCGAAATGTCATCAGAGACGAGTTCTATCAATGCACTATACTCAGTGATATGGCTCATAGAAGATCGATACAAATCCCTTGAAAACTCACTAACTCTCCACTTGGAGCAAATATGGCCCATGCTGTAGAAGATAGGTTCTGCATACTGCAACTAGCACCATCGGCATAACCAACAAATGGTTCCAAAGATTCCGACATCTGCAACAAATGGAAAGTGGATTACTTAACCACATAAAAACTCTAAAAGCCACACTGTGACACACGCTCACATAATTAAAGCATATATACAATGTTTTTTACTACGTAAAATCTAGCATAGTAACGTTTAAAATACAACCCGTTTTGGGGTTGCGACAATGGAATTCCATCATAATCAACTAACTCATAAGTGCCTTTTTCCAAAACACGCTTGAAAATATAGGGGCCCATCCATAATGGTTCAAATTTCCCTGCTCTTAATTTATCAGCTTCTTGATCATAAAGAAAGACCAGGTCTCCTTCTGAGAAAATGCGAGGCTTGACATTTCAGTCATATTGTGCCTTAATTCATTTCTTATGTGCTTCGTTGGCCAATGCGACTTCACGATGTGTTTCATCTGGATGGATGAGTTCTAAGAAATGTGCTTCTTCATTAGAAGTATTGGGTAACAGGTCAATTGCAATTTTTAATGATGAAATTTCACATTGTATGGGCAAGATTGCCTCTAGACCATACACCAATTGAAAAGGTGTGAATCCAGTTGCTTTTCTCACCAAGGTTCGGTAAGCCCACAAAGCCGGGTATAGGATTAAATTCTAGTTTCGTTTATGAACTCCTATCATTGGTTGAAGTATTCGCTTAAGGATTTTGTTGATGGCTTCAACTTGTCCATTAGCTTGCAGATAATAAGGAGTAGAGCTATCATGTGAAAGTCCTAACTTAGCAGTCAATTTAGTCATCATATGGTGAACCATGATCTGTAACTATAGCTTGTGGTACACCAAACCGTGCAACCACATGGTTGAAGAAAAAAAGAGCAACTATCTCACCACTGTTGTTTAATGTAGGCATGGCCTTGGCCCATTTTGTAAAATAGTCCACGACGACAATAATATACCCGTGCCCCCCAGTTGAGGTAGGGTTACATGTCAAGAATTCAATGCCCCATTTTTCAAATGATCCAAAAACAACGATAGGATGCAGTGGTGTAGGTGGTAATCAAGTCTTACGGTTAAAAATCTAGCATGCACGACAACTTCTGACAATAATAATGCAATCGTTAAATATGGTTGGCTAGAAGTAACTAGCACGGAGAATCTTCTGTGCGGTAGCATAACCAGATAAATATCCACCACAAGCACCAGAATGGAAATCATTCAAAACTTTCTCATCTTCCTCATGTGTGAGGCACCTCCATAAAATCGTATCGATACCACAACGGTAAAAGGTGTTGCCAATGATCAGATAATCTTTGGCTTGATATTGAATTCGTTGTTGTTGCGAGTGAGAGGTATCGGGCTGAAAAGTTTGGGTTTGGAGATAGATTAGTATATCTCCATACCATGGGTCAGATGATGAAATCAGAAACAAAGGCTCATCTGGAATTGATGGTTCCATTTTTGAGTTGATGTTGGTAGAGGTAGGGTCACAAAGAAGCTTAGAAAAAACTAGAGATTTCTTTGACTTGTATTTGATGAATTCCAAATCAAATTCCTGCAAAATGACAATCCATTTCGAATATTTCCCCCCAGAAATTGACGTGACAAGATGTATGTCATAGGGTTGCAATCTGAAATGACAATGGTCTTTCGGAGCAGGATATAGTGGCGAAATCTCTGTACATCTTGAAAAGTAGCTAAAGCTAGCTTTTCGACATAAGAGTACTTAACTTCCGTATCATTGAGATTGCAACTCAAATAACAGATTAGATGTTCAGTCCCATCTTATTCTTGGACTAAAACCATAGCAATGGTTGTATCTGCAACGACAAGATACATGAAATAGTCATTTTGATAATTAGGGGCATACAATAATGATGCTTGAATTAGGGTATCTTTGAGAGCATCAAAGGAAGCTTGCACAACTTGGTCCCAATGGAAGGGAATCCCATTTTTCAAAAGACAAGTAAATTCTTTAGCCATTTCGGCATAGTTGGGAATGAATCTCCTTAGAAAGTTAGCCTTCCCTTGGAGTCTCTGTAACTGTAGTAGATTGGAAGGTGGAGGCCGACCAAGAATTGCCTTAACCTTCAAAGGGTCAAGTCGAATTCCTTATTTAGATAGTATGAAACTAACAAAACGACCATAACCAACATAAAAGACACATTTATGTGGATTGAGTCGAATTTTTTAGTGCCGACACCGTAAAAGGATGGCTCTCAGATGTTGTGGGTGATCAACCCGTTTCCGTGAACGAGCAGGTAAATCATCTAGATAAGGTTGAACAATGTGTTTGATGTCATGGAAGGCATAATTCATTGCCCTCTGAAATGTTTCCCTAGTGTTCTTAAAACCAAAAGGGAGTTTCCTATATGTGAATGTGCCCCAGGGACATATAAAATTAGTTTTATATTGGTTTTATGGGCAGATTTTGATCTCATTATAGGTGGAAAATCCATCCATAAATGAAAATATTTCACATCCGGCACAATCATTAATTATCTGGTAAATAAAGGGAGTAGGATAGTTGTCTTTTGGACAAGCATTATTAAAATCCTTATAATAAACACACACTCATATTGTTACTTGTTTCTTCATGATAGGAACAAGATTGGAAACCCAATTGGTAAGGGGAATGGGGTATATGAAACCAACATGCAATTTTTTTTCAATTTCTGCTTTTATGGAAACAACCTTTTTACGATGAACATGATGGAGGCGCTGTCATATTGGTTTGACATCAGGATACATTTTAATCTCTTGTTCAACTATACTAGAATCAATACTTGGTATTTCCTCATTTGACCAGGAAAATATATCACAGAAATCACAGAAAGGAGCACGGTAAGTTTCAAGTTCTGATGGAGAACAAGATTTGCCAACATGGATGTTTTCTACAATTCCAGGTTTGGTCGAAATATTGATAAAAATGGTTTCTTCAATATTTGATAAGTTTCGTTCGGAATCGACTGTGTCTATAAATATAGAATTCGAAAGGAAATAAAAAATTGAAGGGTGATTTAGTTCATTTGGAATATCTTCTATGTGATCTAGAAGATGGGATTGATGATGATAATCTGCCCATGGTTCTTCTTCTATCATCATTGGTTGGATGATTCCTTCATTAGTAGAAAATGTACGTGAAAAAGGATCAGAGGAAGTACCATATTCTAACGAACAATCAAACCATACAATTGGTCATGATGGATTTGGATTTGCTGCACAAGCCAAAAATATTGATTGCTATACAATCTCAATGGGGCTTATCAACATGGTTTCATTATGCATATCAACTTCAGAATTATTGGAAATCTTCCATGAATTAGATAAAGTGGAAGATATCATATTACAAGTCTCAACTTTTGCAACTTCTACTATTTGTGATGGTGATGGTAGCAAAAGTACCCATTAGGGAAGAATATTTGAAGATACCTACTCCAATGTTCTGAAGAGATATCAGGGGTCCGTGAAATAATGGAATGCTTTCAATTGCCTGTGAACTAGAGGTGGAGAAGGCAAGTTGATCAATTACTGTGATTCCGCCTTTATGAGGGAAAGCGATCATACGAAAGTATGTCGAAACCATAGCATCCATATCATAAACCCACGGTCTTCCTAGTAAAATGTTGTAGTCAACGGTTCCGTCAATGACCTCAACTTCAACAGTTACAGTTTCCCCCCCTAGTTCTATTTGCAGGTTACTCAAAATTCCACAAGGTGTATAAGTGCGACCGTCAAAAGCTTTTAATGTTGTAGGTGATCATGACAAAGGAGGTGAGCCAAGTGTTTTCCAGCAATTCATTGACATGATACAAGTAGATGCAACCTCGTCAACAATGGTTCGATGAACGAGTTTATTCAAAGCCTTTACTTGGATCAAGAAAGCCAATTGTGTTGGTAATTGTGGCATATAACCCACATGGTTAAAAACCACAAGATTGGAATTCGTTGGATCAATTCCACCAATTTCTGGAAATAAAGCTTGCTTTTGGGAGGGATAATTTTGAAGCACCTCAAGTGTCGACATAGCAAAAGGTGACTGAGCCAGATCTTCTACTATGTTATAATTTTGCGCTGCTCGAGCTTGAGGGTTGAATGTTGATTTATGTACAACTCCCTTAGGCGGTTTTATTATTAATTCTGGTGCAATGGGTGGTGGAATGGAATCAGACGAAGTCGAAGTCGAAGTATTTGGTTGATCTGTGTTATGAAACCAGCTCAAGAAAAGATAGAAAAGATAGATCAACGCCTTAGAATTCAGCCTCTTCGAGGGGGCAACCTCCTTTACATTACATAAATGAACAATTCTTGGATGATAAAAATGACAAAACCTCCTTTCTATATAATATAATCCAGCCGACCTAACAATAATAATATAAATCCACAAAAATAACAATAGAGGGATTCTATGGGGCACAGAAATAACAATATGGGGGTAATAGGGGCACAACAATATAAATAAGGGGTATAACTACAATAGTAATGGGGTAATCACTAGTATTATAGGGACCCAACATGCCCCTCTCCTTCAAAAAAGTGTTGTCCTCAACGCTTGAGTAGTTCTGGATACTTCTGCATAAAATTCTCATCCTCGTCAAGTTTTGGCAATATTGTTTGAATTGGGAGCTTTTCACCTATAACCTTCTTTAAACATGAAACATGGAAAACTGGGTGCAATCGAGAAGCTGCAGGAAGCTCCAACTTGTAAGCCATAGTACCAATCTTTTGCAACACCTTGTACGGACCATAATACTTTGGTGATAATTTATTATCCTTCTTAGCTTGCTTTAGGGACATTTGCTTATATGGTTGTAGCCATAGGAATACGCAATCAGCTACATTAAAACTTCTTTCGCTGCTATGTTGATCTGCCTGTTGTTTCATTCTATTTTGTGCCAACACGAGGTTATCCTTTAAGAGTTGGAGGACTTGTTGTTGATGTTCGATGTGATGTTCCACTGCTTGAACCTTAGAATTTTCTCTTAAATATGATGTGATGGATGGTGGTTGATACCCATAAAGTGCCATAAATGGGGTCATTTTTGTTGCTGTATGGAAGGAAGTGTTATACCACCATTCAGCCAGAGGCAACCATTTGACCCATTGTGTTTGTTTATAAGATACAAAGCAACAAAGATATCCTTCCAAACATTTGTTTACTATCTCAGTTTGCCCATCAGATTGAGGATGATAAGATGAGCTATGAGCTAACTGAGTACCAAGACAAGAAAATAATTCTGTCCAAAAATTTCCAGTGAAAATGGGATCTCTGTCACTTACAATAATCTTTGGGTTTCCATGTAGCTTTTGAACTGTTTCCATAAATGCAGTAGAAACTGTACTGGCTTTAAATGGATGTGATAATGCACAAAAGTGTGCATACTTGGTAAGTCTGTCAACTACCACCATGATGACACTCTTTCCCTCAGACTTGGGTAAACCTGTGATAAAATCCATTGAAACCTCCTCCCAACGTTGGCTTGGAATGGATAAAGGTTGTAATATACCTGGTGTCTTAATTGTTTCAACTTTATTTTGTTGGCAAACCAATCATTCCGCCACAAACTTTTGAATATCTGATTTAAGGCCATCCCAAAAAAATTCCTTCTTAACCCTGTGGTAAGTTTTAAAAATCCTGAGTGCCCTCCTAAGGGAGAAGTGTGCAATTCCATAAGAATATTTTGTTTTAGCTGGGAATTCTTACAGAGGTATAAGCGATCTTTGTACCATAACGAATCATTTTGCCAGCTAAATGTATCAGAAGTACAGGAATCTTGTTGTAGCTTTCGAATAAGTGCCCACACTTCTTCGTCATTCTTCCATTCCTCCCTTGCTTCGTTTATCCAATCTGGTTGGATAATAGAAATGGCACACAACAATGCTTCCACATCCTCATCCTTTCTTGAGAGTGCATCTGCCACCACATTTTGCTTCCCTTTTTTGTAGATGATTTCAAAGTCATAACCCAACATCTTTGTGACCCACTTTTGTTGCTCTTCAAAGGATAATCTTTGTTCTAAAAAGTATTTAAGGCTATCATGATCCGTTTTTACCTTGAAGTGTCTTCCCATTAGGTAGGGTCGTCATTTCTTAAGTGCATGGAGTATTGCCAACATTTCCTTCTCATAAATAGCTTTGCTTAAAAACTTTCCCTTGATTGGACGACTTTCAAAAGCAATGGGTCTTTCATCTTGCATTAGAACAACACCAATTCCATTTCCTGAAGCATCACATTCCACAATAAAGGTTTTTGTGAAGTCCGGTGTAGCTAAGACCGGTGCTTGGAACATTGCCTCTTTAAGATGTTCAAAGGCCTTTGTTGCTTCCGGAGTCCATGAAAATGAATCTTTCTTCAATAATGTTGTTAGAGGTGCTGCTATTCTCCCATAATTCTTAACAAACTTGCGATAATACCCTGTCAACCCAAGAAATCCTTGCAGATGCTTTATGGATGTGGGGATTTTCCATTCCTTAATGGCTTTAATTTTGCTAGGGTCTACCTTAACTCCTTCATGAGATACAATATGACCCAAATATTCCACCTCCTGGACTCCAAAGAAACATTTGGATCTTTTTTCATATAATTGTTTCTCCTCCAATAGTTGTAGCACCCTGTCAACATGTTCAACATGATCCTTCCAAGACTTGCTGTAGATTAGTATATCATCAAAAAATACTAACACAAATTTTCTAAGGAATGGTTTGAAAATTGAATTCATCAAACCTTGAAATGTTGAAGGTGCATTGGTAAGGCCAAAAGGCATGACCAAAAATTCATAATGACCCTCATGAGTTCTAAATGCCGTTTTCGGAATGTCTTCAATCTTCATTCTGATTGGATGATATCCCGAACGAAGATCCAACTTGGTGAAGTAAATTGATCCATGCAATTCATCCAGTAATTCATCAATAACAGGAATGGGGAACTTATCTTTAATAGTGAGCTTGTTGAGCTCCCTATAATCTGGACACATGCGCCATGATCCATCCTTCTTGTGCACCAATACTACTGGAGCTGAGAAAGAACTTTGACTCGGTTGAATTATACCAGCCTCTAGCATTTCTGCAACCATACGTTCAATTTCACTTTTTTGGACATAGGGATATCTGTACGGCCTGATGTTTGGAGGAACACTTCCTGGAATCAGATGAATAACATGATCATGATTACGCATAGGTGGGAGACCCTTGGGAGTCTCAAATACCTTGGAATGATTGTCCAGGACTTTTTGGAGATCTGGAGAAATAGATGATTCCAATGTGGAAACATCTAGCGAGCATAATTGTGCAATTACACCTCTTTGCTCCTTTTTTAGCAGCTTTGTCATACCATGAGAGATGATTATCTTTCCTGGTTTCCCTGCAATACCCCTTAATTCAACTTCCTTTCCTTCCGTAGAAAATTTGATGAAAAGTTCTTGAAAATTAAAAGCTATTGTACCCAAGAATTGTAGCCATTGGACTCCTAGTACAACATCCGCACCTCCCATTGGAATGGAAAGCATTGGGCTAGTCAATACATATTCTCCCATGGAGAGCTTGATATTATGGCACTTTCCAGAGCAATTTATTGTTCCTCCATTTGCAATCATCACTTGACACTCTGGTGCTGGATACAGGAAGCAATTCAATTCTTTTGCTACCCTACAATGAATAAAATTGTGGGTGCTTCCTGAATCGATCAACACTATTACCTTTTTCTTCTTGATTTGTCCTTCTATCTTGATGGTTTGAGGAGTGGTAATTCCTGCCAATGCATTACAAGATATGGTTGGATTTATTTGTTCTTCATCTAGGCTTTGATCCTGGAGTATATCTTCTTCTTTTGACCTTTCTTGCTCCTTTTCTTCTTCCTCTTCACAATCTATGTAGAATAATTTCTTCTCAGCACACTTATGACGTTTAGTGTATTTGCTATCACAAATGTAACAAAGCCCTTTTTCTCTTTTTTCTTCCAATTGTTGTGGTGTCAACCTTATAGGTTGTGGAAGACTAGGGGCAACAACACTTCCGTCTTTATAGTTGTGAGTGGTATGCTTCCTGGTTGCCATAATTTTGCTTTCCATTTTTCTTGCTAACCTGAATGCCTTCTCTAATGAATCAGGTTCCCAAAGGCGAACATCATGTTGGATATGTTGGGTTGTATTATATTCTTTCCACGTAGTTAATAGGGGGTTTGAAGGACACTCGTAACCCCACTTTATGGGTTCCTGGGCAGCGCCCCGGAAAATTTTGGTTTTGGACCATATGTTAGGTTGGGCGGACCCACTATGGTTTTGTGCATGATTTTCGCACATGTTTTTTTTGGATGCGATGGTTTTTCGGTCCATGGTATTGGACGCGATGGTTTTCGGTCCATGGTATTGGATGATTTGGCATGTATAAATATGTATTGTAACATTGAAAGGAATATAATGAAAAATCAAGCTGGTAGTCCCGGTTATGGGATCTAGGGAAAAATCTCTGTGCATATGTGTTTTATGGGTTATGCTCTCGCATTGTTTATTTTCTTTGTTTAAGAATTCGTATGCAGGTAATTTCTGTACAGGGTTAAAACCTACAGGATATTATCCTTTAAAGACCCTATGAACACATCAATCCTATTCTCCTTTGGAATATGTTTTACCCTTATGTTCAATTTTTGGAACTCCTCAATGTGCTCCATTACTGAACCCTTTTGTTTGAGACTTATCAATTGGCTAAAAAAAGTGTTGCTTTTTGTATCTTCATAATGTGCTCTCAATTCTTCCGTAAAAATTGACCAAGTGATAAATTGTTTACGAGAGCAAAGCCATTGATACCATACAAACTGATTTGGTTCCAAATATACAGTTGCCATACGTACCTTTTATGCGTTTTGCACATTATTGAGATCGAAAAATTGCTCCATCTGTAATACCCATGTAGCAGGATCGTTGCCATCAAACTTCCTCATATCGATTTTTGGAATATGGTGATTCTTCGATCCAACATTAGCGTCTATGGAATCATGATTAACATTTCTTTTGTTCTCATCATGAGTTTCCTTTACTACCTTTTCGCCATTAGTGACCCTTTCTTGTAGCAACTTCTTCAATTCTTCCATGTCTGTCTTCAAATATATCTTCAAATCTACCATGTCTCTCTTCAAATATGTCTTCGAATCATCCATCTTAGCTTCCATGCCCTTTATCTTAGATTCCACGCCACTTATCTTAGATTCTGTTAGCTTTTGTGAGCGTGACATTTGTTGCACTTGTTCTTGTAATTTTGATATATCATGTAGCATTTCTTCCTCTTCTTCATGAGTCATGCTAGAGCTTTTAGGTTCCTTACTAGGTGTTTGCATTTTCTTTCCTCGGGGCATCAGTTACTGATAATAATGCTTTACTATGCCCTTTGAATTCCGTTAAACCAAGCTTACACAAAAAAAAAAAAAAACTACACACCTTTTTTCACTTTATAGAAGCCTGATATTGAATCTGATGTATCTCTGTAATTTTGGATCATCCAGTTCTAAAATTGCTACCTGTAGTAGCCTTCTGCGTCCTTTCCAATACCACAAGTCTGAGCCAAATTGGATTCTCCAAGGAAGAGTTATGTGAAATCTCCCACAGTGACTTACTTTTAGACTGGTTCAGTAGAGCGAACTTGTACAACGTGCCACGAGTCACTGTTTCAACCTTTGAATCTAAAAAACACATACAAGAAACTACAGTCCGTCCTATTTCTGTACCTTCTTATGAAATTTCAATCCGATCCCCAGAGAGAAAGTTATGACGATTTTCCCCAGGTCACCTGTTTTGAATGTAATTCAGGAGTCTGCAAAAATACCAACTTCCTTAGATCATATCTCCGCAAATATCGTGCAAAAAGCTCTGAAATTTGGATCCAAGGTTTAGTGTGATTTCTTCTAAAATGGATTTTTTTTTGCGACTTCTGAAACGTCACAGAAAAAACGTTATAGCGAAAATTCCACGATGACCTGTTTGGAGCAGCGAAACCCTAGAATCCAAAGCTCTGATACCAAATGTTATGAAACCAGCTCAAGAAAAGATAGAAAAGATAGATCAACGCCTTAGAATTCAGCCTCTTCGAGGGGGCAACCTCCTTTACATTACATAAATGAACAATTCGTGGATGATAAAAATGACAAAACCTCCTTTCTATATAATATAATCTAGCCGACCTAACAATAATAATATAAAGCCACAAAAATAACAATAGAGGGATTCTATGGGGCACATAAATAACAATATGGGGGTAATAGGGGCACAACAATATAAATAAGGGGTATAACTACAATAGTAATGGGGTAATCACTAGTATTATAGGGACCCAACAATCTGTAGCCTGGTTATTCGATGACACGATGGATTACCGTAATATTTACTTCGTGTAGTCACCAAAACATCAGTTTTAGGCTTAGTGGCAGATTGCATAAGCACTTTTGAAGTGGAAGCATGATCTGTAGCAACCAAATGAGTTTCTAGATTTGGAAAAGGGTCTGTTAACACAACGGATGCACTAGAAGTCTTAAGAAGTTTTGAGACTTCAGAGCAGTGAGGACAGTCTCGCTTAGAGTGCTCCTCATTACAGATTAAATATGGGTAACGAGGTTTCCTAGCCGGAGAAGAGGAGTCAGATGATTTCTTGCTTCGTAGTTACTTTTCATTTTTACCTTTGTCAGATGACACAGAATTTACTTCAGAAGCAAGTATATTATCAGATGCATTAGAAGTTTGATTGGAAATAACAAGTGTTTGACCAGATGGTCTACATGTTGTTTGGGTGCTTGAAGAACCAATCACACTGTCACCAGCATGGTAAATTTTAGGGGCGAATTTTAGCCCAAGGGTGAAATTTAAGGGGTTTTTCATTTTAGAGGGGAAAAGTTTATAAAACACCCGTTTCATATATTTAGCGCAACTTTTATTTAAAAAATAATTATTTTTTTCATTTTAGTGCAAAAAGGGGGTGGATAAACTATGAAAATACTGATTTGACCAAATTTGATTTGGGAGGTTATATTCTATTACAATCACTTGATTTTCTACTTTGTAATGTTAAATTCATTTGCAATCACCCATTTTCTGGTTTGGGAGGTTGTGTGAACGACTCCTTGTTTCAAATCTGGTTTTCATCGATGGCAAGGGTGTAAATAAATAAAAATATAAATAAAGTGGAGGTATGGTAAATAAGTAAAACCTCTTTTTATACTTACTCCAAAGGTATGGTAAATAAAAAAAATATAAATAAACTAGAGGTATGGTAAATAAATAAAACCTCTTTTTATATTTAGTCTGTAACCCTCTTTCTATTTAAGAAGGATAAAAAAAGAGGTTTTATTTAAGTGAATCCTATGGGCCAAATACCATATTTATAAAATAGGTATGGTAAATTAATAAAAATATAAAAAAACGAGAGGTGTGGTAAATAAATAAAATATTTTTTATTTTACTCCATAAGTCACCTTATATTTACGAACACTCAAAAAATGCGTTATATTTAGCTGAAGCCTATGGTCCAAATACTATGGGCCACATACCATGGGCCAAAATATTATTAATACCATGCAAAAAAACATTATTAACCTTAGTATTATTATTAATAAAAATAAAGATGGCACATGGTATTGACCCATGGTATTCACGTGTAATGTAGCCTATTTAAAGGGGGGAATTAAACCAACATAGATCCATATTTACTCTGGATCTACTAAGTGCAAGAGGAATCAAATATCATGATATGCAAACTAGCACAGAGTGAAAAAATATTTGATCCCTCTTGGGGCTTGGTAGATCAAGAGTAAAAATGGATCTTGTAATTTAATGTCACTTAAACATTTTAACTCGGTTAAAATAAAAAATAAAAATAAAAACCAATTATTAATTTTATTAATTTTTGTAAATTACTAATAGTAGTTTTTAAGCTCTAGGTTTATGATAACCCATGGTATTGACCCATGGTAATACCATGGTATTCATGTGAGCATAAACTATTTAAAGGGGAAATTCTATCAGCGTAGATCCATCTTAATTCTGGGTCTACCAAGTGCTGAGGGATAAATAGATTTCATCCCTCTAAGAGTTTGGTAGATGTGGAGTTAAGATGGATATGGGTTGGTTTTTATGATAATGAAGATATTAAAAAGACTTAGGAAATTATATTGTAAAAAATATCTTAAGGTGAATGGTTAAATCTACATTTAGTCACTTCACAAAATTTAGTAAAAAATACCAATATCTCCATTAATATTGGTTATTTGATCTAACAAAAAAAATTTCAAAACAATGAAATCTTATCACTCTTTTTGCATCACCCTCGGAGAAGAGAGATAGTCGCTGCCTAGATTTCCCACCATTTTTCAAATGTTCTCAATATTATATCTTCATGAAAAAGTTAAGGTATACATGTTGGATTAGTTGTTTGAAAACTATGATGGTTTGTACAACCTTTCATCTTCTCTATTATTCTTAGTTTGTCGTAATGATCTGTAGGGGTTGGGCCACTGCACCATATTGTCCTAAAAGGCAGAGATTGTGCACCAAAAAGGAAATTAATCCACATGTTACAACTCTGTTGAAAAATGAAAGACGTGTGAAGGTAGTGAATTATGCTAATAAGCAATTTAGATTGGGAGAGACGTAATTAAATTTTATTATTTAATTGAATATTTCTAATTAAAATAATAATAAATCTACATTTATATATTTATATATTGATGGGAAGGCAACAATCACTTCTTTCCATTAGATCCCCTTCAGGCCTTTGGGATACCTACTTCTTTCTTATATTATATCGTTGGGGCTTGCTACTTGTTGGCGTGTTGGGGTAAACAAACTTGTTGTGTTTTTTTTTTTATTTTTTTATTTTTTTATTATCTCATAGCTGGAGTCTATAGAATAAGAAAGAAATTTGATTTGCATTTTCTCATCCTGATAGGTAAATGTTTGTAGATGAAGATTCCATCTTAGCAACTCCATCGAAAGGAAATTCTATATATTTTGTTGTTGCTCAGTACAAAATCAAGCAATTTTTTTTTTAAACTCAACATTGGTTGCATTTAGGAGCAAAGATTTGTCTCCATGTCTTCTTCACGCAAGAAAGTTGTATGGTCCAACGATCCTACCATATGACTATTGACAACTAGCTTGCGGGACAAGGCTATCTTTGATGATGAAGTGGTAGTAGTAGCTTGGTGGCGGGGAAGATTTGGAAAGTTAAATCTTCAATGAAATCCATGATTTTTATGTGGTTGTCCCTAATGAATAATGTTTTTATGTGAGAGGTTCTACAAAATAGGGCAAGGTAGGGTCCTGGAATTTGTACTCTATGCAAATGTGAAGGGGAAACAATAGACCACGTGCTGGTGTTCATTTGTATTTTTTCTCAGGAGGTATGGGGTGTTATTCTCCCCTTATTTGAGGATAGGGTACTTGGCAGGAGGCTTCCTTGTTGGACTGTTTGATGATAGAGCACTCAAATAACATAGATCATTGCCCCTGATTGCCTCTAGAGCCATTTGGACAGGAAAGAAGGAATAACAATTTTGTAGACAAGGAGATCCCTCCTTTTCAGGTACCTCATCAAATAAAATACCTATATGAAGGCATAAAATGACTCCAAAGGTGAAAGTTCCAAGGTGAGTTGCAATTTGGAGGTTGATAAAACTTATCCATGGCCTTTCTTTGTTGGTGCTTGCCAAGGTGATATTCTTGTTATATATATTATCTGCGAATACGTGTGATATTCTTATTCTATATATTATCTTCGATTCAAACCCAAGTTAGTTGTTCCTTCATGTGTAATATTATTGTTATGTATATTATCTGCGGTTTGAACCCATGTCAGCAATGTGCAGGAGGCAAATTTGAACTAGTGATGCTTTTGGTGTCTTTCATGTCTACCTCTGCTAGAGAATTATCCACAATACATCAAGTTCTGGATTCACATGTCTCCCGATATTTGATTATTTTTCACATTTTGAAGTGGGCACAGAGGATAGCTCTTGTTTCAGGTGAAAACATATTCATTGCAGGTCATAATGGGCAATGGAGCAGTAGGGATGGTTTTGTTGGGTCAATATAATTTGAACCCAACTGAAATTTGATGCCCAAAACTTCACAACTAGTTTTGGGGGTTCCCTAGCAAAAAAAAGGTAGAAAATTAAGAGGTTTGAAACTTTGAGGCCATGCCCATAATATAAACCTTTTTTTTATCACAACAAGTTTTACAATGGGAAATCCTTTGGTGTTCATGCTGGCATAACCCTGCAACTTCCCAGGTGTGCATGTTGTTCACAATTCACGCTATGATGTATTTCTTTATGTATTTGTTTTCGTTGAAATTGCTACATGTATAGGTAGCCTATGTGACATCCTTGGTAATATTTCCATTTGAAGACCAAGTGAAGAAATCACAGATGATATTTGAATACAGTTTAACTTGGAGGCGTTTAGAAGATTCATTTGTGAATTGAGTTGCTACAAATAAGCTTATTATCTTCATTTAATGAACTATGTCAAATACCTCGGTTTTATTTATAGTTTTGTTGAGTTAATGGTTAATGAATGGCTTGATAAATACTTTGTTATTGATCTAGATTCCCCTCAGATGCTAGCAAATAGAAATTGAATACCTCAATAATACAATTAATTTTCCTATCAAACTGTGCCTCAGTTACTGAGGGTACTAAATTTATTGTGATTTCTTTATCTAGTTTGTAAATTACTCCATGCAGAGGGAAAGCAGAGCTTTGTAGATCCTCCTCTGAGTGAGCTCGATCCTGAAATGAATGTGATAATTGAGAAAGAAAAGTAGTCACCGTTCAATGGCTTGGAACTTATTTCTTATGAAATTTTTACATCCTAGGCGGTTATGGAAGTTGTTGGATAATGTGTAGCAAACAAGTATTCAGAAGGACTCCCTGGTAAGAGGCAAGTGCCTGAAGATATAACTTGGAATGTGAAGAATGACACCATCATGATTGTGATTGTGTCTAAACTGCTTGGCAATTTATTCTTGCCACTTGGTATTTTTTTTCTTGTTAAACTTAATTTCTCTCGGCTTTTGGACCTGTACTTTTTAGTTTGAATGTTTGACATGTTTGTAATGGTTTATCGGTTCAACGTTATAGTGTAGAGACCTGTAGTTGTTGCATGAGCATCTTTTATCACAATGATGGATACAATTGTTGGACACTTCTGTATATTTATTCACTACTGTTGGGTTGGGATTTATGCCATGCATATAATATGCTAGCAATGAATTCATTGACCGTAGTGAGAGGCTTTGCTAGTAGATGTGCCTAGAAGCATTCTATCTTGACAATAATACATGGGGAGTTAATTTTCAACCATTATCTCGATCCCCAGCTAATTTTGTTGTTTATACAACTCTCCTCCAACCACATCATCACATTATGGTGTGCATGGTTCTAAACTACGAACCTTCTTTAATAATATTATCATTCCTATTTGGGCATGTAACATGTGAAAATTTTCTTTGCAACATTTAGGGTTTGGACTTACCACATGGTGGACCTCTGTCTCATGGATTCATGATAGCGAAAATGTGAGTCTCTGCTACATCAATTTACTTTGAATCAATGCCATATCATATGAATCCATAGGTGAGCTCACATTTCTAGTCTAATAATAATTAGGAGGGAAACAGTTCCATAATTAACAAATATTGAAACAATCTTTTGGGGAAGTGTTCAAAGTGTTAATGGTCAGGTTTGGTTTCTTGGGTTATAGGATTCATTGACTATGATATGCTTGAGAAGAATGCTACCCTTTTTAGGATCAAGCTTATCATTGCTGGTGCTAGTGCATATCCCCGAGATATTGATTACCCTCACATGAGGTAGGTATTGAAGCTAGGTATTTCTACAGATCTTATAATGGCAGTCCTTTCAAAAATTTCTCTTTCCAGCAATGTTTATTCTAGCATATTTTATTAATATGTTCTTATAGTATGTAATGTTGGATTTTTTTATGATTTTCAGTACTAAAAAGTTTGTGGTTTGGGAAGATTTCCAATACAGTTGGGGCATACTTAATGATGGACATGGCACACATAAATGGTCTCATCGTTGCTTCTATAATGGCCAGTCCATTTGATTTTTTTGATGTAGTAACAACTACAATACACAAGGTGAGTTGATGTTATTAATTTTCTCTGCACTTCACCCTTTCGATTAAAAATATGACTATATCAGATGGATCTTTTTTTCAATCTATCTTAATGATATCTATCTATTCCATTCCCCCCTTGTAGAAGAAAATAATCCCATTAATGTTCAAGAAATGACAAAGAACTAAAACAAATATGCCAATCCCATCATAGGAGGAGTGATTATAGAGTTAAGAGGTGTAGATTTTCCTTTTGATTCTCTTACATGTTGTTACAAATCCATTTGGGCACATCACTCCCATCATCTAGATCAGTGTTTTAGGGCTCATCAAACCCTAATTTCAGTTGCTACATGCCCTAAACAAGTCACCCTTTTGAATGCCTCCTTTCCAGACAGTTTCGTGACTTGAAGACATCCTGAAATGACCTCTAAAGGGACCAAAGCAGGTAGGCCCATGTAAGGGTGTGCTGCAGAGTAGTTGAGTCCATGCCAAGGTGCTCTACAGAGCACTTAGGCCCTCTTTCACCTGCACTAGGAGAGATTGAGCAAAATTCACATAGGGTTTGGGGAATATTCTTATCTCTTGGAGTCATCTAGAAGTTTACCTCACTTATCAACTCCTATGAGCTCAAAAATGGATGAGGAATGAGTTAATATGCATCCTACCTTCTCATCCCTTCCTCAATGGAACTAATTCTAAGTATGGAAGGCCATTCATTACCCCCATTTATGACATAACCTCCTTCATCTTTCTATAAATTTAACACTAATCTAAGCGATTAGGGGTTGGACTATGTTGAATTGTAAGGAGATAATGTTGCTAAGAGAATTGACTTTGAGACAAGTATTGTTATGCTACAAGTTTGTCATGCTTTTGATGCGATGTGGATGGGATCCAAGCTGGAGGAGTGACTTCGAATCAGACTTGATGGTTGTAATTCCTTCTTCTATTTCAATAAAGTATTTGAACCTTTTTCCCATATGCGTATCTTGTTATATGATGCTTATATGTGAATGTATCTGATTCCCTTTACTTGTATTCAATAGATCTTTTGCTTTGATCAGTTCTTTGTCTTCTGTTGATGTTTACAGGTACTTCTCAAGCGGGTTAAGTAGTGGAAGGAGCGACAAGATCAATACAAAGGAGACAAAAGGAAAGCAGAAATACAAGTAGGTCTTCTCATCTTCTTTTTCTTATCTATTTCTTATAGGAAAAGGCTAAAGTTCTTTAAACTGTTGTTCTAGATATGGCTACTTATATAGGGAATTAGTATTTATTTGTAGATACCAAATTCTCCAAAACAAATTGGCGACTGCACTGGGGAAGATCATCCTTCCTAGTAGCTTATCCACCTCCTAGGACACTCTTGTAGACCATACTTTTGTTAATTAATTGTATTTTAGCTATTTTGCATTGAATTTTGGTCAAAACCGTGACAAATTGCCTCTTGAAATCGCTTACTGTCACCAACGCGGGCTTGTGAGGGACATAGTGCGTTGTAGAGCACCCTTGGCTTATGGACAGTGCTCTGAAGTGCACTGTCTCACATTCTGGGCTGCACTAATCCTCCTAGGGTCAGTTTCCCACCTTTAGATTGAGATTTTTCCAAATTTCCTCTGTTTGATTGCTTGCCGATTGATCAATGAATGTCATGTTTGAGAAAACAAGTTTTTATCTCCTTTGCTAGCCTTACTTTGATTTGGTTGATTAATGTTTCTTAAATGTTTTCTTTGTCATTATCGATCCATAGTCAAAGTTAGATTATAGTTGATTAATCTTTGTTCAAAAGAAAGTGTCGTAAAAGTATTCTTTTGCTTTGAAATAGAACTGTCGTAAAGCTTTCTTTCTTGTTCAAGATTGATTAATCGTATGTGCATTAGTTCCTTTTGTTCATATTCACATTAAGGAAATCGAAAATAAATACATGCATTTTGCATTGAAAAAGTTTGTGTGTGCTCATAGGAATAGTTTAGGGAAATTGCATTAGATTGTGCTCTTTGCTCTTTGATCGAAAGAAATCTGATTGCTCTATCCCTATTAGCTAAGATTTTCATTGTTAAATTGAATGGAAAGAATTCTTATCATAATAGTTGCATTCCTAGGAATTTCAGAATACATCACGTGGTGAACTTGAAAGGAAAATTCCTAAGCAAGATCAACTTAAAATTAACATCAATTTACCTAATGGAGCATTGTCACCTAACGAAAAACATTTAGTGGTTCTAAGCTTGAGACATGTTCCGACATCGTAAAACAAAGAAATTGTCATTAAATTGTCTACAATTCATCCCGAGTGTGATACCTCATTCTGCATACATGAGTATATCGTAGCTCATCCACATACCTTCGGGTATATAGGGAGGTGTTACAGTACGTAAAGTATATGGGAATGCTCTCACTGTGCAGTTTTTCATTAGACATCACTTATACGGATTGGGCCTCCATGTACTTTCAAGTATATATGGGAGGACAAGACTATGTTGCTATCCATCCTTAGGTAACTGAGTCGGCCATCTTGTACACTGTGATACACCGAACACAACATTTGGTGAGATTGCCTACCCGTACTTATTGGTTCGCCAAGAGGTATTCTACAGTTCATAGTTGCTTGGTAAACCTTTTTCCTAGCTTACCCCTTTTTGTTTATTTCCTTTTTGTAATAAATTTAATCAACAATCATGGAGGAACATCAACCCTTACCCGTCATTCATAGAGAGCAGTGAGTGAACCTCCTTTTCTGCCCAAGGCTACACCTATTCGGTCAAAGCGGTCTTGATTAACTGATTCAAGTACATCAAGAACTATTGGTTCTTCATATGAATTACCAGAATCATCCATTTCGGTAAGTACTGAGACTCTAGTTACTCCAACTATTTCTGGTACATACGTTACTGAAGAAGAAGTTTCACAATTATCTGAGGACACTATAACTGTTACTAGTGAAACAATAACAAATTTTTTTCAACAAGTTGATCCTCAACTTGAAGTTTCTCAACAAGAAAATACTTTTGAACTTGAATCTGTTCAACCAAAATTTAATCCAGAACCTATCACAGTTAAAACATAAGTTACTTCTGAACCTGAAGTTGTTCAGGAATGTCTCCCTGAAACTGTTGTTCTTTTACCAGAACATTTGGACTTCAAATTTGAACATTCAGAAGTTGTTACTTTACCAGAAGATGATCAACTGGTTAACCTTAAGACATCAATAACTACTGAAACTTCCACTTTACCAACACCAAAAGTCTATTACAGACCTGAGGGTAAAGTTCTTCCACTTGGTTTAATTTCCATTGAGGAAGAATTTGAATAAGACACTACACCTGGAACCCCATTCCATTTTGGAACCAGACTTTATCTTTATCCTTATACTCCTCATTTTACTGCTCCTTTTGATATTATTTATTTTCAAGCACCTGTTGATACTTTAAGACATATATTGGGTCAATTAACTATGGCCGAACAATCGTCAACATCCCAGACTGTATCATCTGATGCAGTTGCGACAAAATCTTCTGATGCAACCTCTTCGATGTTCTCTACTACTCCTGAGTCACACCTATATGGTGAATCGTCTGTCCCGGTTGGTTACCAATATTTATCTAGAACCTCTTGGCATTATGATACAAGTATTGTCCTTGATGGAAACTCTATAGGTCAACTCAGTTTTGATAAGAGGCTAACAGGAATATTCAGAGGCAATAGGGCAGTGGTACAGAGGATCATGAAGATGGAACTAAGGTCTATTGATCAGAATAAAGAAGTTGAAGGAAGAAGATGATGTAAGAGTAGTTTAAGAGATACATGCAGGTTCACTTAGTCCAAGCAGTGTATACACGCAGTTACTCAGAACATAAATAGCATATAATGTACACACGCACTCCCACAGAAGGAAAAGCGCGTACATGTTGAAAACCATGGTTTTGGTCCGAGGTATTTGATCCAAGGTACCTTTGGACTATGATATTGACCCTAGGTATTTAGTTCAAGGTATTCAGTCCATGGTATTTGATCCAAGGTATTGGTCCTAAGTGGATTCGGTCCATGGTATTGAGAAAGGCCAACAACTATAAAAAGAAGAGAGGATCATAAGGCCATATGTGCAAGTGAATAAGATTCTAAGGATTATTTCTATTTGAAGTATATTTTATGTTGTAGGGTTATGTTTGGGACTAGATCTGAAATATTTATGTGCACCTTGAGTTCGATATTGGATCAGGATCATGAGACCTGAAATGACTTATTATTGAATGATCTAATATTGGTTGAGGCTAGATCTGAGGTTTTGTGTCTGTTTTATTTGTTATCTATCATGATCTGAGTCAATATTTTCATATCTGTACGCAGGTTCGTCTCGGCAAAAGAGCATATACAAGCAGGTTTTGTTCTTTCAAGTAGCGTATACAAAAGAAAGGCTTGATGTTTAGAGACGACTGATCTATCAGATCAATATTGCTGATTTATTACTGTTGCTATTTTACTATTGTCTATCAATGAAGTCTTCTTAGATATGAATGTAAATCTGGATGCATAAGGAGGTTGATATTTGATTGATTGTATAAGTGAGAAGATGTGTTTTCTATTGCCTTCTTATGTAAAGTTCTGTAAGTTCACAATGGATGTTCAGTACACTATTGGTTGGTACAGTTTGTGATTCAGAGATTTTATGATTCAGAATCTTTAGAGGTATACGTAGGTTGGGCTGAAGAAATTAGCGTATACACGCAGGTTTTCTTCATTGAAGTAGTGTATATAGTCTGACACATGAATTTTTGAGGTTTCAGTTGGTTCTGAATGTTGATACAGATTTTTGGGTTCAACACAGTGTTCTGATGACAATGATCTGATTTTTTCAAATTAACTGCATGTTGGTTGATGAAGTTTGAGTTTCTAAATTTCTGATGGGTTATTGATGAGTTAACATCTTCATATGTCTTGATATGTGCCAGGAGAATACAGTCTGAAAATTCATGAAACGTGGTCCCTGGTGGAAGAGTGGAGTTTTCTGTAGGCTGGCACCTATGTACTAGTAAACATATTGGCTAGTACAAGAGCTAGGGGGTTGTAGCTCCCTTCTAGTAGAAGCTGGAGAACGAGAGAAGGTTGTAACCTTTTGTAGGTAGAAGCATGTGTATTGATATGAGTCTGCACCAGTACAAGATTGTAAACTGATTTTCTTATTATTAAAAGAAGACAGAGACAACAACAACAGGTGGTTTTCACCCACATTGGGTTTCCACCTTAAATCTTGGTGTTCATGTGTGTTGCATATGTGTAATAGTTTATTATGTTTACACTGCACATGGTTACTGTTTAATGATTAATGAAGTACTAATGCACTGATTAAAGATCAACATATGATGAATTAACTAAATCATAAGTTTACTGCATAAACGTTGGTTGCCTTAAAGACAGTTGTGTGTACACGTTAGTTCCCCTCTCTGAAGTAGCGTATATAAATATGATTATGAAAAATAAAAATTATTGATCTAATAATACTGATTCACCCCCCTCTCAGTATTATTTCCAACAATTGGTATCAGATTCAAGTTCTTTAGAAGAAGCTTGATCACTTGAAGGAAGATCCATCAAGATGAATAATCATGAAAGCATGGAATCCATCAGACCACCAATCTTCGATGAGAGCCACTTTTTTTATTGGAAAATAAGAACCACAACCTATCTACAATCTCTTGGAACAGATGTCTCGAAAATTGTGGAAGGAGGATATAAATTTCCAATAGCAATTCCTATAGACACGGCAGGCAAAAAGAAATATGAAACCAATGCCAAAGCTGTCAATACTTTATTGGGAAGTTTGTCACAATTAGAGTTTGTCAAAGTCATGCAACTCAAATCGGCCAAAGAGATACGGGACAAAATCGTTTAGAGCTACGAAGGAGACTCTCAGGTAAAACGTGCTAAGATTCAAACTCTCAGAATTCAGTATGAAACTCTTAAGATGCATAGTGATGAGAATATAGTTAGATACTTGTTACATATAGATGAGGTTGTTAATTGTATGAAGGATCTGGGTGAAGAAATAAAGGAAGTTACCTTAGTTGAGAAAATTTTGAGATCCTTTTCTGCTAAATTTGAATCAAAAATTTCTGCCATAGAACAAAAACATGATCTTCAGAATATCACTATGAAACAACTTCATGGAATCCTAACTACTTTTGAGATGAGAAAATGAGGTCCATCAGATATGAGAGAAGCCACATTTAAGCTTCAGAAAAAAGAAAAGAAAAGGAATAACACAATGAATCAGGACACATTTAAGAAGAAGAAGATGAGGTAAATTTTGTCAAGAAGCTTCAACAGGGTTCTGGAAGGTTCAGAGGTAAGCTACCTTTCAAATGCTTTGCTTGTGGTAGAGTCTATCATTATGTTGCCAGATGTCCTCATAAAGATAAATATGAAAAAGGAAAGGAATATGCAAAAGGGAATATGGAACAAGTTGTGAATAGAAGGAGTTACTATACTCATGAAGATAGTGATGGTTTATCTAATAGTGATGAAGATGAAATTGGTCAAGATTACAAACTTCTCATCACTTATGATAGCGATGATTTTTGGGATAGTTTAGAAGAGGATAGTGATGGTTTATCTAATGGTGATGAGTATAGACTTCTCATGGCTTATGACAATGATGATTTTGGGATGCTTTAGAAGAGGAAAACTTTCATGAAGAAATCTCTAAACTCAAAATCTGTTTAGAAGAAAATAATATGATCATAGATACCTTGACATGCCAACTTGCTAAAAAGGAAAAAAACAATGAAAAACTAGAATGTGAAATTGTGGGTCTAAGAAAAGATCTTGAGAAAACAAAATCTCTCAACCTTAGATTTACTAAAGGATCAGAAACTTTAAATGAAATTATCAAAGTTTAGTGTTCTCCTCTAATAAAGACAGGTCTTGGATATACTGAAGAAGCATCTCAATCATAGAAGCCATCAACCTCCACCAAAAGCTATCTTGATGCAACAAAGACCAGTGAATAGTATGACAATCGTCAGCAAACGCATAAAGCTGATCACCACGTAAATCATACTCAATTTTCTCCAAGGACGAATATCAATAGAAGTCACAACCAACCTCAGGAAAATCATACTCAATTTTCTCCAAAGATGAATATCAATAGAAACTACAATCAACATGTAAATAGATTCGATAGTCGCAGAAACTTCTTTAATGGGCAATGTTTTTCATGTCATAATTTTGGGCACAAATTTGCTCAATGCGTTGCTTACAAAACCATCATGACTAGAGAAGAAAGAAATCAAAGGAATGTAACAGAGATCAAGATAAGTTCCTATAACAACTTTTCTCCTCTTGAAAATGAAATAGAATGCTCAATTTGTAACAACTTTGGTCATGAAGAATCTGAATGCAGGATAAAATTTCGGCAAACAACTAAAAAGGAGCAAACACCATTAAATCCCAAGATATGGAGAAGGAAAGAATCTCAAAACAGAAAGATGTGGTATAGACTTGTATGCAGAAGGACAAGAAAATCAGTGGTACATCAACAGTGGATGCTCCAAACGTATGATAGGTGACAAAGAGAAACTTCACTCATATAATTCCTTAGAAAAGGAAAAGAAGGTCTCATTTGGAAATGATAGTCCAGCTGTCATAAAAGGAGAAACCGTGATCAAAGGTACAAGAACTCCAAACAACTTATACATACTCAAAGGAGAATAATGAAAATGCTATCTAAGAAAAAATGATGAAAATTGGCTGTGGCATAGAATATTGGGACATCTAAGCTTTTCTAAAATAAGAAAAGCATGAAGACTCAAGGTTGTTCGTGATCTTCCAGACATCAACATCCCAGAAAATAAAATAAGCAAACCATGTAAAATTGGTAAGAAAACTAGAGTTCACTTCATGGAAAAAGAAGGGTCAACTAGTAAGCCTCTTGAACTTATCCATACTAATTTATGTGGACCAACAAGGAAAAATTCACCTCGTGGAGAAGAATACTTTATTTTGTTCATTGATGATTTTTCCAGAATGTGTTGGATAGGTCTTCTAAAGCATAAAGATGAAGCATTTGAAAAGTTCCAAGCCTTCAAAGCTTTGGTTGAAAATGAATCAGATTGAAAAATCAAATGCCTCAGATTTGATCGAGGAGTGGAATTATATCAGATGAATTATTTGACTTTTGTGAACAACATGGAATAAAAAGGGAATTCTCCACTACAAGAACACCTTAGCAAAATGGTGTAGTAGAAAGGATGAATAGAACAATTCAACAAATGGCTCGAGCCATGCTAGATGAATCTGGAACTCCTGCAACCTTCTGGGGTGAAGATGCATTCGCTGCCATGACTATTCTCAACAAAGCAAATGTTCGTGTAAATAGCACTCAAAATCCACATGAAATTTGGTATGGTAAGACTCCTACTATAAAATACTTTAAAGTTTTTGGAAGCAAATGTTTTATCAAAAGTACTGATGAAAAACTTGGTAAGTTTGAACCCAGAGTAGATAAAGGGATTCTTCTTGGTTATTCTTCTAGAAGTAAAGGATATAAATGTTATAATAAAATACTTGGGAAAATGGTTGAAAGCATTGATGTTGTAGTTGATGAAGCATGCAGAAATCCAAAATAGATAAAATCAATAGAAGATTATGACAATGAGGAAGATGGGGATTAATTCTGACACCAAATCAAAATTATATTGAAGAAGAAACCAATGAAGCACTAGAAGAAGATGTAATGGTAGAAGAAAAGACTTCGTCCAGGTATGTTCAGAAAAATCATCCATAAACTCAAATTTTAGGAGAAGGGAGGTTGGTGTACAGACAAGAAGAACTATTACAGGGACCTTAAGCTATCTAGCATTACTATCCTCCACCGAACCTAAAAATGTAAATGAATCATGCAAAGATGAATGTTGGGTCAAGGCCATGGATGAAGAACTTGAGAAAATTAAAAAGAATGACACTTGGGAATTAGTTCCTATACCTCATGATACAAATATTATAGGAACTAAATGGATATTCAAGAAAAAGCTGAATGAAAATGGAGAAGTCATTAGAAACAAGGCCATACTTGTTTATAAAGGGTATGCTCAACAGGAAGGTATAGATTTTGAAGAAACTTTTGCACCTATTGCCAGACTTGAAGCCATAAGAATGTTTCTTTCTCTTTCCAGTTTTTGGAAATTCAAAGTATACCAAATGGATGTAAAATCAGCCTTCCTTAATGGAGATTTAGAAGAAGAAGTTTATATTGAACAACCAAAAGGATTCATTCTTGGAAATGATGAAAACCTTGTATGCAGACTCAAAAAGTCTCTCTATGGTCTGAAACAGTCTCCAAGGGCTTGGTATTACTGCCCTGACAAATATCTACACCAACAAGGTTTTACAAAAGGTTCTGCAGATAACAATTTATATACAAAGATTTAAAATGATAAATTGCTAATTATTATTGCTTATGTTGACGATATCATTTTTGGTAGCAATGAAGAATCCATAAGTCAGAATTTTGCTTCAGTAATGCAACAAGAATTTGAAATGTCCTTGCTTGGTGAACTTACCAATTTTCTTGGTATACAAGTTCGACAAACTAAAGATGGTATTTTTCTTTCACAAACCTAATATCTCAAGCAGATCTTGAAAATTTACAGAATGGAAAATTCTAAACCCGTGTGTACTCCAATGGTAACAGGATGCAGTCTCAGCTCAAATGATGAATCAACAACAATACATCAACCAAATTACAGATCCATGATTGGCAGTCTGCTTTATCTAATAGGTACCTGACCTGACATCATACATGCAGTAGGAATAGTTGGAAGATTCCAAGCAAATCCAAAGGAATCACACCTTTAGGCAGTCAAAATAATTTTCAAATATCTTCATGGAACTTAGGACTTTGGACTATGGTATCCTAGAGATGAAAACCTTACTCTTCATGCATATAAAGATGCATATTGGGTAGGAAGTGTTGATGATAGAAAAATCACTAGTGGTGGTTCATTCTATATGGGTTCCAGGTTAGTGTCTTGGTTCAGTAAGAAATAAAGTTCAATTGATTTATCTACAGCTGAAGCACAATATGTGGCTACTGCATCTTGCTACACACAACTACTTTCGATGATGCAAACTTTGCAAGACATTCATATCACGTGTACTCCACCCATATCCATTCTATGTGATAATACAAGTGCAATCAATATTTCAAAGAATCCAGTCATGCACTCCAATACCAAGCACATACCCATCAAGTACCATTTTCTACGAGAACAAGTGCTTGAACAAAAGGTCAAATTGGAGTATGTCCCCTCCAAAGAACAGGTTGCTGATATATTCACTAAACCACTGCCCAGAGAAACATTTGAATATCTCAGACAAAAGTTGGGAGTTGTTGCTGCATCATCCTGCTGTTAAATCCAGTTTTTCAGATGAAGTTTACAACACATCGGTTTCATGTAGTATATGTGCAAGTACAAGCCGGTTGCCTTGGCTAAAAGTGTGTATATGTTTTTCTAACAAAAAAACAGTGGTAGCATAGGTTCAGGGGGAGTGTTCACATTCCACATTGTTGGCATTATGGTTGCTAAACTCAGCTATTTCTTAGTTGCATCAGTCATTAGTGTGATATAACTTCTTCTATCATGGTCTATATTTCAATGAGTTCTATTGGTCATATGATGTAATTCATTTCCCCAATATCCTTTGGATGGATGATGTAATAATTGTTGTATTTCTTTCATGTATAAACTTTGGTATATCCCCACTTGGTTGGGTAGATGAGTCAAATATGGTGTATCCCCACTTGGTTGGGCAAATGAGTCAAATATGGTGTATCCCCACTTGGTTGGGTGATTGATGTATGTATGAGTTCGTGGTCATAGGTAGGTCATACTCACTTTGTTGAGTTATAGTGTCATGTTATTATATTGAATCATCTCTTTGTAGACTCGGCATGTACTCAGGGAGAGTATGGATAGCATCATGCAAAGGAGGAGAGTGGAGTGGTCTGCCCTTTGCCCTTGATGTCAAAGGGGGAGATTATTTTCGTATTTTGGTGTTGTATGGTATCTATAATAGTCTTTACAACTTGTAGTAGTGTTATAGACATTTTTGGGCGCTGCAACCGCAATCATATATGTCCATAAACCAAGGGATTCTGAGTCCCTAAAAGTGTTGTTTCATACCCTAAAGGAACAAGGTCAACTGATTACATCATCTGCCAGAAGTTCTCCACAGAAAATTGCTCAGAACTGGTCAAAACTAGACCATATAGTCTGCTCAATGCTAAGGGTGCGATGCATCTCACCTGCCTAGTGTAAAAGGTGCGATGCATATTGGAAAGCCCTTCTATAGGGTGCGATGGGCGAGAATGGACAAATGGCAGAGACATTTTGCGAGGTGGATGATCATGGAATCTTCCAGAAACTTTTCCTGTGACACTTGCCTCTTTGAATTCGCCCAGGGATGAGTAAGAGATCATCAATATCCAAGTGGAATCAAGAACTATTAGAGAGAAGACACTAATCAAAATCCCAGAAGCTGACTCACCTCCCTGCAATCATCTATATATGGATCCCTCATCCCAGAGATCCAGAGGCTGGAATTTTGTATCTTGTAAGGAAGTGCTGTTGGTTTCCTGGTGGAATATCATAGTGTTGGGTAATATAAGCTTTTCATGAGGTGAAGAAGGGCTTTCATGCTGGGAGGATGACGCTGGGTCAGATCAATGGGTTGTAATCCTCTCTTCTAATATTTACATCAATAACGCTATTCAATTTTTCCTCCACATTCTTGTATGTTTGATAGTATATGCATTTGTGTGGTCAATATATATCTGGTCCTATATTATTTATTATTGTAGATCTCTACACTTTGAAGGTATTATGCTGCTTTGACTTTACAGGTACTCTTTGAAGCGGAGTGGTCAAGGGAGAAGCGGTAAAGACCTGTCGGTGAGGAGAAGGAACAAGCAAAGAACCAAGTGAAAGATCGAGGTTGGTATTCTTTGATCCTCTCCTATCTACTTCTCATAAAGGAAAACGAAAGTAACTTTAATTTGTTTGTTTCTAAGATAGCTACCCATCTTAGTGGGACTAGCAGCTCTGCATAGACACTAGATTTCCCGATAACAAAATGGTGACTCCACTGGGGAGCGAATAGCTTGTTTGCTTGTTTATACTTGTTTTCTTTATAAACTTACAGACAGAGCCTGAAGTTAAGCCAACTAGCCTTCGAACTGCATTTGCTATGCAAGTGAAAAGTAGATCAATGCCGCTTCAGTCTATCTTCGGGTTTTTTTTATAAACTGAACAATCGATTTTCAAACATCCTAATTGCCCTGGTGGTTGCTCTAGTAACCTGATTAGATCAGCCCTTGTGATTTCTATTTACTGACTATCATTAGCTCGTCCTAAATCCCTGAACTAAGCTGCAAACTGTGACCAAGAACCAAGTTGAAGTCTCATCCCTGGACCATCGTACTTTCTCCTCTTGGGAATCTGGATGCATCGCACCTCTCATGTGCAGTAGGTGCACTGCATCACACTTTCCCTATGTTGCAGGTGCGCTGATCAGATAAGACCTCTTCTGCTTCCAGATTTTGGTTTCTTTGTTCACTCTCTTAAGCTTTATTCAGGAGTTTTGCTGTTTGTGATCAGTATACCATTGTGGAAACTCCCTTCCTTTGCATGATTCTGCCTCCATAGTACAAAGAATTGTGAATGTTTTTATGTATTGTGCGCCATTTACAGTTCTCTTTTACAAGAAGTAGTGTAATCGAACTGTCGTTTCTTGATTTGAAAGTGTCGCAAGTGTCGTTTTCAGTCAAAGAAAAGAATCCTATTGTTCTTGATGGTCGATTATACTGATTACTCTTGTATTTGATTTGAATTAGTATTTTTTCAAGTGTCGAAAGAAATTTTCAATTCAAAGTTGCAAAGTGTCGTCATTATCTTCCTTTCATTTTTGAAGCGAAATTTGTTAGTACTGTCACTTTGAAAAGATAATTCAGATTTGTACTTAGCATTCTTTATGTCATTCACACATTAAGAAAGTGGAAAAAAAATACATGCATGTGCATTTTCATTTAGACTGCTTGTTGGTTTGATTTAGGACAATGCATCTAGTGTGTGCTCTTTGCTCTATGTTGAAAGAATATCATCTCTCTTTCTTTAGTAGCTAGGATTTTCATTGCAAAAAGAAGATTAAACGATTGTTTATCATCTTAGATTGCATTTTAGGAATTATATATCTACATCACGCAGTGAACCTGAAAGGAAAACTTCTTAAGAAAGATCAACTGTAAAATAAATTCAATGAACATAAAAAACTCTTTGGAACCTAACGCACAACATCTAGAAGTCTAGGCTAGAGACGTATTCTGGCGTCGTAATGCCTGGTAACTATCGCTTTCATTGTTGGTTGGGTGATTCCTCCTCTTTGAGATGCCATGTGCCGGTACGGACTTGTGCTCCCACGTACCGTCGAGTATATATTGGGAGACAACAATAGGCTATATCCTTTATCCATAGGAAGCCATGTCTGCCGCCCTATCGATCGCAATGCACTGAACACAACATTCGGGAAGATTGACTGTCGTACCGTAAAAAGTATTCTACAATTTTGCGATTGGTTTGGTAATCCCTCTGTCTAGATTTCCAGAGTAGTCTCTTTTGTTCCTTTTCAAACTCCTTAAAAGAAAAGGTCCATCTAAGCACTTGTCACTTCAGGCTCATTAAAAATCGAAGGCGACTAGAGTCATCTTTTGTTTTATCTCGCCTCTTAAAAATTGAAAAAGCAAGTTGTGTCAAAGTGTCTAAAATTCATTTAATTCGGAATCATTTTCCCCTTTTTTTAGTTGATCGAGTAATCCACAAGCGTGGAGGAAAGTCAATCGAAACCCTGTCGTTCGTGGAGACTTACGAGTCAACCGTATTTGTCTTTTGGAAAAAAAACTATTCCGGACAAAGTGAACTCATTTAACCAGATCAAAGTCCCCTGGTTTGGTTGGAACAAGTGTTCTGACATCCTCAGAGACTCTCGTTACTCCAAACATTTCTGGTATCCCTGCCTCTACAGAAGAAGTTCCACAACCGCAAGAGGACAGTAGAACTGATCCTAGTGTGACGGTAAACACTTCCATTCCTGAACTAGCTCCATCTACAGCTGATTTGAAAGGTGTTATTCCCCAAACATCTGTTGCTGCAGAATATTTACCTTCTTCAGCACCAGAAATATTTTACGGACCTGACGGTCTACCTCTTCCACTTGGATTGATTGCTATAGAAAATATTGTGGAGGATCCTCCATCTAGTACTCCATCACATTTTGGAGTTGGGATCACCCTATATCCTTCTTCGTCAGAAATTAGTCTCCCGTCATTGGAAGTTCCTGTAGAATCGCTAGGAAATCTTTTGGATAGACTAGATATGTCTGAAAAACCGTCGGCATCTAGGACTGTGTCATCTGACACAACAGCAACAGAACTTCCTGTTGTTACTCCAACAATGTTCACTGGCATACCATCTATCCCAACTAGCTCTCAATCGCTGGATGGAATCCATCGAGGGGTTGTTTCGACAGTATGGTCTGTTCTCGTTTGTTCATTTGGAATAATATCTGGAATCTCTTATGTTGAGTCTCAGCAAATTGATCCTTCACAGTGTCAATTTGGGCAATCCCGTCCTCAAAGGCAAATCACTCCTTTGAGAGTTGGATTACCGCTGTATGGGGGGCAATATACCCTTTCATTGTCTCCTCCAGGAGAACAAACATACGAGAGTTCACAACAGAATTCAGGTTATGCTGGAATTACATCTAGCAGTTGGGTGCCAATAATGCCTCAACAACCAAGAGTTGTATACTCAATGCAACAAAGTCTTTTTGTGTCAAATATTCCCACTACGCCAGCTATTGTGACTATGTTGCAAGTACAAGCATTGCCTGTTGTATCCCAACCTCAAGCTTCTTAGGTCGTAATACAACAACCTCTTGTCTCTACAATGCCACCACAATCGTCAATTATTGGCTCCTTAATTGGAGTGACCCAGGCTCAAACGGGTACCATCACCTCTCATCTTGGTCAAACAGCCAGTATTGGACAACAGCAAATGGTTTCACAATCATGGCTAGTGCAATATCAACAACCACAATTCCAACAAGTTTACCAAGGATCTGAGCACCAAATCTTTGCAAGTAATGGGCGGCTGTATATTCAAAACGGTCAACATCAACCATTTCATAATGGTTATGCCCATAAACCTTACCAAAGTTATCAGCATCAAATGCACTATACTGGTATGAAAAGACCCATTACTCAGGCAATCCCATCTTATCCTGGGTATGCTTCGCCGAACCTGAATCAACAGTTGCCCTTCGTGGCAACTTTAGAGTTACCAGATCTAAATCGGCTGACAAACGATCCAATTGCTTACGCCCCTTGGTGGCTAGCGATTCCACATAAACTTCCATCAGATATTCCTAAATTTAATGGAAATCCGGGTGAAGACCTGTCGAATCATGTGATGACCTTTCATCTGTGGTGTTCATCTAACACTCTAAATGATGATTCGATTAGGCTTCACCTTTTTCAGCGAATGTTAACTGGTCCGACAGCAAAATGGTATATCGAATTGCCTAGAGCTTCATTTGATAACTTCAACACCCTAGCCACAACCTTTTTAACCCATTTTCAGTTACCCATAAGGTACGAAACGGGAACAAAGCTTCTTACCAATTTTAATCAAATGACGACCACTCACATATTTGATCATATTCATAAGTGGTGACATCGTCGTAGAATGGTAAAAACATATGTTCCTGATCAGCTACTAGCTGAATGGTTTATTAAGTCATTATTACCTTCTATTATGGAAGATGTGGCAAAGGGAGGAGTCGTCACTGAAGAGCAAGTAATTGCTCGTGTGCAATATCTAGACTTGATATATACTCAGTATGGAACTATCTACGATAAAATCCCTGATGCTCCTAGACCGGAATTCTCCATTCCTCCCCCTCCTAAATAAAGCAAAGACTCTCATGCCGACGATGGCGTGATAGGTGCAACTAGCACGAAAACCGTAGAAGCTACATCAAAGAAGGCTCGTACAGTTTCAAATCAAAATACAAATGAGGAACTTCTCGCCTCAGAGGTAAATGCCATGTCGACTGCCAAAGGCAAAGAACCAAAGCAACCAGGGGGCAAGAAGAAAAAGAAAGGGAAGAAGAAAAAACAGGAGGAGGCATCTCCTGAAAAATCTTCTGCAAACCCTTCTAGAGATAGGAAACCAAGTCATCCATGCTTCATATGTGATGAGGATCATTGGATGAAAGATTGTCCACATAAAGCCGAGCTTAGAAAATTCTTTAAGAATTCAAAGTTCTCGACGGTATTGACTGATCCGTTTCCGAATCTAGGAACAAATCTGGTTGCTAGTGACAATGCTTCACCGTCCCAAGTGATAATGTTGTCTATTTCAAAGCAGCGAAATGATGCTTTGATATCAACAAGGAATAAAGATTATGGAAATCCACAGCTGTCGGACAACAAGACTAATGATCAACCTAGTAATTCGACAACAACTTCGACCGAAGTTGTGCCATCCATCATTCTTGAACTAACGATAAAGCCGCTGAAGGGAGTAGTACACAAATCGACATTTAATCTTCATGCCAGAGCAACACAACATTATAATATAGTGGAGGATCTGGCCCAATCGCCGTCCGCTATGTCGACACTTGAGGTACTGCAAAATTTCCCCTCCCAAAAGCAGGCTTTATTATTAGCAATAGGTGGGATTGACCCAATAGATTCCAATCTCGTGGCCTTTAATCATAAAGGATATGACCCTTAGTTACCAACTCAACTAGCTTTCCTTGTTCAAGTGAAAGCCCTCAACAAAACTGTTCATCGAACAATTATTGATGAGGGGGCATCTACATGTATTATGTCAATGAGTTGTTGGAAAAATTTAGGATCTCCACCCTTGTCGTGATCTTCGACGACATTAAAAGCATTTGATGGATGAACATACACCCCATATGGGATTTTAAGTAACTTGCAAGTTGAACGGGGGGGAAAACAATAGAAATTGATGTTGAAGTGATCGACGAAAACCTCGATTACAACATCCTATTGGGAAGGCCCTGGATATATGCTATGGTTGCCGTTGTGTCAGCCTACTTTAGGAAGAATTCATTTCCCTTCCAAGGAAGTATTACAATCGTCGACCAACAAACATTTCTCCCCAACAGTTCACAAGTTACGGGAAGCATTCGGATGATCCATGGAAGCCCTCATTCGCTTCAAAATATCGGAGTAGGCCTACTAAAAGATCCTATATTAATGGGGACTTTTGCCCTACCACCTCTAATCAATCTAGCGGAAGTGGCAATGGTGGGAACTTGTAATATGATATCTTCTATTCAAAAGATGTTCGAAAATGATATTAGCATGGATCATCTGCAAGTATTACCTCCAAGCCCAATAGAAATATTGTAGCAATCAATGTTTTCGGCATGGGAGGCAAACCCAAATCAACGCTTATCAAGTGTTTGGATAGATAGGTCTAAGGAATATGGCATCCCTTCAGATCCTTGGTCGCAAGTACATTATATAGACGAAGGAATTGTTCAGTCAATGATGATTGACGGGGCACCATGGGAAGATTACCACCATCGTTCCTATCTTCCGAATTACAAGGAAGATAATTCCAGTGACCTTCGTCATCCCTCAGTTTTTGATTTTCTATCAAATACTGTAAACACGATGGATTCTGAACGAAACTTGTCCAATATTGAAGAGACTATCGCCATAAATATCTCGACCGAAACAAATGTTGTAGAGAATATTCATGTTGGCAAATCTTATTCTTCTTCAGAACGAGAAATATATTATGCACTTTTTTGCGAGTTCAGAAATGTCTTTGCTTGGTCGTATGATGAAATGTCAGGCATTGACTTGAGCATAGTTGAACACGAAATTAAGATGTATCCAGATGTCAAACCGGTACGACAACGACTACGGTAGGTGCACCCCAAGAAAGTTGTTGCCATCAAGGCAGAAGTTGAAAAACTTCTCCATGCTGGTTTTATTTACCCGGTTCCTCTAACCGATAGGGTATCGAATATTGTTCCTGTAATGAAAAAACAAGGAACGATTAGAGTGTGCGTCGATTATAGGGATGTAAATCAAGCTTGTCTAAAAGACAACTACCCTACACCCTTCATTGACCAGATAATTTATGAATGCGCCGAATGTGAAATATTTTCATTTATGGATGGATTTTCTGGGTATAATCAAATAAATATCCGCCCACAGGACCAATCAAAGACTTCATTTATTTGTCCGTGGGGCACATTCGCATATCGCAAGCTACCCTTTGGTTTAAAGAACGCAGGGGAAACATTTCAGAGGTCAATGAATTGTGCCTTCCATGACATAAAGGACATCGTTTAACCATATCTCGACGATCTTCCGACGCATTCGCGAAAGCGGACCGATCATCCACAACATTTGAGAGCGATATTTCTACATTGCCGACACTACAAAATACGGCTCAATCCACACAAATGTGTGTTTTGTGTCAGTTCTGGTCGTTTACTTGGATTTGTGGTCTCAAAGGACAGGATTCGTCTCGACCCATGTAAGGTTTAGGCAATCGTCGATTTGCATCCACCTTCGAATTTGCTTCAGATTCAGAAACTCCAAGGGAAAACAAAGTTTCTGAGGAGGTTCATTCCAAATTATGCCAAACTTGCTAAAGGTTATACTTGTCTATTGAAAAAATAAGTACCCTTCGTCTGAGACCAGGTCGTGCAATATTCCTTTGATGCTCTAAAGGAATCCCTGATAAAAGCATCACTAATGTATACTCCTGATTATCAAAAAGACTTTAACCTGTATCTAGCTACAGCAGATACGACCATAACAATGGTTTTAGTTCAAGAAGACAATGGAATTGAAAATCCTATATATTATTTAAGTTGAAAATTAAATGATACGGAAATGAAGTTCTCCTATGTTGAAAAGCTAGCTCTCGCAACTGTTCAAGCGATAAAAAGATTTGGACACTATGTCCTCTTTAGAAAAACTACGATTTTGTCAGATTGCAACCCCATGACTTATATATTGTTGTGACAGTTTCTGGGGGGAAAATATTCAAAATGGATAGCGATTTTATAAGAGTTTGATCTGGAATTTCTAAAATCCAAATTGAAGAAAGCACTGGTTTTCGTGGAGTTACTATGCGATCTCCCATTTTCGTCCAATGATGCCACAACCGAAGAAGCAATCGTGGACGAATCATTGTTTCTGATATCGTCAAGCAATCCATGGTATGGAGATATAATAATCTATCTCCAAACTCAAACATATAGGTCTAATACCTCCCGCTCGGAACAACGACGCATTCGATACCAAGCAAAATACTACATTATCGTCGGTGATACGATTTACTATCATGGTATCGATATAGTTCTGCGGAGGTGCCTCACCCATGAGGAGGCCGAAAAAGTCCTGAATGATTTTCATTCAGGTGCATGTGGGGGGCATCAATCTGGTTATGCTATGGCACAAAAGATTTTACGAGTAGGATACTTCTGGCCAACAATGTTCAAAGATTGCATAACCACAGTTAGAAGCTGCCATGCCTGTCAAATCTTCGATAGCAAAACCAGAAGACCACCCGCACCTCTACAACTAGTAGTTGCTATTGGGCCATTCACAAAATGGGGAATAGATTTCATGACATGTAACCCCACCTCGGCCGAGGGGCATGGGTATATAATAGTCGCAGTAGACTATTTTACCAAATGGGCCGAGGCGATGCCTACATTAAACAACAATGGCGAAACGGGTGCCCTCTTCTTCTTCAATCATGTAGTCTCCAGATTCGGTTTTCCATAGGCCATAGTCATAGATCATGGATTGCATTTTTGCAACCACATGATGGTTGAGTTGGCTGCCAAATTAGGGCTATCCCACGACAGCTCTACTCTGTATTATCCGCAAGCTAATGGACAAGTTGAGGAAATCAACAAGGTCTTGAAATAGATGCTGAAAAGGATGATTGGAGTCCATAAAAGGAGTTGGCACCTGATCCTGTACTCGGCCTTGTGCTCATACCGGACATCGGTGAGGAATGCGACCAGGTTTACACCCTTTCAACTGGTGTATGGCCTGGAAGCAATCCTACTGGTTCAGTGCGAAATCTCGTCCCTTAAACTTGCGGTCGACCTTCTCCCCGGAACTTCAGAAGAGGAGGCTCATTTCTTGGAACTAATCCAATTGGATGAAACCCGTCATGATGCTGCTTTGGCTAATGAAGCCCATAAGAAACAAGTCAAGGTGCAATTCGACAAGAATGTCAAACCCCGTGTCTTCTCAGATGGTGACCTGGTCTTACTTTACGACCAAGAGTCTGATAAATTGGGAGCAGGTAAGTTCAAGTCTTTATGGATGGGCCCCTATATTATTAAGCGTGTATTAGCAAAAGGAGCCTATGAGTTAGTGGATTATGATGGGATTCCACTGGCACAGCCCAACAACGGGTTGTATGTTAAATTGGAAACTAAGGAAAAACTCCATGTGGGTCAACTTATTTATGGTAGCTGATAATTTTATTGGATCCCTCTCGTCGAGAGGTGTAGGATTGATCCAAAGATCATCTGATTCTGATAAGTATTTATGGAGATATGAATTTATTTTGTTTATGTAATTATTATCAAGCTGACCAGCTCTTATGTAGGCTCTAGAAGCCAAAACGTCATGTCTATTCAACCTTACGCTTTTAGTATAAATAAGAGAGGATGTGAAGTCTTTTAGACACACTCTTCATGTGATCTCCTCTCCACGTCTGGGTTTTTGGAAAAGGAGAAACGTTGAGAGCATATGCTAGTGTATAATGCCCTAGCTGCAGTACAAACATGCCCTAGCCGTAGGTCATAAAGACAGGATATACGCTGGTCTTTGAGACACTAATACACACAACAAGGAGCCATAATCTGTTTTCAAATGATTCCCTAACATGCTTACGCATTCAAAGATGGAGACATTCATACGCAGTCTCGTAGACTCCTTATACACAGTGAAAGGCAGCCACAGTAATAAAGAGAAGGCTGCAGTCAATCCGTAGTCCTGTAGGTATAGATGGTAGCCACAGTAATGAAGAAAAGGCCGCAGTCAAGCCACAGTCAGCCACAGTGATAAAAGGAATAGCCGCAGCAAATCGCAGTCAATGAAGAAGCTGTTGTCATAACCGCAATCAAATATGGAAGAGGAGTCGCAGGCTTATGAATATCTAAACGCAGTCAATGGGTCAAGTCAACAAGACCTGTTCATGCATCTAAACCTCGCACTCCTCTTTGCCATTCCACATTTGTATATACACATAGCATCACACAGCCCATACACTATAATGAAGGCAATACGCACAACATTACGTTGTCCATGGAAACCTTTATTCACAGTTAATGAAGCCACAGTAAGACCCTATGTGCAATCATGGAGATAGTCATACGAACTCAAATACTTTTGATGTTTTGAAGAGCAGTTACAGGTATACGCAGTTAAGGAGAGACGGACTTCTCATATCCGCAAATAGAAGAAGATTCACATTAGGGCTTGACTGCACCTCGGTTGGGCATTAGGTGCAGTCATGGAAAAATCTCAGGTACATGATCTAATTCGATGAGGACGCAACATTAACTAAGGTCTGGTGTAGGTTCCATTCTCAGCATACATGTAGGTGTAGTCTAGATGAATCTCAGATCTCATACTTTGTAGATCATGGATGGATGAAGGAGAAAGGACTGTGGATAAGGTTACAACATTAGCATAAAGTCTGTGCTATTAATCTTGGCATATAGATAAGTGTTTTTGTGCCCTTACTATCCTCACTTTCTGGGTCTAATTGAGATCATAGTAATCCTGTAGTTGCTATCTCAGTCTTAGCATTGAGGTGATCATGTTGGAGAGTATTTAAGTGATGACTGTGTTTACTACACTCTAAGCATAATCTACAGTGATAAAATTGCTTACCTGTAGCAGCCCTATCACAATGAACAACAGTGATAGAATGCCATCTGTCAAGGCAGCAACATGATGATGATGCACATTAGTATGGGCAGCATGATGATGAATGATGATCATGGACATGAAGGGCAGCATGATGATGGATAAGATCATGGACATGAGCAACGTGATTAGTGAAGTATGGTGCAGTATGAGTGGTACAGCAAGAGGACCAGGTGCAGCACGATGATAGGTGAAGGAGTCACCTTGGAAAATCAGCTGAAGCAGAATGTCTTCAACTAATCTCATTGTTATAGAAGATGATCTATGCTTAGATCTAGACAAGTCAAAGTGTTGACTTCTGTTGTAATTGTACTTTCTCTCTCTCTCTCTTTTCTACTGAACTTTGAAGATAAAAGAAGATTTGATCAAAGGGTTTCCCCACACATTGTGGGGTTTGTCCCTGGCTTGTGCCATAACTTGTGTCCTCTTGTCTTGGCTTGTCTTCTGCATATTATATTTATGTTCTATCTGCAGTTTATCGTAATGCTGATGTGATTGCTAACTGTGAAAATTTAAATAAATTGCTGTAGCATAGAACATACCTAAAGTTAACATTGTACCTTAAGCGTTACTATGCTTGACTCAAGATAGTAACCCCTATGCTTTTGTTACATTTTTGTTTTTGCTAAGGGTAATTGTTTTGGTTAGGTGATCCACTTTTGCATTTGTTGCAGATGTCGAACCTATTGGAATCATTTGTTGGATATGCCGACAGAGCGAGTCATAGTTCGCGGAACCTATCTTCTACGATCAAGACAAAATCGGTTAAATGACCCAAAACTCAAAATGCTAGGGGGCACCCTAGTCTAATGATGCTGGTGATAGCAAGTCACCGCCTTTGCAATCATGTGTAAAAGCCTAGTCCAAGGCATATTGCATATAGGACATGTTAGCCACGTGAAGAGCCGCACTACCAGCTAGTCTAGAAAAAGTGAACAGAATGGTCCTCAAGGACCGGTCAGTGACATCTCGAATGTTGATCTTTCCTTCCCTACTCGGCTGAGATCCCTCTCTATAGTACCGGTGAATGTATTCTCTCACGGATTCACCCCCATGGGCAGAACTCGATAATGAGAGAGGGGCACCACGCCTCGATAAACTGGTCAAAAAATAGATGTCCACAACAGTCAAGGGGATGGATTTGCCTCTGATCTGGAACACCTAGTTGGTAGGATCCTATGCATTGAAGAAATATTTCAACAAGTTAATTTTTTTCCTCATGCTAGAGATGCGGAAAAACTTGAGTAGGCCACAGTTCCGCAGTGCAGTTACCGTACCCGGATTTCAAAACCCAGGGGCTCAGAAAAACAGGGAAACATGCTCAGAATTCAAAAAGGGAGGAATGAAACTGAAGAGCTTAGGTTTAGCTCTTACCTGGTCCAGACAGCACCGAGAATCGTCCATAGAATCTCTCGGAATCAGCTAGTGAAAATCAAGGGGTGAAGGCACCTCCAAAGCTCCAACAAACCAAAGTTCAAATGAAATGGTAAAATGAGGGGAAAAAACCACTTTTAAATTACTTTTCACGTAATTCAAGTAAGGTATTAGTGTTTTAAGTCATTTTTCAAGCATGTGTTTTTCATTTCTAATTGGTTTGATGAAGCAATTGAACAGGCAGTACGACCATCGAAAGAACAAAGTGTTAGCGGTGAAATCAAATAATCGATGACCATTATCACAAGCAGTTTTTATGAGAAGTTCAAGCTCGTTAAAAATTAAACCTAAGCAATGATAAAATGTCCCCCCCAGAGTTTAAGCTCATTAAAAAATGAACCCATCTTCGGTAAATAACCATTGTGAATGCATTGTCATCAGCTTTTGAGCCTTGGTCGTGTTCTCATCATCATCTCCACTCTGTTTTAGCTGATCATACACCTCCATTTGATTGTTTACCCTTTTGAGGAACAAATACGACGAGTGATTATATTAACCATCCTTGTGACACTTCCGTGATTGGAAATTCCAAACCTTACCTGGAATCAGCTGCTACTCGAAATTATCACTCGTTCCTCAAAAAATGAGTCTCCTTTAAGCTCTTTTCGTCTGATTGGTAAAATATGAAAAGATTGCCGAGCAGTTGGCCTCTCCAGCTCATTAAAGCTACCGAGAGTGCTATCCCTCTTCTAGATTTTAATCTTTTTGGACTTGAGGGATTATTACACAAAAAGATCAAGCGCTTGTCTTGTTCGGCTCGTTAAAACTATCGAAAATTCATCCCTTTCGTATTATTTTATACTTTTTCAGACTTAAGGGATTACATGATGAAAAAGGATCATTGGAGTTTCCTTTCCATACCTTTTCGAACTCTCTAAAATTTAAAAAGGACCGAGGTGTCTTTGCCATTAAACTTGTTAAAACTAATAGTGACAAACTTGTCCATGTAGACAAGAACGAGTTTCATTGTCGCTAGGCTCGTTAAAATATAGTGACAGGTTTTCCCGAAGGGAAAATTATAGAACAAGCATATGTTATCCTCCTCAAGCTTGATAAAAATAAAGAGGTACTGGTTAGCAATGACTGGGGAAAAATTGGGAAAAAAACTCGAGGAAATTTTATTGGTAGCAAAGTCGCTCTTGAACATGACACTTTCACTCCATGTCTGAGTCGGGTTGGGTTATTCTGTTCACTGGTCATATTACCATTTGTCCACCGCAGCATCCATATTTGGGGTTAATGCTACCAATCCATTTTAGTGTCACCGATATGTTTAAGAGAAGTCGATCAGAGAATTCACCAACCCATCTTGTGTCTCATCTGCTGTGATACCTTTACGCTTCATTCTTTTATGACCGCCACCCTGAACCCTGTATCATCAGATCGTTTTCACCTCCAAAAGTCATTTTCTCCATTCCGTGTCATAGATGTGGGATTCATTAAGGCTCTCCTACGATGGATCACTTCTTGTCGACATCAGCTCATTATCCAAGAAGTCGACCTAGGAACAACCCTTTCAGTACTTTGAAGCTTGCATGCCTCAATGCCAAGTTCCTCACTTTCGGCGACAGGTTTACATCAATGCCCTTCGACCGAGAGATTTTGCATGGTGTTTAATGCCAAGTCCAATTTTCACACCACATGAATTGTAATATTGTACTTTGAGGGTCATCTTCATTATTGGTGATTCCTCTCGCGCCTATTAATGGATTACATCATTGGCTGCTAATCAGGCGATATCTTTCCATGTTCGACTCCAGAACATTTTTCACATGGATCGACTTGTACTTCGGGCGAAGATTGGATGAGTTTGAAGACCCCGGATCTAGTTTCATTCATCCAGGCTGCGATATATTCAAGAAAATAAAGACATCAAATGTACATCATTGCTGCACAGATGATCATCCAAATCAAAGGATGATGGCTCTATCAGAATCATCAGTCTGCCACACAAATGGTTTTCTGTCCTATGTACATGAAAATGAATTTATAAAGCTGTGCATGGGAATGCCCGCCTCAGCTAGATCATAAAAATGTTATGAAGATAATGTATTGTATTGTATCTTATTACAGGTCGCCTTCCAGTTCAAAAAACCTCAGATCCTCATGATAAAGCATTTCACTTGACATCAAAATATTAACGACCTCATGTTTTAGGGGGCAGCTGTTATAAACATTTTTGGGCACTGCAACTCCAATCATATATGTCCATAAACCAAGGGCTTCCGAGTCCCTAAAAGTGTTGTTTCATACCCTAAAGGAACAAGGTCAACTGATTACATCATCTCCCAGAAGTTCTCCATAGAAAATTGCTCAGAACTGGTCAAAACTAGACCATACAGGTTCTCAGTGCTAAGGGTGCGATGCATCTCACATGCCTAGTGTAAAAGGTGCGATGCATACTGGAAATCCCTTCTGCAGGGTGTGATGGGTGAGAATGGACAAATGGCAGATAAAATTTGCGAGGTGGATGATCATGGAATCTTCCAGAAACTTCTCGTGTGACACTTGCCTCTCTGAATTCGCCCAGGGATGAGTAAGAGATCATCAATCTCCAAGTGGAATCAAGAACAGACACTAATCAAAATCCCAGAAGCTGACTCACCTCCTTGCAATCATCTATATATGGATCCCTCATCCCAGAGATCTAGAGGCTGGAATTTTGTATCTTGTAAGGAAGTGTGATTGGTTTCCTGGTGGAATATCATAGTGTTGGGTGATCTAAGCTTTTCATGAGGTGAAGAAGGGCTTTCATGCTGGGAGGATGACGTTGGGTCAGATCAATGGGTTGTAATCCTCTCTTCTAATCTTTACATCAATAAATCTATTCAAGTTTTCCTCCACATTCTTGTATGTTTGATAGTATATGCATTTTTGTGGTCAATATATATCTGGTCCTATATTGTTTATTATTGTATATCTATACACTTTGAAGGTATTATGCTGCTTTGACTTTAAAGGTACTCTTTGAAGTGGAGCGGTCAAGGGAGAAGTGGTAAAGACCCGTCAGTGAGGAGAAGGAACAAGCAAAGAACCAAGTGAAAGATCCAGTTTGGTATTCTTTGATCCTCTCCTATCTACTTCTCATAAAGGAAAACGAAAGTAACTTTAATCTATTTGTTTCTAAGATAGCTACCCGTCTTAGTGGGACTAGCAGCTCTGCATAGACACTAGATTTCCCGATAACAAGTAGTCAACACCATCATGGTTGCCATCAAGTCCAAAGGGGGAGATTGTTCGCATTATGGTACAAGTATTTTCCTTGATGGAAACTATACAGGTCAACTTAATTTTGATAAGGGGCTAACAGGAATATTCAGAGGTAATAGGGTCGTGGTACAGAGGATCAGGAAGATGGAACTAAGGTCTATTTATCAAAATAAAGAAGTTGAAGGAAGAATATGGTGTAAGAGCAGTTTAAGAGATACAAATAGGTTCACTTAGTCCAAGCAGTGTATACACGTAGGTACTAAGAACAAAAATAGCGTATAACGTACACACGCGCTCCCACAGAAGGCAAAGCATGTACATGTTGAAAACCATGGTTTTGGTCCAAGGTATTTGGTACAAGGTATCTTTGGACCATGATATTGACCCTAGGTATTTAGTCCGAGGTATTCGGTCTGTGGTATTTGATCCAAGGTATTGGTCCTAAGTGGATTCGGTCCATGCTATTGAGAAAGGCCAAAAACTATATAAAGAAGAGAGGATCATAAGGCCATATGTGCAAGTGAATAAGATTATAAGGAATACTTCTATCTGAAGTATATTTTATGTTGCAGGGTTATGTTTGGGACTAGATTTGAAATATTTATGTGCACCTTGAGTTCAATATTGGATCAGGATCATGAGACCTGAAATGACTTATTCTTGAATGATATGATATTGATTGAGGCTAGATATGATGTTTTGCATTTGTTTTATTCATTATCTATCATGATCTGGGTTTGTCTGAAGTATGGAATTGCAACAAAGTTTTGAGTCAATATTTGCAGATTTGTATGCAGGTTCATCTCGGCAAAAGAGTGTATACACGCATGTTTTGTTATTTGAAGTAGTGCATACAAAAGAAAGGCTTGATGTTCAGAGATGAGTGATCTATCAGATCAGTATTGCTGATATTTTTTTGCTGCTATTTTACTATTGCCTGTCAATGAAGTCTTCTTAGATCTGAATGTAAATCTGAATGCATAAGGAGGTTGATATTTGATTGATTGTATAAGTGAGAAGAAGTGTTTTCTGTTGCCTGCCTATGTAAAGTTCTGTAAGTTGACAGTAGATGTTCAGTACAGTACTGGTTGGTATAGTTTGTGATTAAGAGATTTTATGATTCATAATGTTTAGAGGTATATACAGGTTGGGCTGAAGGAAGTAGCGTATACACTCAAGTTTTCTTCATTGAAGTAGCGTATATACTCTGACACATGAATTTTTGAGGTTTCAGTTGGTTTTGACTGTTGATACAGGTTTCTGATTTCAACACACGTTCTGATGACAGTGATCTGATTGTTTCATATTAACTGAATTTTGGTTGATGAAGTTTGAGTTTCTAAATTTCTGATGGGTTATTGATGAGTCAAGGTCTTCATATGTCTTGATATGTGCCAAGAGCATCCAGTTTGAAAATTCATGAAACGTGGTCCCTAGTGGAAGAGTGGCGTTTTCTGTAGGCTAGATCCTATGTACTAGTAAACATATTGGCTAGTACAAGAGCTAGGGGGTTGTAGCTCCCTTCCAGTAGAAGCTAGAGAACGTGAGAAGGTTGTAACCTTCTGCAGGTAGAAGTTTGCATATTGGTATGAGTCTGCACCAGTATAAGATTGTAAACAGATTTTCTTATTATTAAAAGAAGGCAGAGACAATAGCAATAGGTGGATTTCACCCACATTGGGTTTCCACCTTAAATATTGGTGTTCATGTGTGTTTCTTATGTGGTTTATTATGTTTATACTGCATAAACACTGGTTACCTTAAACATAGTTGCGTGTACATGCTAGTTACCCTCTTTGAAGTAGCATATATAAATCTGATTATGAATGGCGGGTGACCGCTCTTTCTAACCGACCGATAGGGGTGGAACGGCGGGTGACCGACTTTCTCTCTCTGAACCGAACTGGATCCACTCCCCGTACTTTCTCTCTCAGCCTAACTGGGTCCACTAATCAGGATCCACTCTTCTCTCTCAGCCTAACTGGATCCACTCACTCAACTGACGGGAGTGGTGGACCCGTCTCCATCTTCGTCCTCCGTCTCATCTCCGTCCTCCGTATCTGTCCTCCGTCTCATCTCCGTCCTCCGTCTCCGTCCTCCGTCTCATCTCCGTCCTCCGTCTCCGTCCTCCATCTCCATCGAGAGGACCCTTTAGGGGGCTCGACTGATAAGGAGAGGAGAGGGAGTGGTTCTGCGCCCTAATCTTGAAAACCTCTCCCTCTCCCTTATGGTCGAGCCCCTAATGGACCTTATGGTCGAGCCTGCTTACGCATCCTCTGCCAACCTAAAATGGTCAATCTCGTAGGGAGAATGTCCTCTCCTCTCCCTTATGGTCGAGCACCCTAAAGGGTCCTTAACAGTCGAGCCTGCTTACGCATCCAAAACCTCTGCCAAACTAAAATGGGAGGGAATCTTTAAAACCTCCGCCAACCTAAAATGGCCAATCTCGTAGGGAGAATGTCCTCTCCTCTCCCTTATGGTCGAGCACCCTAAAGGGTCCTTAACAGTCGAGCCTGCTTACGCATCCAAAACCTCCGCTGGAACATAAAGCACCTGGACTTGAACCAGGATTTTCCCGATGAGGGGGACTCTTCTCCATTTAGACGATGCCTTAATCGGCGGACCCTAAGCTCAGGGGGGTCCTTATAGGCAACTTAAGAGAGGCCCGGTAGGGACTCGACTGTTAAGGAGAGGAAACAACTGCCTCTCTAATCAATACTTTACGTGCGATGAGGTAAAGGCTTGATCTCACCAAAATATCACCAAAGAATTCAAAGAACTGGCTCTTCCATAATATGGAGTAAGCCAGCCCCTCAAAGTCCTTGCCCGGTGCAGGACAAGTAATAAATTTCAATTTACTTATTGGGTGGGGGGGCGCTGGTCGAGCCCCCTCCGGGTCCTATCTATTCCTATCTATTTGACTGCCCAGAACATCAAAGTGGGAAGCCCCACTCCCTCCCCTATCCATCTATTCCTCCTGGGGCCAGAAGTTTCCGTAACTCCATAGAAAGCTAATCAATCTCATTTATTCCCCTTTCCCCTTTCCCTCTTCGGGCTCACCCTGCTGGTCCTCGACGCGATTCTCATGGACGGAGTTTCTGTTTTTTGGGTCATCTTTGGGGTCGTTAATGGCTACGGATGGCACATTGACTGATGGAAAGTAAAGAAAGTCAAAAAGCTATCGATTTGGAAGGTCTAAGTGGATATATGTAATCTACACTGATCAATCACCTACTCAAGGTCCGGAGGTCTTGCGCTTCTGAGGGCAAGGATATGTCTGAGTGTTTTGTCCCTCTGAGTTGGAGCCTTGACTGACTCTCTGACTCTGTTGACTATGACTCTTGTACCTCTGCTCTGAGTTATTCCTTTGAGTTCCTCCTGTTTCCCCTTCGGGCTTGTTTCCCAGCCTTGGCCTTCCCCTTCGGGCTTGACTGATGTGTCTGGGTCCGGGCCAATCTTATTCAAGCGTGCCTCTGGATATACATATATAAGATAACGTTCACACCCGCCATATTACATTCAAATAGAACCCCCTCTTGCCTTGATTGAGGGGACAAAATCTTGGTTCTATTACCTTTCGCCTTCACCCAACCTTTGTTTATGGAGTGCTGCCTGCCCAGTCCCAACCTGTGCTTGTTTCATCCGGTATCTGTCCATAAAGAAATCCATGCAGTGCTAGTACCTGTGTCAGTTTGTTTTGTTCTTCCAGCTTGGACCTGTCTGTTGTCGTTGTTCCAGTTGAATATCCAGTCCTTTCGCCTAGTTCCATATCCATAGGAAAAGGTGCTTGTGGCATCGAGTCAAAGCAACAGCCAACAGCACCACTAACAACATCAGTGGTAGCCCTAGTAGTATATGATCCATCCATTGAAGCAGCACCTGGAGAGGCAGGACCAGGTCCAGATCTGCTAGTTATAACGAGAGCATCACTAGATGGAATTGGACCGTCACGAATATGAATACCTCCATGTCGTCCGATGAAACCTATTTCTTCCTATACCTTGATGACTCTCTCCTGGCTGGATTCCGATCTCCCAAGCCACCAAAAGAAGGGGGGATGAATCTCAGGACCCTCACCATATCAGGACTTATTTGACACGCCCCTCACGGACTACGGTCGAATAAGGGGTGAATAGTAGTGGAATGTAAAATAAGTGGATAGTGGCGGATAGTAAAGGTAATGAAAGGTAATGAAGGTAATGTGCATGAAAGGATAGATAGAATAGCCCGCAGAGTGATAGGGGGTACAGTAGGTGTAACAATGGTAGGTGTAACGCCTGCCAAGCTTGTAAGTCGTTCTTGCCCTGACCAGAAGCCCCGCCCAGAAGCAATTGAAGAAGCACCAGCAGCAGCCGCGATAGTCACGTTAGCCCCTGACTACTAGGGTGTTGTTGGGCTGAGATGTTGTGTACGAACCTGAACCATCGCTAGCTTCAGTTCGTGGGCTGAGAAGCTGTGACCCAACTAATGAAAATCAACAAGGCATTGGGATTGGGATTAAGGCTTTCCTCTTCGTGGGTGAAAGAAAGTGTTCACTTGTATGACGCTGGACTGGTAGGGAGAGGGTGCCGGTATATAGGCAGCGGGCTCGCTCGCTAAAGTAGGGCGTGAAGCCCGGTGGTCTCTACCAAAGGGAGAGTATAAGGAGTGGTAGGGGGGGGGGCTAGAAAGGAGCATGATTAGAGGAGGAGCATGGGAATAGCTCACCCATCTGGAGTTCCTTTCTGACCAACCAATTCTTTGTTTCTGTATACGAACTCTATCTTGCTGGAAATGAGTGAATAGCCGCCAAGGTGGTGAGTAAAAAGAAGCTTCACTAACTTCAACTTCAACGAACATCAAAAACTTCCGGTAGGGTGAGATGGTTGTGTCACCGCTAAGGTGACTAGGTTGAGATGCTTGAATCACTGCTAAAGTGAAATGCTCAAATAAGAGGTCAAAATGCAATAAGTTCCGCTAAGTAAATAGGATCAAATAGGAAGGCAAACTGAAATCACTTCCGCTGGCTAATAAAGAAATGACTGTCTATCGAAATGAAATAGACCACAGAAACGCTCAGATTCGAACTGAGCCTCCTACAAGTGGTAAACAGAACGAACAAGTGGTCAAATGAGAGATATTATATATGTCATTTTTTGGTCACTTTCAGGTCTTCCATGCCTTCCATCGACCTTCCTGCTGCCTGCTGTATTTGATGAGTTAGCGGAGTCAGATGTATGGAGATAGAGAGAGTCTAATGCCTGCTGGAATGATGGCTGGAATGCAGTCTGCTTCCTTGCCCTCAGCGGACAAGACCTCCGGACCTTGATTGACTGACTGATTGATTTCAGTCTACCTCCTGGCTTTATGGATGGATTGATGGAGCTTGTTAGAATGAGCTAGGCATATATGCTTTGATTGGTTGAGTGTCTGCAAAAAAAGATTGTATATAATATAAGTTCATTTCTAGTCCAGGCACATGAGTTTTGTAACTCACAATCTTACACACAGGAGCGAAGGTAGAATGGAGCAAGAGTAAGCGATCGGTTCATTAAGGTAATTGGTAAAGATAGATTCCTAGCTTGCTTCACAATTCAATTTACTTATTGGCCTCCTCTCCTTAACAGTCGAGCCTGCTTACGCATCCTCAAATAAGTAAAAAAAAAGGTCGAGCAACTAAAGTTCCTCTTCCTTCCCGTTGCACGAACCATTTGACTTGACACAGGCAGGAGAGGGCCTGAGCTCAGTGGATGATTTCCACATTATTTCCGATCAAGAAACTACTCAAGTATGGGCACATCTGCTTCTAAACAACGGCAATGGGCCCAGAAGAAAGAGAATAAATGGGGCTTCTGGATGAAGAATGTATAGTCTATGTTCGATCAACGAAAGAACGTTTTTTGGAGGTGGTACCTAAGCTATCTTGCTCAGAGCAGTCGTGTCTTTGTTCCGCTTCCTTCAAGAGATGGATGCTTGCCCGAAGTCGTAACAAGTCCCATGCCAGCCAGCACTGAGTTCCGCTTCGAGAGTGCCCGAAGTCCCAAGCCAGCACGGAATCGGAGAGGACCCGTTCCGGTCTTCCTCTCCATGGTTCACTATCGCGTCCTTCCTCCCGTGTTCATTCATCTCTAATCCCATCATGCATGTTTTGCCATGGTCCCTGTCCTTTTTCATGGAGTAAGGGGTGGGGAAGTGAGCGATTGATTGTATTGCACCCACCCCCTATACTCTAATAGAATCCATTGGTGAAAACGTACAACTTGCTCATTCATCTAATTTCATCTCATAGCGGTGAGATTGACCGAGGTCACGAAAGGGATTTATTCTCTTTCTTCGGCCCAACCTCAATAAAGTAGGTAATATATATCCCCTGGGTATTGGTAGGAAAGGAAGCACTTGGTCGTGGCACGCACCCCCTTCCTTCTTTCGTCTACCCCTGCCTGCCTGAAGATGACTCTTCATTCACGTAAGTAAGATAGAAGGAAGCCGCTTCGGTCGATCGATCATCGTACGTATGGGGTCATCATGCCACTTCAGGGGCGTTATAGGGAGGGTACAATAACAGAAGGATCTCAGAATTGTGGAAAGACCGCCTACTACATTAGCAAAAACCTTACAAGTGCAGAGCTGAAGTACACAGTTACAAAGAATAAGTTGATTAGGCTTTCACATCTTTTCAATCTTGATCTTTTATGCTAAGTCTGCTAAAGCGTAATGACATATATAATAGCAACATTGTCTGCTAAAGCGTAATGACATATATAAAGGACTTAAGTAGTCGTTTCTCTATGCTCATAATTACATATATAATGAATGACTGGATTCGATACCGTCATTACATATATAATGAATGAATGCGTCATTACATATATAATGATATATATCTATAGTGACTTTCCTAAGTTGGTGGGGTGGGTTATATAGGGGTTTTTGGATTAGCTTAACTCATTACCAAGGGGATCTAGTTCTGACGAATGGGAAAATACACTGTTGAAGATCCTTGACGGGCAACCTATTGGTTTGGACGGTAAGTACCAACGTACGTATTTTTGAGAATAAACGTCACGTCCCTAGTAGATTGATGGGTCATGAGATCCCTGTACAATTTTTCAGTGATGCGTTGAGAGAAATACTAAAAGCCTAATGGGAGAGGGGCCGGGCCCCGATCTTTCAACCATATAGCTGCTACTTTCTTGCTTACAATACATCCTGTTTGGGATAATCTGAAGGAGCTTGGTTAAGGCAGGCATGCTAGACTTTCCTGTTTGAAAGCCTGTTAGTGCCGCATTCTGGGAGATTCTTCTATGATAGTGGTTTATTACCTGCCCCGAAGGGCTTACTCACTTACAACCTATCCTTCGGACCCCAGCATCAACCCCCCCACCGAAGGGGGAATCATGAGGGAAGGGAGCTTGATAGGCATGGCAGTTAGGGAAGGGAAAAGGCTATCTATATAATATCGAAACCCTGACCTAATAGCTACAACCTTCCTTCACTCATGTAGGTAGATATGAGAGTCTTAGATCGGAGATAACCTTTACCTGACTTAATAGCTACAACCTTCTTGACTAGGGTTAGGTGAGGGATCCTACCTTCACTGCTACCTGCTTTACCACTGTCTGTAGATCTTGTCTGTAGAAGCGAAAGAATGAGCTACAACCCTTCTTTACATATACGACTAATCAATCTCTTTTCTTGGCCTTGGCCATGTCTTTACTCTAAACCATGTCCCTCATGTCTCCCAGGTAATGCCATGTCTTTGCCAAATAAAAGAAGTCAAAATACTACCACTGAATCGTAAGTATTTAAGGCGGGTACTTACTTGTAGGTCAGGTAGGTGAGATGGCTTGACTCAGAGCCTATTACTTCTATGGTAGGTGGGACGGGAACCAGAACCACCTATTTAAGTACGAATGTATTACGGGTTAAGGATCTATTCCCAACCTTACCTAATAGGCTCTTCTTTACTTGATAATGTCCCAGGTAAGGAGAGGTTAGGTAGGGCCCCTTCCCATGAATCCGCCTCAGAATACCTCCTTCCTGCCTGGCGCTAGGCCAGGTAGGTGATCCTTGCATCTTAGATAAGGTAGCTTTACTGGGCTTTCCTTCTAATGGGTCTGCCCCTGTGGGGCCGCCTGGAAGTCTTAATGACTGTCTTTTACGGAGTCTACTTATTGACTTGGCCCCGCCAATGATCGAAGTCTTCCCTGACTTTAAATGCGTGCCCGACTGGCGGCTGGAACGGAATACACCTCCATCGAAGTAGTAAGAGTTAAGGCCCCACCCAATGGCGGCGCAATGCCTTAGTGTAACGGAGTATTTACCTAACGGGTGAATTGAATAGAGATGAGCAGAACGTTTTCAACTGCCTTCTTTATCTTCTCTCCTGAGCTGCCCTGCCCTGCCCTTTGGCGGGTGGTTCAAAACAATAGGAGATAACTAAATGAAGGGCCTTATCTCTCTTCTTTCCTTAGCGGGAGGGCCTGAGCTTGCAGTTTCAGGTGGTGAAAATGAGAAGGAGATAAGCACCTTAGTTATCGTCTTTCCTTAGCTAATGGGAGTAGACCCGGCCCTTTAGGGGGATTCTAAGGAGATATTGACCTGATTTCACGTGATAGCAAACTACAGTTATGTCAAGTACTTCTATGGAGTATGGAGTGCTGGGGCTCTCTCTATTCTTTCCCTAGTTACCGAAATGATGACGTGAAAGACTCCGTAAAGTAAGGGCATCCTGGGTTGACTTATTAGTGGGTGATAGCAGCTAAGGGGATGGGGGGGAGGGAAAACGTGAGATTGAGACTTCGTTATAAGGACCTTTAGGTGCTCGACTGATAAGGAGAGGAGATGGAGGGTGTTCTTTGTTAATGAATCTGTTTTACCACCCAACCCAGGCCCACTTGGATATACTGAAGGATCGGCGCAGGGGAGCTATTCAGAAACAATAGGGTAGAATCACGTCCTATCACGAGTGTGGTAACGTCATACCACAAAGGAGGACTACCTCTTATGATACTAGTTCCTTATATATAAGTAGGCAGGCGGGCTCATGCCACTTGCCGGGGAGTGGAATGCAGGCAGGCAGGTTATGTATGGCCCTGATGAATGATTGTGGTTGGTTCTGTCCATAGAGGTGTAAGAGATGTCAAAGTAGACTTTCCTTGTCCCTGGGGCAAGGACCGGTAGGGGCTTGCTTGACGTTAGGAGAGCAAGGACCGGCAACGGGGCCCTTTTTTTGACTTATTTGAGAGGGGCCACCCAATAAGTAAATTGAAATTTATTGCTTGCTTGACGTTAGGAAAGCAAGGACCCGGAGGGGCTTGCGCTTCCTAGTGCAAGGACCCGACAGGGGGCTCGACTGATAAGGATGCGTAAGCAGGCTCGACTGTTAAGGAGAGGACCCTTTAGGGGGCTCGACCATAGGACCTTTAGGTACTCGACCATAAGGACCTTTAGGTGCTCGACTGTTAAGGAGAGGGAGAGGGAGAGGAGAGGAATTTCTTACTTGTCCCAAGAAAAATTCTTGATCTGTTAATACTGATTCACCCCCATCTCAGTATTATTTCCAACAGAACCCACTCACGGGTTTCTTCTACACCATGGTCATCACCCATGTCCTCAACTAGAATTTTACCTGGTTCTTCATTTATGGGAACTCAACAGTTTGTCCTTGCATATCAATATCAAACTGGGCAATCTAATCAACAATGACCTATGTATGCATTACATATTGGATTTCAACCATATGGAGAGAAATATGCTTATTCACCTTATCCTCCATATCCTGGAGGACCATCATATGGTAGTATCCCATCGTATTCAAGTCAGTATGGAATGCGAGTCAGTAAATGGAAACCAACAATGCCAGTTCAACCAGGGCTTGTGTATCCAACAAAACTGATGCAAACTATGTCAGCTATTCCTACTACACCTGTTGTTACCACTATATGACAGTCACAAGTTCAAACAATTGTATCTCAACCTATGCAAGCTGGTCCTTCTACCTCGCAACCACAAGTTTTTGGTCAAGAGGCCCAAATTTCTAAGGCTGTTATACAACAACCGCTTGTGTGTGGGGTCCAACAACTTCAGGTTAGTATAACTCTATCCAGAGCAACTCAAGCTTACACTAGTATAGTTTATTTACAACCTCATCAACCTTATGTTGTTGGGAAAAAGCAATTGTTAAATCAACAACAATTATACCAACAACAGTTGTACCAATAATAATAGCATTTGATTCAACAACCGTGGCAACCCCAATATAAACAACCTCAATTCCAGCAATTCCAACCCCATTTTGGACCTATCCAACAAGCTCAACCTAGGTTTGGACAATATCAAGCTTACCAAGGTCCTAGTCAACAAGGCTTTGCTGGTTATGGACAACCGAAAATTCAACCTGGTTATCAACAACCACCTTATACTGAATTTTTTCAATAACCACCTTATCAAGGTTACTAGATATAGATGCCCTATGCTGGTATTCAAAGACCTATTGCTCAGGAAATTCCATCATATCCTAGGTATGCTCAATCTGACTTGAATCAACAGTTGTCGTTTGTAGCAACTCTTTAATTACTAGATTTAAACCAGCTCACTAATGATCCATTCTTATATGCACCTTGGTGGCTGGTGAATCCACATAAGTTACCTTCTGACATTCTGAAATTCAATGGAAATCCCAAAGAAGGCCCATCAAATCATGTCATGACTTTTCATTTGTGGTCTTCATCAAACTCCTTAAATGATGACTTAGTTAGACTTTGTCTTTTCCAAAGAACGCTTACTGTTCTGGCTGCAAAGTGGTACATTGAGTTACCACAAGATTCTTTTGACAACTTTACGACTCTAGCCACCACATTTTTGACCCAATTCTCATTACCTATCAGATATGAGACTGGAGTGAAACTCTTAACCAACTTTAAACAGACTACTTCTACCCATATATCAAATCATATTCATGAGTGGTGACATTGTCATTGAATGGTTAAGACTTATGTTCCTGATCAACTTTTGGCTGAGTAGTTTATAAAATCCTTGCTGCCATTAATCACCGAGGATGTGGCGAAAGGTGGAGTTGTCACAGAAGAGCAAGCAATTGCTCGTGCCCAATAGTTGGATTTGATTTATACACAATCGGGCATGCTCTACGATAAGATTTCGAATGCACCCCGACCAAATTTCACTATTCCTCCTCCTCCAAAATCAAGTAAGGACTCTCATGCCGATGAAGATGTGATTGGTTCTTCGAGAACTCCAACGACAGGTAGACCATCTAGTCAAACACTTGCCATTTCCAATCAAACTTCCAATGCATCAAAAAACACTCTCTCTTTCGAAGTCAATGCTGTGTCATCTGACAAAGGCAAGAATCAAAAGCAACCAGGAGGCAAGAAGAAGGGGAAAAAAGAAGAAGAAAGATAATCCCCCTCAAGAGAAATCATATAATTCCTCTACTTCAGTAAGGAAACCTTGTTATACATGTTTAATCTATAATGATGAGTATTTTACAAGAGATTGTCCACACCGCTCGAAAGTATCTAAGCTTTTAAATACTTTTAACACATCTGTAGGGTTGACTGATTTGTTTCCAAACCCGGAAACACATTTGGTTGCGATAGACCATGCTTCATGTTGGGCATGGGATCCCACGCAGTAGTTTTGGGGCTTAAAGCCTGAGTTTTGGTCAATTGTATTGTAAGACTCCGTGAAGTGTGGGCGCAAAGTGCAAAAATCTAGGATGAGTCATAGGGTTGCCCGTCCTAAGAATTGTAATTTAATGTAAAGTTGTGTCAGCCTATCCATGGTCCGCGGACCATGGGATTGTATAAACAGAGCGAGGCTCTAAGTGTAAAGACAACAATTTAGTGGAGAATAGATAGAATAGCGAAGGTATGGTAAGAGAATAGAGGGAAGGTTGAAGTGTACTGGGTCGTAGTAGTAGGAAGATGCTCTAGAGCTGAGTGCGAAGAGGCCTAGTAGATTCCACAATTGAGTGTGTGGACCCTTGCAGCTGAGTGCATAGGGCGGAGTCGGGTATGTAAGTGGGATTGTACTTGAAAAGGAATATTAATAAAGATAAGTTTGATTCGGAATATTGTGCGTCTATTTTTATATTTATCTTTATTCATTTATATTGTTTATGATTACGCGCACTTACTTGAATGTTGAATGAAGTAATAAGAATATTGGGCCCTCACAAGTTAAGTTAAGCACTAATATAATAGCATAGTAAGAATAGGGATTAGGGTAGTACTTTCTTCGTGTCCTTACAGAGGTTTGCAGAGGTAGTTGCACAAGTTTGAAGGATAGATAGCTATGTGGAGTAGCACAAGTGTGCAGGTTCGGACCGCAAACCTCCAGAAACTTCATTAAGACATCCCTAGGGTGTGGAAACCTGGTTCCAGCACCCTTCCATACTACAGGTGAGACCTCAGTCCGAGCTTCGTGGACTGTTTCCAAAAGGGCCAGTAGTATCAGGATTTGCTTGGCTAAATCACTTTTGAACCTGGGTTACGCCCCACTAAGCCAACACTCCCACATCCCAAGTACTTATGCTATCCATTGCAAAACCTAAAAACAAAGTTTTGGTGTCGACAAAAAATAAATATTATGGAATTCCACCATCATAGTCGAATAATCAGGCCACTGATCAACCTAATCCTTTGACTTCGACTTCATCGGAAAATATTCCACCACCTATTCCGCCATAATTGACAATAAAACCACCAAAGGGAGTTTTGCATAAATCAAAATTTAACCCTTGAGCTCGAGCAACTCAGAATTATAACATAGTAGAATACCTTGCTCAATAACCTTCTGCTATGTCGACGCTTGAGGTGTTACAAAACTGTCCCTCCCACAAGCAAGCTTTACTGTCAGCAATTGGTGGAATAGACCCTATGGATTCCAATCTTGCGGTTTTTAACAATGTGGGACATTCACCACCATTACCGGTCCAATTTAGCTTTCTTAATTCAAGTAAAGGCTCTTAACAAAAATGTTCACCAAACTATTATTGACGAGGGGGCATCTACTTGCATGATGTCAATGAGATGCTGGAAAACACTTGGTTCACTGCCATTGTCATGATCACCAAAAATGTTAAAAGCTTTTGATGGATGAACATATACACCTTGTGGGATTTTGAGTAACTTTCAAATTGAACTAGGGGGAAAAACAAATACTGTTTAAGTTGATGTAGTTAATGGACCTCTCGGCTACAACATTTTACTGGGAAGGCCATGGGTATATGCTATGGCTGCTGTGGTTTCCACATACTTTCATATGATTTAATTCCTTCATAAAGGTGGAATCGCAGTTATCGATCAAATTTCCTTCTTTGCATCTAGTTCTCATGCTATTAGAAGCATTCCATTGGTACACGGACCCCCGCTGTCACTTCAAAGTGTTGGTGTAGCTCTCTTTAAAGATCCTTCCCTAATGGGTACTTTTACACTACCATCACCATCTGATTTGGCAGAAGTGGCAAGAGTAGAGACTTTCAACATGATTTCCTCCACCTCATTTGATTTAAGGAGAATTACCAAGAATTTTGAAGTTCATAGTAATACTAAAGTTATGCCGCTAAGCCCCATTGAGGTTGCACAACAACCAATTTTTTTGGCTTGTGCGGCAAACCCAAATCCACTTGCACCAATTGTATGGGTAGACCTTTCATTAGAATATGGCACTTCTTCAGATCCATTTTCATGTATATTTTCTACAGATGAAGGAATTGTCCAATCAATGATGATAAGATAAGAACCTTGGGAAGATTATCATCATCGTTCCCATCTTCTAGATGACATTGAAGATTATTCAAATGAACTTAACCACCCTTCAGTTTAAGTATAGGGGGTTTACGCAGTGCATTATATTAGATATATTTTTTGGGATTCAACTACCTTAAGTAAGTTATTCACGTATGACCATTTCCATGAGAGGTAGCTGTAAGTGACTAAATTATCATGATTTTAATAGTTCATTTAGCACTCATTGCATCAGGCGATGATCACAGGGGTGAAGAAATGGGATTGAAACTATTCAGGTGCTTGTGATGGACACTTATCTGGTTATGCTACCGTGTAGAGAATTCTTCGTGTCGATTACTTCTGACCTAGTATATTCAAAGATTGTATAATTTCCGTCAGAAGCTATCATGCATGCCAGATCTATGATAGTAAAGTTAGATTTCCACCTGCACCATTGCATCCAGTCGTTGTTGTTGGACCATTCGCCAAATGGGGCATTGACTCCATGACATGTAACCCCACCTCGGCCAGGGGGCATGGGTATCTTATAGTCACTGTTGACTATTTTACTAAATGGGCCGAGTGGATGCCAACATTAAACAACAGTAGTGAAACAACTGCTCTTTTATTTTTCAACCACGTGGTTTCCGGTTTGGTGTACCACAAGCTATAGTTACAGATCATGGGTCACATTTTGCAATCACATGATGACTGAGTTGACTGCTAAGTTAGGACTGTCACATGATAGTTATACCCCTTATTATCACAAGTGGATGAACAAGCTGAGGCCATCAACAAAGTCCTGAAGTGAATGTTGCAAAGAATGATAAGGGTTCATAAACGAAATTGGAATTTAATCTTGTACTCTGCCTTGTGGGCATATCGAACCTCGGTGAGAAATGCAACTGGATTCACACCCTTTCAGTTGGTGTACAGTTTGGAAGAAATATTACTGATACAATGTGAAATTTCATCTCTCAAACTCACGATTGACTTGTTACCCTACACTTTTGAAGAAGAAGCACGTTTCTTGGAACTTATCCATCTAGATGAAATTGTCGTGATGTTGCATTAGCTAACGAAGCGCATAATAAGCGAATCAAGGTGCAATATGATAGAAATGTCAAGCCTCATATCTTCTCGGAAGGAGACCTGGTCTTGCTTTACGATCAGGAAGCTGATAAACTTGGAGCAGGGAAATTTGAACCGATGTGGATGGGTCCTTATATTTTCAAGCGTGTTTTGGCAAAAGGTGCCTACCAGTTAGTAGATTATGATGGGATTCCATTATTGTAGCCCCAAAACAGGTTGTACCTCAAACATTACTATGCTTAATTGAGTGTAGTAAAACTCACTGTTTCATTGCATGTGTGTGTGTCAGTGTGTGTCTTTTAGAGTTTTTTATCTGGTTAGTAATCTACTTTGCATTTGTTGCAGATTTTAGAATCTTCAGAACCATTTGTTGGTTACACCAATGGTGCTAGTTGTAGTACGCATAACCTATCCTCTGCAGCATGGGCTATTTTCGCTCCAAGTGGCGAGTTAGTGAGTTTTCAAGGCATTTGTACTGGTCGATCGATGAACAATATCACTGAGTATAGTGCGTTGATCGAACTTCTCTCTGATGCCATTTCACTTGGCATTTTCTGAATCATCGTTAGGCTGGACTCACAACTTGTCGTACTACAACTTACAAGTGTGTATACTGTTTGAAACCCAACAATTCTTCGTATGTTCCTTAGAGTTCGTGTTTTGGAAAGGCATTTTGAATACATTCAATATCGACATATTTCTAGAAACTTTAACACATTAACTGATTCTCTAGCAAATTATGTGTTTAATAGACATTTGTGACACATGTAAAAGTAAAATTTTCAATTCACATAACGATATAAAACTCTAAAAGTAAAATAGATAGATGTTTTAAATTTTTTTACAAAATTTGTGTCCAAGACAAGTTTGGTCATCTAACCCAAAAACTCAAAAAGCATGCAAATATCTTAAGTAGACCTAATGATGCTCATGATATCAGGTCATAGCCTGTGTTATCATGCACAAAAGCCTCATCCAATGGCTAGGAACACCAATATTGTGGCATTGCAGCCTCATAGGTAACTCCTCAATTCAGACATCTAGAATACCAAGGGATAATCCCTCTATGTGATCCCATAACTCTGCCAAGGTCTCAGCCAAATCCAAGTACTGGAGGACTGCTCTCCCAATGTTTCTCTGTGCTGGCCCACTTGCACCCTGTTGGTGTCCCATAGGTTGAATAGTACCCACATCTACATGCATGAGAATGATTTTAGTTTAGTCTTGGAAACATTAAAAACACAAAAACATGTAGAAACTTGAAAAATCAAAAACACTTTGGTCAAACAATTTACTTATAGCACCCCATTGTGCTCCAACTGGTAGAATCAAGTCTGGATCTCCATGGAAATCCATCCCTGAGTATGGATGCTCCTCGATGACAAGGTGTTGTTGATCAAGAAAAATGAAGAATGCAGTGGAAAAAATGATTGTTGACTGACCTGCATGTCGAGCCATCAGTTCGACCCACTTATGTATACATGGATCTCTAGGACCAGCCACTCCTAGTGATACATGCTCCACTTGCATCAATGGGATTCTATCTAAGGAAAAAGTGATTAATATCGAACCATAGAATAATTTTTTCATCTTACCACTTTTCACCTTGGTGAGTTGTTCTTTCAATGAAGAAAGTACGACCTCACACTAGTTGAATACTTTTGGCTCTAGACACTCAAGTGCATACTGCATATATGATTTGTTCGCCAGATGAAGTGTTACACTGCCAGCCAACTTTGCGATTGCGAAGAGGATCATTCTCAAAGGAAAATCACCTACATCCCTGATGTTTATTTTCCCATCCTTGCTAGGCTGTGTACCTGGCTGACAAAACTGTCAAATGTAATCCCTCACTGATTCACCTCCATGAGAAAATCCAGAAAGTGAGATGGGGGAACCTCACCTTGAAAATCTGGTAAGAAAGTAAATATCATCAATGGTAATAGGGACCATTTTGTGCCTTACGTGAAAAGTCTGATCTGTTGGATCCCATGCATGAACAAGGAACCACAATAGTTCTATTTGTTGCCTCATTTCGGACAACTTAAAGTATTTGAGTAACCCATAGTTATTGAGGGCCTCAATTGTACCTGGATTGTTTAGGGCAACCATTTCTTGTTCCTCATGCTCTCTTTTGTGCCATGTAATTGAAATTCTAGTCCGATGAAAGCTTGAAATCCAATCATAAACTTAGTTAGGATCCTTTCCATGAAAAAAATAAGACATTTTTTGGAGCAAACAGCTAAATCAAATTTGGGAAACTCACCCAACACATCCCACGCATAGGGACAATGCGCTGAAGAGTAGGCAGCCTTCTATCATGGTGCTCTTCAGTGCAGTTATCGATGTGAAAGCCTGTGTTGATCCCAGGGTGAAAAAAATCAAACCCCAGAGGCCCCAAAAAACCCTAAAACTTGCATGAAACAGTAAAAGAATGACCTGAAAAAGGAGGGGTAGATCTCCTACCTGACCCAAAAAACACGAGAAATGGTCCACAGAATCTCTCACAATCAGTTGATGAAGTTCGAGGTAAAGAACTAGCCCAAAGCACAAAACTGAATGGTAAGTATAAGATGGTAAAAATTTCATGGTAAAAACTTGTTTTATGTTTATTTCATGTTCATTAATCGAGTAAACATTAGTATTTTCCTATTTTTACCTATGAAAAATGTATTTTTAATCCATTTGGTGATGTTTTGAGTATGTTTTGCAGCTAACTTATAGAATTTGATGTGCTAGATTATAAATTGTACCTTTGTCCACAGAGCATACTTTTATCTCTTTTTCGAGCTGTTATCACAAAATCAAGCACTAAAGGCTGCCAATCAGCGAGACTCTGTGTAACTATTTCAAACCAAGGTTTTGACTAAGGCTTAGCCTCCTTAGTCTGAGAGGGCTCTCTCATGAATGTTGACTAATGACAAGATGGCTAACTCTTATAAGACACATGAACAAGTATGCTGGCTGGACAACATTGAATTGATTCCCATTGGGCTTATGGAGTCACTCATATCTCAGTAAACAATAACACTATCTTTTCATACAAATCAGGGCACTTAACATCTAAATGTTCAAACATCACTTTGAAACCACAGTTTGCAAAGGCATACAGGAAGTCAGAGCATGATCCATGAGTTTTGAGTGATTATGCATTAACAAAACTGTAAAAGAACATTAAAGAAAATATACCATCACACATTTGAACAAGAAGATCCATTGTGAATCCTGAGAAGAAAAAACAGTCATTTGCATTAATGAAATCTGTTTATACATAAACCAAAAACAGTCTTCTCCAAAACATCCAACCTCCATTACATCAAAGTTTGATCTATATATAGAGATACATCCTTAACCACTTTGATCTTCCTCCTCCAGCATGAGGGGAGCTCAAAGACTGCTACTAATTACCCCTATCTACTGTTTAACTAACTCATTAAATACATTAAGTGCTGAACTGAAATTACAAAGAGTCCTAATTAAACTAAAACTCTAATTCTATCCTCCTCGTAGCATGATTCTTTCTTGATCTTTGACACCTGTCTCCTTTCAGTTTGGCTGAGATAGCTGAGAGGAGGATGCAATGAACAAGCTAGCTTTGGATACTGAATGCGCTGATGGTTCATTAATCATTGGGATAAAACCCCTGTTTTTCCGGTCCTTGTCTCCCACCATTCTTCGAAAATTAAGAAACATGTTCCCAGGTCTTTAATACCCCAAAAATGATGAGCATCACCATATTCCCAAATATGCTGGAAGCTTCGTTGATTGAACAGGTGTGCAAGCCAAAACTCTTCATATGCACTTCCTTCCAAAACCCTAACAACCGGTAATAAAGTACCTTTATCAAAGCTTTAACTTAAGACAAAAAATTTCACCTTTACAAAAAGGTACACTTGTCATTATCTGAAGGGCTAGGCTAGCCTCATGTGGTCTCCTTTATGTTCCTTAGACGTTTCCTTTAGCAAAATCTTGCTCCCACCATCAAACTGTTTGTCTTCATCATAAAACAATACCTACAGCAGTTTCGTAGCGCGCTACGAAACTGCTGTTTTTGCTAAAACAGAGTGTATTTGCATTAAGGAATTTTTTGCTTGAACTTCTAACTTTTTAAATCTCCTTTACAGGTGGCAGAGACCTATATGTCTTCAAAATAATGGAACTTAAACAAAATTTGACAAAATTTAGAATATGACCTTTCTCACCATCAATGAGCAGCTAGTTAACCTAGCTGTGCTTTTAAATCTGCAACCTCTCTCCTTAAAGCTTTGTTTTCAGCTCTTAAACGCATATTCATTTTTCTGATGAGTTTAGCTTGTTTGAGAGCTGGAACTGTCCATGTATACACATCAGCCACTGAATCCACTTGACTCACTAGGTTTTTACTACCCTTTAACACAGCTCTTCGATAGTTGGCATACCTAACTGCAAGCTCCCTAGTGACATTCTTTGCTTTGGCAATTTCATCTTTTGCTGCCTCCATCTGGTTCTTTATGGCTATGATATTTCCCCCTTGGGAAATAATGATTGTTCTGTTCTTGCCTTTTTGCTTGATTTGTTCTGCCTCCTCTGTTCTAGGCAGCTCTTCAACTACCTCTGTTCTGGGCATTTTTACAACTTTCTCTCCTTTATGCAGTTTCTCAGCTTCCCTTACTTCTTTCCTTGTAACCGGCCTTCATGGTTTGAAGATAAATTCCTCACCTGGTTCATCAAACCTTAATCTCTTCGAAGCTTTGGATTTTTTAGCGCTTTCTGGTGATGATTGAGTCAAATCAATGTGCATTGGTTCAATATGCACTGGTTCAACCTGCTCAAACTCAATGGCCTCAAGCAAATCACTCAAACTGGCCTTAGATATTGGACTTTCCTCAACAGCTACTGATTTGTTCTTCTCTTTGCTTAATTGACTCCTTGTCTAAACTCTTGATACTTTTTCAGACCCAATTGATCCAGGTACATCTTTCTTGTGCTTAACCTCTTCCTTTGATGATGGCTAAGGTGGCTCTTTAATAACCAAAGGCTTCACTGATTTTTTCAATTTAGACTTGGTCTTCTTTTTATCCCTTACCTCCTTTCTAAGCTCAGCTATTGTGGGTTCCTCAACTAATTCTTCTCTTTCGCTAGCCGGCTGTGGAGTAAGGCCTGTTTTACTCTGGAAACCAGCCATAAAGACGAAGGAGTTCCAATCCCTACCAATTTTCCGAAGAGCATCCAGCACTAACAGTTTAACTAAACCATGGTGAAATAATGATGTCCCACAATCATCCTTCCTTAATTGTACCTTGTCACACATCTTGCTGAGACTACGAAACAAGTAAAATGGAATATCTATAGATGCTTTACCCGTAAAATGCAACAGCAACTTAAAATGATAGGAGTAAACCTTATTATATCTCCCCTCACAGGTTAAATACTTTTGAATACAGGTAAGAAGAAGGGCATAGTGTTCCTTAACATAATTTCTAGGCACAGCCTTTGTTAGATATTAATTCACATATGCCTCTTTCAAGAACTCTTTGCAAGGGTTCATATCAAATTTAAAGTTTTTAAACCACTCCTGCGCCCCTCTTGGAATCTCAGTTACATTAGCAATTGCCTCTGGAGATACTTGAACTTCTAACATAGATACTTTAGAATTTAAACTTGTAAAGTTTAAGGCAAACTCTTTTGTTACCTGAGCATGACCACCCTGCAGCTTCTCACAGAAATTCCAACAGCCAGCATCCCTGAAAGCCTTCCTCACACCTTCATCCCTCAATGCAAGGTCCAATCCTTCAGGCTCTGTTCTCTGACACCTTCCAGACCTATGCTCCTTCCTCTCCATTCCGCTTTCGAAATTTTTGCACAGAGAATAACCACCAGCTTCAGCTCAAATGACAAATTCAATTTTTTAAACGCAGGCTCGCTTGTAATCAGGATCACTTGAAAAGAACTCGGGCTCGTTTGCAATTCAAATATCTTATCACACAGGCTGGCCACTTTATGCATTATTTTCAAACATCATAAAACATCCATGCATGATAAAACCGTTTGAATGATTTTTATGTGCATGCCTACGAATCTATTGGTGGAGTGATGGCTCATAAGCGTTTGGGAGGTACGCCAACTGACAATAACCGGACGGAGACAATGACTCATCCCCAGACGTGACCATTTAGGAATCTGCGCTACAAAATGCCCGAATCCGCGATTTCGTAGCGCAGATAGTTATAAATTAGCAAAATGCGCTGCGAAACGGCTGGATGCTGACGTGCTGCGAAATGGCTAAAACATAATTGCGCTGCAAAATCCACCAATAAGACTGCGCTGCGAAAATACGGAAAGGACCAGTGGCATGTACAAGATAAGACATGGCTTATGCAATCATGATGAAGGATGACCAATAGTATTAGAGAATGATTCACATCAAAACGCTTTAGAAACATGACCCCTAAGTAAGAAACATAGGATAAAACCCATTTGACACCAATTTTTGACAGTGAACTTTGGACAAAAATTATATACATGTGACTGTAATTCTAGGTGATAACACGAGCTTTGTTAAATAACGAAAAAGGAACCCGCTTGGAGACCTCTTTAAGATCTTTTCAGACTCTCTACACATGAAAAGATTGTTGAGCCCCTGTCTTTTTCAGCTCATTAATGGATTGGAAATGACATCTACTCAGTATAAGTTTAACACTTTTTCGGGCTGAGATAGATTAACTACAAAAAAGGAATATGTTGACCGAACATGGTCAATAGGTTATCTCTCGTATTGTTTTATGCTTTTCCGGGCTTGAGAGACAAATCAACGAAAAAGAACTTGTGGAGTTTTCTTTTTTTTCCTTTTAAAACTCTCTAAACATGAAAAGGACCGAGTTATATTGGTCGTTAAACTCGTTAAAACATCAAATAGCAACAAACTTGTCCATCTAGACAATACTGAGTTTCACCTTCGCTAGACTCGTCAAAACATCACATAGCGATGGATTCACTTGAAGGGTGGAATTATAAAACAAGAATATATTATCCTCCTCAAGCTTGATAAAAAATAAAGAGGTGCTGGTCAGCAATGACTGGAGAAAAGGGAAAAAGGGGAAAACCACTTTATGGTAGCAGGTCGCTCTTGAACATGACACTTTCACTTCATCACTGTGACTACTTGGGTTGGGTTATCAGCTTGATGGTTATCATACCATTGGTCTATCATACCATCCATCACTTTGTTTTGGGTCAATGCTACCAATTCATTTCAGTGTTGCCGACATGTTCAAGAGAAGTCATATAGTTTAAATTCATCCTTTGCAGTACCATAAACCTTCATTTTCATGACCTCCATTCCTGAACCTTGCGTTGTTAGTCAAATTCTGTCTCCAAAATCATTACGCTTGTTTCATGTCATTGATGTGGGATACATCAAAGTGTTGGCATTATGATTCTGGTATGGCTCTATGTTACAGGTGTTGTACTTGATGGCAACTCACTCAAGTAGCAATGCTCTGTTCAGGCTCTCAAAATGTTGAAAATTAAGAGGTACGCAGGTGAATGGTTCAAAAGGTGCGGACCCGTAGGTACGCTGGCTAGGAAGTGCGTTCATACACGCAGGTTACCCATTCAAGAGGTGCGGACCCCCAGTTCACTCACTTCAAGGCAGAGAAGCGTGCTCACGTGGGGTTTCTTATTTTTGACCCGTGGTATTTAGCCCGCCGTTCTTGATTCTATGGTTTTGGCCCATGGTATAGGATCTAATTTAGCCCCGGTTTGGATCCCTTGTTTTGGTTATTTGATGGTTTTGTCCCATGGTGTGAATAAGGGCTTGACTATAAATAGGGAAGGAGATCACTTGGCTAATGTATCTTTTGCAAATTGAATATCTTAAGATCTGAAATATTGGGTTATCGGTTTAAAAGCTTGACCTATATAAAAGTGAAGTTGAAAGTGAATCTATGAAATGTGATCTCTCGGGTGCATGATCAGATCTGGGCATCTGAATATCTGTGTCACACTGGTGGACTACCAATTTGGCCCTAATCAGAGGTTCGCAGGTGATTAATGGTGCAAGTGCGGGGGTAGGCATAGCAGAAGAAGGCGCAGTGCGTGGGTACGCAACACGACAGAAGTCCAGGTGTAGTGGTTCGCAGTGAAGAGAAAGCAGAAGCACGGAGGTACGCTGTGCGACAGAAGCCGCAGGTGCGTGGACATAGTGAAAGTACACGGCGCTACAGAAGCCGCAGGTGCGTAGATACGCGGCGTGATAGCATCTGAGGGTGCGTGGCCATAGTAGTAGTACGCGGCGTGATTGAAGAAAAAGTGCGTGGGTACGCAGTGTAGTGGAAGGCTCTCTGCGGGGATCCGCAGAGACACAGAAGGTGAAGTGCGAAGCCACGCAGTCCAGATAAAGAAAAATTGCAGATCTGTCTTAAAACATTTGTTCGTCATCTTTTATTTATTGTTGCAGAGTTCTGGGTTTATGTTTCTGGTACTACCTTTCTGTTTACAGCATTCTGAGAAGTTGGGTGATTTTTGGAGTTTGGGTAATTTACATGTACTTGATGATTATTTGATATTCTTGGATCCAGTTTGAAAATTTATGAAATGTGGTCCTTGAAAGAGAAGAAGTAGGGGGTTGTAGCTCCCTTCCAGAAGAGACTGGAAACCGAGAGAGAGTTGTAGCTCTCTGCAGGTTGCAGCCTGCGTACTGGTAAAGGACTGCACCAGTACAAAATCATTGTAAAAGGAGTTTCTAATTTGAAAGAAGATAGAGACATATTGTAGCAGGTGGTTTTCAACCACATTGGGTTTCCACCTTATATCTGGTGTTCTTTGGTGTGACTATTTGTTTTTCTTGTTCATGCTCATTATTTTATGGTACTGACATGCAAAAATAATTCAAAGTATAAATAAGGAAGATTTATTATAAGAACTTGATAATACTAATTCACCCCCCCTCTCAGTATTATTTCCAACAATTGGTATCAGAGCAGGTCCTTCAGAGAAGCTTGATCGCTTGAAGGAAGATCATTCATCATGAGCAACTACGAGAGGGAAGCATCAATCAGGCCACCAATTTTTGATGGGACAAACTTCAATTATTGGAAGGTAAGAGTTACTGCCTATCTTCAATCTCTTGGTAAAGAAGTTTGGGATATCATAGATATAGGCTACGCTTTTCCTTCAGCTACTCCTACAGATCCGGCCGAAAAGAAGAAATATGAAACAAATGCTAAAGCAGTCAATACTCTGCTGGGATGCTTATCTCAAACAGAATTCGTGAAGGTTATGCAATATAAATCCACAAAAGAAATATGGGACAAGATTGTCTTGAGCTACGAAGGAGACGAACAGGTAAAGCGTGCTAAACTTCAAACCCTCAAGGTTCAGTATGAGAATCTCATAATATATAATGATGAAAGTGTGGCTAACTATTTCCTTTGGGTAGACGAGATTTTTAATTGCATGAAAAACTTGGGTGAAGAAATAAAAGATGCTATTGTGGTTGAAAATGTTCTAAGATCATTGTCCCCCAAGTTTGAATCTAAAGTGTCTGCAATAGAAGAAAAGGAAAATCTACGAACCCTTACTATGTCTCAGCTACACGGAATTCTAACTGCTTATGAAATGAGAAAGGGAGGTCCATCAGACAGGAGAGAAGCCGCTTTCAAGGCTTCAGGCAAAGGAGACTACTATGAAGCAAGTCATGTGCCAGAAGAAGAAGAAGAATCAAATTTTGTCAGAAATCTTCAACGGGGTACTGGAAGGTTCAGAGGTAAGTTACCTTTTAAATGTTTTGCTTGTGGAAGAGTAGGTCATTATGCTGCGAAATGTCCTCATAAGGATAAAATTGACAAAGGAAAGGAACCTGCTAGATGGAGCAAGAAACAGAATGCAAATAAGAAAAGCTACTACACTCATGAAGATAGTGATGGTCTATCAAATAGTGATGAAGATGAACGAGGTAATGACTATAAACTTTTAATGGAATTTGAAGATGATGATTACATGGATGCTATAGATGTGGATAGCTTTCATGAAGAAATTTCTAGACTCAAGACATGTATAGAAGAAAAGAATATGATCATTGATACTCTACAACTTCAAATTGATGAAAAAGAAAAATATCTTGAAAAGTTAGAAGGTGAAATTGTTGGTCTTAGAAAAGAGATTGAGAAAAAAAAGGCTATTAATCTTAAGTTTGTCAAAGAATCTAAAACTCTGGATGAGATCATTAATGTACAGCATTCTCCTCTAAACAAGACAGGTCTGGGGTATAATGGAGAAACTTCTCAAGCATCCACCTCAAGAAATTATCTTGATGCAACAAGAAGGAATGAGAAAAAGCACAATGGAGATCACCAGGTAAAGCAGGGACGAATTACAAACAAAGACTATCAGGGGCAATCTGTCTTAAGGGTGAACAAAAGCTACAACCAGCCATAGGTAAAATCTTCTCAATTTGGTTCAAGAATGGATGACAATAGAAATTACAATCATTTGGCCGGTAGATTTGATAACCGCAGAAGTTTCTTCAATGGACAATGTTTCTCTTGCCATAACTTTGGTCAGAAAGCAGCTCAATGTGTTGCATATAAAACAATCATGACTAGAGAAGCTCAAAAACAAAGAAGTATGACTGGGATTACAAAAAGGACCTATAACAACTTTTCGGCTCTTGAAAATGAAGTTGAATGTTCTATTTGCAATAACTTTGGTCATGAAGATTCTGAATGCAGGAGAAGGTTTCAGCAGAAAAAGGAACAAGCCTCAAGCACTAGAACATGGAGAATAAAGGAACCACAAACAGAAAGATGTGGGATAGCCTTTTATGCAAAGGGACAGGAAAATCTGTGGTACATCGACAGTGGATGCTCGAAGCATATGACAGGTGATAAGGAAAAACTTGAATCATATTCTGCTTTAGAAAATGGAAAGAAAGTTTCTTTTGGAAATGATGCTCCTGCAGCTATAAAAGGAAAAGGCACTGCTCAGTTGAAGGAAAAGGTCAAAGCTGGAAATGTTTTGTATGTTGATGGATTGAAGCATAATCTTCTGAGTGTTAGCCAGATGTGTGATCAAGGAACTGAGGTAATATTTAGATCAAATGAATGTCGTGTTTGTGATCTTGATACAGGTGAAACAGTGATCAAAGGTAGAAGAACTCCAAATAATCTATACATATTTGAAGAAGGACAACAACAATGTTACTTGAGCAAGGATGATGAACACTGGTTATGGCACCGGAGGTTGGGGCATCTAAGCTTTTCACAAATAAGGAAAGCATGCAAATACCAGGCAGTTCGTGGTCTTCCAGATATCAAAATTCCAGACAACACCATATGCGAATCATGTCAGTTTGGAAAGAAAACCAGAACTAACTTTCCTGAGAAGGAAGGATCAGCTAGCATGCCTCTTGAGCTAGTCCATACAGATGTATGTGGTCCATTTAGGAAAAGGACACCTCGAGGAGAAGAATACTTGATATTATTCATTGACGATTTCTCCAGGTTTGTTTGGTTAGGACTTATGAAGCACAAAGACGAAGCATTTGAAAAATTCAAATCCTTCAAAGCCTTGGTTGAAAATGAATCAGGTTACAAAATTAAGTTCCTCAAGTCCGACAGAGGTGGGGAGTTTACCTCAAATGAATTTTTTGATTTCTATGAAGAACATGGGATAAGAAGAGAATTCTCTACAGCTAGAACTCCTCAGCAAAATGGAGTGGTGGAAAGGATGAACAGAACAGTCCAACAAATGGCTCGTGCTATGCTTGATGAGTCTGGAACTCCCGCAACTTTCTGGGGAAGCTGCATATGCTGCGGTTTTTATTCTCAACAAAAAAAATGTCCGAGTGAACAACACTCAAACTCCTCATGAGCTCTGGTATGATGAGACTCCTTCAGTAAAGCATTTCAAAATCTTTGGGAGCAAATGCTATATTAAGAATACTAATGAGCAACTTGGCAAACTTGAACCTAGAGCAGATGAAGGCATTCTTCTTGGTTATTCTCCACATATCAAAGCATATAAGTGATACAATAAAAGACTTGGAAGAATTGTTGACATCATTGATGTAGTGGTTGATGAAAAGGGATACATTCCTAGGCAAGTAAATCATGAAAATATCGAAGAAGATGAAGACTACCCTCAAAGACAGAATGATGAAGAAGAAGAACCTCAAGAAGCACCAGAGGAACAGATAAGGATAGAAGAGAAGACTCCATCCAGGTACGTTTAGAAGAATCATCCAGAATCTCAGATTTTGGGGGAGAAAGAGGCAAGTGTACAAACAAGAAGAACAATTGCAGAAGCTTCAAGCTATTTGGCATTACTCTCCTCCACTGAACCACAAAATGTAAAAGAGGCATGCAAAGATGAATGTTGGGTCAAAGCAATGGATGAAGAACTTGAGCAGATCGAAAAGAACAACACTTGGGAGTTGGTTCCTAGACCAAAGGATAAGAATGTTATACGGACAAAATGGGTCTTCAAAAATAAGTTGAATGAAAATGGGGAAGTAATTAGAAACAAGGCAAAACTTGTTTGTAAAGGGTATGCGCAGCAACAAGGAATAGATTTTGAGGAAACTTTTGCTCCTGTTGCAAGACTTGAGGCCATCCGAATGTTCCTTGCTCTCTCAAGCTTTCAAAACTTCAAAGTATTTCAAATGGATGTGAAATCAGCCTTTCTGAATGGAGACTTGGAAGAAGAAGTATACATTGAGCAGCCAGAAGGTTTCATTCTTGGAAATGATCCAAATCTTGTATGCAGATTGAAAAAGGATCTCTATGGTCTCAAACAAGCTCCAAGGGCTTGGTACTATCGTTTGGACAAAAATCTTCATCAACAAGGCTTTTCAAAAGGATCAACAGATAGAAATCTTTATATAAAAGTTGAAAACGACAAATTGCTAATACTTGTTGTGTATGTAGATGACATTATCTTTGGCAGCAATGAAGAAGCTATGAGTCGAAGCTTTGCCTTGGTAATGCAGAAATAATTCGAAATGTCCTTGCTGGGAGAACTGACATATTTTATTGGTTTGCAAATCCAACAAAAAGAAGGAGGGATATTTTTGTCTCAAACCAAGTATCTCAAGCAGATTTTGAAGAAATATGGCATGGAAGATGCAAAACCAGTATGTACACCCATGGCCACAGGATGTAGCCTCAGTGCAAATGATGAATCAACAGCAGTGCATCAACCAACCTACAGATCTATGATTGGAAGTTTACTTTATTTGACAGGTACCCGACCAGACATCATGCATGCAGTGGGAATAGTTGGAAGATTTCAGGCAAATCCAAAGGAAACTCATCTTCAGGCAGTAAAGAGAATCTTCAAATATCTTCAAGGAACTCAAAACTATGGCTTATGGTATCCTAGAGATACAGATCTCACACTTCATGCTTATACAGATGCAGATTGGGCCGGAAGCGTGGATGACAGGAAGAGCACAAGTGGTGGTGCATTCTTTATGGGTTCCAGATTAGTATCTTGGTTCAGCAAGAAACATAGTTCGATTGCCTTGTCTACAGCTGAAGCGGAATATGTTGCTGCTACATCTTGCTGCACTCAACTCTTTTGGATGATGCAGACCTTGCAGGATTTTCAAATCACTTGTACACCACCTATCTCCATCTTATGTGATAATGCAAGTGCAATCAGCATTTCAAAGAACCCAGTCATGCATTCAAAGACCAAGCACATACCGATCAAGTAACATTTTCTCCAGGAACAAGTACTTGAACAAAAGGTCAACTTGGAGTATGTTCCTTCTAAGGAACAAGTTGCTAATATACTCACCAAACCATTGCCCAGGGATACCTTTGAATACCTCAGGCAAAAGCTGGGGGTTGTTGATGCATCATCTTGTTGTTGAATCTCATTTGTTGTTGTATGTGAGGATCATATGGGGTACACATTTGATGGAACAGGTTCAGGGGGAGCATATAATTCATTGTTGGCATTATGGAGGAAGTACAGAAGGAGATCATGGATGCTGGTCTGAATATTGCTGCAATATGTCTCTATCTCTTTCATGGTCATTTATGGTGTTTGGTGGATTATGGTTCTTCTTTGCAGATCTGGTTTATAGTCAGGGGGAGCATGTTCTTAGGGGGAGCATAACCCTTTGCCCTTGATGTCAAAGGGGGAGAATGACGTTGAGGATCTTGAGGTTGCCATCAAGTCCAAAGGGGGAGATTGTTGGCATTATGATTCTGGTATGGCTCTATGTTACAGGTGTTGTACTTGATGGAAACTCACTCAAGTAGCAATGCTCTGTTCAGGCTCTCAAAATGTTGAAAATTAAGAGGTACGCAGGTGAATGGTTCAAAAGGTGCGGACCCGCAGGTACACCGGCCAGGAAGTGCGTTCATACATGCAGGTTACCCGTTCAAGAGGTGCGGACCCCCAGTTCACTCACTTCAAGGCAGAGAAGCGCGCTCACATGGTGTTTCTCATTTTTGGCCCGTGGTATTTAGCCCGCCGTTCTTGATTCTATGGTTTTGGCCAGTGGTATAGGATCTAATTTAGCCCCGGTTTGGATCCCTTGTTTTGGTTATTTGATGGTTTTGTCCCATGGTGTGAATAAGGGCTTGAATATAAATAGGGAAGGAGATCACTTGGCTAATGTATCTTTTGCAAATTGAATATCTTAAGATCTGAAATATTGGGTTATCGGTTTAAAAGCTTGATCTATATAAAAGTGAAGTTGAAAGTGAATCTATGAAATGTGATCTCTCGGGCGCATGATCAGATCTGGGCATCTGACTATTTGTGGCACACTGGTGGACTACCAATTTGGCCCTAATCAGAGGTTCGCAGGTGATTAACGGTGCAAGTGCGGGGGTAGGCACAGCAGAAGAAGGCGCAGTGCGTGGGTATGCAGCGCGACAGAAGTCCAGGTGCGGTGGTTCGCAGTGAAGAGAAAGCAGAAGCGCGGAGGTACGCTGTGCGACAGAAGCCGTAGGTGCGTGGACACAGTGAAAGTACGCGGCGCTACAGAAGCCGCAGGTGCGTAGATACGTGGCGCGATAGCATCTGAGGGTGCGTGGCCACAGTAGTAGTACGCGGCGTGATTGAGGAAACAGTGCGTGGGTACGCAGTGCAGTGGAAAGCTCTCTGCGGGGATACGCAGAGATGCAGAAGGTGAAGTGCGAAGCCACGCAGTCCAGATAAAGAAAAATTGCGGATCTGTCTTAAAACATTTGTTGGTCATCTTTTATTTATTGCTGCAGAGTTCTGGGTTTATGTTTCTGGTACTACCTTTATGTTTACAACATTCTGAGAAGTTGGGTGATTTTTGGAGTTTGGGTAATTTTCATGTACTTGATGATTATTTGATATTCTTGGATCCAGTTTGAAAATTTATGAAAAGTGGTCCTTGAAATAAAAGAAGTGGGGGGTTGTATCTCCCTTCAAGAAGAGACTGGAAAACGAGAGAGAGTTGTAGCTCTCTGCAGGTTGCAGCCTACGTACTGGTAAAGGACTGCCCCAGTACAAAATCATTGTAAAAAGAGTTTCTAATTTGAAAGAAGATAGAGACATATTGCAGCAGGTGGTTTTCACCCACATTGGGTTTCCACCTTATATTTGGTGTTCTTTGGTGTGACTATTTGTTTTTCTTGTTCATGCTCATTATTTTATGGTGCTGACATGCAAAAATAATTCAAAGTATAAATAAGGAAGATTTATTATAAGAACTTGATAATACTAATTCACCCCCCCTCTCAGTATTATTTCCAACACAAAGCCCTCCTGCGATGAGTCGCTTCTTGTTGACATCAACACATTATCCAAGAAGTTGACTTAGAAACACCCTTCCACTACCTTGAGGCTTGCATACATTAATGGCAGGATTCTCACTTCTGGCGATAGGTTGACATCACTGGCCTTCACCTGAAAGACTCTGTATGGTGTTCGACATCAAACATCCATTCACACCATGCAAAATGTACTGCAGTACCTTTAGGATCATTATCATTATCGGTGATTTCTCTCACGTCTGTTAACGACTTACATCATTGGCTGGTAATCAGATGGTGTCTTCCCATGTTGGACTTCAGATCACATATTCACATGGTTAGACTCGTACATGAGCGAAAAATTGAGCGAGATAGAATACCCCAAATCTAGTTTCATCCATCCGGGCTACGATTTCAGGAGTATTAAATCATATGTACAATGGCTTTACATTGATGGTCATTCCGATCATGGGTCTATATCTATAGATGACTATCTATGTACATGTAATGAAAGTTTATATGCTGAGCATGGGTATGCCTTCCCTCAAAAATTCTTGAAAAAAAATAAAAAAATCATGATATATGTATTGTAATTGATGCAGGTCACCTTCCACTTCGAAACCTCCTCATCACATCATAAAGCATTTCATTCGAGATTAACATTTTTCGACTTCATGCTTTAGGGGGCAGCTGTTACAGATCCATTTGGGCACATCACTCCCATCATCCACATCAATGTTTTAGGGCTCATCAAACCCTAATTTTAGTTGCTACATGCCCTAAACAAGTCACCCTTTTGAATGCCTCCTTCCTTGACAGTTTCATGACTTGAAGAGATCCTGAAATGACCTCTTAAGGGACCAGCACAGGTAGGCCCATGTAAGGGTGCACTGCAAAGTAGTTGAGTCCATGCCAGGGTGCTATGCAAAGCACTTAGGCCCTCTTTAACCTGCAATGGGTGAGATTGAGCAAAATTCACATAGGGTTTGGGGAATATTCTTATCTCTTGGAGTCATCTAGAAGTTTCCCTCACTTATCAACTCCTATGAGATTAAAAATGGATGAGGAATGAGTTAAGATGCATCCTATCCTCTCATCCCTTCCTTCATGGAACTAATTCTAAGTATGGAAGGCCATTCGATACCCCCATTTATGACATAACCTCCTTCATATTCCTGTAAATTGAACACTCATCTAAGTGATCAGGGGCTGGACTATGTTGAATTGTAAGGAGGTAATGTTGCTAGGAGAATTGAATTTGAGACAAGTATTGTTATGCTACAAGTTTGTCATGCTTTCGATGTTATGTGGATGGGATCCAAGCTAGAGGAGTGACTTTGAATCAGACTTGATGGTTGTAATTACTTCTTCTATTTCGATAAAGTATTTGAACCTTTTTCCCATATTATTATCTTGTTATATGATGCTTATATGTGTGAATGTATCTGATTCCATTTACTTTTATTCAATAAATCTTTTGCTTTGATCGGTTCTTTGTCTTCTGTTGATTTTTACAGGTGCTTCTCAAGTGCGTTAAGTATGGGAAGGAGCCTCAGGATCGATACAAAGGAGACAAGAGGAAAGCAGAACTGCAAGTAGCTCTTCTCATCTTATTTGCCTTATCTATTGCTTATAGGAAAAGGCTAAAGCACTTTAAACTGTTGTTCTAGATATGGATACTTATTTAGGGAATTAGTATTTATCCGTAGATACCAAATTCTCCAAAACACATGTTCTTTGATTCAGTTTCCTGTTTTCATTTTTTTATGTTCTTTCTGTTTCTTATCACTACTAGATCAAAGCTTCGATGAAACTCATTATGTTCCTTGAATTGTTTGTCAATTGTTTCACTTTTTTCCGTTCATTTTTTATCTTTATGATATTTTTCATTCTGAAATATTTTTGTATTGGAGGGTTGTGATTTTTAGTCTTTACGAGGTCCTTGGGGAGGCATGATATTCTTCTGGAAGGAACCAGTATTGGGGGTCGACCTAGAGACAACCATAAAAATGTAGTTTTTCCAGGGTTATAGGTCAATTTGAGTTCTCCTTACTTTCCTCCATCATCCATATTGTTCTCCTGCTCACTAATATCGTAATATTGGATATATCATTTTTTGTTGTATCATTTCATTTCTAAAAGATACATGAAATAATTTGTAGCTTTCTAGGGAGGACCACATAACCATACCATAGGAGGGTTGGTTGTTTTCTTAAAACAGGATGTAACTGCAGAGTTCAAGGCTTATCAAGTATAGGTGTATCACTCTGACATGTCTAAGCTTATGTAAAATTCATGCATGTGAATTATTTTTTGAATGGATTTTGTTTCTTATCAAAGGTAAAATAGTTTTAGTAAGTTGTAGCAATTTTTCGAGCCCTTGCAAAGAGCCTAATGGATTTGGGTTACAATTTGGTGTTTGGTGGTAGTGAAAGTCACTTAGTTCTAGTTGATTTGAGGCCCTTGGTAAGGATCCTATTTTCATATGACGGAGTACACAACTTACTTGTATATTGATTTCTATTGGATTTAGTTAGTTGAATGTAACATGGTATATATTAATGGGCATGGAAAGGGCATTGATGGTGCAAGAGTAGAGGATGTTTTGGATGTTGCTTCTATCACATTGAACATGAATTTTGTACCAGGTTACATGAATTTTTTCTTTGTATATTTAGATTTAAGGGATTCATTGATTTTCCTTTCTCCATGGGATGATACAACTTACTTTAATACCTTACATTTTTAGGTGATAAAAGTGTTATGGCTCCTGGTGGTATACACACAGGGACTCTTGCATTAACCACCTGTGGGCTTCTTTAGGATGACTTTATTAAGGTTGCAGATTTTATCCACGAGGGGGTACAAATAGCCAAATAGTGGGCGTGTTACCTGTAGTTTTGTTCCGGGCGGGTTTACGCTATGGTTGGCCCGGCACTCTTTCTCTATAGCGGAGCACCTTACTGAGCAATATGTTTTCTCTTTATTATATCTAGTTACCGAAATTAGTAGAGTCAATACGTTCATAATATCGTATACAATAAAATAGAGATCTCATTATATATATATATATGTCATTACGCACTACTACTTCGTATTTCACGAACGTAAAGTAAGGGACATTATCCCTCGGTATGCATGCCAGCTCTCGGTAAGCATAGGACTTCCCTCGTATTGTCTCCCCTTGGTATAAATTCCCCATTAAGGCTAAGGGCTCTATGAAAAGTACAAAATTAAAAGATTTTATAGAATTGATTAAGTCAGACAATTTCCAGCTACAAAATAGCATTGTTGATCTCAAAAAGCGGGTTTAGTAATTTGCTAGCCAATTTCCATTGTCTGGTGTTGGCATTGAAAATATTAGTTAGATATATGACATGCTCACAATATCAGAAGTGTCCTTTATTAACTTTTAGGTTGGGCTTAAGTGATGATAACTAGGTTGGTAAGATTTGGTTCCATGTGTATATTATAGTGATGAATAATGTTTTAAGCTGAATTTTGTCTGAAGCTATATGCTTTTCCAACACTGGCATTAACATATTCTATTCCGATGTGTTGGATGTTTAGTTTGCCATTTTATTTATTGGCAATTATGTATGACTCTCTTTTTGTTCATCACAAGAATTTTGGGTTGAAAAATATTAATAATTTGTATGGAAGCTATTATAGCCCTTATTTATGTGGTGTGACTATGGATATTTTATATAGCCTGGAAAGCAATATTCCATACTTCGCAAGGGCCTAGGTATTGGACCAATTACACAGTTTCATAAAGTGTGTTCACTAAGATACTTATACACATGCACAAATTCCATGTATACATGACACATTTGCAATCAATTGGGCTTCTCAGATTTTATTGTTACATTCATCATCTCACATAGGCAGGCAAGAATTGGTCCCATTTGCAGATTATAGCAATGAACCATGTTGAGATCTGTATTTTTCTTGAATTTATGTGCTTTCCCATTATAAGCATACATATTTTGTTTTGGTGTGATTCATGTTGATTTTTATACTTTATTTATTGGCAAAAAAAAGTCTACATAATTTGTATGGTACACCCTTTCAATCCTTCATTTTCCTGAGCAGTTATTTAGACTCTCTTCTATTGGTTAGGACTAAGTAATAGGAATAGTATGTTGGAAATAATACTGAGGGGGGGGGGGAGTGAATCAGTATTGGCAAGTCAATAATATTTCATTTCCATATTCTGATTCATATACGCTACTTCAATTAATGAAACTTGCGTGTATACGCAACTGTATATAAAGCAACTAGCATATACCCTGTAAACTTATAATTTAGTTAATTCTTCATATGTTGTTCTTTAATCTGTGCATCAGAACCATATAAATAGTAACTGGGAGTAGTAAAAACAAAATAGGCAATCACACATATGAACACAAGATATAAGGTGGAAACCTAATGTGGGTGAAAACCACCTACTACAATCGTCTCTATATTTCTTTTAATAAGAAACTTATTTTTACAATATTTTGTACTAGTGCAGCCTTATACCAGTACACAGGCTTCTACCTGCAGAAGGCTACAACCTTCTCTCATTCTCTAGCTTCTCCTGGAATGGAGCTACAACCCCCTAGCTCTTGTACTAGCTGATGTACTAGTACGTAGGTGCTGATCTACAGAAGGCTACAACCTCCTCTTTTATTCCAGGGACCATGTTTCATAAATTTTCAGACTGGATCCATCAATAACATCAATCAAACATCAAATATATCTGCATCAACCAATCTCCTTTGCATCAACCAAAACTGAATCAAAAAATCACTTCTCTGAATGTTGTAACCAGAATATAGTAACAGTAACCAAAACCCAAGCCAGAACCCAAAACACTGCAACAACAATCAGAAGTAGCTAAAACATATTTTATGAGGTGTACGCTACTTCAATGTGACAAACCTGCATGCATATGCACTTGTATCAAGGCAAACCTATGTATATGCACTTTTGAAATGTCGAACCAGTGTGTATACGTGCCTTTGCTATAATGAACCTGCATACAGATCTGTAAATGATGATTTAACCTTTAAAATTATTCAGACATCAGTTATACCTAGATCATCATATTTACAGATTATGACATGCACCAATTATTAAGATAAAATATCAAAACCACACAAAGATACTTCTCTTCAAGCCTTAAGATCTTGACCCATAAATATAACTTATCCTTCATCAAGTGCTCAGGTTCATCCTTGATTCAGATCCAGATGTGCACCATAACCCAATCACTTGTATTCTAGATCTTACTCTTCATTAGATATTCAATTCATGAGTGCCTTTGCCTAATGATCTTCTCCTCCTTTTATAGTCTTAGGCCTTACTCAATACTGTCACACGGAATCTGTCAAGGGTGCGGACACGACTGACCTTCCTAGAAGTCTAAGACATTCTAATGACAAACAAGACAAAAAGGAGTGATCTTTCTCTAAATACACCTTTTATAACATGAAAACTACAAGTGTTTAGGCTTACCTTATTCCAAAACGCTGTTGTTGAAGTCCGTTCTTGACGATCCGGATGAGCTCCTCCTTCAAGTCAATTCCTGCAACCACAAACAATCAAACAATTACCAAGCACTTGCATTTCATATAATAAAACATATATTCAACATGCAGACCAAGGAACACATGAAATAACTCATTAACACAAGCTATTGAGAAAAATAAACCAGTTTGTATTAATAACGAAACAAAGAAACTCTTACAACCTGGCCTTGGTGTTGTGCAAGTTCCTCCCAGGGTCCATCAAGGGTTTTCCTCTTCTTTGACAAAGCTCACCCTCTCCCAAGTAGAATCAAATGAAGACAATCTCTCCTCACAAAGGCTCTAATGGAAGACCTAAATCCTGCAGCATTTACCCAAAGAAAATGTATAGCTCCAACCTCCTCTCCTTCTGGCTCAATGCCTTTATTTATAGTGTTGTAAAGAGGTTATTCTGGTCCACCATCAATGGGATCATCCCCCTCTTTGGGTGGGATAGCTCCCTTATTGATGGGATAAGCTTCCCCTTAATAGAGATACATGAACCAACTGGAGGCGCATCCATTTCATCAAACCGACCTCTAGAATGTTCTAGAAGTAACCACAAGTAACTTTTTCAAGATAAAACTCGCGCATTTTGTCTTTTACAGAGGGACGCACCTGTCCCTTTACATACAGAGCGTCCATGGACGCAGTTTTTGTGAACAAGGTCCGCGTCCCCGCAGGTAAGACTAGAGAGAACCTGCGACCCCAGAGATAAACATGATTTTACAAGACTTTCTCTCTTCTTTGAGTTTGAGATGGATAACAGAGGCATGAGACTTGCCTAAGAGGGTAGCATGACTGTTGATTTGAGCCATACTAACTGTAAGTAGTCAAGGTGACATTTTTTAGTGTAACAGATTGCCCCCTAAAGTGCGAAGCCTGAAATAGAATAGGGTTTTGTAATTCTAGGAAGGGTGAAGCGCTTTATCATTTCAAGGATTGCCTTGTGGATGGCCTGGTTGGAACCTGCAATTTTCAACACAAAATACATGGATAAGATTATATCATCACTGAGGTAGGCATTCCCATACTCAGATTCAAAACTTTAACTAATGGACTAACTACTCTGATACAGGAATGATCTTGCAGTACATCATTTTTATAGAATTTTGTAGACACAGTATGGACGCAGCGATCTGTTTATGATTAGCCTACATAGATAATGAATACAAAACTCCTCGCAGCCTGGATGGTAGAAACTAGATCCAGGGTCTTCACTTCTACTTCTCGAATTGGTACGATTCTAGCCATGTGATTAAATGATTCGATGTCGAACATGGTAGAAACCACTTGATTACCAGTCAATGATGTAAACTGTTAACAAGCGTGAGAGAAACCACCAGTAATGTCAATGGTCCTCAAAGTACCAAGCACAATCCGTGAAATGTGAATAGATGTTTTGATGTCGAACACTTCACAGAATCCTCTGATCGAAAGTCAATGATGTAAACTGACGTCAAAGGCGAGAAACCTGCCATTGATGCATGCAGACTTCAAGGTACTGTCGATTCCTAAGTCATCTTTCTAGATAATGTGTCGATGTCGATAGAAAGCGACCCGTTGCAGGCAAGCCCGCAACACGAAATCATTGTTCAAGTTGAAGAAATGTTGTTGTAAGGACAGACTCAGGGATGGTCAAATGGATGACAAGTATTTTGCAGATGAAAGTTTTTGCTTGCAGACCTCTTGAACACATAACGACACAACAGATGGCTTGGTGACGAATAACTCAAAGTTAATCCCCGAAACCCGGTTAAAGACTTTCAAAGTGACTTGGTCAACTGTGAGGTAGAAGATTTCCCAACCCAGGTGAATGAAAAGTGTCGTGTTCAAGAGCGGTAATAAAGTTTCTTCTGAGACAAAAGGTGAAAAATAGGTTCATTCTTCTCTTTTTTCCCCCACCATTTCTGGCAAGTACCTCTTTATTTTTAACAAGCTTGAGGAGGATAACATATGCTTGATTATAAGCTCATCCTTCGGACGAGTCCAACCTAGTTTAAATTCGAACCCTAGGAAGGAATGGTTCGTTCCTGTTTGTAATTGAACAGGTCCTCTACTGTAAAAATTTAACGAGCCCAGTATAGGAGAAACTCGGCGTTTTTCATTTTTTGAGAGTCTGAAAAAACTAAAGGAGACTCCACGTTGAACTTTTTCGTATATTTGTGTCCCTCAAGCCCGAAAAGGTATAAAATAATACCTGGGGGAACCGCTTGATCTTATGACCAAGGAGTACTTTCATAGTAGTGTCGTTAACCTGAAAAGTAAAAAGCGATCAAGGACACGTCGTTTTATTTCCTTATCGAGTTCGAAACGACAAAAACCCGGCAATCTTTTCCTGATTTTGCGGTCAGAAAAGAGCTAAAAGGGGACCGTCTTTTAATTCCGTTTTAACGAGTGAAAAAGAAACACTCGGCGATCTTTTCATTTTTTAGGAGTCAGAAAAGGGCTTAAAAGATGACTCTGAAATTTTGTTTGTGAAAAATTTACAATTTCCCTCGAAATCCCTTTGTCCTGCACAAAAGCGACACATTACTCATACCTGTTTAAAATAGGCAAAAATACATTCAAAAATATCTTTTCATGGTGAAAAATGAACTAATTCATCCAAAAAACCTATAAAAAGACCTTTTACCATGTCATTTTTACCGTTTCACTGTTGAGGTTGAAAAAAGGGCTTTTGACAAGAAAACTTCCCGTGGTCGCTGCGGAAAATCTGACCGTTGGAATCGAACGCCGTCTCATCCAGGTATTTTACACATCCTACTCTGCATTTCTATCCGTTTAGAATCAATTTTTAGGTTTTAGTTTTATCTTTTGGGGGGGTTTTGGTTTTGGAATGCGCCTCTCCGCGGACGCAGGTGCCCTTTGGGTGACCTGCGTCCCCCGACTTTTTCTCATACGGGAAAACGGTCGGAAGACGCAGCCCGTCTTCAGGCCAGCTGCGTCATGGCGCCCTGTGCATCAAAGCCGGGGTGCGTCCTTCGAGAAACGCGCATTTCAAAACCCCAACTCTCTCAAAAAACCACCAAAAATTCCCAAATTAATTTCTAATGCTATTTTTGATATGCAGGGCACTAATCATGTTAGACTGGAGAGAAAGAGAGCACGTAGAGGAAGATGAAGCTGCAATAAATCATCAACCTTCTCTGGATGCCCTAAGAGCATGCGGATTGTACAAATATTGGACCATACCGGGCATGAGGGGCCAGGTAAGATTCTTGGAATGGCTGGTTGAGCGATGGAACGTACAGGAACAATGCTTTTACATAGGAGGGCACCAGCTCGAGATAGAGCCCTCGGATGTATACTTTCTCACTGGCTTGCCAAACAGAGGTGAGCAACTCAGTCTTGCGGGGACTAGGCCGGGTGGCCAATCCCTTGATAGTCTCCGCGAGACTTGGTGCACACCTGGAGCTCACCATTCAAAAGGCATAGAGATAAAACACATCACTCTGCCGGAACTCAAAGTCATAGCGTTCACGGTTACCAGAATTTGCGGCGCGGCCGCTTTACACATTGCTTCCGGATCCCAAATGCGGATGGCAATTGACTGTTACCGAGGCACCATTTTCAACTGGTGTGAAGCTGTGTCGGCTCATATGAAGAGCCAACTGACCAAGGCAAGGAACGGACGACTAAAGACTTTTGGATATGGGCCTATAGTCGTGAGCTTTGCCTTGGAGAGAATTCCAATGCTGATCCCTCAGCAACTCACTGTTGATATCTTGGGTCCTCAGCAGCCAAAGCTGATACGATGGGTTGCGGTAATGGCCCGGCATCCTGACGAGGGCGCGACAGTAGTTCGATTCTCAGATAGTTATTTTGACTAGTTAGAGGGCCAGCTTTTTGTGATACAGGATTTTCCGTATGCCGGAACAGATTTCAGAGGTGATCCGGACATGGTTCTTCCACAGGGAGAACAATGGGACGACAGAGGTACTTTTTATTTTCACAAGTTTTCTAGTTATGTATTTTTTGTATTTTTTATATATATCGTCTCAAAACTAATAGTAAATCTTTCAAAATGCAGATGTTGGCCCACAGCGTCCAGCCAACCTCCGGCCTTATGATAGACTACATCCAGCTGCACCGGTACCGGCCCCACAGGATGCGACAGCAGAAGTACTAGCTGATTTGGAGCATGATCTAGAGCGTCTCACGGCAGATATACCTGAGACTACTATGGATGATATTCCTATGAGGCTTCAGCGCTTCGTAGTCGCGGTCCCTGGACCATTTAGGAGTTTTTTGCGTAAGGTAGCCCGCGCAGTGGTGTCGTACAGAGAGCACCACCAGTGATTGACTAGTCACTTTTGTAGTCACATGTGACATTTTGATTTTTTGTACTATCATTTTGCCGATCATAAGGTGTTTTAAACCTATGATCGAAGACGATGTATATATTTTTTTGACACACTTCTATCTATATATATCACTATTACCGGCTTATCTTGTTTAACATATGTGATGAAATGTTTTTAAATTTACTTGCATGATTATCGTAAATGTCTGTCCAACATTCGAGAAGCAATTGCATCTGCTAATGTATTCAAAGACCTTGGAATATGTTGATATTCAATGTAATCAAATTCACGTTCCAAGAGACGCACTCTCAAAAACAACCTTAATAACACAGGATTTCTAATGGCATAAACTCTATTAAGCTGTAATACAACAAGTTCAGAATCTAACCTCACTATCAAACGTCGAATTCCAAATGAAATAGATTCGGATAATAATTCAACCACTGCACTGTATTCTGCAATGTTATTCGTTGTTTGACCGAGGCTTACCCCATGCATAGAAACTAACTCGTCAGAGGGCGAATAGATAACCCAAGTTGCGGAAGAGATATTCCGTGTACTACGACAAGCACCATCAGCAGATCCAATGTATGTTTGGAGAGGCGTCGACATCTACAATATCAAGAGTAAAACCAAGATGAGCCAAAATAATGACGAAAAACCACACTTAGCTAAGCACACTGACTAAACTAACACACTTGCTAGCTAGAAAGAAAATCTAACCTATCTAAAAATTTCTCCATACCCATCATTTTAAGCATAATACCTCTTTAGGTAAAGTCCATTTCTGGGTTTACCCAAAGAGTCCCCATCAAAATCAACTAACTCATAAGCCCCTTTTGCTAGCTTGCGCTTTACAATGTAGGGCCCATGCCACATGGGAACGAACTTTCCGGCACCTAGCTTATCGTTAGCTTGATCATATAATAATACTGGGTCTCCTTCCAAAAAACTTCGAGGGGTTACATTTTTATCATACTGAGCTTTCATTCGTTTCGCGTGAGTCTCGATAGCTAAAGTAGCGTCACGTCGAGTCTCATCTAATTTAGCCAAGTATAATAACCGTTTCTCCTCTTCGGAAGTAGCTGGAAGTAATTCGACAGCCATTTGAAGTGATGGGATTTCGCATTCAATAGGTAATACAGCTTCTAAGCCATAAACTAGCTGAAAAGGGGTGAAACCTGTTGAATTTTTCACTGAAGTTCGATATGCCCATAGCGCCGAAAATAACATGTTATGCCAATTCGTTCGATGGATACCAATGATCCGTCGAATCATGATGACTAGAACTTTGTTGATTGATTCAACCAAACCGTTGGCTTGCGGATAATAAGGAGTAGAGCTATCGTGGCGCAAACCAAGCTGGCTTGTAAGCTCAGTCATCATGACGTTTCGAAAATGGCTCCCATGGTCAGTAATGATTGCTTGTGGGACACCAAACCTAGTTATGATATGATTGAATATGAAAACTGCAGCTGTCTTGCCGCTTGCGTCGAATGTAGGCATCGCCTCGGCCCATTTTGTAAAATAATCAACCGCGAGGATGATATACGCATGAAACCTGTTGAATTTTTCACTGAAGTTCGATATGCCCATAGCGCCGAAAATAAAATGTTATGCCAATTCGTTCGATGGATACCAATGATCCGTCGAATCATGATGACTAGAACTTTGTTGATTGATTCAACCAAACCGTTGGCTTGCGGATAATAAGGAGTAGAGCTATCGTGGCGCAAACCAAGCTGGCTTGTAAGCTCAGTCATCATGACGTTTCGAAAATGGCTCCCATGGTCAGTAATGATTGCTTGTGGGACACCAAACCTAGTTATGATATGATTGAATACGAAAACTGCAGCTGTCTTGCCACTTGCGTCGAATGTAGGCATCGCCTCGGCCCATTTTGTAAAATAATCAACCGCGAGGATGATATACGCATGCCCCCCGGCCGAGTGAGGGTTACAAGTAATAAAGTCAATGCCCCATTTGGTGAATGGACCAGCGGCAATTATAGGGTGGAGAGGAGCAGGTGGAGCGCGCATCTTTCGATCAAATACTTGACAGTTGTGGCATACCCAGACATATGACCGCCACATGCTCCAGAGTGACAGTCATTCAAAACTCTCTCAGCCTCTTCGTGAGTTAAACAACGTCGAAAAACTAAGTCTATCCCCCGGCGATAAAGTGTATCTCCAATAATTCTGTATTGCTGGGATCGAAACCGAATTTTTCGACGATCTTCCTTGGAAGCTTCAGGCCGAAAGGTTTGGGTTTGGAGATAGATGATTATATCCCCATACCACGGATCTAAAGTGCTAATAAGAAACAAAGATTCGTCCACGATGGACTCCTCTGCCACAGTCTCTGTGTCAGCACTCGGGAAATCACACATTAATTCCGCAAAAACTAAAGATTTCTTAGACTTGGACTTCTCGAACTCCAAGTCGAACTCCTGCAGGATAACAATCCATTTAGAGTACTTGCCCCCTAGCAGTTGTTTTGTCAAAATATAAATCATAGGGTTGCAATCCGAAATAACTGTAGTCTTACGGAGAAGAATGTAGTGACGGAAACGCTGGACAGCTTGAACGAATGCCGGGGCCACTTTCCAACGGGCGATGTCTTATGCATTTCATGACATCAAGCACATTGTGCAACCCTATCTCGATGATTTGCCTGCTCATTCTTTACAACGAGCTGATCACCTTGTCCACCTACGAGCAATCTTTATGAGGTGTAGGCATTATCGAATTCGGTTGAATCCTCACAAATGTGTTTTCTGTATAGAAACAGGTCGATTGCTGGGATTTGTTGTTTCAAAAACCGGCATTCGCGTCAATCCCTCGAAAGTCGAGGCTATCATCAAATTGCCCCCTCCTTCGAGTTTACGCCAACTCCAAAGTTTGCAAGGGAAAGCAAACTTCTTACGCCGATTCATCCCGAACTACGCCGAGGTCACTAAAGGTTTTACACGGTTATTGAAACAGAACGCACAGTTCTTTTGGGACGAGATTGCCCAACAATCTTTTGATGCACTCAAACACGCGTTGACCCATGCACCGTTATTGCATCCTCCCAACTATAACCAGGACTACTTCTTATACCTCGCAGCTTCGCATTCCACCATTGGAATGGTGTTAGTTCAAGAAGATGAATTCAAAGCAGAGCATGTGATATATTATCTTAGTAGAACCTTAAACCCCACTGAGTTAAAATATTCGCATGTGGAGAAATTGGCCCTGGCAGCCGTTCAAGCTGTCCAGCGTTTCCGTCACTACATTCTTCTCCGTAAGACTACAGTTATTTCGGATTGCAACCCTATGATTTATATTTTGACAAAACAACTGCTAGGGGGCAAGTACTCTAAATGGATTGTTATCCTGCAGGAGTTCGACTTGGAGTTCGAGAAGTCCAAGTCTAAGAAATCTTTAGTTTTTGCGGAATTAATGTGTGATTTCCCGAGTGCTGACACAGAGACTGTGGCAGAGGAGTCCATCGTGGACGAATCTTTGTTTCTTATTAGCACTTTAGATCCGTGGTATGGGGATATAATCATCTATCTCCAAACCCAAACCTTTCGGCCTGAAGCTTCCAAGGAAGATCGTCGAAAAATTCGGTTTCGATCCCAGCAATACAGAATTATTGGAGATACACTTTATCGCCGGGGGATAGACTTAGTTTTTCGACGTTGTTTAACTCACGAAGAGGCTGAGAGAGTTTTGAATGACTGTCACTCTGGAGCATGTGGCGGTCATATGTCTGGGTATGCCACAGCTCAGAAGGTGTTGCGCGCTGGCTATTTCTGGCCGTCTATGTTTAAAGATTGTATCTTTGCTGTCAGAAAATGCCACAACTGTCAAGTATTTGATCGAAAGATGCGCGCTCCACCTGCTCCTCTCCACCCTATAATTGCCGCTGGTCCATTCGCCAAATGGGGCATTGACTTTATTACTTGTAACCCTCACTCGGCTGGGGGGCATGCGTATATCATCCTCGCGGTTGATTATTTTACAAAATGGGCCGAGGCGATGCCTACATTCGACGCAAGCGGCAAGACAGCTGCAGTTTTCGTATTCAATCATATCATAACTAGGTTTGGTGTCCCACAAGCAATCATTACTGACCATGGGAGCCATTTTCGAAACGTCATGATGACTGAGCTTACAAGCCAGCTTGGTTTGCGCCACGATAGCTCTACTCCTTATTATCCGCAAGCCAACAGTTTGGTTGAATCAATCAACAAAGTTCTAGTCATCATGATTCGACGGATCATTGGTATCCATCGAACGAATTGGCATAACATGTTATTTTCGGCGCTATGGGCATATCGAACTTCAGTGAAAAATTCAACAGGTTTCACCCCTTTTCAGCTAGTTTATGGCTTAGAAGCTGTGTTACCTATTGAATGCGAAATCCCATCACTTCAAATGGCTGTCGAATTACTTCCAGCTACTTCCGAAGAGGAGAAACGGTTATTATACTTGGCTAAATTAGATGAGACTCGACGTGACGCTACTTTAGCTATCGAGACTCACGCGAAACGAATGAAAGTTCAGTATGATAAAAATGTAACCCCTCGAAGTTTTTCGGAAGGAGACCTAGTATTATTATATGATCAAGCTAACGATAAGCTAGGTGCCGAAAAGTTCGTTCCCATGTGGCATGGGCCCTACATTGTAAAGCGCAAGCTAGCAAAAGGGGCTTATGAGTTAGTTGATTTTGATGGGGACTCTTTGGGTAAACCCAGAAATGGACTTTACCTAAAGAGGTATTATGCTTAAAATGATGGGTATGGAGAAATTTTTAGATAGGTTAGATTTTCTTTCTAGCTAGCAAGTGTGTTAGTTTAGTCAGTGTGCTTAGTTTAGCAAGTGTGATTTTTCGTCATTATTTTGGCTCATCTTGGTTTTGCTCTTGATATTGTAGATGTCGACACCTCTCCAAACATACATTGGATTTGCTGATGGTGCTTGTCGTAGTACACGGAATATCTCTTCCGCAGCTTGGGTTATCTATTCGCCCTCTGACGAGTTAGTTTCTATGCATGGGGTAAGCCTCGGTCAAACAACGAATAACATTGCAGAATACAGTGCAGTGGTTGAATTATTATCCGAATCTATTTCATTTGGAATTCGACGTTTGATAGTGAGGTTAGATTCTGAACTTGTTGTATTACAGCTTAATAGAGTTTATGCCATTAGAAATCCTGTGTTATTAAGGTTGTTTTTGAGAGTGCGTCTCTTGGAACATGAATTTGGTTACATTGAATATCAACATATTCCAAGGTCTTTGAATACATTAGCAGATGCAATTGCTTCTCGAATGTTGGACAGACATTTACGATAATCATGCAAGTAAATTTAAAAACATTTCATCACATATGTTAAACAAGATAAGCCGGTAATAGTGATATATATAGATAGAAGTGTGTCAAAAAAATATATACATCGTCTTCGATCATAGGTTAAAACCACCTTATGATCGGCAAAATGATAGTACAAAAAATCAAAATGTCACATGTGACTACAAAAGTGACTAGTCAATCACTGGTGGTGCTCTCTGTACGACACCACTGCGCGGGCTACCTTACGCAAAAAACTCCTAAATGGTCCAGGGACCGCGACTACGAAGCGCTGAAGCCTCATAGGAATATCATCCATAGTAGTCTCAGGTATATCTGCCGTGAGACGCTCTAGATCATGCTCCAAATCAGCTAGTACTTCTGCTGTCGCATCCTGTGGGGCCGGTACCGGTGCAGCTGGATGTAGTCTATCATAAGGCCGGAGGTTGGCTGGACGCTGTGGGCCAACATCTGCATTTTGAAAGATTTACTATTAGTTTTGAGATGATATATATAAAAAATACAAAAAACACATAACTAGAAAACTTGTGAAAATAAAAAGTACCTCTGTCGTCCCATTGTTCTCCCTGTGGAAGAACCATGTCCGGATCACCTCTGAAATCTGTTCCGGCATACGGAAAATCCTGTATCACAAAAAGCTGGCCCTCTAACCAGTCAAAATAACTATCTGAGAATCGAACTACTGTCGCGCCCTCGTCAGGATGCCGGGCCATTACCGCAACCCATCGTATCAGCTTTGGCTGCTGAGGACCCAAGATATCAACAGTGAGTTGCTGAGGGATCAGCATTGGAATTCTCTCCAAGGCAAAGCTCACGACTATAGGCCCATATCCAAAAGTCTTTAGTCGTCCGTTCCTTGCCTTGGTTAGTTGGCTCTTCATATGAGCCGACACAGCTTCACACCAGTTGAAAATGGTGCCTCGGTAACAGTCAATTGCCATCCGCATTTGGGATCCGGAAGCAATGTGTAAAGCGGCCGCGCCGCAAATTCTGGTAACCGTGAACGCTATGACTTTGAGTTCCGGCAGAGTGATGTGTTTTATCTCTATGCCTTTTGAATGGTGAGCTCCAGGTGTGCACCAAGTCTCGCGGAGACTATCAAGGGATTGGCCACCCGGCCTAGTCCCCGCAAGACTGAGTTGCTCACCTCTGTTTGGCAAGCCAGTGAGAAAGTATACATCCGAGCGCTCTATCTCGAGCTGGTGCCCTCCTATGTAAAAGCATTGTTCCTGTACGTTCCATCGCTCAACCAGCCATTCCAAGAATCTTACCTGGCCCCTCATGCCCGGTATGGTCCAATATTTGTACAATCCACATGCTCTTAGGGCATCCAGAGAAGGTTGATGATTTATTGCAGCTTCATCTTCCTCTACGTGCTCTCTTTCTCTCCAGTCTAACATGATTAGTGCCCTGCATATCAAAAATAGCATTAGAAATTAATTTGGGAATTTTTGGTGGTTTTTTGAGAGAGTTGGGGTTTTGAAATGCGCGTTTCTCGGAGGACGCACCCCGGCTTTGATGCACAGGGCGCCCGGACGCAGCTGGCCTGAAGGCGGGCTGCGTCTTCCGACCGTTTTCCCGTATGAGAAAAAGTCGGGGGACGCAGGTCACCCAAAGGGCACCTGCGTCCGCCGAGAGGCGCATTCCAAAACCAAAACCCCCCCAAAAGATAAAACTAAAACCTAAAAATTGATTCTAAACGGATAGAAATGCAGAGTAGGATGTGTAAAATACCTGGATGAGACGGCGTTCGATTCCAACGGTCAGATTTTCCGCAGCGACCACGGGAAGTTTTCTTGTCAAAAGCCCTTTTTTCAACCTCAACAGTGAAACGGTAAAAATGACATGGTAAAAGGTCCTTTTATAGGTTTTTTGGATGAATTAGTTCATTTTTCACCATGAAAAGATATTTTTGAATGTATTTTTTCCTATTTTAAACAGGTATGAGTAATGTGTCGCTTTTGTGCAGGACAAAGGGATTTCGAGGGAAATTGTAAATTTTTCACAAACAAAATTTCAGAGTCATCTTTTAAGCCCTTTTCTGACTCCTAAAAAATGAAAAGATCGCCGAGTGTTTCTTTTTCACTCGTTAAAACGGAATTAAAAGACGGTCCCCTTTTAGCTCTTTTCTGACCGCAAAATCAGGAAAAGATTGCCGGGTTTTTGTCGTTTCGAACTCGATAAGGAAATAAAACGACGTGTCCTTGATCGCTTTTTACTTTTCAGGTTAACGACACTACTATGAAAGTACTCCTTGGTCGTAAGATCAAGTGGTTCCCCCAGGTATTATTTTATACTTTTTCGGGCTTGAGGGACACAAATATACGAAAAAGTTCAACGTGGAGTCTCCTTTAGTTTTTTCAGACTCTCAAAAAATGAAAAACGCCGAGTTTCTCCTATACTGGGCTCGTTAAAATTTTACAGTAGAGGACCTGTTCAATTACAAACAGGAACGAACCATTCCTTCCTAGGGTTTGAATTTAAACTAGGTTGGACTCGTCCGAAGGATGAGCTTATAATCAAGCATATGTTATCCTCCTCAAGCTTGTTAAAAATAAAGAGGTACTTGCCAGAAATGGTGGGGGAAAAAAGAGAAGAATGAACCTATTTGTCACCTTTTGTCTCAGAAGAAACTTTATTACCGCTCTTGAACACGACGCTTTTCATTCACCTGGGTTGGGAAATCTTCTACCTCACAGTTGACCAAGTCACTTTGAAAGTCTTTAACCGGGTTTCGGGGATTAACTTTGAGTTATTCGTCACCAAGCCATCTGTTGTGTCGTTATGTGTTCAAGAGGTCTGCAAGCAAAAACTTTCATCTGCAAAATACTTGTCATCCATTTGACCATCCCTGAGTCTGTCCTTACAGCAACATTTCTTCAACTTGAACAATGATTTCGTGTTGCGGGCTTGCCTGCAACAGGTCGCTTTCTATCGACATCGACACATTATCTAGAAAGATGACTTAGGAATCGACAGTACCTTGAAGTCTGCATGCATCAATGGCAGGTTTCTCGCCTTTGACGTCAGTTTACATCATTGACTTTCGATCAGAGGATTCCGTGAAGTGTTCGACATCAAAACATCTATTCACATTTCACGGATTGTGCTTGGTACTTTGAGGACCATTGACATTACTGGTGGTTTCTCTCACGCTTGTTAACAGTTTACATAATTGACTGGTAATCAAGTGGTTTCTACCATGTTCGACATCGAATCATTTAATCACATGGCTAGAATCGTACCAATTCGAGAAGTAGAAGTGAAGACCCTGGATCTAGTTTCTACCATCCAGGCTGCGAGGAGTTTTGTATTCATTATCTATGTAGGCTAATCATAAACAGATGGCTGTGTCCATACTGTGTCTACAAAAGTCTATAAAAATGATGTACTGCAAGATCATTCCTGTATCAGAGTAGTTAGTCAATTAGTTAAAGTTTTGAATTTGAGTATGGGAATGCCTACCTCAGTGATGATATAATCTTATCCATGTATTTTGTGTTGAAAATTGCAGGTTCCAACCAGGCCATCCACAAGGCAATCCTTGAAATGATAAAGCGCTTCACCCTTCCTAGAATTATAAAACCCTATTCTATTTCAGGCTTCGCACTTTAGGGGGCAATCTGTTACACTAAAAAATGTCACCTTGACTACTTACAGTTAGTATGGCTCAAATCAACAGTCATGCTACCCTCTTAGGCAAGTCTCATGCCTCTGTTATCCATCTCAAACTCAAAGAAGAGAGAAAGTCTTGTAAAAATCATGTTTATCTCTGGGGTCGTAGGTTCTCTCTAGTCTTACCTGCGGGGACGCGTACCTTGTTCACAAAAGCTGCGTCCATGGACGCTCTGTATGTAAAGGGACAGGTGCGTCCCTCTGTAAAAGACAAAATGCGTGAGTTTTATCTTGAAAAAGTTACTTGTGGTTACTTCTAGAACATTCTAGAGGTCGGTTTGATGAAATGGATGCGCCTCCAGTTGGTTCATGTATCTCTATTAAGGGGAAGCTTATCCCATCAATAAGGGAGCTATCCCACCCAAAGAGGGGGATGATCCCATTGATGGTGGACCAGAATAACCCCTTTACAGCACTATAAATAAAGGCATTGAGCCAGAAGGAGAGGAGGTTGGAGCTATACATTTTCTTTGGGTAAATGCTGCAGGATTTAGGTCTTCCATTAGAGCCTTTGTGAGGAGAGATTGTCTTCACTTGATTCTACTTGGGAGAGGGTGAGCTTTGTCAAAGTAGAGGAAAACCCTTGATGGACCCTGGGAGGAACTTGCACAACACCAAGGCCAGGTTGTAAGAGTTTCTTTGTTTCGTTATTAATACAAACTGGTTTATTTTTCTCAATAGCTTGTGTTAATGAGTTATTTCATGTGTTCCTTGGTCTGCATGTTGGATATATGTTTTATTATATGAAATACAAGTGCTTGGTAATTGTTTGATTGTTTGTGGTTGCAGGAATTGACTTGAAGGAGGAGCTCATCCGGATCGTCAAGAACGGACTTCAACAACAGCGTTTTGGAATAAGGTAAGCCTAAACACTTGTAGTTTTCATGTTGTAAAAGGTGTATTTAGAGAAAGATCACTCCATTTTGTCTTGTTTGTCATTAGAATGTCTTAGACCAGAAAGAAATAGCCAGCGCGCAACACCGTCTGAGCTGTGGCATACCCAGACATATGACCGCCACATGCTCCAGAGTGACAGTCATTCAAAACTCTCTCAGCCTCTTCGTGAGTTAAACAACGTCGAAAAACTAAGTCTATCCCCCGGCGATAAAGTGTATCTCCAATAATTCTGTATTGCTGGGAGCGAAACCGAATTTTTCGACGATCTTCCTTGGAAGCTTCAGGCCGAAAGGTTTGGGTTTGGAGATAGATGATTATATCCCCATACCACGGATCTAAAGTGCTAATAAGAAACAAAGATTCGTCCACGATGGACTCCTCTGCCACAGTCTCTGTGTCAGCACTCGGGAAATCACACATTAATTCCGCAAAAACTAAAGATTTCTTAGACTTGGACTTCTCGAACTCCAAGTCGAACTCCTGCAGGATAACAATCCATTTAGAGTACTTGCCCCCTAGCAGTTGTTTTGTCAAAATATAAATCATAGGGTTGCAATCCGAAATAACTGTAGTCTTACGGAGAAGAATGTAGTGACGGAAACGCTGGCCCTCTAACCAGTCAAAATAACTATCTGAGAATCCCCAGTGGAGTCGCCAATTTGTCACACGGAATCTGTCAAGGGTGCGGACACGACTGACCTTCCTAGCAGTCTAAGACATTCTAATGACAAACAAGACAAAAAGGAGTGATCTTTCTCTAAATACACCTTTTATAACATGAAAACTACAAGTGTTTAGGCTTACCTTATTCCAAAACGCTGTTGTTGAAGTCCGTTCTTGACGATCCGGATGAGCTCCTCCTTCAAGTCAATTCCTGCAACCACAAACAATCAAACAATTACCAAGCACTTGCATTTCATATAATAAAACATATATTCAACATGCAGACCAAGGAACACATGAAATAACTCATTAACACAAGCTATTGAGAAAAATAAACCAGTTTGTATTAATAACGAAACAAAGAAACTCTTACAACCTGGCCTTGGTGTTGTGCAAGTTCCTCCCAGGGTCCATCAAGGGTTTTCCTCTTCTTTGACAAAGCTCACCCTCTCCCAAGTAGAATCAAATGAAGACAATCTCTCCTCACAAAGGCTCTAATGGAAGACCTAAATCCTGCAGCATTTACCCAAAGAAAATGTATAGCTCCAACCTCCTCTCCTTCTGGCTCAATGCCTTTATTTATAGTGTTGTAAAGAGGTTATTCTGGTCCACCATCAATGGGATCATCCCCCTCTTTGGGTGGGATAGCTCCCTTATTGATGGGATAAGCTTCCCCTTAATAGAGATACATGAACCAACTGGAGGCGCATCCATTTCATCAAACCGACCTCTAGAATGTTCTAGAAGTAACCACAAGTAACTTTTTCAAGATAAAACTCGCGCATTTTGTCTTTTACAGAGGGACGCACCTGTCCCTTTACATACAGAGCGTCCATGGACGCAGTTTTTGTGAACAAGGTCCGCGTCCCCGCAGGTAAGACTAGAGAGAACCTGCGACCCCAGAGATAAACATGATTTTACAAGACTTTCTCTCTTCTTTGAGTTTGAGATGGATAACAGAGGCATGAGACTTGCCTAAGAGGGTAGCATGACTGTTGATTTGAGCCATACTAACTGTAAGTAGTCAAGGTGAAATTTTTTAGTGTAACAAATACCATGGTCCAAAACCACTTAGAATCAATACCTTGGACCAAATACCATGGATCACAATACCATGGACCAAATACCATGGGCCGAAACCAAGTTTTCCAACATGTATGTGCCTTTCATTTTGTGAAAGTGTATTTTTATGCTATACACGCCTTTTGGCCTGTGAACCCATGTGTACACGTGGCTTGGTCAATGGGAACCCATGTATACCTCTCTTTCTTCATTCTGTGAACCTGAACTATGATCTGTCATCTATGAGAGTTGCCATCAAGGACAATCACCTGTGTCATAGCACCGAATCTGTGTCATAATGCCAACAATATCCCCCTTTGGAATTGATGGCAACCCCAATTCAGTATCCCCCTTTTTCATCAAGGGCAAAGGGTTATGATCCCCTTGAGTACATGCTGAATTATCTGATATGCTGAAGTGTATTGTTCATGCTCCCCTTGACTGCAAGCAAGGTTTGCAAAAAGATGTTCCTACAAGAAGAAAATGACTCTATACATCATAAATGACCTTCCTATCACCAGGATTGACTCATCCACCCAACCAAGTGGGGATATACCAAATGTTTATACATGAAAAAACAAGAACATTACATCATCCATCCCATGCATAGTGGGGAAACAAAATCGGTCGTTACATGACCTTGATAATAAAGATATACATGACATAGAGACAAAATATCTAAAACAAGACTATGATAGTTATCAACAACTATCATCAGCAGCATCTGTTAATCACCATCTAGATCAGCAACCATGATCTCCCTCTGCACCTGTTCCACCTGAATCTGTGAATTTGTACCAATATCTTCTAAGATAATGCCAACAATGCATTATTAGAATTATATGCTCCCCCTGAACCTGTGTCAGATGATCACTGTCACACTCATATCAAACTCTTTTCATCCTGAGTCTGGCCCATTGTTTTTCTTCAAACCAACATATACGTGACCGTATCCATAGAAACTGGTGTATGTATGCGGATACACTTCATGAAACTTGTGTACAACCACTTTTCTATGAAACAGATAAGTTTCAACAGCAAGATGATGCATCAACTACTCCCATCTTCTGTCTGAGTGTTGGGTCCCTATAATACTAGTGATTACCCCATTAATATTGTAGTTGCACCCCTTATTAATATGGTTGTGCCCCTGCTATCCCCATATTGTTATTACTGTGCCCCATAGAATCCCTTTATTATTTTTGTGGCTTTATATTATTATTGTTAGGTCGGCTGGGTTATATTGTGACTCCTTAGACTCCTATATATAGAAAGGAGGTTTTTTCATTTATATCATCCAAGAATTGTTCATTAATGTAATGTAAAGGACGTTTCCCCCTCGAAAAGGCTAAATTCTAAGGTGTTGATCTATCATTGCTATCTTTTCTTGAGCTGGTTTCATAACATTTGGTATCAGAGCTTGGATTCTAGGGTTTCGCTGCTCCAAACAGGTCATCGTGACTCTTGAATTACATTCCAAATAGGTGACCTGGGGAAAATCGTTATAACTTTCTCTCTGAGCATCAGATTGAAATTTCATAAGAAGGTATAGAAAGAGGACAGACTGTAGTTTCTTGTATATCTTTCTTAGAGCCAAAGGTCGAAACAGGGACACATGGCACGTCGTACAAGTTCACTCTACTGAACTAATCTATAATCAGGTCACTGTGGGATATTTGACATAATTATTCCTTGGAGAATCCAATTGGGATCAGACTGGTGGCATTGGAAAGATGATATAGAGGGCTACTACAGGTCACAATTTTAGAATTGTATGATCTAAAATTACAGATATACATCAGAGGCAATATCGAGATCTTACAAAGTGAAAAAAGGTGTGTAGATTCTTTTAAATTTTTTCTTAAGATTGGTTTGAAAATTTATTTTTAAGGAATTCAAAGGGCATAGTAGAGAATTATTATCGGTAACGGATGCCCCAAGGAAAGAAAATGGAAATACCTAGTAACCAACCTGAAAGCCCGAGCATGACTCATGAAGAAGAGGAAGAAATTCTATATGATATATCAAAATTACAAGAACAAGTGCAACAAATGTCACGCTCACAAAAGCTAACAGAAGCTAAGATAAATGGCATGGAATCTAAGATAAAGGGCATGGAAGCTAATATGGATGATTTGAAGATAGATTTGAAGACGGATTTGAAGACAGATTTGAAGAGAGACATGGCAGATTTGAAGGCAGATTTGAAGACAGACATGGCAGATTTGATAAATTTTCTACAAGAAATACTTACTAATGGTGAAAAGGTTGTAAAGGAAACTCATGATGAGAAAAAAAGAAATGTTAATCATGATTTCATAGACTCTAATGTGGGATCAAAGACCCACCATATTCCAAAAATCGATATGAGGAAGTTTGATGGCAAGGATCCCACAACATGGATATTACAGATGGAGCAATTTTTCGATCTCAATAATGTACAAAACACACAAAAGGTACGTATTGCAACTTTATATTTGGAACCAAATCAGTTTGTGTGGTATCAATGGCTTTGCTCTCGTAAACAAATTATCACTTGGGCAATTTTTACGGAAGAATTGACAGCACATTATGAGGATACAAAAAGCAACACTTTTTTTAGCCAATTGATAAGTCTCAAACAAAAGGGTTCAATAATGGAGCACATTGAGGAGTTCCAAAAATTGAACATAAGGGTAAAAAATATTCTAGAGGAGCATAGGATTGATGTGTTCATAGGGTCTTTAAAGGATAATATCCAACATGATGTTTGCCTTTGGGAACTTGATTCATTAGAGAAGGCATTCAGGTTAGCAAGAAAAATGGAAACCAAAATTATGGCAACCAGGAAGCATACCACTCACAACTATAAAGATGGAAGTGTTTTTGCCCCTAGTCTTCCACAACCTATAAGGTTGACACCAGAACAATTGGAAGAAAAAAGAGAAAAAGGGCTTTGTTATAGTTGTGATAGCAAATACACTAAAGGTCATAAGTGTGTTGAGAAGAAATTATTCTACATAGATTGCGAAGAGGAAGAAGAAAAGGAGCAAGAAGGGTCAAAAGAAGAGGATATACTCCAGGAACAAAGCCTAAAATAAAGAAGAAATGAATCCGACCATATCTTGTAATGCATTGGCTGGAATTACCACTCCTCAAACCATCAAGATAGAAGGACAAATCAAGAAGAAAAAGGTAATAGTGTTGATTGATTCAGGAAGTACCCATAATTTTATTGATTGTAAGGTAGCAAAAGAATTGAATTGCTTCTTATATCCAACACCAGAGTGTCAAATGATGGTTGCAAATGGAGGAACAATAAATTGCTCTGGAAAGTTCCATAATATCAAGCTATAGATGGGAGAATATGTTGGGTCCCTATAATACTAGTGATTACCCCATTACTATTGTAGTTATACCCCTTATTTATATTTTTGTGCCCCTATTACCCCCATATTGTTATTTCTGTGCCCCATAGAATCCCTCTATTGTTATTTTGTGGCTTTATATTATTATTGTTAGGTCGGCTGGATTATATTGTGACTCCTTAGACTCCTATATATAGAAAGGAGGTTTTGTCATTTGTATCATCCAAGAATTGTTCATTTATGTAATGTAAAGGAGGTTTCCCCCTCGAAGAGGCTGAATTCTAAGGCGTTGATCTATCTTTTCTATCTTTTCTTGAGCTGGTTTCATAACATTTGGTATCAGAGCTTTGGATTCTAGGGTTTCGCTGCTCCAAACAGGTCATCGTGGAATTTTCGCTATAACTTTTTTTCTGTGATGTTTCAGAAGTAAAAAAAAAAACCCATTTGAGAAGAAATCGCGCTGAACCTTGGGTCCAAATTTCAGAGCTTTTCGCGCGATATTTGCGGAGATATGATCTGAGGAAGTTGGTCTTTTTGCAGACTCCTGAATTACATTCAAAACAGGTGACCTGGGGAAAATCGTCATAACTTTCTCTCTGGGAATCAGATTGAAATTTCGTAAGAAGGTACAGAAAGAGGACGGACTGTAGTTTCTTGTATATCTTTTTTAGACCAAAGATCAAAAATTGACACGTGGCACTTCGTACAAGTTCGCTCTACTGAAAGTCTATAATCAGGTCACTTGGGAGATTTGCATAACTCTTCTTGGAGAATCCAATTTGGATCAGACTAGTGGCATTGGAAAGAGGACACAAAGAGCTACTACAGGTCACAAATTCAGAACTAGATGATTGGAAAGTACAGAGATACATCAGAGGCAATATCAAGCTCCTACAAAGTGAAAAAAGGTGTGTAGATTTTTTTAAATTTTTGCTTAAGCTTGGTTTGAAAATTTATTTTGAAGGAATTCAAAGGGCATAGTAGAGCATTATTATCGGTAACTGATGCCCCGAGGAAAGAAAATGCAAACACCTAGTAAGGAACCTGAAAGCTCTAGCATGACTCATGAAGAAGAGGAAGAAATGCTACATGATATATCAAAATTACAAGAACAAGTGCAACAAATGTCACGCTCACAAAAGCTAACAGAAGCTAAGATAAATGGCGTGGAAGCTAAGATGAATGGCATGGAAGCTAAGATGGACAATTTGAAGATAGATTTGAACACAAATTTGAAGACAAGCATGGCAGATTTGAAGACAGATTTGACAAATTTTCTACAAGAAATACTCACTAATGGTGAAAAGGTAGTAAAGGAAACTCATGATGAGAACAAAAGAAATGTTAATCATGATTCCATAGACTCTAATGTTGGATCGAAGAATCACCATATTCCAAAAATCGATATGAGGAAGTTTGATGGCAAGGATCCCGCCACATGGATATTACAGATGGAGCAATTCTTCGATCTCAATAATGTGCAAAACACACAAAAGGTACGTATGGCAACTTTATATTTGGAACCAAATCAGTTTGTATGGTATCAATGGCTTTGTTCTCGTAAAAAATTTATCACTTGGGCAATTTTTACGGAAGAATTGATAGCACATTATGAGGATACAAAAAGCAACACTTTTTTTAGCCAATTGATAAGTCTCAAACAAAAGGGTTCAATAATGGAGCACATTGAGGAGTTCCAAAAATTGAACATAAGGGTAAAAGATATTCCAGAGGAGCATAGGATTGATGTGTTCATAGGGTCTTTAAAGGATAATATCCAACATGATGTTCGCCTTTGGGAACCTGATTCATTAGAGAAGGCATTCAGGTTAGCAAGAAAAATGGAAAGCAAAATTATGGCAACTAGGAAGCATACCACTCACAACTATAAAGACGGAAGTGTTGTTGCCCATAGTCTTCCACAACCTACAAGGTTGACACCACAACAATTGGAAGAAAAAAGAGCAAAAGGGCTTTGTTACAATTGTGATAGCAAATACACAAAAGGTCATAAGTGTGCTGAGAAGAAATTATTCTACATAGATTGTGAAGAGGAAGAAGAAAAGGAGCAAGAAAGGTCAAAAGAAGAGGATATACTCCAGGAACAAAGCCTAGATGAAGAACAAATAAATCCGACCATATCTTGTAATGCATTGGCGGGAATTACCACTCCTCAAACCATCAAGATAGAAGGACAAATCAAGAAGAAAAAGGTAATAGTGTTGATTGATTCAGGAAGCACCCACAATTTTATTCATTGTAGGGTAGCAAAAGAATTGAATTGCTTCCTATATCCAGCACCAGAGTGTCAAGTGATGATTGCAAATGGAGGAACAATAAATTGCTCTGGAAAGTGCCATAATATCAAGCTATCCATGGGAGAATATGTATTGACTAGCCCAATGCTTTCCATTCCAATGGGAGGTGCTGATGTTGTACTAGGAGTCCAATGGCTACAATCCTTGGGTACAATAGCTTTTAATTTTCAAGAACTTTTCATGAAATTTTCTGTGGAAGGAAAGGAAGTTGAATTAAGGGGTATTGCAGGGAAACCAGGAAAGATAATCAGCTCTAATGGCATGACAAAGCTTCTAAAAAAGGAGCAAAGAGGTGTAATTGCACAATTATGTTCGCTAGATGTTTCCACATTGGAATCATCTATTTCTCCAGATCTCCAAAAAGTCCTGGACAATCATTCCAAGGTATTTGAGACTCCCAAAGGTCTCCCACCTATGCGTGATCATGATCATGCTATTCATCTGATTCCAGGAAGTGTTCCTCCAAACATCAGGCCGTACAGATATCCCTATGTCCAAAAAAGTGAAATTGAACGTATGGTTGCAGAAATGCTAGAGGCTGGTATAATTCAACCGAGTCAAAGTTCTTTCTCAGCTCCAGTAGTATTGGTGCACAAGAAGGATGGATCATGGCGCATGTGTCCAGATTATAGGGAGCTCAACAAGCTCACTATTAAAGATAAGTTCCCCATTCCTGTCATTGATGAATTACTGGATGAATTGCATGGATCAATTTACTTCACCAAGTTGGATCTTCGTTCGGGATATCATCAAATCAGAATGAAGATTGAAGACATTCCGAAAACGGCATTTAGAACTCATGAGGGTCATTATGAATTTTTGGTCATGCCTTTTGGCCTTACCAATGCACCTTCAACATTTCAAGGTTTGATGAATTCAATTTTCAAACCATTCCTTAGAAAATTTGTGTTAGTATTTTTTGATGATATACTAATCTACAGCAAGTCTTGGAAGGATCATGTTGAACATGTTGACAGGGTGCTACAACTATTGGAGGAGAAACAATTATATGCAAAAAGATCCAAATGTTTCTTTGGAGTCCAGGAGGTGGAATATTTGGGTCATATTGTATCTCATGAAGGAGTTAAGGTAGACCCTAGCAAAATTAAAGCCATTAAGGAATGGAAAATCCCCACATCCATAAAGCATCTGCGAGGATTTCTTGGGTTGACAGGGTATTATCGCAAGTTTGTTAAGAATTATGGGAGAATAGCAGCACCTCTAACAACATTATTGAAGAAAGATTCATTTTCATGGACTCCGGAAGCAACAAAGGCCTTTGAACATCTTAAAGAGGCAATGTGCCAAGCACCGGTCTTAGCTACACCGGACTTCACAAAAACCTTTATTGTGGAATGTGATGCTTCAGGAAATGGAATTGGTGCTGTTCTAATGCAAGATGAAAGACCCATTGCTTTTGAAAGTCGTCCAATCAAGGGAAAGTTTTTAAGCAAAGCTATTTATGAGAAGGAAATGTTGGCAATACTCCATGCACTTAAGAAATGGCGACCCTACCTAATGGGAAGACACTTCAAGGTAAAAACGGATCATGATAGCCTTAAATACTTTTTAGAACAAAGATTATCCTCTGAAGAGCAACAAAAGTGGGTCACAAAGATGTTGGGTTATGACTTTGAAATCATCTACAAAAAAGGGAAGCAAAATGTGGTGGCAGATGCACTCTCAAGAAAGGATGAGGATGTGGAAGCATTGTTGTGTGCCATTTCTATTATCCAACCAGATTGGATAAACGAAGCAAGGGAGGAATGGAAGAATGACGAAGAAGTGTGGGCACTTATTCGAAAGCTACAACAAGATTCCAGTACTTCTGATACATTTAGCTGGAAAAATGATTCGTTATGGTACAAAGATCGCTTATACCTCTGTAAGAATTCCCAGCTAAAACAAAAGATTCTTATGGAATTGCACACTTCTCCCTTAGGAGGGCACTCAGGATTTTTAAAAACTTACCACAGGGTTAAGAAGGAATTTTTTTGGGATGGCCTTAAATCAGATATTCAAAAGTTTGTGGCGGAATGTTTGGTTTGCCAACAAAATAAAGTTGAAACAATTAAGACACCGGGTCTATTACAACCTTTATCCATTCCAAGCCAACGTTGGGAGGAGGTTTCAATGGATTTTATCACAGGTTTACCCAAGTCTGAGGGAAAGAGTGTCATCATGGTGGTAGTTGACAGACTTACCAAGTATGCACACTTTTGTGCATTATCACATCCATTTAAAGCCAGTACAGTTTCTACTGCATTTATGGAAACAGTTCAAAAGCTACATGGAAACCCAAAGATTATTGTAAGTGACAGAGATCCCATTTTCACTGGAAATTTTTGGACAGAATTATTTTCTTGTCTTGGTACTCAGTTAGCTCATAGCTCATCTTATCATCCTCAATCTGATGGGCAAACTGAGATAGTAAACAAATGTTTGGAAGGATATCTTCGTTGCTTTGTATCTGATAAACAGACACAATGGGTCAAATGGTTGCCTCTGGCTGAATGGTGGTATAACACTTCCTTCCATACAGCAACAAAAATGACCCCATTTATGGCACTTTATGGGTATCAACCACCATCCATCACATCATATTTAAGAGAAAATTCTAAGGTTCAGGCAGTGGAACATCACATCGAACATCAACAACAAGTCCTCCAACTCTTAAAGGATAACCTCGTGTTGGCACAAAATAGAATGAAACAACAGGCAGATCAACATCGCAGTGAAAGAAGTTTTGATGTAGGTGATTGGGTATTCCTACGGCTACAACCATATAAGCAAATGTCCCTAAAGCAAGCTAAGAAGGATAATAAATTATCACCAAAGTATTATGGTCCGTACAAGGTGTTGCAAAAGATTGGTACTATGGCATACAAATTGGAGCTTCCTGCAGCTTCTCGATTGCACCCAGTTTTCCATGTTTCATGTTTAAAGAAGGTTATAGGTGACAAGCTCCCAGTTCAAACAATATTGCCAGAACTTGACGAGGAAGGAAAAATTATATTGGAACCGGAAGCAGTCACAGAAACAAGAACTCGACAGCTACGAAATCGATCAATTTCAGAGTATCTTATCAAGTGGAAGAACTTATCCGCTGAAGATTCCACATGGGAGGATGAGAATTTTATGCAGAAGTATCCAGAACTACTCAAGCGTTGAGGACAACACTTTTTTGAAGGAGAGGGGCATGTTGGGTCCCTATAATACTAGTGATTACCCCATTACTATTGTAGTTATAACCCTTATTTATATTGTTGTGCCCCTATTACCCCCATATTGTTATTTCTGTGCCCCATAGAATCCCTCTATTGTTATTTTTGTGGCTTTATATTATTATTGTTAGGTCGGCTGGATTATATTGTGACTCCTTAGACTCCTATATATAGAAAGGAGGTTTTGTCATTTGTATCATCCAAGAATTGTTCATTTATGTAATGTAAAGGAGGTTGCCCCCTCGAAGAGGCTGAATTCTAAGGCGTTGATCTATCTCTTCTATCTTTTCTTGAGCTGGTTTCATAACAGAATATGTATTTACTAGCCCAATGCTTTCCATTCCAATGGGAGGTGTTGATGTTGTACTAGGAGTCCAATGGATACAATCCTTGGGTATAATAGCTTTTAATTTTCAAGAACTTTTCATGAAATTTTTTGTGGAAGGAAAGGAAGTTGAATTAAGGGGTATTGCAGGGAAACTAGGAAAGATAATCAGCTCTAACAGTATGAAAAAGCTTCTAAAAAAGGAACAAAGGGGTGTAATTGCACAATTATGTTCACTAGATGTTTCCACATTGGAATCATCTATTTCTCCGGATCTCCAAAAAGTCTTGAACAATCATTCCAAGGTATTTGAGACTCCCAAAGGTCTCCCACCTATTCGTGATCATGATTATGCTATTCATCTAATTCCAGGAAGTGTTCCTCCAAACATCAGGCCGTACAGATATCCCTATGCCCAAAAGAGTGAAATTGAACATATGGTTGCAGAAATGCTAGAGGTTGGTATAATTCAACCAAGTCAAAGTTCTTTCTCTGCTCCAGTAGTATTAGTGCACAAGAAGGATGGATCATGGCACATGTGTTCGGATTATAGGGAGCTCAACAAGTTCACTATTAAAGATAAGTTTCTCATTCCTATCATTGATGAATTACTGGATGAATTGCATGGATCAATTTACTTCACCAAGTTGGAACTTTGTTCAGGATATCATCAAATCAGAATGAAGACTGAAGACATTCCAAAAACAACATTTAGAACTCATGAGGGTCATTATGAATTTTTGGTCATGCCTTTTGGCCTTACCAAAGCACCTTCAACATTTCAAGGTTTGATGAATTCCATTTTCAAACCATTCCTTAGAAAATTTTTGTTAGTATTTTTTGATGATATACTAATCTACAACAAGTCTTGCAAGGATCATGTTGAACATGTTGACAGGGTGCTACAACTATTGGAGGAGAAACAATTATATGCAAAAAGATCCAAATGTTTCTTTGGAGTACAAGAGGTGGAATATCTGGGTCATATTGTATCTCATGAAGGAGTTAAGGTAGACCCTAGCAAAATTAAAACCATTAAGGAATGGAAAATCCCCACATCCATAAAGCATCTGTGAGGATTTCTTGGGTTGACAGGGTATTATCGCATGTTTGTTAAGAATTATGGGAGAATAGCAGCACCTCTAACAAAATTATTGAAGAAATATGCATTTTCATGGACTCCAGAAGCAACAAAGGCCTTCTAACATCTTAAAGAGGCAATGTGCCAAGCACCGGTCTTAGCTACACCAGACTTCACAAAAACCTTTATTGTGGAATGTGATGCTTCAGGAAATGGAATTGGTGTTGTTTTAATGCAGGATGAAAGACCCATTGCTTTTGAAAGTCATCCAATCAAGGGAAAGATTTTGCACAAAGCTATTTATGAGAAGGAAATGTTGGCAATACTCCATGCACTTAAGAAATGGCGACCCTACCTAATGGGGAGACACCTCAAGGTAAAAACAGATCATGATAGCCTTAAATACTTTTTAGAACAAAGATTATCCTCTGAAGAGAAACAAAAGTGGGTCACAAAGATGTTGGGTTATGACTTTGAAATCATCTACAAAAAAGGGAAGCAAAATGTGGTGGCAGATGCACTCTCAAGAAAGGATGAGGACGTGGAAGCGTTGTTGTGCGCCATTTCTATTATCCAACCGGATTGGATAAACGAAGCAAGGAAGAAATGGAAGAATGATGAAGAAGTGTGGGCACTTATTCAAAAGTTACAACAAGATTCCAGTACGTCTGATACATTTAGCTGGAAAAATGATTGTTTATGGTACAAAGATCGCTTATACCTCTGTAAGAATTCCCAACTAAAACAAAATATTCTTATGGAATTACACACTTCTCCCTTAGGAGGGAACTCAGGATTTTTAAAAACTTACCACAGGGTTAAGAAGGAATTTTTTTGGGATGGCCTTAAATTAGATATTCAAAAGTTTGTGGCGGAATGTTTGGTTTGCCAACAAAATAAAGTTGAAACAATTAAGACCCCAGGTCTATTACAACCTTTATCCATTCCAAGCCAACGTTAGGAGGAGGTTTCAATGGATTTTATCACAGGTTTAACCAAGTCTGAGGGAAAGAGTGTCATCATGGTGATAGTTGACAGACTTACCAAGTATGCACACTTTTGTGCATTATCACATCCATTTAAAGCCAGTAAAGTATCTACTGCATTTATGGAAACAATTCAAAAGCTACATGGAAACCCAAAGATTATTGTAAGTGACAGAGATCCCATTTTCACTGGAAATATTTGGACAAAATTATTTTCTTGTCTTGGTACTCAGTTAGCTCATAGCTCATCTTATCATCCTCAATCTGATGGCCAAACTGAGATAGTAAACAAATGTTTGGAAGGATATCTTCGTTGCTTTGTATCTGATAAACATACACAATGGGTCAAATGGTTGCCTCTAGTTGAATGGTGGTATAACACTTCCTTCCATACAAAAACAAAAATGACCCTATTTATGGCACTTTATGGATATCAGCCACCATCCATCACATCATATTTAAGAGAAAATTCTAAGGTTCAGGCAGTGGAACATCACATCGAACATCAACAACAAGTCCTCCAACTCTTAAAGGATAACCTCGTGTTGGCACAAAATAGAATGAAACAATAGGCAGATCAACATCGCAGTGAAAGAAGTTTTGATGTAGGTGATTGGATATTCCTACGGCTACAACCATAGAAGCAAATGTCCCTAAAGCAAGCTAAGAAGGATAATAAATTATCACCAAAGTATTATGGTCCGTATAAGGTGTTGGAAAAGATTGGTACTATGGCATACAAATTGGAGCTTCCTGCAGCTTCTCGATTGCACCCAGTTTTCCATGTTTCATGTTTAAAGAAGGTTATAGGCGACAAGCTCCCAGTTCAAACAATATTTCCAGAACTTGACAAGGAAGGAAAAATTATATTGGAACCAGAAGCAGTCACAGAAACAAGAACTCGACAGCTACGAAATCAATCAATTTCAGAGTATCTTATCAAGTGGAAGAACTTATCCGTTGAATATTCCACATGGGAGGATGAGAATTTTATACAGAAGCATCCAAAACTACTCAAGCATTGAGGACAACACTTTTTTGAAGGAAAGGGGCATGTTGGGTCCCTATAATACTAGTGATTACCCCATTAATATTGTAGTTTCACCCCTTATTAATATGGTTGTGCCCCTGTTATCCCCACATTGTTATTACTATGCCCCATAGAATCCACTTATTGTTATTTTTGTGGCTTTATATTATTATTGTTAGGTCGGCTGGGTTATATTGTGACTCCTTAGACTCCTATATATAGAAATGAGGGTTTTTCATTTGAATCATCCAAGAATTGTTCATTAATGTAATGTAAAGGAGGTTGCCCCCTCGAAGAGGCTGAATTCTAAGGCATTGATATATCTTTTCTATATTTTCTTGATCTGGTTTCATAACACTGAGATATTCAAATGTCTCTCAGGGTAGTGGTTTGGTGAATATATCAACAACCTGTTCTTTGGAGGGAACGTACTCCAATTCGACCTTCTGTTCAAGCACTTGTTCACAGAGAAAATGATATTTGATAGGTATGTGCTTGGTCTTGGAATGCATGACTGGATTCTTTGAAATACTAATTGCACTTGTATTATCACATAGAATGGAGATGGGTGGAGTACATGTAATCTAAATGTCTTGCAATGTTTGCATCATCCAAAGGAGTTTTGTGCAGCAAGATGAAACAACCACATATTCTGCTTCAGCTGTAGATAATGCAATTGAACTTTGTTTCTTGCTGAACCAAGACACTAATATGGAACCCATATAGAATGCACCACCACTAGTGATTTTTCTTTCATTCATGCTTCCTACCCAACCTGCATCCTTATATGCATGAAGTGTAAGATCTGTATCTCTAGGATACCATAAACCAAAGTTCTGTGTTCCTTGAAGATATTTGAAAATCCTTTTGATTGCCTGAAGGTGTGATTCCTTGGATTTGCTTGGTATCTTCCAACTATTCCCAGTGCATGCATGATGTCTGGTTGGGTACCTGTTAGACAAATCAGACTGCCAATCATGGATCTGTAGGTTGGTTGATGTACTGCTGCTGATTCATCATTTGAACTAAGACTGCATCTTGTTACCATAGGGGTACATACTGGTTTAGAATCTTCCATGCCATATTTTTTCAAGATCTGCTTGAGATACTTGGTTAGTGATAGAAAAATACCATCTTTATTTTGTTGAACTTGTAAACCAAGAAAATATGTGAGTTCACCAAGCAGGGACATTTCAAATTCTTTCTGCATTACCAAAGCAAAGTTTTGACTCATGGCTTCTTCATTGCTACCAAAAATGATATCATCAACATACATAACAATTATTAGCAATTTATCATTGTCAGTATTCGTATATAGATTGCTATCAACTGATCCTTTTGAAAAACCTTGTTGATGGAGGTATTTGTCAAGACGATAATACCAGGCCCTTAGAGCTTGTTTTAAACCATATAGAGCTTTTCTGAGTCTGCATACAAGTTTTGGATCATTTCCAAGGATGAATCCATCTGGTTTCTCAATATATACTTCTTCTAAGCCTCCATTAAGAAAGGCAGATTTTACATCCATTTGGTATACTTTGAAGTTTTGAAAGCTAGAAAGAGCAAGGAACATTCTTATGGCTTCAAGTCTAGCAACAAGTGCAAATGTTTCTTCAAAATCTATACCTTCTTGTTGAGCATATCCTTTACAAACAAGTCTAGCCTTGTTTCTAATAACTTCTCCATTTTCATTCAGCTTGTTTTTGAATATCCGTTTGGTTCCAATGATATTATTATCATGAGGTCTAGGAACTAATTCCCAAGTATTATTCTTTTCAATTTGCTCAAGCTCTTCATTCATGGCCTTGAACCAACATTCATCTTCGCATGCTTCATGTACATTTTGAGTTTCGATGGTGGAAAGTTGTTATATATCTAGGGGGGATAATATGGGGTACCAAGGGAGGTACCCAAGGTAATAATGTAATAACAGGATGTGCCATAGTAATAAATAAGGTGGTTAACCCATATCATGTAAGGGACCACAAGTAGTTACTAATAATGTAATGGGCCCATGGTATTAGTTGATGGTATGAGGGAACCATGGTAATGACCCATGTATTGTATGTATGAGGCCCATATAGAGGCTAGAGACTCCACATGGAGAAAGTGTGAAGGATTATTGTATGAACAGGCATATGGCTTGTGGAGTGTTCTCCTTCCTTAAGGAGTGATTGTATGGTGTTGCCCTACCATAAGGGTTTGATATTAATAAAGAAGCATTTATCTATATTCAGATCTTGTTATTTCTTGGGTTTATTTTCATCGTCTTATATTTTCATATCAGATCTTATATTTTTATATATTTCTGGGTTAGATCTATAACAAAAGCAATGCTAAATAGCTTGAAGCTTCTGTAATAGTTCTTCTTGTCTGCACCTCTGTCTCTTTCTGTCCCAAAATTTGAGTCTCTGGATGATTTTTCTGAACATACTTGGATGGAGTCTTTTCTTCTATCATTATCTGCTATTTTGGTGCTTCATTGGTTTCTTCTTTAGAATTAGTTTGATTTGATGTGGAAGGATAATCCTCATCTTCTTCATAATCTTCAGTTTTTACCTACTTTGTATTTTGGCCTGCTTCATCAACCACAACATCAATACTTTCAACAATTTTCCCTAATCTTTTATTATAACACTTATATCCTTTACTTCGAGAAGAGTAACCAAGGAGGATGCCTTCATCTGCTCTAGGTTCAAACTTGTCAAGGTTTTCATCAGTTCTTTTGATGTAACATCTGCTTCCAAAAAATTTGAAGTATTTTACAATAGGAGTCTTACCATACCAAAATTCATGTGGAGTTTGAGTGCTGTTTACCCGAATGCTTGTTTTGTTGAGAATAGTGACGGTAGCAAATGCAGCTTCACCCCAGAAGGTTGTAGGAGTTCCAAATTCATCTAGCATGGCACGAGCCATTTGTTTAACCGTTCTGTTCGTCCTTTCTACCACTCCATTTTGCTAAGGAGTCCTTGCGGTAGAGAAATCCCTTTTTATTCCATGTTCTTCACAAAATTCGAAGAATTCATCTGAGGTAAATTCCTCTCCTCGATCAGACCTGAGGCATTTGATTTTGCGATCTGATTCATTTTCAACCAACAATTTGAAGCCTTTGAAATTTTCAAATGCTTTATATTTATGCTTTAGAAGTCCTATCCAACACATTTTGGAAAAGTCATCAATGAACAATACAAAGTATTCTTCTCCACGAGGTGACTTTTTCCTTGATGGACCACATAAATCAATATGAACAAGTTCAAGAGGCTTACTAGCTGATCCTTCCTTCTCAGGGAAATGAGCTCTGGTTTGCTTTCCAAATTGATATGATTTGCATATTGTATTTTCTGGAATGTTGATATCAGGAAGATCACGAACAACCTGGAATCTGCATGCTTTTCTTATTTGAGAGAAGCTTAGATGCCCCAATCTTCTATGCCATAACCAGTGTTCATCATTTTTTCTTAGGTAGCATTGTTTTTGTCCTCCCTTGAGTATGTATAGGTTTTTTGGAGTTCTTATACTTTGATCACTGTTTCTCCTATATCAAGCTCACGAACAACACATCCATTTGATCGAAATACTACTTCATTTCCTTGATTGCACATTTGACTAACACTCAATAGATTATGCTTTAGACCATCAACATACATAACATTCCTAGCTTTAACCTTTTCTTTTAAGAGAACAGAACCTTTACCTTTTATGACAGCAGGAGTGTCATTTCCAAATGAGACCTTGTTTTCCTTTTCTATGGCATTATATGACTAAAGTTTTTCCTTATCACCTGTCATGTGTTTCGAGCATCCACTGTCGATGTACCACTAATTTTCTTGTCCTTCCGCATACAAGGCTATACCACATCTTTCTGTTTGCAGTTCTTTCTTTTTCCAAGTTTTGGGACCCAATGAAGTTTGCTCCTTCTACGATGTTTACCAAAACTTGCTCCTGCATTCAGAATCTTCATGACTGAAGTTATTATAGATAGAGCATTCTATTTCATTTTCAAGAAGCGAAAAGTTATTGTAGGTCCTTTTCATGATCCCTGTCACATTCTTTTGATTTCATGCTTCTCTAGTCACGATGGTCTTGTAAGCAACACATTGAGCAACTTTGTGTCCAAAGTTATGACATGAAAAACATTGGCCATTAAAGAAATTCATGCGGTTATTGAACCTACTAACCTAGTGATTGTAGTTTCCATTGACATTCATTCTGGAAGAAAATTGAGTATGATTTACCTGAGGTTGGTTGTAGCTTCTATTCATCCTTGAAGTAGATTGACCCCGATTTACTTGGTGATCTTCTTTATGCCTTTGCTAACGATTGTCAGACTGTTCATTGTTCTTTACTGCATCAAGATAGCTTTTAGTGGAGGTGGACAGTTTCCGTGCTTCTTTAGTATATCCAAGACCTGTCTTTATCAGAGGAGAATGCTGCACTTTGGTAATTTCATTTAGGGTCTCTGATCCTTTAGCAAATCTAAGGTTGAGAGCTTTTTTTTTCTCAATATCCTTTCTTAGACCCATAATTTCACATTCTAATTTTTCATTGTGTTTTTCTCTTTCAGCAAGTTGGAATGTCAGAGTATCTATAATCATATTCTTTTCTTCTAAACAAATTTTAAGTTTATAGATTTCTTCATAAAGACCATCTTCATCTAAAGCATCCAAGAAATCATCATCTTCAAAAGCCATCAGAAGTCTATAATGATTACTACTTTCATCTTCATCACTATTTGATAAACCATCGCTATCTTCATGCATATAGTAGCTCTTCTTACTTACACTTTGTTTTCTATTCCATTTTGATGATTCCTTACCTTTATCAAGCTTATCCATGTGAGGACATTTGGCAGCATAATGACTGACTCTTCCACAAGAAAAACATTTGAAAAGTGGTTTACCTTTGAATCTTCCCTAACCCTGTTGAAGGTTCTTGCCAAAGTTTGCTTCTTCCTCTCCTCCTGAAATATGTCCCGATTCATTGATTTCTTCTCTTCCTGAAGCCTTGAATGCGACTTCTCTCATATCTGATGGACTACCTTTTCTCATTTCGACAGCAATTAAGATCCCGCTTTTCTTCTATGGTAGAAACTTTTGATTCAAACTTAGAAGACAAGGATCTTAAAACCTTTTCAACTAAAGTAACTTCTTTTATCTCTTCACCCAATTTTTTCATGCGATTAACAATCTCATCTATATGTAGGAAGTAATAAGCTATACTTTCATCATTATGCATTTTGAGAGTTTCATATTGAATTCTGAGAGATTGTAGTTTTGCACATTTTACCTGATTGTCTCCTTCATAGCTTAAAACAATCTTGTCCCATATTTCTTTGGCGGTTTTGAGTTGCATAACCTTGACAAATTCTGATTGTGACAGACTCCCCAATAATTTATTGATGGCCTTGGCATTGGTTTCATATTGCTTTTTACCTGTTGTATCAGTAGGAATTGTTGATGGAAATGTATATCCTCCTTCCACGATTTCCCAAACATCTGTTCCAAGAGATTGAAGATAGGCTTTGGTTCTTACCTTCCAATAAACGAAGTTGCTTCCATCAAATATTAGAGGTCTAATGGATCCCTCTCTTTCGTAGTTACTGATGATGATAGATCTTCCTTCAAGCGATCAAGTTTCTTTTGAAGGACCTGCTCTGATATCAATTGTTGGAAATAATACTGAGAGGGGGGGGGTGAATCGGTATTAGCAAGTCAATAATATTTCATTTCCATATTCTGATTCATATACACTACTTCAATTAATGAAACTTGCGTGTATATGCAACTGTATATAAGGGAACTAGCGTATACCCTGTAAAATTATAATTTAGTTAATTCTTCATATGTTGTTCTTTAATCTGTGCATCAGAACCATATAAACAGTAACCAGGAGCAGTAAAAACAAAACAAACAGTCACACATATGAACACAAGATATAAGGTGGAAATCCAATGTGGGTGAAAACCACTTGCTGCAATCGTCTCTATATTTCTTCCAATAAGAAACTTATTTTTACAATATTTTGTATTGGTGAAGCCTTATACCAGTATGCAGGCTGCTACCTGCAGAAGGCTACAACCTTCTCCCATTCTCTAGCTTCTCCTGGAAGGGAGCTACAACCCCCTAGCTCTTGTACTAGCTGATGTACTAGTACGTAGGTGCTGACCTATAGAAGGCTACAACCTCCTCTTTTCTTCTAGGGACCACATTTCATAAATTTTCAGACTGGATCCATCAATAACATCAATCAAACGTCAAATATACCTACATCAAACAATCTCCTTTTCACCAAGAAAAACTGAATCAAACAATCACTTCCTTGAATGTTGTAACTAGAATACAGTAACAGTAACGAAAACCCAAGCCAGAACCTATAACACTGCAACAACAATCAGAAGTAGCTAAAGCATATTTTATGAGGTGTACGCTACTTCAATGTGACGAACCTGCGTGCATACGCACTTGTATCAAGGAAAACCTGTGTATATGCACTTTTGAAATGCTGAACCAATGTGTATACGTGCCTTTTCTATAATGAACCTGCGTACAGATCTGTAAATGATGATTTAACCTTTAAAATTATTCAGACATCAGTTATACCCAGATCATCATATTTACAAATTACGACATGTGCCAATTATTAAGATAAAAGATCAAAACCACACAAAGATACTTCTCGTCAAGCCTTAAGATCTTGACCCATCAATAGAACTTATCCTTCATCAAGCGCTTAGGTTCATCCTTGATTCGGATCCAACTTTGCACCATAACCTAATCACCTGTATTCTAGATCTTGATCTTCATTAGATATTTAATTTATGAGTGCCTTTGCCTAATGATCTTCTCCTCCTTTTATAGTCTTAGGCCTTACTCAATACCATGGTCCAAAACCACTTAGAATCAATACCTTGGACCAAATGCCTAGGGTCAACACATCGGACAAGATACCTTGGACCAATACCATGGATCATAATACCATGGCCAAATACCATGGACCAAAACAAAGTTTTCCAACATGTACACACCTTTCATTTCGAGAAGGTGCATGTGTACGCTATATGTGCCTTTTAGTATGCGAACCTATGTGTACACGCGGCTTGGTTAGTGGGAACCTGCGTATACCTCTCTTTCTTCATTCTGTGAGCCTGAACTGTGATCTGTCATCTGTGAGAGTTGCCATCAAGGACAATCACCTATGTCATAGCACTGAATTTGTGTCATAATGCCAACATAGTAGGCATAAAGACTTAGGTCAGAATAAATAGAAAGAAAGTGCTACTATTACATTTATTGTACACACCCTTTATAGAATGAATTTACCACCCTATCCATGGTTTATAGATAGAATTGAAATAGCTTGAGTAGGTATTTAAACAGGGTCTAATTACTAAATTTACCACTTTAGACACCCTGTCTATGTTTCATTTGACTGGTTGACTACTCTTATTGTTTTGAATTATATTAGTATTAGTCAGTATATTAGATTGATTGGGACTTACACTATTAGGAATATACATCCTGAGTTTATTAAGTCTATAGAATCAAGCTCTCATTTAGTCTATAGGACAAAGGAATGCAAAGTAAATAGAGACAAATTTGAGAGCCAAAAACACAAAAAGATAGGTGGAGTATTTGATCCAATTACCATTGGATTCACTTATTCCAAACATTTGTATATATAATTTGTTATGGAGTTTTATGGGGTGAAGAAAAAAGTGCAAGGATTGTTGGATTAAGGCTGTGAGATGTGATGTGATGTGCCTAAGGACTGTAAAATATACCATGAGTGGGTGGTATCTATTTTTCCAAAATTGCATAGGACTTGTAACTGGTCCCATACATAATAAGCAGCTCCTTGTGGAGGTATGCCAATCCATGAGAGGTGAACATGTCACTTAGGGGAGTTGAACCCCAGTGGGTGTGATAACAACACCCCTCTTTCACTGATTAGGTAAGACCCTATTGACAATGTTGTTTAGCTTTTGATTTAATAGTCTTCTGGTCTTAGTTTTCTTAATAGGAGAAGGTATTATTCAATGGAATCATAGTATCTAAATGATGAACATGGGTTAATTTTTGTTTCAAAATATTTGACTCTTGAATGCTCAATTTTTTGTGTAACCACCAAATGCAAAGCCTTTCAACCAAATAGATGTTCAAAGTAGCGCAAATTATAGTGAGTGCAGTCTCACATTGCTAGAGATTGTTTTCAGTTGGAAGTGCTGAAAAGAATAATGGGAGTTTTCCAAAATGAGATTGTGAAACATATGAGTAACTGCTTCTATACCTTGGTGAACTTTCATTTGCATATACATATATTCCAACTAATCTCTCCTTGAATTGGAAGGATGTAAAAGCTTTTGTGAATGGTGGGAATGGTGTATTGGGATGTTTCCATTAAATCAGGTTCTGAACATCTTGATTGAGTGTCAGGTTATAGGTTAAAACTTGACATGTTTTGAATTAGTAATACTTTCTTTCTCAATGCAAAATTTTCATCTGCATATACATCCTAGCTGGGCTCTCTCGAAAATGGCAGAATATAAAACTTTTGTTGTTGTGTCATGGATGGCATAAAGTAATATGATTTAATTAGCTCAGGTTTTCATTAGGTCATGTGTCAAATATCAGGATTGAAATTTGTCTCCAATCGTTGTGTTTTATCAAAGAGTAATGGTGTTTTAATGAGAAACCTTCATTTGCATGTACATTCCAACTCGACTCTGTTAGAAATGGTAGAATGTACTTTTGTGTTTTGAGTATTATTGGTCGAATAAGGTAACATTATTTAGGCAACTTGATTATTGCATATCAACCATGATTTTCCCGTGTCTAGTCATCATATAAAATTCTTGTGCTTGTTTTTTTGGTACGGACTGCAAAAATTGAGAGTTTTTTGCTTTTGATCAACTGCTCTGATTTTTCAGTGGGAATTTATGTTTGATAATGTGGTGATTGTGCATGATTTGTTTTAATTCCTACACAGTTGTTGTCATATGTCATTCATCAAAAGATAACATTTTTTTTCCAATCTGCAATATTTTTCATTACTCCGCTGCCAAAACACAGAAGTCCCTGCTGGGTTATGCATGTATTTGATTCTTGGGATTTTATATTGGTAGTTCCTCTGTTGTTCGTTGTGTTATCACTAGAATCTATAGTTCATGTATATGTTAATTGTCCATAAGTTTTTATAAAGTCTTGAGGTCTTGTAAATAAGTTTGTTAACTTATGTCAATTTCAAATTTTGAAACTCAAGAGTTATGAATGAAATTCGTGTAAAGGCAAGGGCATTAGTCATCTTCCATCATGGTTAGTTATGTCATGTCATGTCATTGGTACTTGCGCAGTTTCGCAGCGCGGGTATGATCTCTTAGGTACTTGCGCAGTTTCGTAGCGCGAGTGTGATTGGTCAGTTCTGCTGCTAAATAATGTTTGCATGTTTTCGTAGCGGCCCGTTTGTCAGCGATTTCGTAGCGCATTCCTTTAAATTTGAACTGCCCGCGCTACGAAATCGGGGTTTCGGGCTGTTGTGCAACATTTTTCCTTGAATGTCTAATCCGAGAAATAGTGAGTCACGAGTCCGGTTATGATTGTTTCCTCACACCATTTATGTGTCATGATTAGCCATTACTTTGCCATCAGGTCTGATTTCATGGAGTTAGGTGTCAGTTTGGAGGACGTTATAGGAAGTGGTCATTCCATAATGTGTTTTTCATAACATATGAATGTCTTCTGCTCTATGAAAAGCGTGAGCTTTATTCTAAACAGACTACTGCAAGCGAGCCTGATTTCTACAGCCAAAGAGTGTTTTCGTGCTGCAAACCACCGTCATTTCCTTGTGTAGAATTGTGCAAAGAAACATGGAAAGAAAGGAGCACCGTTCGGGTAGATGTGTGAGAACAGAGCCGGAGGGATTAGATGTAACCCTCAGGAATGAGGAAGTAGCAAAGGCGTTCAGAGGTGCTGGTTGTTGGCGGTTCTGTGAAAAACTCAAAGGTGGACATGCAGAAGTGACCAAGGCATTTGCAGTGAATTTCACGGGATTAAATTCAAAAGTGGCCATGCTGGAGTTTCCGGTTTCCCCTGAAGTCATTTCTACAGTCACAGAAATCCCAAGAGATGGCCAAGAATGGTTCAAGAATTTCAAGTTTGATATGGGTCCGTGTAAGGAGTTCTTAAAGGCACCATATGTAGACGAAGATCTTACTAAAGCTGTCCCAAGGAGCTATCTTAAGGAGAATTATGCTACATTATTGACATGCATCCAGAAGTACTTGACATGTGAAGGTCGGTACAACAAAGTCTACTCATATCATTTCAAGCTGCTACTACACTTCACTGGTAAGAGCTCAATAGACATCCCTTTTTACTTATTCAGGAGTATTACTAAGATGTGTGACAAGATTCAGTTGAAGAAGGAAGCTTATGAAACATCTCTTTTCCATCATGGTCTGGTTAAATTATTGGTGTTGGATAGCCTACATAAAATTGGTAAGGACTGGGATTCGTTTGTATTCATGGCCGGTTTCCCTAGTAAAACGGGCCTCACTCCATTACCTGTAAGAGAAAGAGAAGATAGGAGTGAGGATACTACTTTGGCTGAGATTAGGAAAGAAATAACAGACCATAAGAAGCCCAAAGCTAAAACAAAGAAGCCAGAGAGGTCTGTAACAGTCAAAGAAACACCTGAAGCATCAACAAAGAAGACTCCTAAGTTAGCAGTTAAAGAAACTCCTGAAGCATCAGTAGTCAAAACTTCAAAATCATCTAAAGTATCTGAAAAAGAAGCTTCTAAGTTGCCTCTTAAAGAAACACCAGAATCATCTAAACAGAAGACTCACAAAAGAAAAGATGAAATTAAGTCTAGTGAAGTTGAAAGAGTTTCCAGAGTAAGAACTAGAGGCCAGCTGAACAAAGAAAAAGGAAAATCAGCTCATGTGGAAGAGAGTCCTGTTTCTAAGGGTAGTCTAAATGATTTGTTGGAAGCCATTGAATTAGAACAAGAACATCCAATTCAAGTTGAACCACTTGAAATAGAACAAGATCAGTTGGTATCACCTATGCATATTGATCTAACACAGTCTTCACCTGAGAGTTCTAAGAAGTCAAAGGCTTCCAAAAGGTTAAAGTTTGAAGAACCAGGTGAAGAGTATGCCTTTAAACCTCGCAGACCAATGACTAGGAGGCAAATGAAGGAAGCAGAAAAGGCTCAAAAAGAGAAAGTCCCTTCAGACATGCCTAGGACAAAGGCACTTGAAATCTTCTCTGAAATAGTCCAAGCAGCTAAAAACAAGAATAAGGACAATAAGGTGGTTATTAGTCAAAGTGGAAATGTGGTTGCCATTAAAAAACAAGCTGGAGCAAGTAAGGAGATACCTCAGGTTCATAATATTTTTAAAGAGAAGGCAGTGAGATATACTAGTTATAAGAAAGCTGTGATGAAAGGTAAAACAAGTTTGATCAGTCAAGCTAGTTCGGTATCTGACACCTATGTATGGACAGTACCAGCTCTAAAACAGGCAAAAACTATGAAACAAATGAATGCAAGTCTAAGAGCACAGAACAAGAAGTTGAAGGAGGAAGTCATCAGCCTGAAAGAAAAGCTAGACAAGCTAGCTAAATGATTCAAGGAGGAATGTGTTTTCTCAAATTTTGATATATTTTGGGCCATTGTCTTTTTAAAGGTTTTTGAGACTTTTTTGTGTCTTCACACCTGTATGGAAAGACTAAAGGAATCATAGATTTGAAATATTGCTGTTTTGAGGTTCATATATTTAATTTTGATGACCTACAGCAGTTTCGTAGCGCGCTACGAAACTGCTGTAGATGACTGGTTAGGTTTAAAGCTTGAGTTGGAATGCTGAGATCAGCATATATTTAAAGAGATGGTTTAATATCAGCATGGAGATTATAGAAGATCAGTCAGATATTTTGAAAAGGAGGCCAGGTGTAAATATTCAAAGAAAAAGCCGAAGTTTTGTCTTTTGCCTAAAAGTCACTTTATCTCCGAAATTTTAGGGTTTGGATAGAGCTGCTGAGGTGTTAAATGATACACTTGTCCAGTTGTGGGATGGCTAGGTTATGAGTTCTCTTCAATCACACGGGACTATCCAAGGTTTAAATGGCTTAAAGATGGATCATTAATATATGAACACCGAGGGGAGGCAGCAACCAAGAATATAGGCTTCATTTTCTTTTCGGTTGTTGAGTCATCTATGCATCAAGTATCCAAAGCTGTATGTACATTGAATCTGTTTTAAGTTTGGATATGATTATTATTGCAGTACTACAGGTGGCAAGCTCCAAGGACACAGCAGGGTATACAAGGAAGAAGACTTAAAGTGCCAATATGATGGAATCCTCTGTTTTCGTAGCATCATATCTCTTGTAATAAATTAGTTTGTTTATGTTATTGTTAAGGTCATTTATGTCATAAGCCCGAGCTCCCTTCATGCTTGATGAGGAGTCTCGTACAGCAGTGTTTTGATAGGCTATATATAGGAATAACTTAGATGTAAAAAAGGTTGGATACTTAATAGAAAAAGTGTGTTGTTTTGGGCCACTGTAAGACCTTTTTTGACAGTAATAGTAAAACAGAGTTATTCTCTTCTCAAGATTCTCGAAGGATTGTCATGGTCAAATGAAGTGATGATGTGTTATACCTTATGTTATTTTATGGTTTTGTTGTATGCAATCACTCAGAATTCATAATTATATGCTCTGACTTCCTATGTATACAACAAGCTATGTGTGGTGAAATAATGTTTGACTTGTAATGCTAAGAGCCTTGATTTCTATGAGATCACTGTGTTTTTCTTGTCTACTTGATATTATAGACTCCATAGCCCAATGAGATATCTTTTGGTGTGTTTCCAACCAGTCATGTTTTCATAAGTAAATAAAGAGTTAGCCATCTAGGGTGTGAAGGATTTTATCAAGAGTTTTGAGAGAGCCCTCTCTGATCAAAGAGGCTAATCTTTGGTCTAAAGATAGGTTGAAATAGTCACATGAGACCATGCTTAGTTGCAGCCCCCTAGTACTGGTTTTGTGATAACACGTTGTAATACATTTGAAATTAGACATGAGGTGTTGTTTGTGGGGTAATACATTATTCTTAGCAACACCTCTTGTTGATCAATGCTTTGAATCTTTTTGTATTTTATGTCATGATCCCCAGTTGTTCATGCTGTAATGGAGATCGTTCTCGCAAGAATTATTGCATGCTTAATGTATTGTCCTGATACAGTGACGTAATTATGTTTTTTTATTGTTGCAACTCCATTTATATTATTGTCAAGTTCTCATAGGTTATATTAAATTGATATTAATGCCTCATGAGTTTGTGATTCTGGATCGGGTGATAAACTAGGGGAGGGGAGCCAGTAGTTATTGGGTTGTGTTATATTCTTTCCATGACTAGCCCACAAAGTTAACTGGGTAGTTAGAGAGGGGGGGGGGGAGCCCCCCCCCCCCCCTTCGTTGCGCTGATTGCGTAGCAGGTGGGTCACAGGGGGTTTGAGGGGTGCAGGTAACCCCCCTTTATGGGGTCTGGGGTAGCGCTTCAGAAAATTTTGTTTTTTGGACCCTATATTAGGTTCGGCGGACCTACCTATGGTTTTGTGCATGATTTTCACACATGGTTTTGGATGCAATGGTTTTCGGTCCATGGTTTTGGATGCTGGTTTTCAGTCCATGGTATTGGATGCTTTGGCATGTATAAATATGTATTGTAACATTGAAAGGAACATAATGAAAAATCAAGCTGGTAGTCTCGGTTTTGGGATCCATGGGAAAATATATGTGTATATGTGTTTTATGTGTTATGCTCTTCCATTGTTTATTTTCTGTGTTTTAGAATTCATATGCATGTAATTCCTGTATGGGGTTAAAACCTACATTTGGTATCAGAGCTATTTTTGGCTTCAAGGGAACACCTTTGTTACTGAGGGGTTTCACTCAGGCCTGTGGTAGACCCTGTTCAGTGGGAGATCTGCGAGATTGATTCTGGCGGTGAAAGAAGATGGTGAGCAGTGGAAATATAGAGATCGATAAATTTAATGGTCAGAGTTTTGAGTTGTGGAAACTCAAGATGGAGGATCTGTTGGTGGATAAATATCAGTGGGTTGTGGTAGATCCAGGTACTAAACCAACGAGAGTGTCTGATGAAGAATGGAAGAAGTTGGATTGGAAGGCAAAGAGCACAATACAATTGTGTGTCTCAGATTCAATATTGTTGAATGTATTAGGGGAAGCTATGATGAAGGCTTTATGGGACAAGTTAGGGACTTTGTACCAATCTAAGTCTCTGGTGAATAAACTGTTCCTACGGAAAAAGTTGTATAACCTGAGGATGAAAGATGGAAACACAGTGACAGAGCATCTGAACACATTTAATACTGTGGTGAGTCAGTTATTATCTATTGATATTAAAATTTTAGATGAAGATAAGTGCATTAGTTTGTTGTGTTCTCTACCAGATTTGTGGGATAGTCTGGTTATTGCAGTAGGTAGCAGTACAATTTCCTTGCAGTTTGATGAAATAGTCTCATACTTGCTGATGGAGGAGATGAGACAGAAAAATATGGAGAGCCAAAATGGTGATGCCTTGTCTATATGAGGACGGTCCCAGAATAGAAATAAAATAAGTCATCGAGTGGGAGATCTAAATCTAGAGGGAGATCTAAATCTCCAGGAAAACCTGTAAACGTGGTGTGCTAGAAATGTGGAAAGGGAGGGCACTACAAAAGGGATTGTAAATCTAAATCTCCTATTAAAGGAAAGGGATCTGATGATGCTCCTTCTACAGAGGTGAAAACCACCTTAGATGAATGTGGGGATGTGTATTTGGCTTCTTCAAGTACACATGTAGATCATGAGGCATGGTTGATTGACTCAGGTGCATCCTTTCACTTCACTCCCCATAGAGAGTGGTTCTACGAGTATGAGAAATATGATGGTGGTGATGTCTTCTTAGGGGATGATAGGAAGGCTAGAATCATTGGTCGTCTAAAATTAAAGTTGAAGTTACAAGGTGGAAGGGTTAGAACACTTCCGGGTGTTCTGCATATTCCTGCATTGGCCAGAAATCTGATTTCTGTAAGCAAGCTAGATGATGCAGGTGTAATAATAGTGTTCGAGAAGGATACCTGCAAGATGATTTTGGGAGAACTGGTATTGATGTGGGGATTTCGGATTGGAACTCTGTACAAGCTGCAAGGTAGCACTGTTGTTGATGAGTGCAACAACTTTGTGGTTCCTGAAAGTGGAGCAAAAAATCTAGTGGTCTCTGGAGAGAAGACCATGTTGTGGCATCAAAGGCTTGGACATATTGGAGAGAAGGGCCTTCGAATACTTCATGGTAAAGGTATGGTAGAAGGTATGATTAATAACTATTTGGATTTTCATTTCTATGAAAATTGTGTATATGGGAAGCAGAATTGAGTGAGTTTCCCCTCTGGTGGTAAGAGGGTGAAACAAATATTAGAACTTGTGCACAGTGATGTGTTTGGACCTGTGAAGGTTCCATCACTGGGTAAGTCTGTGTATTATGTATCATTTATAGATGACTTCTCAAGGAATACATGGATATATTTCCTTAAGAATAAATATAAAGTCTTTGACAGGTTTAAAGAATTTAAGGCTTTGGTGAAAAACCAGACAGAGAAGAAGATAAAGGTGTTGAGGACAGATAACAATGGAGAGTTTTGCAGTAAGGAATTTAAAGAATTCTGTAAGAAGTGTGGTATAGCACGGCAGAAGACTAATCCATACACACCTGAGCAAAATGGAGTTGCAGAAAGAATGAACAAGACATTGATGGAAAGGGAAAGAAGCATGCTCAGTGGTGTTGGGTTAGGACAAGAATTTTGGGCAGAGGCAGTGGAGATAGCATGTTACCTAGTCAACAGATCACCTTCATCAACATTGGAGGATAACAGTCCACAAGAGGTATGGACTGGTAAGAAACCCTCTCTTTCACATCCGAGGGTATTTGGATGTGATGCGTGTGTACATGTTCCAAAGGAGAAACAAACCAAGTTGGATAATAAATTTGAAAATTGCATCTTTACTGGGTATAAGGATGGTTTAAAGGGTTATAAGATTTGGAACCCAGTAACAAGGAAGGTTGTGTACAACCGAAATGTGATGTTTAGAGAGGTAAAATATGTTATTAAACAAGAATTCCAACCAAAGGAACCTGAGACGATAGAGTTTGAGCTTAAGGAGAAAGAATCAGACTCTACAATAGAGGAGGAATCAGAAGATGAAGAGCCACAAAATCTGGGTGTGAGAAGATCAATTCGAGAAAGAAGGCAACTAGAAAGGTATGGTCCATCTACTTTCTGTTCAAATTTTTCTTTATCTATTACTGACGATGATCCCAGAACTGTGAAGGAAGCAGTAGATTTAGAGGATGGAAAACTCTAGAAAGAGGCCATGGTTGATGAAATGACATCTTTGCACAAAAATGAGGCTTGGGATCTGGTGGAGTTGCCAGCTGGAAGGAAACCCATTGGAAACAAATGGATGTTAAAGAAGAAGACAAATGCAAAAGGAAAGGTGGAGAAATACAAAGCTCAGTTGGTAGCAAAAGGTTATTCCCAGGTGTTGGGAATTGATTTTGGTGATATCTTTTCTCCTGTTGCCAAGGTAACTTCTATTAGGTTACTTTTATCTGTTGCTACTGCTTTTTATTTTGAGGTAGAATAGATGGATGTGAAGACAACATTTATTCATGGGGATCTCGAAGAGGAAATCTACATGTAGCAACCTGAAGGCTTTACGGTGAAGGGTAAGAAAGAACTGGTATGCAAGTTAAAGAAGTCTTTGTATGGGTTAAAATAGTCATCAAGGATGTGGTATTAGAAATTTGATACATTTATACGGGGACTTGGCTTCACCAGAAGCAAAGCAGATCACTGTGTGTATTTTAAATTAATTGGTGACCGTGTTATTTATCTGATCTTGTATGTGGATGCTATGTTGCTGGTTGGAAATGACAAAGAAATTATCCAGGATTTGAAGACCCAATTGTCCTCCAAATTTGACATGAAAGATATTGGTGCCGCAAACTATATTTTGGGCATGGAAATTAAAAGAGATTGGGTAATGAGGAAGCTCTGGTTAAACCAGAGGAAGTATGTCGAGACAATACTACAGAGGTTTAATATGCAGGATAGTAAACCAGTGAAGGTTACTATTCCTTTAGGTGTGAAGTTATCTACTGAACATTGTCCCAAGATAGAAGAAGAGGAAGAAGCCATGGCTCGTGTTCCATATGCAAGTGTAGTTAGTAGCCTGATGTATGCAATGGTCTGTACTAGACTAGACATTGCACATACAATGGGAGTATTGAGTAGGTTTATGTCAAAACCAGGGAAGGAGCACTGGATAGCAGTGAAGTGAGTTTTCAGGTATTTGCGTGTCACTAGTGATTATGGTTTGTGATAGCAAGGAAGACCGGGATTAGACATAGTGTTTGATATTCATGGCTTTGTTGATGCATACTGGGCTGGAGATCTGGATCAGAGAAGATCTACAAGTGGGTATGTGTTTAACTTATTTGGAGGTGTAGTGAGTTGGATGAGTAAGAAACAATCTGTAGTAGCACTATCAACTACAGAGGTAGAATTCATGGCAACCACTCATGCAAGCAAGGACGTAGTTTGGTTGCAGAGATTGTGTTCAAGTATGGGCTCAGTACAGGGAGCTATAAGGATAGAATGTGATAGCCAAAGTGCAATTTTCTTGGCAAAGAACCCCGCATATCATTCAAATACAAAGCACATTGATGTTCAATATCACTTTGTGAGGGATATGATAGAAGACAAAAAGGTGTTATTGGTAAAGGTGGACACTTTGAAGAATACTGCAGATGCATTGAAAAAATCTGTGAGCTCTAAGAAGTTCCCTTGGTGTAGAGAAACAATGGGCATTGCAGGGCTGGATAAATGACTAAGCTCTCTTGTGGCCCCCTATGGAAAGAAAACAACAAGTGGGAGAATGTTGGGTTGTGTTATATTCTTTCCATGACTAACCCACATAGTTAATCGAGGGGTTAGAGGGGGGGCAGAGCCCCCCCTTCATTGCGTCGATTGCGTAGCAAGGGGGTCATAGGGGGTTTGAGGGGTGCAGGTAACCCCCTTCTATGGGGTTTTGGATAGCGCCCCAGAAAATTTTGTTTCTGGACCCTATATTAGGTTGGGCAGACCTACCTATGGTTTTGTGCATGATTTTCGCACATGGTTTTGGACGCGATGGTTTTTGGTCCCTGGTATTGGATGCTTTGGCATGTATAAATATGTATTGTAACATTGAAAGGAAAATAATGAAAAATCAAGTTGTTAGTCCTGATTTTGGGATACAGGGGAAAATCTCTATGTATATGTGTTTTATGCATTATGCTCTCACATTGTTTATTTTATATGTTTTAGAATTCGTATGCAGGTAATTTTTGTATGGGGTTAAAACCTAAAGTACTGGAAAGGGGACCAATAGTGAGATAGAACCTGACCTTTGAAGCTATAAAAGATCACAACACAACACAATGATAACACAATATAAAAGTGGTATTAAAATAATGAAGAATGCTCACAAGTTTAAAAATAGTCCATAAACTCACTAGGCATGCAATTGTCTATAAAGTGACTCTTAGTTCACTACCATACAAAACATCATGTCCAAACACATATTTAAATGCTCTAACATAAAATACACTTCAAATCCTTAGACATTAAGAACCATCAAATGTTTAGTCCAACAAGGTTCAATTTTGATGTACAGATTACCTATCACATCTAACATAGAGGTTGATTGCTGGAGGATGTCTACAGTAAATGATGTTCCAATATGTATAACCTTAAGTCCATATAGAGCCCAATGCTTCCTTCCCCTTAAGCATTTGATCAGGCATGAATAGGTAATGCTTATCATTCAATTCTTTCGATGACCCACCCCTAAGTGCGCAATCTATAATGTAGATGAGTAACTTATTCAACTATGTTCAAAATGACCATTAATCAAATCAATCCTAGACATAGATATCATCATTTTGCATATGCAATCCATGTTGATGACCATTCACCACTCAACTTTCCAATGGATTGTTATACATTTAATCTATAATTCATGGAAGCACCATTGCGGCAACTCAGTTCACAATACTTCTCTCTAGATCACTGTCAGAATTTCATATAATGTATCTTTATTCTTGGGACTCATCAATCAAGATTTCCAATGTAGCATTAGAAATATAAACCATCGTTAATTAAAGCACCATTTCTTCAACTCAACTTAAAATACTTCTCTATAGTTCACTGCAAACATTTCTCTCACCACGAATCTTTAGTTAGGGATCAACACTATTTCATAAATTCTCTACTTTTAAAGTTTTGTTTCTTGTCACCTATGTTTACCCTAAAGTTTTTTGTTTCCTTGTTGCTATGCACTGCATCAACCTCTATTTTTCTAAAATATTTTTTTGTTTAATGTTTTTCGGCCATGCACAAGGAAAGAGTGTTGCTCTTGGGAGGGTAAGAATGAAAGTTGTTAGTGTCAGTATTTGAAACCTTCCACCAGTGATCAAATATGCTCTTACAAAGTGGTTTTAGGGTGTTAAAGTCAAATTTTGTCATTTTAGTGAGTCTTCAAGTAAAATTTGGTCACTAGGTATTAGGTCTAGGGTTTGTTTTCACTCCTTTCAAAGTTGTCCAAATGTCGGTCCATGTCACAATTCAGCTGAGTGTACCATCATTCAGAGGGCTTTCATCATCATTTCAGGTTCCAATGGGTCATTTTACACCTTGTTCACGCTTCAATTGTGCCTAAGTAAGGTTCATTTCCCTCTCTTAGGGTTTTGAAGGTAATTTCACTTGGATGGTCAAATCATCAACAAAACTTATGTCTTGATGTTCATACACCTTCGCATATCCTTAATGTACCTTATTAAACACTTCTGATCACTGATATCCCTCAAATTCCTCATTTTCCCACAAACCCTAGTTTTTTGCTACAATTTGACAATTTTCTAGGCTAGTCCTGTGTTTAGCCCTTTTGGACCCCTTCCCCTCACTCAATATTTGAAATTCCACTTTCCCCTATTTCCTAACATCCCTCCCTACTTCCCAAAATTTTCTTAATAATTTATAAGCCCCTTATCCCCTTCATTTCCCTTCATTTCGACATATCCCCTTGTTATAGACATTTTTGGGCACTGCAACCCCAATCAAACATGTCCATAAACCAAGGAATCCTAATTCCATAAAAGTGTTGTTCCATCCCCTAAAAGAACAAGGTCAGCTGATTACATCATCTCCCAGAAGTTCTCCATCAAAAACTACTCAGAATTGGTCAAAGCTGGACCATCTCACCTGCTCCATGGTCAAAGTGTGATGCATCCCACCTAAATGCACACGGGAGGTGCGATGCATAATGAAAAGCCCTTCTATGAGGTGTGATGGGTGAGAGTGGACAAATGGAAGAGTCAATTTACGAGGTGGATGATCATGAAATCTTCCAGAAACTTCTCCTGTGACACTTGCCTCTTTGAATTCGCCCAGGGATGAGTAAGAGATCATCAATCTCCAAGTGGAATCAAGAACTATTAGAGAGAAGACACTAATCAAATCTCAGAAGTTGACTCACCTCCCTACAATCATCTATATATGGATCCCTCATCCTAGAGATCCAGAGGCTGGAATTTTGTATCTTGTAAGGAAGTGCTGCTGGTTTCTTGGTGTAACATCATAGTGTTGGGTGATCTAAGCTTTTCATGAGGTGAAGAAGGGCTTTCTTGCTGAGAGGATGACGCTGAGTCAGAACAATTGGTTGTAATCCTCTTTGCTATTCTTGATATTAATAAAGCTATTTAGTTTTCCTCCACATTCTTGTATGATTGATGATATATGCATTTGTGTGGTCAATATATATCTGGTCCTATATTGTTTATGATAGTAGACCTCTGTTCTTGGATAGTGTTATGCTGCTTTGATTCCACAGGTGCTCTTTGAAGCTGGGTAGATGAGGAAGCGAGTGGCAGAGATCTATCAGAAGGGAGAGGAATCAAGCAAGGAACCAAGCACAAGACAGAGGTTGGTCTCCTTTTTTCCCCTCTTATCTACTTCTCATAAAGGAAAACGAAAGTAGTTTTAGTTTGTTTATTTCTAAGATAGCTACCAATCTTAGTGGGACTAGCAGCTCTGCATAGACACTAGATTTCCCAATAAAAAAATGGCGACTGCGCTGGGGAGCTAATAGCTTGTTTGTTTTTCTATACTTGTTTTTTTTATAAACTTACAGACGGAGCCTGAAGTCAAGCCAGCTAGCCTTCGAACTGCATTTGCTATGCAATTGCAAAGTATATCACTGCTGCTTCAGTCTATCTTTGGGTTTTGTTTATAAACTGAACAATTGATTTGTAAACATCCTAATTTCCCTTGTGGTGGCTCTAGTAACCTCCTTAGATCTACCCCTGTGATTTGTTTACTGATTATCACTTGCTCGGCCTAAATCCCTGAACTGTGCTGCAAACTATGATCAAGAACTGGATCAAAAGTCTTACACTGTACCATCGCACCCTCTCTTCAAGGATATCAGTATGCATCGCAATTCCCGTGTGCTGTAGGTGGGATGCATACTAGAATCCCTGTGTAACAGGTGCGATGGTTAGAGAAGGCTAATTTTGCCTCCAGACTTTGGTTTTTCTTCACTCTTTTCAGCTCTATTAAGGAGTTTTGTTGTCTGTAGTGAGTATACCTCTATGGAAACCCCATTCCTTGCCATTATTCCACCTCCATTGTGCAAAGAACTGTAAATGTTTTTATGTATTGTGAGCCATTTTCAATCCTCTTTTACAAAGAAGTAGCGTAATTGAACTGTCGTTTCTTGATTTGGAAGTGTCGCAAGTGTCGTTTTCAGTCATAGAAGAGAATCTGATTGTTCTTGATAGTCGATTACACTATTACTCTTGTATTTGATTTGAATTAGTAGTTTTTTAAGTGTCGAAAGCAAGTTTTCAATTCCAAATCGCAAAGTGTCATCATTGTCTTCATTTTGTCTTGAAAAGAAGCTTGTTAGTAATGTCGCTTTGAAAAATAATTCAGATTTGCGCTTAGCTTTCTCTATATTCACACATTAAGAAGGCTGAAAACAAATATATGCATGTGCATTTGCATTTAGATTGTTTGTTGGTTTGATTTAGGACAGTTCATATAGTGTGTTCTCTCTGCTCTATGTTGAAAGAATATCATCTCTCTTTCTTTGGTAGCTATGATTTTCATTGCAAAAAGAAGATTAAACGATTGTTTATCATCTTAGATTGAATTTTAGGAATTGTATATCTACATCATGCGGTGAACCTGAAAGGCAAATTTCTTAAACAAGATCAACTGTAAAATAAATTTAATGAATCTAAAAACGCTTTGGAACCTAATGCATAACGTTTAGAAGTCTAGGCTAGAGACGTATTTCGGCATCGTAAAGCCTGGTAACTGTTGTTTTCATTGTTGGTTGGGTGATTCCTCGAGTTTGAGACGACAAGTGCCAGTACGGACTTGTTCTCCCACGTACCGTCGAGTATATATTGGGAGACCACAATAGGCTATATCCTTTATCCATAGGAAGCCGTGTCTACCTCCCTATCGATCACAATGCACCGAACACAACATTCGGGAAGATTGACTGCCGTACCGTAAAAAGTATTCTACAGTTTTGTGATTGGTTTGGTAATCCCTCTGTCTAGACTTCCAGAGTAGTCTCTTTCGTTCCTTTTTAGACTCCTTAAAGGAAAAGGTCCATCTGAGCACTTTTCACTTCAAGCTCATTAAAAATCTAAGGCAACTAGAGTCATCTTTTGTTTTTTCTCGACTCTTAAAAATTGAAAAAACAAGTTGTGTCAAAGCATTTAACATTTATTTTAATCGGAATAAACATCACCTTTCCTACGTTGGTCTTAGGTTGAGAAAAATGGACTCCAACAACCAAGGATTTCCCCTTGGAGGAAATCCTAGTCCTTCCTCCTCTTGGGGAGATGTTGGTGCACCCCATATGGCCACATTGTCACTTCCAGGATTGAAAATCGGTCTGCCCATATGGCTCTTCTCGACCTCTATCATTCAGAACACCGTGATTCCTGAGCAATCAAGTCAGCAACTAGACGATACCAAAGCTACCCCTCAACCTTCTACTTCGTCAAACTCTCCCTCTCCTCCTTCCTCTTCTCTTGATGGAGCTGGTAAAGCCAAAAATCAAGTAACTAAGAAGGAGAAGAAGGGGAAGGATAAGAAAGAGAAGAAGAAGAAGGAGCCAAAGGCGAAAAGGGGCAACCAGGCATCATCTAGTGAAAATCCACACACTGCACTGTGAAAGCCTAAATATCCATGTGTCATTTGCAAAGGAGATCACTATCATCGAGATTGTCCTTACATCCCTTGGATTTTAAGGGCCTAGTCTCCTCGTTTGCATAATCCAGTGTCAACAACCTCTAATAATCATGTTGAAAGTACACCATCAACTAGTGAAAGTGAGGTGTCGGGATAGAAAAGGAAAAGTAAATTCCCTTGTAAACTATGTGAAGGCGATCACGCCGTCCACTGTTGTCCCTTCCTAGATGAGGCTAAAAGATTTTTGGACGACCGTCTGGTTTCACCGTTATGACTTCCTCCTGGATATAAGAAACTCTTGCCAAGTCCATCACTAGTTGAAAATCTGACTGACACACAATTGTGGTCAGTCGAAGCGTCTATCATTGAAGATAAACCATCTAAATTCACACTAGATGAAAGTCAAAAGGTCGAGGTGGCAGTTGACCCGGTCTTGCCTTCAGAAGGTCCATCTTCAGATGATACAGTCACCAGAGAGAACAAGAATGACACCGTTCAAATTCTCTTTGTAAACACAGACTCCGATGAACATGGGGGCAGTCTACCCGTTCCTTTACCATAGGAAGAAAGTTCGTCAGAGTCATATCCGACTGTCTATTTCGTCCCACCTCCAAGCAACCTAGTTGTTTCCTTCGATCGGAATCTACTAGGCAGACTCCATTTACCGGCTAGTGTACCATTTCAAATCATTGCATAAATATACAGAATGGTCATGGCTGGTGTTGAGCCTCAACCTTGCACTCACTTAGCTATCTTCCCAACAGCTTCTTCCCATTCACTTCTTCCTTTTTCCATCTTTTCCTCCATTAACTTGTTCAAATTATTGCATTACATGTCTTTTTATCATGGTTTGTTAACTATGCTAATGTTTGACTGTTTGATTAGAATTTTGGAACATATACAACAATTCCGCAGTTGTTCAGCAATTCCGCAGTCGTTCAGCAATTCCGCAGCTATTCAGAGATTCCGCAGCCTTTTTGTTGTTTGATATACTCCACGTGTCTTCTCAAGGAACGGGCAACATGGGCACGTTGGGATGGATGTACACATGGATCGTATGCTATTGGTTGAGCCAAACCAGTCATGTATGCCCTTGGTCAACGCAGGTGTCCCCTCGGTCAAACGGTCAAGTTCCAAACGGTGGCATGGGAGCCGTGAGCAGCTGAGACATGGAACCATAGCTGGCACTTCCTCCATGCCACGAAGACAGCAAAAGACAAGATCCAAACATAGATTTACTTTCCATGATGACCGTTTCCTCCAAACGTGCACGGAGTTGCCTGCGTGTTGCTGCATAAAGTTAATTAGTTAAGACTGCGTGTTGCTGCGTAGTTAATAAGTTAGGCTGTAGTTGCTTAGTTCACGCAGAGGGTAGTTTGCCCCTGTGCTTATAAATAAAGCGTGTGCCAATGCTTATGGATTAGCTTTTTGAATATTGTAAGTGCTGCGCTTATTTTGTTATCAAAACTCTGCTTTAGAAGGCTGTTTCTACAACACTTTTTCATTGTATTTTGACATGCTGGATTTATAAAAGAAGACTGTTTCTGTTCACCTTTTCGTAGCTGATCTTTAGATGGTTGCGTGGATGGAGGGCCCCCATCTATGACAGCCTATGTACATAGTGTTTGATTTCATTTTCCTGTCTTCAGCAATTTTTATTTCTTTCATCATGTATAATAGTTTACAGTTTGATTTCATGTCATTTCATTTCCAGCATTTATTTTAAACTGATCAGTATTGTTTTCTGCACGTTTTTACCCGGGATTATGTGTCTTTGTGTATTTTCTTTATCTCTGATGGTATTTTCAGTTGTCATATTCATAGTTGCTGCCTTTACTCTGTTTTTCTAGCTTAATTTCTAGTTTAGTTTCTCAAGCTGTATGCTAACACATTGATGGTCTCCTTATCATAAGTTGTTTATCTTTAAGAGATCAGAATACTAATAAATTACAGCTTGCTTTGAGTAGTTTTGGCTTATATCACTAACTCTTACTTCACTTGTTACACATAACAATGTATGTTGGAAGCAGAATGCTGGAGAAAGGCACAGTGGTGTTATAATTTGTCATTTAGAGCTTTATCACTTTTTAGACTTATCTCTAACTACTTCCTAATCGTGTTTTACATAGTACTATATGTTGGAAGCAGAGAGTTAGGAAGAGATGAACATTATCATTGGTCTTTGAAGTGGTTTTCTTACCTTTTTATTTGCAGCAGCATGAGTAGTGACTAGTGCCATTAGAAAGTGGTTTTTATGCTTTGCTTTCAATTTCATTTCAAGTTATTTCCCTCAAGTTCTTTCTTTGCAAGTTTAGAAGGTAGTTAGAAACCACCAGTCACACACACTCACTCATCTAGAATACACCTTACACACACTATCACTCATATGTTTATAAAACTCCATTCCATCTTAGGAAGATAAATTAACCACAAACAACACCCCAAACGACAAAAAGCTCTAAGAGGTTGCTTAAGTACATATATTACACCTTCACTTCATCAGCTTACGAGCCCCGGGTTGACAATTAATGACATCAATTTAGGAACACTAAATTGACTAAACATTTTGGCGCCGTTGCGAGGGAAGTGAAATTAAGTAGCCATATCCTTAGAAAAAAAAAAACATAAAATTTCAAGGAAAGAAGTTGATAACCTATCAAAGTATGCTCTCCTCTTGCACTTCAAAGTGATCTGGAGGATTAGAAAAGAGAAAGTTATTGATTTAGTAGTTTCTTGAGTATGCTCTCTTCTTGCACCTAGAGTGACTTGGAAGATCAGAAAAAGAACTATTAACTTGACTTGAAGAAAAATAATAAAATGACATGCATAGAGCTAGAGATTCTAGGGGAAGGTTTTTAGCTAGAGCTCGAAGTTCAATCTTCACAAGTCCATCTGCTTCAAGGGATAGACAAGAGACACCTCCCTTATCTCCAACCGACACTCCTAGTCCTAGAATTCCTGGAATTCAAGAGCCAAGAGTTGACTCTCCCACACCTTCTATTGAATTTGAACCAGGAAGAGACTCTTCTCTTTCTCCTACAGAAAGACCAATTGTAATTGAGGAAGTAGAATCACCTGAAGAAGAGGGAGAAATCTCTTCTCATTCACCCTTTGTAGAGGAACCAGAAGATTTTGAAATCCCTAGGAGAACCATCATGGTAGAGGAAGAAGGAGGTGGTAGAGGTAGAGGTAGAGGAGGAGGAGGTAGAGGTCCCTTTGGAGGAGGAAATAGAGATGGGGATAACTAATTTGGGTTTCCTATTGTTAATGAGGATTCCCGAGCTACTATGAAAAAAATATCACCATCTGTCCTCCCAAACTTCCATGGGTTAAGAACTGAGGACCCTGAAACATTTTTATTTGAATTTGAAGTTGTGTGTCGAACTTATGACTATCTGGATGATACTCAGAAACTCAAATTGTTCCCCTCAACATTAAAAGATCAAGCTTTGAAATGGTTCATGGGGTTACTCACTCAATCCATTAGGTCTTGGGATGAAATGAAACAAACCTTTTTGGATAGGTATCAGGACTATTGTACGCCTACTAATCACAAGGACGAGGTATTTAAAATGATACAAAGAGAAGATGAGAGCTTGGAAGATTTACTTGAAAGATTTCAATATAACTTGAAAAGAGCAAAAATGAGTAGCTTGGATGAAGAGACCTTAAAAGCCCTCTTATTAAAAGCCATTAGGGATGAATGGATAGATATCTTAAACATGATGGGGAAAGGGGATATTTCTCAACTTTCACTCAATGATATAGCAGAACTCTGTATCCATCTCTCAAGGGGCAAATCGAAAACTCAAAAAGGGCCTAGAGATCCTTCTCTCCTTAGAGTAAATAAATCTACAACAGGATCAGTAAGTAGGGCTGAAATCGGCAATATGCTTGATGAATTCAAAACTAACATCTTAGGGAGTCTTAGTGAACAACTAGATACCCTTAAGATTCACAATAAACAAAAAGCATAAGCTGAGGCTTTGGCCATTTTTTGTCCGAAATGTAGAAAGAAACATGCTTTAAGGGAATGTCCCTTGGATGCACACGTTGTAGAAACATGCGTAATTTGCTCAGAAACTCATGAGACCAAGGATTGTCCTTCAATTCCTGGCCTCAAAGAAGTCTTTCAAGAGGATCCAAACACACTTGAATCTCTTTGTTTTGTTGCAAGGAGACCTTGGCAAGGGCAACAGAATCAAGGGTTTAATAACTCTATGAATTTTCAATCCCAACCAAATTGGAACCCTTGGCAGCAACCTTGGCCTCAACCTCAAAATGCTTTTCAAGCATGGATACAAAGCATGCAAAATCCTTATGGGAGACTTGCTCAACTCTATCAATATCCTCCATCATTTCAAAATCAGAAAGCTCCACAACTTCCAAATCAAGGTCAACAACTATCATTGCCATACCCTCAACAACAACAGCCTCCTCCACAAAATCAAAATTCTCAACTCTCGCTTCAATCCCAGCAGAAGTCAAATCAACATCCCTCTCAGCCATTACCAAATCCAAATAATAGGAACCCTCAAAATGCTTACATGATGGAAGGTCAACCATTCCCTACCTATATGGTTGTTCCTCTCAATGAAGTACAACTCAGATCAGGTAGAATCCTAGATCAACCTTCTACAAGTGTTCAACAAACAAGCATTTCTGAGGAAGAATCTCTCAAAGTCAATAAAGGTTCTGAAGTATCACTTCAAAACCAAAATATCCAAAAAGAAAAAGAAAAAGAATCAACCTCTACAACTCCCATAGTTGAGCAACCTACATCTTTAGCTACACCTCCTTTTCCTGAAAGATTACAAATTGACAAAGGAGTGGAAAAGCAAATTTGGTTGCCTGACTATAGTTTTCTAGATGAATTGAAGAATGCCTGTATCAAGATCCCCTTGTTACAATCCATTAAGGAAATTACCATTCTAGCAAAGACAATAAAGGAGTTGAGTTTGAAGAAAACGGTAAAAAGAACCAGAGATACCAAAAGGATACATCTAGTTGGAAAAATTGCAGACATTATGATGGGTAAAATTACCATGCAAAAGTATGTGGATCCTGGTAGCCCTATTGTCAAAACTCATATTAATGGGGTTGAAATCCCAAATACCTTGATTGACTTAGGAGCCGCTATCAACATCATGAGTAGACAAACCATGGATCAGTTAAAGCTTCCTAACCTTCTCTTTACACCTACTTTACTGCAACTTGCAGATAGATCAATCATTAAACCTGATGGTGTATTGGAAGACATTCTAGTCTCCCTAGACTCTTGGGAGTATCCAGTTGATTTTATTATTTTAACTCCCAAGAACAATCTAGGAGGACATCCTCTTATCTTAGGAAGACCTTGGCTAGCAACAGCTGATGCTTTTATCAGTTGTAGGTCTAGGGACATGTATATATCAGATGGTAATTCCACCAAGAAATTCAACTTGTATCCTCCAGCAAAGGCAATAATAGAAATAGGAGAAGATGAGTGGGTTGATGATGAGGATACTATTCAACCTGTTCTAACCATCTCTGAGATCAGTGAGGATAATCAAATTCTAAATACGTTATAAAATTTTGAAATACCTTTAGAATATGACTCTACACAGTTTTAGTTAGATGCAGACATTGAATATCTCTCCTCTAGACAGATGTCTCTCTTCTCAATGGAAGAGTTTGGTAGTTCTACAGTTGAAATCCTTCCAGGAAAAACATTAAACATTAACAGAAACTTGGAAAGACCACAACAAGAAGAATTAACCAAACGTTTGCAAAAACATTCCACTGCATTTGCATGGGAATACACTGACATGAAAGGAATCGATCCTAAGACTTGTATTCATCACATCTATATTGAAGAAAATAACAGACCTATTAGGCAACCACAGAGACGGATGAATCCAAACCTTAGGGAAATCGTGAAAGAAGAACTTCAGAAATTGCTCAAGGTAAACTTCATTTACCCCATTTCAGATAGCCAATGGGTTTCTCCCTTGGTTATAGTGCCCAAAAAGAATGGTAAATGGAGAGTTTTCATTGATTATCGAGAATTGAACAAGGCAAGCTTAAAGGATCATTTTCCTCTACCTTTTATTGATCAGGTACTAGACACTTTAGCAGGTAAGAAGTATTTCTCATTCTTGGATGGTTTTAGTGGGTATAATCAAATTCAGGTAGCACCTGAAGATCAAGACAAAACCACATTTACTTGTCCTTGGGGAACTTTTTCCTACCGAGTACTCCCTTTTGGATTGTGCAATGCACCCGCTACATTTCAAAGGGCTGTACTAGGAATATTTTCAGATCTAATTCATGATTGTGTAGAGGTCTACATGGACGATTTCACAGTTTATGGTAATACATTTGAAGAAGCTTTGGAAAATTTGGAAAAAGTACTGATAAGATGTAAGTAAACAAATATTTCTTTAAGTCATGAAAAGTGTTTTATGATGTTTACTGAAGGGATTGTTTTAGGACATCATATTTCAGGAGATGGGATTAAGGTTGATAGATCCAAAGTTGAAGTCATCTCTAAGTTACCTATTCCAAATTGCCAGAAAGATGTTAGAAGTTTTCTTGGGTTTACTGGATATTACAGAAGATTTATTGAAAACTTCACTAAGATAGCATCTCCTCTTTTCAAATTGCTTACCAAAGACTGTGAGTTCAAATGGGATCCTAAGTGTCAATCTGCTTTTGAAGCTTTAAAGACTAGAATATCTGAAGCACCCATCTTAAGGGGGCCAAATTGGAAACTCCCTTTCCATATTTCCACTGATGCTTCAGATACAGCTCTAGGAGCTGTTTTGGGACAAAAGGACTTGATCCCTTATGCCATTTATTACACCAGTAAAAATTTGACTCCCACTGAGTTAAATTATACTGTTACAGAAAAAGAGTTCTTAGCTGTGGTACATGCGATTAATAAGTTTAGACACTACATAACCAGCTATGAAACCTTTGTCCATACTGATCACTCTGCCATAAGATATTTAATGAACAAACTTGTTACTAATGGCAGAGTTACAAGATGGCTTTTACTTTTACAAGAATTCAACATTACTGTGTTAGATAGACCTGGAAAACAAAACACAGTAGCTGATTTCTTGTCTAGAATCCAAAACACTAATGAAGATTCTCCAGTAGAAGATAAGTTTCCAGATGAATACTTTTTTGCAGTAACTACCAAGACTCCTTGGTATGCAGATATGGCTAATTATCTAGTTACAGGGAAGCTACCTCTACACTTATTTCCTAATGAGAAAAGGAAAATCATTCAGGAGAGTTCACAGTTTTCTTGGATTTCTAATGAATTGTTCAAAACAGGGCCAGATTGTATAATCAGAAGGTGTGTTCGGGAAGATGAAATGCCTGACATCCTTAAGGCATGTCATGATGAACCATGCGGCGGGCACTTTGCTGACAAGAGGACAGTCTATAAAATCCTTTCTCTAGGATATTATTAGCCTTCTCTCTTTAAAGATGCAAAGCAGTATGTTAGAAGGTGTGACAGCTGCCAAAGAGTTGGTAGACCAACTCCTTCAAATGAAATGCCACTACAGCCTCAGGTATGCATCGATCCCTTTGAGAAATGGGCTCTAGATTTCGTTGGACCAATTAATCCACCATCAAAGCAAAAGAAGTATATACTGGTTTGTACTGATTATGTTACTAAGTGAGTATAAGCGAAAGCATTGCCTTCTGCCACTGAAAATTCAGTTGTTCAATTTCTTTTTGAGGATATTTTCACTCGTTTTGGTGTCCCAAGGGAAATTGTGATAGATCAGGGCAGCCAATTTACATATAAATTGATGGAGAAGCTGATGGAGGAATACAAGATCAAGCACAGAACATCTACTCCATACCATCCACAATCAAATGGCCAAGTGGAATCTACCAATAAAGTTCTTGAAGGAATTATCACCAAGACTGTTCATCTTCATAGAAGAGATTGGGCGGAAAGGCTTCCTGAAGCCTTATGGGCCTATAGAACTACATGGAAGAACACAACAGGACATTCTCCCTATGAACTTGTTTATGGGAAGGAAGTCCTGCTCCCCATTGAGTTCCAAATCAAGACCTTCAAGATGGCAGTCCAATTGGGAATGAGCCTCTCAGAAGCCCAAAAACACAGAATGGACCAGCTAAATGAGCTAGATGAAATAAGACAAGATGCAATTCTAAGGACCGACCTAGTTCAGCACCAAAGATCTAAATGGCATGATCGTCATATCAAAGAAAGAAAGTTTCAGAAAGGAGATTGGGCTCTATTGTTTGATTCAAAGTTCAAAGACTTTAAAGGAAAGTTTCAAACTCATTGGCTTGGGCCATATGAGATTGATGAAGTCTTTAGCAATGGAGCAGTTCGAGTGAAAACTATTGATGAATTTCATATCCTCTTATTGTGAATGGCCATCGCTTGAAGATCTACCAAAAGCCACTCTCAAAAGAGGAGTTTGTCAAGTTGTTTAAAGAATATTCTGCAATCAGGTTGGTGGAGAAGGATTCTTCTCCTCCATCAGCCTAATCTTTGGTTTTTGAAAAAAAAAATAAAAAAAAAAATAATAAATGTATAGGCCTGAAAACCAGTCTCTGATTGGCAGTCCTATGCAGAAAATATGAGGTGAAAATCAGGGTCACCTGACACCTCATATTTTCTAAAAAAAAAAAAATCTCTTTTTCCTCCTTATTCCATCTCATTTCATCATTACATCCACTTTATTCACCATCTCATTCCATCATTACATCCACTTTATTCACCATCTCATTCATCCAATCACTCTCACTCCACCTCATTTCTTTCCATCCATCCATTCATTACATTCCATTCCACCAATAAAGTCATTTTTCAGATTTACTTCACATAGCTAAAGTTGTTTTGTGCAGCCAGAGGGTATCACTACAGTTTACGCAGCTGAGGAGCCAATTCCGCAACTGATATCCGAATTCCGCAGCTAATACACTCTGTCCCTGCAACAAAAATAAATTATGTTTCCAATCACTCTCACTCCACCTCATTTCTTTCCATCCATCCATTCATTACATTCCATTCCACCAATAAAGTCATTTTTCAAATTTACTTCACATAGCTAAAGTTGTTTTGTGCAGCCAGAGGGTATCACTACAGTTTACGTAGCTGAGGAGCCAATTCCGCAACTGATATCTGAATTCCGCAGCTAATACACTCTGTCCCTGCAACAAAAATAAATTCTGTTTCAAAAAGAAAAAAGTCTGCAGTCAGAAGTACCAGCATCATTAAAGGGTGAAGACACACAGCATATACAAAGGCAACAATAAATCAAAGGTTAGCATCATGATTAGCAAGGGAATCAAAATACACAAAGGTATGTTCTAAACCTCTAACTAACAGTTATATCATTATGTACGGTTATCGGATTATGGTATTAGGCACCTAGTGTAATGATTGAACAAGATCTCCATTCACTCCTCGTCCATTATGCTGCGTAGTCCACCTCACCTCCGTTTTAACGGTCCCATAATCGCTGTGATTCAAACCTGATACGGCATGCTCCCTTGCATTAATTCCTCGTACCAGAATGACGTGTCCTGTTATACCACGACACTTCAACTGATCATTCCAGGTGTATACAGTTACCCGACGACGATGGGATTCGGCCATTCTATCCTTTAATACCTTTCTATGCATGCATAACTTCATTCCTATCACTGTTCACTCCCTCGATTTCATCGATTTCACTCTCGGTTCATTCATTGTAAACTTACGCTACTCCATTCTCCTCATCTCTCCGCTTAAAAACCCTGACCAACAGGCTCGCAATTGCGTCACGGCCATTCTACTGTAGCCGTAATACCCACTACTGAACACTGTTTTCCCAATTTCCATTACGGCCATTCTACAGTAGCCGTGTAGTTCTTTGTTCCAGCCGTAATTTACGCTGAAGGGCACTGTTTTCCCGTGAAGTCTCTTTCCTCTAGCATCCAAACAGTATTGTCAGAGCAGCAAGAGAAGTTGGTAACCGAAATGGGAAAGCTATTAAGAGCAGAGCCGGAAGGTTCTAAATTTCTAGACGGTTACCCACAAACAAGGAATGCCCTGCAGAAGGCCAAGTGGTTAAAATTTATTCAAAAATTCAAAGGATACCACAAAGAAGTTACCAAGGCCTTTGCTCGGTCGTTTGATGGGAAAACAAACACTGTGGAGATTGGATACCTGCAATTCACTGTCACAGAAAGCAGCTTGGCTCAAGCAACTGCTTTGCCTCGTACTGGAGAGCGATGGTTCAAGAATCGAACTGTTGAAAGCCAAGAGTGGAAGAACATCTTGAAAAATCCAAGTATGGATACTACTATCTTCACCAAAGGAATACCTGTAAGTAACATTAAAAAGGAATGGACTGCCTTACTTTTGCTAGTGCAGAAATTTTTGACATGTGAAGGCAGATTTGGTACAATGTATGTTTATCACACAAAGATAATGATGCATTTTATGAGTGAACATACCATCAATCTCCCTTATTTCCTGCTGTCTAGTTTAAAGAAAATGAGTGCTACTGTGCAAAAACATGTGGGTAACATTGAGCCACACCTATACCACCATGGCCTCATCAAAATATTAATTGAAGAGCAGTTAAAAATCAGGAAGGACACATGGGAGAAATTCCTTATTAGGAACCATTTTCAGGAGGCGGCTGAAACCTCTGTTAGCTCTCCTAAAGTACCAGCCTCCATTAGCTCTCCTAAAGTGCCCTGGAGAAGTAGAAGAAAAGAAAAAGAAACTGCTGCCCAAGATACTGATGAAGAAGAAACTGTCCAAGAAATCATTGCAGAAACTCTTCAAGAAATTGCCCAAGAAACCATCCTAGAAACTGGTCAAAAAGAGAAGGGAAAGGGCAGCAAAACAAAAAGACAGAAAAGCGATAAGGGAAAAGCTATTTTGCAAACACCATCCCCTTCACCCGAGCCTTCAACCGAAGAAGATACCCAAACATTAGCTCATAGGCTTGCTCAGCTTCAGGAAACTGCCATCTCCAAGAAGAAAAGCACTAGCATACAGGTAAGAAGAAGTAGAAGGCTCATAGAAAGGAAAAGTGTGATAAAAGGAAAACAGTCCCATTTTGTTGACTTGAGCACACCTGAGAAGAGGCAAATTTAGCTAGACATTGACTCAAGTCCTCCAAGAGAGGAAAGCCCTTTTCAACAAGAAAGAGAGAGCAGCTTTCAAGGGTTTGAATTCAGACCAAGGCAAACTCCAGATGTTGACCCTGTTCAGCAAGAAGCATATGACTATTTAGAAACGTTGGAGCAATCTGTTGCTGGTCCTAGCACAGTCTTGCCCCTTGAACAACAGGTTCAATCTCTGAAGCAAGAAATATTTGAGCTAGAAGTCCTAAATCGCCACATTAAAAATGAAAATGAAAAATTGAAACAACAAGGTAACGTGGACAAGATGATCCACGACAATACCATGCTTCATTTGGGCCTTTGGCAAAGAAAGAATAGAAAGTTGAAGAGAAAATGCAAGAAGTTGAACCGGGCATTGATCAACTTAAAATTCAGGTGCTTGGTGAAGAAACCGAGAACAAGTTTGGCAACAAAGAGGAAGAGAAGAAGGTTGGATGTCTTAGCAGAGGCATCCGAGCATATGAACTAAAGGATTATGCCAAGTTTTGGTTGCATGAGGACATGCAACACCCTCAGAGTGGGGGTATGTTGAGCCTCAACCTTGCACTCACTTAGCTATCTTCCCAACAACTTCTTCCCATTCACTTCTTCCTTTTTCCATCTTTTCCTCCATTAACTTGTTCAAATTATTGCATTACATGTCTTTTTATCATGGTTTGTTAACTATGCTAATGTTTGACTGTTTGATTAGAATTTTGGAACATATACAGCAATTCCGCAGCTGTTCAGCAATTCCGCAGCCGTTCAGCAATTCCGCAGCTATTCAGAGATTCCGTAGCCTTTTTGTTGTTTGATATAATCCACATGTCTTCTCAAGGAACGGGCCACATGGGCATGTTGGGATGGATGTACACATGGATCGTATGCTATTGGTTGAGCCAAACCAGTCACGTATGCCCTTGGTCAACGCAGGTGTCCCCTCGGTCAAATGGTCAAGTTCCAAACGGTGGCATGGGAGCCGTGAGCAGCTGAGACACGAAACCATAGCTGGCACTTCCTCCACGCCACGAAGACAGCAAAAGACAAGATCCAAACATAGATTTACTTTCCATGATGACCGTTTCCTCCAAACGTGCACGGAGTTGCCTGCGTGTTGCTGCATAAAGTTAATTAGTTAAGACTGCGTGTTGCTGCGTAGTTAATAAGTTAGGCTGTAGTTTCTTAGTTCACGCAGAGGGTAGTTTGCCCCTGTGCTTATAAATAAAGCGTGTGCCAACGCTTATGGATTAGCTTTTTGAATATTGTAAGTGCTGCGCTTATTTTGTTATCAAAACTCTGTTTTAGAAGGCTGTTTCTACAACACTTTTTCACTGTATTTTGACATGCTGGATTTATAAAAGAAGACTATTTCTGTTCACCTTTTTATAGCTGATCTTTAGATGGTTGCGTGGATGGAAGGCCCCCATCTATGACAGCCTGTGTACATAGTGTTTGATTTCATTTTCCTGTCTTCAGCAATTTTTATTTCTTTCATCATGTATAATAGTTTACAGTTTGATTTCATGTCATTTCATTTCCAGCATTTATTTTAAACTGATCAGTATTGTTTTCTGCACGTTTTTACCCGGGATTATGTGTCTTTGTGTATTTGCTTTATCTCTAATGGTATTTTCAGTTGTCATATTCATAGTTGCTGCCTTTACTCTGTTTTTCTAGCTTAATTTCTAGTTTAGTTTCTCAAGCTGTATGCTAACACATTGATGGTCTCCTTATCATAAGTTGTTTATCTTTAAGAGATCAGAATACTAATAAATTACAGCTTGCTTTGAGTAGTTTTGGCTTATATCACTAACTCTTTCTTCACTTGTTACACATAACAATGTATGTTGGAAGCAGAATGCTGGAGAAAGGCACAGTGGTGTTATAATTTGTCATTTAGAGCTTTGTCACTTTTTTAGACTTATCTCTAACTACTTCCTAATCGTGTTTTACATAGTACTATATGTTGGAAGCAGAGAGTTAGGAAGAGATGAACATTATCATTGGTCTTTGAAGTGGTTTTCTTACCTTTTTATTTGCAGCAGCATGAGTAGTGACTAGTGCCATTAGAAAGTGGTTTTTATGCTTTGCTTTCAATTTCATTTCAAGTTATTTCCTTCAAGTTCTTTCTTTGCAAGTTTAGAAGGTAGTTAGAAACCACCAGTCACACACACTCACTCATCTAGAATACACCTTACACACACTATCACTCATCTGTTTATAAAACTCCATTCCATCTTAGGAAGATAAATTAACCACAAACAACACCCCAAACGACAAAAAGCTCTAAGAGGTTGCTTAAGTACATATAGTACACCTTCACTTCATCAGCTTACGAGCCCCGGGTTGACAATTAATGACATCAATTTAGGAACACTAAATTGACTAAACAGCTCGTACCATCATAGATGAAGGGGCTTCTGTGAGTATCCTTTCCTCAACTACTTGGAAAGTGCTTGGTTCGCCATCGCTTTTGCCTGAGATGAGAAATCTAACAAGCTTTGACAAAGGAACCAGTCGACCGTTAGGGTTCCTTCCCAATGTACCAATAACATCGAGAAGGAAAACCGTTCACATGAACGTAATGGTAGTCCAAGGACCCCTAGATTATAATATACTCCTTAGATGCGACTATATTTATTGCATGGGAGCCATTGTCTCCTCGCTCTTTAGAGTAATGTGTTTTCTGCATGAAGGAAGAGTGGTCAAGCTCGTAGACCAGCTTTCATTCCCCAGCTCACACATATCAAATAGTCAAATAACATCCCTAAATGGTATTTTCACGCAAAGAATGTCTCATCAATCCCTAGTCTGTCCACCTGATGAGCACGAGTGATTCAGGAGGACATGACTGAAACCTAGGGGGCATGCACCCTGGTCTGTTTCGGCAGGAAAACCTTGGGCATAGGGTAGGTTTCCGCGAAGGATATATGACTGGTTTATGAGATTATACTGGAATAAGATTCCTTCGTCAAAGTTATGTGAGTGGAGGCAAGTTGCACCGCTCACCATTGTTTATTTCGGTAGACATCGCCGACGAAGTGTTTTGTTTGCAATGCGGATGGAACAATATTTCGAAACCTCGAAATTTTTCGCTATACCTAGGGCCATGTAAACCTTTTAGCATGCAAGCGAAGAGCGACCATTTATTTTTTAAATTTGTAGGTCCTCTAACCCTTTAAACTCGTAGGGTTGGTCGTTTCCTAACTTGCATAAAGAAAATACGCGGGGCAAAGCTTTGTAAGGTGCAAGCTCCATAAAAAATGGCATCTTAGATGAGACATACTTATTATACGACTCGATCGAGTAGTTTTTATGTGGAGTTCAAGCTCGTTAAAAATTAAACATAAGCAATGAGCAAATGTTTCCCCAGAGTTTAAGCTCATTCATTAAAAAATGAACCAATTTCCGGCGAATAACCATCGTGAATGCATTATCATCAGCCTTTGAAGCCTTGGTCGTGCTCTCATCATCACCTCCACTCTGTATTGGCCGATCATTCACCTCCATTTGATTGTTTACCCTTTTTGAGGAACAGCTGCGAAGAGTGATCCTGTTAGCCATCCTTGTGACACTGCCGTGACTGGAAAATTCCAAACCATACCTGGAATCAGCTGCTGCCCGAATTTATCACTCGTTCCTCAGAAAATGAGTCTCCTTTAAGCTCTTTTCATCTGACTCATAATATATGAAAAGATTTCCGAGCAATTGGCCTCTCCAGCTCGTTAAAGTGACCGGAAGTGCTATCCTTCCTCTAGATTTTAATATTTTTGGACCTAAGGGATTATTACACAAAAAGATCGAGCGCTTGTTTTGTTCGGCTCGTTAAAAATACCAAAAATTCATCCCTTTTGTATTGTTTTATACTTTTTCAGACTTAAGGGATTATATGACGAAAAAGGATTATTGGAGTTTTCTTTACGTCCCTTTCAGAATCTCTAAAATTGAAAAGGACTGAGTTATCTATGTCGTTAAACTTGTTAAAACTGAATAGCGACAAACTTGTCCATACAAACAAGAATGAGTTTCACTGTCGCTAAGCTCGTTAAAACATAGCAACGGGTTTGCCCGAAGGGAAAATTATAGAACAATCATATGTTATCCTCCTCAAGCTTGCCAAAAATAAAGAGGTACTGGTCAACAATGACTGGCGAAAAATTGGGAAGAAAACTTGAAGAACTTTATTGGTAGCAAGTCGCTCTTGAACATGACACTTTCGCTCCGCGTCCGAGTCAGGTTGGGTTGTTCAGTTCACTGGTCATATCACCATTGGTCCATCACACCATCCACATTTGGGGTTAACACTACCAATCCATCATGTTAGTGTCACCGATATGTTCAAGAGAAGTCGCTCAGAGAATTCACCTGTGTCTCATCCACTGCAATACATTTACGCTCCATTCTTTCATGACTGCCACCCTGAACCTTATATCATCAAATTGTTTCACCTCCATTAAAATCATTTGCTCCGTTCTATGTCGTAGATGTGGGATTCGTTAAGGCCCTCCTACGACAGATCACTTCTTGTCGACATCAGCTCATTATCTAGGAAGTCGGTCTAGGAACAACCCTTTCAGTACTTTGAAGCTTGCATGCCTCAATCGCAAGTTTCTCACTTCCGTCGACAGGTTTACATCAATGGCCTTCGACCGAAAGATTTTGCGTGGTGTTCGACACCAAGTCCCTTTTTCACACCACGTGAATTGTACTGTCGTACCTTGAGGGTCATCATCATTATCAGTGATTCCTCTCACGCCTATTAACAGCTTACATCACTGGCTGGTAATCAGGCGATGTCTTTCCATGTTCGACTCCAGAACATCTCTCACATGGATCAACTTGTACTTTGAGTGAAGATCGAACGAGATTGAAGACCCCGAATCTAGTTTCATCCATCTGGGCTACGATAAATATTCAAGAAAATAAAGACATCAAATGTACATCATTGTTGCACAGATAATCATTCAATCTAAGGGATGATGGCTCTACCAGAATCATCAGTCTGCACACAGACAATTGTCTATCTTATGTACATGAAAATGAATTTATAAAGCTGAGCATGGGAATGCCACCTCAGCTAGATCATGAAAATATTATGAAGATAATGTATTGTATTGTATCTTATTATAGGTCACCTTCGAGCTCGAAAAAACTTCGGATCCTCATGATAAAGCATTTCACCCGAGATGGTCCCTAAAAGTGTTGTTCCATCCCCTAAAAGAACAAGGTCAGCTGATTACATCATCTCCCAGAAGTTCTCCATGAAAAACTACTTAGAACTGGTCAAAGCTGGACCATCTCACCTGCTCCATGGTCAAAGTGCGATGCATCCCACCTAAATTCACATGGTAGGTGCGATGCATATTGAAAAGCCCTTCTATGAGGTGTGATGGGCGAGAGTGGACAAATGGTAGAGTCAATTTACGAGGTGGATGATCATGGAATCTTCCAGAAACTTCTCCTGTGACACTTGCCTCTCTGAATTCACCCAGGGATGAGTAAGAGATCATCAATCTCCAAGTGGAATCAAGAACTATCAGAGAGAGGACACTAATCAAATCTCAGAAGCTAACTCACCTCCCTACAATCATCTATATATGGATCCCTCATCCCAGAGATCCAGAGGCTGGAATTTTGTATCTTGTAAGGAAGTGTTGCTGGTTTCTTGGTGTAACATCATAGTGTTGGGTGATCTAAGATTTTCATGAGGTGGAGAAGGGATTTCTTGCTGAGAGGATGATGCTGGGTCAGAAAAATTGGTTTTAATCCTCTTTGCTATTCTTGATATTAATAAAGCTATTCAAGTTTTCCTCCACATTCTTGTATGATTGATGATATATGAATTTGTGTGGTCAATATATATCTAGTCCTATATTGTTTATGATAGTAGATCTTTGTTCTTGGATAGTGTTATGCTACTTTGATTCCACAAGTGCTCTTTGAATCTGGGTAGATGAGGAAGCGAGTGGAAGAGATCTATCAGAAGGGAGAGGAATCAAGCAAGGAGCCAAGCACAAGACAGAGGTTGGTCTTCTTTGTTCCCCTCTTATCTACTTCTCATAAAGGAAAATGAAAGTAGTTTTAGTTTGTTTGTTTCTAAGATAGCTACCAGTCTTAGTGGGACTAGCAGCTCTGCATAGACACTAGATTTCCCGATAACACCCCTGTTCCACACGTCGGGGTAGGTTTTACTCAAATGATGTTTCTAAGCAAGAAAAAATGAATTTGGAAACACTGAGAGAGGTTTTTGTCCATAATAGGCCATGGAATAAAAACCTTCTTCACTTTTTACATAGGTGTCATGGTTTTAGAGAAATGTCAAAAATATAGTTGCCTTAGGAGAATCGCTGCACCTCTAGGGTGACCTTGGAAAAATCAAGATTTCTCCTAGCTTGGTTAGCCAAATGACTTGCTTGATGATTAAATGATAACTATACACAAATATATTTACAATGAGCTATCATGAGCTCACTTTAGAGTTGAGGAAGACCTTCAAAAGTTGACTGCAACAACTCTCTGCCTTTAGGCAACCTCATTTTGTACATTTTGACTTGTCTTGGGAGATTTCACTTTTGACAAGGAAAATGAACTCCAAATTGCAAAATTCAAGTTTTTTTGGAAATTATACTCAATAATATTTCCAACGAGCTATCATGCACCCAATTTGGACACTAGGAAGGCCTCCAAAACTTGATCTGAAAACGGTGCTATGCACAGAATCAGTGGCGCTACGCATAGAAATTTTTAACACAGGCTTTTCCAAGAGGTGCATAGCGCCACTGGCGCTACGCTTTTGATGGAGGCATGTTCTTGCAAAATGGCTTACATATTCGGAGTCAACATGAAAAAATATGCATTCTCAGAAATGGCTGAGAATTTTTGACAAGATTTAGGTCTCCAAAAGGGCAAAAACACCCCAAAAATGCTCTCTCTGCCACTTTTTTGCCACATAGGAAGAAGTCTTGAGAGATTGCATTTTTGGAGGGGAAAATGGACTCCAAATAAAAAATTCAAGCTTTCCTAGAAATTACACTCACCAAGCTTTCCAATGAGCTATCCTGCACCTGATTTGAACTTCGGGAAGCCTTCCAAAACTGGCCTGGAAAAAGTGCTACGCATAGAATCAGCGGCGCAACGCATAGGAGAAATTTTGCCAATTTTGCTCAAAACTCAAAATTTTCGCCTAGTTTTCTATCAATTTGAATTTTTCTCTCTCATGGTAAAATTCACGATGTATTTTGATGTAAATTGATGTACTTTGATGTAAAAATGATGGAAATTGACTTAGGGAGGTAGATACTTCAGTTATAGGTGGTTTTGAATTGAATGAATCTGTTTCCATAGTTTTAGAGGCAGGATATTCCACTGCCTATTTTTTAGTTCCTAGTTTAGATCTTGTTGAAACAACTCCTTAACTCATGGATTCAACCCCTAATGGCTAGAATAGGTGGATTTTTGCCTATATATTGTACTTTCTTAGTCATTTGTCAAGGTTGGACTCTTGTGGATGCATTGAGCTACTTTGTACATCACTTCTGCGGTTTGGCAAGGAAATAAACTAGGGTTTTGCAACATTTTGTGGGATTCTTGTGGTAATGTGTGTTAGCACTTGAAATTTCACCTCAGGCTGAGAAAGGTAAACCTCAAGGCTACATCAAACCATTTAGCCTCGTAGCTAGCCCTACGGGGCAGGAGAAGGCTCTCTTCGGTCAATCTCGGCAGATCTTCAATGGGATGAGATGACCAACAAGGTAACACTGATATTAGGCTAGTAAACTGATTAAAAAGGTTGATTTGGGGTTTTTTGGGTTTTTGGTGGCAATTTGAGGAATTGCAATTTTGGGTGCGGGGATTGGACACAGTTTCTGCAGGGGGTTCTTTGGGGCGAGGTAGGAGACAGTATTGATGCCTTAATTTGAGATGGATGATCAGGAATGAAAGATGAGGAGCTAAAGAGAGCAAACAATGACTTTGAATTCCCTTTAGACAGTAGAAAACATTGAAATTAAACAAATTTAAAAGCAGAGCATGGCTAGCATGAATTCTTACTTTAACACTTCATTTGTTTAATATGCAGAAGGAAAGAAAGGAGATGAATCACATAACACACTTACAAGAACATTAAGAAGCACTCCATCAATACATGAAACCACAAGAATCCCAAAAAGGACTGCAAAACCCTGGTCTTCCTTAGCCAAAAATTGCAGAGATACAAGTGAAATAATACAATGATAGCTTCTCCCTCAAGAGTCCAACCATGAAAATGAGCAAGAAAGTACATAATATAGATGATCTAACCGCTTTCCCTGCCTCCATGGGTCGAGCTCACTATCCTAGGAGTTGTTTGAACCACTTCTAAACTAAGCACTACAAAATAGACAGTCAAAACAACTTGCCTCTATAAACTTGGAAATCAGTTCATACATTCAATTTTTACCCTTTACATGAATGAATATTCTAGAAGAGTTATAAAGGGTAAAAGTGTCTAAGAAATGTCACAATTACATCAAAGAGGATCATCATTAACCTCACAAAGTCAAACCAAGTCAAATTGTGCTTTTCCGAGCTGTTACAGTGAAATCTGGCAAAGTTTGCCTGACGGGTCGCGCACATCTGCCTGACGGGTTGCGCACATTGGGAGCTCTGTTTGAGGCACTTGCAGGTGTCAGAATTGGGTGTAGGATAGCTCGTTGGAAAGGTCTGTGAGTCTACTTTCCAACCCAATAGGAATGTTTGAATTTGGAGGTCATTTTCCCTGTCAAAACGTAATTCTCCCAAGACTGGTTTCTGCAACTCAAAAAAGGGGCAGAAAGTCAAATTTTGCATGTATTTTGACCTTCTGGAGTCCCAAAACCCCATAAAAACTCAAGTCCATCCATAGGCATATGTAACTTTGCATAAAAAATCTAGAAATGCTGAGTTTTTGCAAAAAGGAGCTGTCATGACAAAGGGTCTCACCGGGGGTGAGACCCGTTGAGGAGCCAAAACCTGTAAATTTCCAAAAATTGCCAAAATTACCCAAAATTCTCAAAATTTTTTGGGATTTGAGCTGTGGCTAGGCTATTGAGTTCCATGATCCTTGAGTGAAGCCTTAGCCAAGATACGGAGGGCATTTGGCTTCTTTCTCTGTTTTTGAGCCTCGGTCAACCTCCTTTGAAAAACTTTCATTTTGGCTTTGCATACATGCATCCTTGCCCAATAATGATTTTTCATATTCCTCAGCAACTTTTTCTCTTGGTTGGCCTTAGCCAATAGCCTCTCTAAGTGTGCATTCACCTGAATGAGCATTGACTCTCGGTCAGCAGGCAATGGATCACCGGGTCTTCTTCGGTTCAAAACTCGGTCACTACGAATCCTCCATAACTCATCAAGTACTTTCTCCTCCTCCAACTGTTTGTTCCGCTGCTCCAGGTAAGTGATAGTCCATTGGGCACCCTCAAGTCTCCTTTGCAAAACATCATTTTCAGCCCTGAGATGCTGAATGATCTCCTTTGCCTCTCGGCTAGGAGAACTGGCCTCAAGATCAATCATCTCAGTGTTTGGAACTCCTGATGGACCCTCATGAATCATGGGCTGTTTGCCCCTCTGTGGTACCTGTGCTGGTGAAGAAAACGAGGCCCCTTCCACCTGATGTGGAGATAACACTCGCTGTGCTGATGATGAAGGCGAGACCCCTTCCACCTGCTGTGGAGATAGCACTCGCCTGGCTGCTGCAAATAAGGCCCTTGGGCCTTTCTGATAGGTGACCAGAGGTGTGGAGCTGACATGTCGGGTGACCGGAATATCAGGCTGCTGAGATGGTCCTCCCTCCTCCTGAATGATCTCTGAATGTGGCTGGGGTGGTACTATAAAAAGCTCATGAGAAATGAACTCCTCCCATGAGATGCCCTGCTGATCGAACTGATGTAATACTACAAGCTGAATCAAACCATAATGGCAAAGGCTCCTATATTGTTGTGATGGCCACCTTTGCCACCCTTATGTAGCCTCCTCTGTACCTCAATCTCGGAAACTGATGCTTGGTCATCACTCTGCTCATATGTTTCGGTTTTTGACATTGCTTTAAAGAGCTGAGTGGACAAAATGTACTGTTGTTTCTGCCTTTAAATGCTGATTTCTTTACTGTTTCAAGGGGACAAGGAACATGAAGGGAATGTTAGGGGAGGGACATTTTTACAAGGAGAATGGGAATACATGTATATAACAGGGCATATAGGGAAAAAATTTGCAAAAATTACTGTATATACATTATCAAATTCATGTGTTTACATGGGCATATGGAGAAGTAGGATTAGGGTTTGAGTTTTTAGTGCTTAGGGAGAGGGGTAGGGTTTATATTTATTTTACAATTTAGCAGGGGAAAATGCATGAAAATGCAAGGGAAGTGAAAAGGGGAAATAGGGAAACAATTACAAGGGAAAAATATGAAACAACAATAACCCTAGCACATTTTAACAATCAAACATTGCAGCCATATGGAGTCTCTTTTCTTGCACAATTTGATCTTCAAAACAAATTCATGATGTCTTATAAACATGACCAGCAACCATTTCCAAGTTGGGAGACCCTACCTCAAGCGATTTGATGATTTGGAGGGTGATTGAGAAAATTTGTAATAAGTTTGTAGGGAGATAGCTTGACGGGTTGCGCACCACGCCCAATGGGTCGCGCGCGCCTGACGGGTCGCACCCGTTGTAAAATTGCACTGTGGGAAACCCTTTGACGGGTCGCGCCCCTCTGACAGGTCGCGCACCTGGCTCAACGGGTCACGTTTTGCAGGAGGCGTTTGGAGGCCTTCCCAGTGTTGGAATCAGGTACAGGATAGTGCGTTGGAAAGTTATTTGAGTATACTTTCCAACCCAACTGGAATTTTTCAATTTGGAGTTCATTTGACCTATCAAAAATCAAATCTCCTACGACTGGTCAAAAAGTGCCAAATGAGGCTGCCTCAAGGAAGATTGCTGTTGCACTAAACTTTTGAATGCCTTCCTCAACCCCAAATTGAGCTCATGATAGCTCATTGGAAAGCTCTTTGTGTCTAGTTATCATTTGACCCATAAAGAAAATCATTTGGCCAACCAAGCTAGGAGAAAACTTGATTTTTCCAGGGTCCCTTTAGAGGTGTCTTTGATTCTCCTAAGGCAACGGTATTATTGACATTTCTCTCAAACCATGACACCTGTGCAAAACGTGAATGAGGTTTTTATTCCTTGGCATGTTTTGGACAAAAACCTCTCTCAGTTTTCCAAAATTAATCTTTGATTTCTCTGAAACATCATTTGAGTGAAACTTGTCCCAATGTGTGAAACAAGGAATTCTGTCGAAATGAAGCGAAATGAAGGGGATAGGGGGCTTCTAAATTCTTGAGGAAATTTTTGGGAGTAGGGAGGGATGTTAGGAAGTAGGGGAAAGTGGAAACATAGAGATTGAGTGAGGGGAAGGGGTCCAAAAGGGCGAAACACATGCCCAACCTAGAAAATTGCCAGGTTGTAGCTAGAAACTAGGGTTTGTGCAAAAATGAGGAATTTGGCGGATCTAAGGGATGGGAAGCATTTGGTAAGGTACTTTAAGGATAGGGGAAGGTGTATGAACATCAGGATACAAGTTCTGCTGATGATTTGACCTTCAAGAGAAATTAGCTTTCAAAACCCTAGGAGAGGGAAATGACCCTGCCTAGGTGCAACTGAAGCATGAACAAGGTGTAAAACGACTCATTAGACACTGACATGATAATGACAACCCTATGAATGATGATAGACTCAGCTGAATGATGACATGGACCGACATTTGGACAACTTTAGAAGGAGTGAAAGCAAACCCTAGACCTAATGCCTAGTGACCAAATTTTGCTTGAAAACTCTTTGAAATGACAAAATTTGACCTTGACACTCTGATACCACTTTGTAAGAGCATATTTGATCACTGGAGGAAGGCTGGAAAGACTGACACTAACAATGTGAATTAGCATTTTTTTCTTCTTTGTAATTTAGTTGATCTTATGTTTATGTGTTCCATCATCTCTCTCTTTCAGCATAACTAAATGAATCAAGTTTAAAGGTGGAATTCATTGGTGTTTCAGTGCTCTACCTTGGGGTTTATTTAGTTCTACATGTTTTCTACTATTTGAAGAGGACTCATGACACTTGCATGCCCTCTCCAGCTCCTCACCAGTCTTTAGACTCACCATTACACTCATTTCAAAGTGCTAAAACACTTTCCTACCTCGCCCCACAGAAACCTCTGCAAATCTGTGTTGATTTCCCGGACCCAAAGCTGCCTTCCCCATCTGATCCAACAACCAACCATTAAATTCAAACAAATTCCTCTGAGCAAGCATACCTAGCCTAAAATTAGTTTTTATATCAATCATCTCAAGCCTTCCTTGATATATTTTCATTGAGATTGACAAGGAGAGAGCCCTCTCCTGACCTGGTAGGGCTAGCTACGAGGTTAAGTGTGGTTTGATGTTACCCTAGACCTGCCTTTCTCAGCTTGAGGTAGATTTAGGCCCTAACACAAGTGACAAGTGTTGATCATCTACAAAAATCTTCCTCAAATGAGGAGTTAAATCCGGTAGGTTTTAAAGAGCATAATGATATAAAATTTGAAGAGCATATGATGTAGATGTTGAAGGTGGTGCTTCTGCAATGAATTATAGTGCAAGGTGAAAGTTTAACCAAGAATATTAGTGTTAACAGAGGTGGAACTAAAGAGGATATGCTGAAGGAAATTGATGATCTTTACCTCAATGCATGCTTAATAAGAGTTGCAGTGAGAAAATATGGATCTCACCAGCATCAATACATTATTGGCTAAATACCTCATGCAAGGAAGAAGAAGAAAGGGGTTATTACAGTGTTAATTGAGAAAAATGAGGGAATAGTTGATTGGTGTAAGGAGATACTTGAAATTGGCCATGACCTAGAGTTGATACAGCTTAAGGCTAACGTTGCTCCACTTTGAGTCCATTCAAAGATGGATTTTAGGGAAATTAGGGTGTGCAGGAGTTAAGAAAATATATCAATAGCTGGCATTATGAACAATTGAAATCTAAATAGAGACAAAGCTATGGATTTACACCCTATAACTATGACCAAGTTCTATTACACTCTATCCAAGGCATACGAAGATCATCCATACAGTTTACAAAATATATATGCAATTGTGGTGAGTTTCCTTTCCAAGTGTGGCATGTGGATAAATGCCAAGAGAATGAGTGAAAATGTGCCAAAGTGTTTCCTAACAACAATGTGGATGACTATATTTTTTTGTGAAATTACAATTGGTTTATCAATGTCTAGGCTATATTTGTTTTAGGGAAATAAAAATATGAATAACCATGTCAATAATTATGAGCAAGGAATATCTGTGGTTGCACATCCTAATGCATGGATGACTAAATAATTGTTTATGATTTGGCTATACCATTTTGTCACCTTTCACCTAGAGGAATCTATCTTACAAACACATACTTCTTAATTTTTTATGGCCATCACAACAACATAGTTTTACAAACCACAGAGGAAAACATGATAGGAATACATAGTGTTGGCACAACTTAGAAAGTACTCATAAGTTACAACCCCTAGAAGTGTGTTTGGGCCTTTTAAGAATTATTTAAGGTTTGAGAGAATAAATTGGATGGCAAAGAACCCATGGAGAGAGCTAAAAAGGTTCGAAAAAATTGAAATCGCTAGCATATCTATTGAAAGGACCTTGACACCCTCTAATATTAATGTGGAATGTAGGTGTAAAGGAATTTGGCTAGTCAATTATGGTGCTCTTACCAGTGATTTGGCTTGTAGCCAAGTTTTTGAAATACCTAGTGATAAAGATGCAAAAGTTGTTATAAACATGTTGAGTCTACCTCAAGGATGTTATCATCTATTAGGTGATGATGATGAACATGGCAATGCTACTTAAGAATATGATGGAGCAATTCAAGAAAAAATAGTATTTGTTGATGACAAAAACCACATACAAATTTTACAAATGCTAATCAAAATGAAATTGTTGAAATGAATATGATTTAAGGTGGTCGAGTGATGGGAAGAATTAATGAGCAATTTTCATTGCCAAGCCTAGTGACCCTGCATGAGTGGTTAGCGGAAGCCATGATGAATATGGATTGAAATTATATTTATGAAGACTAATGAAGAAATCCTTAACATGCCTTCATTGGTGTTAGGCAATAAGGTGTTCATGTGGTGGGGACTAGAGTTACATAAATATTTTATTGTTGGTCTATTAAAGTCCATCATTCAAGGTAGGAATCATTTGTTGGTTGGGTAAGATACAACTATTTAGGTAAGAGAAAGGAACGTTGGTAAGTAAGGGGGCCTTGTTTCATTTTCCTACTTTCATAAAGCCTGCTTAAAGGGGAGGGACTTTAACACACTGACTCAAAATATAATATTGCATCATAAGACCATAGGTAAGGTTCATGCATATGGGATTCCCTCAATTCAACACTTCATGGCATGGTAGAATGACTTTCATAACTCATATATTTCTTGAATAACATAGTGTAATGACCAAATATCATATGGAAGGATGAACTACTTGAAGGTCGATGGTTTAAAAACTACCCGGAGAGTGAATGAAAGTGTTTATAAATTGCCCCTGCAAATATAACAACTTATCCTTACAATGAGGCTGAAAATTTGTAGAAGCAAGAAAGTCCTTTGTCACAATTAGGCTAGCAGTTAAGAAATTGTTTGATATGGAATCAACAAGCTAGTGATGGAGACACTCAAGGAAACAAAAGTTGGGAGAAAAGTAAAACAAAATTTGTACAAACATTAATCTCTCATAGCTTGACAAAAGTGGTAGAGAAAAGATTAATCTCTCCTACCTTGATAGAACTGGTGGTCAAGATCAACACATGCAAGAACTTTGTTGTGGAATATTATCAAAACTAATAGAAGGATATGAAAGATTGTACAGTAAGAACCTTGACAAACATGGCCACTGAAACTTGCAACATTGTTTGTAGGAAGAGAAAATTATGTTTCTTTTTCCAAACATGTATGTTATTATATTACAGTTTAATGAATATGTTTTCCTATTATCATATATGGCTCCATAATCTAACAAAAAATTTGCCAAGACTTCATAATGTTTTATTATTCATTGAAAGATTTGCCATGCATTTACAAGATAATATAATATGGTGAGAGATTAGCCAAACAAAATTATATGTACATATTATATTATTGATAAAATCACCTCCCATTTTTCCTATGTATCATGGGGATTCACCCATTTATTATACATATAAATTTAGGGTCGTTCTTAAAATTTTCTCTGGTCACCGGCATGAGAGTCCTTATTAGATGGAGGTGGTGGAACAGTAAAAGCTGGTCTGGGTGCATTTGCAATCTTGTGATAGAGCGTGCCAGACTGAGTGTAAATCAAGTCTAAGTATTGGGCAGGAGAAATTACTTGCTCTTCAGTGACAACTCCTCCTTTAGCCACATCGTTAGTGATAGATGGAAACAAGGACTTGATAAACCATTAAGCTAAAAGCTGACCAGGAACAAAATTTTTGACCATTCGATGACGATGATGCCACTCATGAATATGATCAAACATGTGAGTAGCAGTGGTCTGTTTAAAGTTGGTCAACAGTTCCGTTCCAGTTTCATATTTGATGGGTAACTGGAAGTGGGTTAAAAATGTGGTGGCTAAGGATGTAAATTTGTCAAATGAAGCTCGTGGTAATTCAATATACCACTTTGCAGCCAGACTAGTAAGTGTTCGTTGGAAAAGACGTAGTCTAACTAAATCATCATTCAGGGAGTTGGATGAACACCATAAATGAAAAGTCATGACATGGTTGGACGGATCTTCTCGAGGGTTTCCATTCAAAATAGGGATATCAGAAGGAAATTTATGAGGAATCAACGACCACCAAGGTGCATAAATAATGGGATCATTGGTAAGCCGATTTAAATCTGGTAATTCAATTATTGCGACAAAAGGCAACTGCCAGTTTAGGTTAGGTTGAGTGTAACCAGGGTAAGATGGAATTGCTGGGCAATAGGCCTTTGCATACCAACATAAGGAATCTATTGCTAGTAACCTTGATAGGGGTAAGTTTGTTGAGAAAATCCGGTATGAGGTGGTTGTTGGGAACCAGGATACATTTGCTGTTGTCCAAACCCAACATGGGCTTGTTGACCAGGACCTAGGTAAACTTGTTGTTGACAAAACCTAACATAGGCTTGTTGACCAAGTCCAAGATAAGTTTGGTATTGTTGGAATTGTTTTTGTTGATATTGTGGCTGCCATGGTTGTTGATGTAATGATTGTTTCCCACCTATGTAAGTTTGACCAGGTTGTGAATAAATTGAACCAATATAAGTCCAAGTCATTCTAGTAAATGGTAAACTTGCCTGAGGTTGTTGGATTCCAGGCACAAATGGTTGTTGTAAAACGACCAGAGAAGACTAAGTCTATAGACTTGAAACTTGAAGGTTAGAGGTTGAAGGACCAACTTGCAAAGGTTGAGATACAATTAAATAAGCTTGTGACTGTGGTAAAGTTGTAAAGATAGGTGTACTAGGTATGGATGAAATAGATTTCATTGGTTGTGATGGATACACAAGCCTTGGTTGAATGGGAATTGTAGGCTTCCACTAACAAACAGTCATTCCTGGTTGACCTAAATACGACAATATACTGCCATATGATTTCCCCTAGAAAATGGAGGATAAGGAGATTGGGAATATTTTTCTCCATATGGACTCTGGAGGTAATCCATTGTAAAGTGGATAATTTGGATGGTAACCAGATGGACTGGATTGATATTGACTTGATGGATCAAACTATTCTATATCCATAAGTGAAGAACCAGGTAAAATTCCTGTGGACGATGATGAGCCTCATGTGGGTAATTATATGGGCTCATTTTACCTCCTAACCTAGTCAAACCAACCATTCTCTTAGCTTATTACATGATTTTCTGATTATATTTATGCTTATAGAGTGAGTTGAGTTAGTTATTGTGCCATGTGGTCTAACATGTATTTAATGTAGATTATTGATGAGTTTCGAGGTCAAAATAAAGGATCCAATGGACAAATGGTAGCAATAACTTGAAGTGGAAAAAGGAGAGGAATTATAGGAGGGAATCCCCCTAATTTATTACTCCTCACTTTGAATTCCCCTTCATTCAGCTTGGAGTACAAGTAGCCGAATCATGCACTAGAAGGTAGTCGAGTAAGTGGAGGATGACTGACGGTTATCTCGAGTTTTGGGAGCCACGCCTCCCTGATTTTAAGGAAGTAGTTGGTAGCTTCATTTGTATAAGTAGAGAGGCCTAGGGCGTCACTAGGGTCAGATTTTTGTTAGATTCTTGTTGGATTTTTTCTTATGTAAACTCTGCTCCAACTTCGAGCTTATTATTTTGTGAATGTTTCATGTAATCTTGTTATTTTTTTGATAATAAAGATGGAATCCTTTTTGAGCTAGCATTGAGTTACCTTATAGGGTTGAAGCTCTTGGGTTAGGGCCCAATCCAAGTAGCCAAGCTCCTCTTTAATTGTATATTTATGTTTTATTTCAGTTTGTAGATTAGGTTGTTGTTAGATGTATTTCTTTTATGGTTAAGAATAGGTTTCTTTTGATGATTTAGTAGTATGATTCCATTTGTGCTTTCTATAGCAGGTTAAGAAGTGATAAAGAGAAGATTGATAAGGCTAGAAGCAGTGCCTTGGCCTCTCTTCCTCCCTTTGGGACCATGATTTGATTCAAAGACCCTCTTGCTGCCCCAAAAACACAGATTTTCCTCATTCATAGGACTTCTAGCGTTTGCAGCTTTTTAGTAGGTGAATAGTCCAGTTCTGCCTTGCTTTTGGATCTTCTTCATCATGCTCACTTCTTTATTTGCAATAGTGTTCTTTCATGCTCTCCTTTCTTGTAGCATTTCTCAGCATTTCCTTTCATAGATCATAGTTTAGACTAGTTTGATGCAAAACTGTGTTTTTCTAGATGCACTCATTTCTTTGCTTGTTTGATCTTATTGGTTGAATGTCAGTTCCTTTACAACAGATCTCTTCTTGCAGTAGGCCAGCTTATCAGCCATCACATCATCCATCTGATCCATGCCCTACAGGTCACCCAAACCTCACCTCAATTCTACCTTAGTTTCTTGCATTTTCCATAGAACTTCTTCCTCTCTCCTTGAGCAAACCTAATCCTCTTCCTTTCTCCTGGTGATTCTTGGTAGACCCTAGATGCCCTAACACCTCATTCCAACCTTCATCCACCTTTTCCACCCACTCTCACACCCTCAAAATAGTGAAAACTTCTCTCGGCCTCCTCCTGTAGGCCTTCTGTAGTGGCCTTGTTTTCCTCGTGTAGATTTCTTGTGTCCTCCTGCAGATTTTCCTGTAGGCTCCCTTTTGAAGGTCGAGTGTGGGAAAATCCTCTAGAAGGCCACTTGATACCTCCTAGGACCTATCCACACCATCCTACATCCACTCAAGTCCCAAAACCACCCTTCAACACCACCTATTTGCTGCCACATTCACACACAATAAATTATATGCATGTCAAATTCACATAAAAATACATAAAAATCCAAAAAGATGTTTTTTTCTTATTTACTTCCAGAAATAGCTTAGTTAGATGTTCTTTACTTCCTTCAATAGGTAATGGCATTCCTTTCATGGTTTTCATAGCGCTTTCTGCAAAAGTAGAATTAGTTGGTTAATTAGGGTTCAATAGGTTTGCTTTACATTTCAGCCTTTCTCCTTTTTGTAGTTAGAATAGCATCTATCTTTCTTTCCTTTCATCACATATAGATCTTCTTCTAGAATCCACAGAAGTTGGTTCAAGCTCCTAGTGATCTTGCACCGGCTGACCAAGTGACAACTTGCAGTGAGAACTAGTACTTGTGCATACAACACCGACGCTTCCAAGTTTGTTACGAACTACCAGGTTGATAAGAGTAAAGTAGGCAGCCCAGGAGTTGCAACATAGTTGCTGCAATATTGGTGCTCACCAGACAACATGGGTGAAGACCATGGGCTAGAAGCAACCCCTGAGTGAGTTCCAGATAATGATTGGTAACCTGATGGGATGGACAAAACACCATATAAATGTGACTCAGGTGTTGTGGTAAACATCAAAGAAGTAGCGACAGAAGATTCTTCCGCAGCTGTAATAGATGGTACATTCTGGGATGTTGGTTCAGCCATAGTCAAATGACCCAATAAATTTCCTAATGAATCAATGGGAGTTTGAAAGTAAACAGGATCAAAAGGAGCAGTAAAATGAGGAGTATGAGGATACATATAAAGCCGGGTCCAAAATGAGTTGGAGTTCTGGGTGTTTCTTCTTCAGATTCCTCTTCAATAGAAATCAAACCATGTGGAAGGATTTCACCGTTAGGTCCATAATAGATTTCTGGTGTTTGACTCTGTGTTAAAGGGGAAGTATCAATAGTTAAGATGTCTGAGTGATCCGAATCGGATCAATAAATGACTGTCAAATAATCCTGATTGTATAGGGACGAAAAAAATCCTTGAAGAATCCTAAACAGTAATCGAAAACACCCTAAACCAGTGGCCATGGTAGCCAGCGCGAAACGACGAGGACATCGGTCAAAGCATGCTGACTGAGGCCCATGGAGACTACACAGGAGGCTGATGTAGCCCCTAGGAGCCCTGGAACGAGAACAGGAGCTGATTTTTGATGTGCGATTAGCGCCTAGTGCTAATCGCGCATCGCTGGGCAAACAGGGCCGAAATGGAGGGGCCTTAAGCCCTTGGTCATGTTGGGAGCCGAAGAACCGTGGGTGGAGAAATGAAAAGGACTAACGTACGAAGGCAGGACCCATGACCTAGAAACCGACGGTTTTGATCGGGGCACCCTTGAACGGTAAGAGGTTTTGGAGGAGAGCGGAGCGATTGTGCCCAATAGACAGAAGTGGAATCGACAGGGAATTAAGCCACAATTTAAGGGGATTTGGAATCCGTTGACCACCACGATGGAGAAAGAACGTATCCATGACATAATCGAAGAGAACGAATCAACGAGTAGGCTAGTGCTGTTCCCATGGGGATGCATGTCTACTCCCCGAGCATTCATGCTGACGCGAAATAAGGAACTCCAAGCACGTAGGCGGTAGGCGAATCAACATAGGCGGGAGAGGAACTGAACAGGCATGGAGATCGAATGGCTAAAGCCATGAACTAGGAAGAGGAATAGAGATTGAGAGAGGAGGAATAGAGAAGAGTCCAAGCGACCAAGAGAAACAGTGAACAGTGAATCCTGAGAGGAGGATTGAACACAGAGAACAGTAAAGCCGAGCAGAGGAGACAGAGGGCTGAGTTGACCACAGGTAGTGTCAAGCACCAGATAGCTTGAAGATTCAAGCCTTCCCATAGAGGAATCTGTTCGGATTGAGCATCACAGTTAGCTCTTTCCACTGTAAACCAAGGGTCACAGAGCTGGTAGGAAGAACAAGAGTCTATGTACTCCGAGTGGCTTGGGGAATCCAAGAGCCACCCTACCAAGCAAAATCTACTTCAGGAGAACTCACATTGAGTCCCTATATTGTAATTTCTCTGCTGTAAGACACAACAAAACAAGGCCACCACTGAAGCTGGACCAGAGACGTAGCCCTGGAGAATAGGGTGAACTCCTTATTAAAATTGTTTGTGTCTTTGTGTTGCTTACTGTATTTCTCTACTGTCTTTCCATTTAAATGTCTGTGTATTGGAAATCTGATCGATCCATTGTTTCAATAACATAGAACACACACTAGCACATGAGTTTGTAATACCTTTTGTTTAATAAATCTTTAACCGAGTTCACTCATAGGGTGATTATCATATGAAGTGGTATCAGAGCTCTAGGCTGTAAGGTTAGACAAGCTTGTGTTGGTTTAGTTGTGAATTCTCACTAGATCAAAGCTCAAATTAGGAGAAGGAGAGTTGGTGGAAACTAATCCTGAAATTGGGAGAGTCTATTCTTGGAAGACAATGTCAGAAGAAGGTTCTATAGGGCCAGACCCTCAATTCATAGAAAGTTTCCTAGCTATAAAGTCTATGGTAGAAGAAATGTATAGGGACTTTAGAAATCATAAGGATGAAGATTCATCAAGCTCTAAGAAAGATAAATAAGAAGATGAATCTCATTCCCATGACCACTCCAAAGGAAAGGGGAAAGAGGAAAGCTTTCACACACCTCCTAAGAGCCTTGTGCATAATAAGAAAGCATCTTTGATTAAGTTAGATGTCAAATTTGATTTTCCTATATATGATGGAGAGCTAAATGTTAAAAAGTTGGACAATTGGATAAGACAAATTGATGTGTATTGCAGGGTACAAAACATAGACTCAGACAAGAGTAAGATTCAGCTAGCAAGCCTACACCTAGGAGGCACTGCCTTGGTTTGGTGGGAAGGCAGAACCCAAGATGATATGAAGACGCATGGTAAGACCATCTCTGTCTGGAGTGAATTTGTTTCTGCCATCAAAAAGCAGTTCTATCCATTGGCCTACATGCAACAAGCCATAATGAGTTGGCAAACTCTTCGGTAGTTGGAAGGGAAAAGTGTACAAGGGTATACTCAAGAATTTAGAAAAAGAGCATTGATGTTGGGTATCTCATTAGACTCACCAGAAACTCTTTTGAAGTACATTGGTGGTCTACACAGCTACATGAGGCATACCATCCTCATGTTTAATCCCACTAGTATAGATAAGGTATCTGTACAAGCTACTCATCTAGAAGCTAGAGGAAAGAATGGGAATCCAGAAGTTGGGGGACCATCCCAACCTACTGTAAGCAAGAGCAAGGAGAAAAGAAAGCAGAAGCGGAAAGCAAGGAAGGCTAACACTGCACAAAAAGGAAAAGCTTCATGCACTCACTGTAAAAAGGAGGGGCATGATGATGAGCACTGTTAGATTCTGCATCTAGAGCTGAGGCCTAAGAAGTCCGAGGGCAAGAAGAAGAAGACTGCTGCAGCTATTCAGAAAGATTTGGGGTCAAATTCAGGAGATGAAACAATCATTGTAGCCACAGGTATAAAAGGTAAGAATTCTGAAGCATCTACTACTAATTCTACTCAATATGTTATTGATGAAGAACATGAGAGAAAAAGGCATGAGCTTTTCCATATTCGAGTTGTTTCCAAAAATCAAAAGATTGATACTTTGTTTGATAGTGGCTCACAAGTAAATCTGATTTCTGAAGCAATTGTAAAGAAATTGGGATTAGCAACTGCACCTCATAAGAAGCGATACCCATTAGGATGGTTGAATGATAAAGCACAACTACAAGTGACTAGATAGTGCAAACTCAAGTTTTCTTTTGGGTCAGCATTTGTAGATGAGGTTGAGTTAGATGTAATTCCTTTGGATATATGTGGAATTGTTTTAGGAAGTCCTTACTTGTATGATAGAAAAGCTATTTTCTACAGAGATGAGAACAAGTATCTACTTGTTAAAGATGGAATCGAAAACTTTGTAAGAGCTCATAAGCTCAAGAATAATTATACTCTCATAAACTCAGGATAGATGAAAAGAATGATAAATTCATGCAAACATTTCTTACTAATCATTGTAAAGGAAAAGAAAACTGATAAAACCAATGTATTTGAGGGTTGTAATTCTGATCAGCAAGCTGATATAGAAAATATTGTTTCAGAGTATGATGTCTTGTTTCAAGAACCTCAAGGTCTGCCACCCAAAAAGGGAATAGTACATGATATTATTTTGCAGCAAGACGTTCCTTTGCCTAACATTGGGATGTACAGGTTATTTGCTTTAGAGAATGTTGAAATCAAAAGCCAGGTGCAGGAGTTGCTCGAGAAAGGGTTCATCAGGCCTAGCACATCACCATGTGGGTCACCAATCGCTTTGGTGAGAAAGAAAGATGGCTCATGGAGAATGTGCATTGACTATCGAGCACTGAATAAGATAAGAATAAAAAATCTTTATCCCCTTCCTCGCATAGATGATCTTCTAGATCAATTGAGGGAAGTTGTTTATTTCACCAAGCTGGATTTGCACAGTGGATACCATCAGGTCAGAGTTGCAAAGCAAGATTCATGAAAGACTACTTTCAAAACAAAGCAGGGATTGTATGAATGGTTGGTTATGCCTTTTGGCCTAACTAATGCTCCTGCTACTTTCATGAGATTAATGAATGATGTACTCAGACCTTTTCTTGATGATTTTGTTATTGTGTGTATCTGGATGACATTCTGATTTTTAGTAAAATGTGGGAAGAACATTTAAAGCATGTTAAGCAGACATTAGATGTTTTGAAAAGAGAAAAAATTTATGTTAAACTCTCCAAATGTGAATTTGGAAAAACCTCTCTAAATTATTTGGGTCATATAGTAGGGGGAGGTGAAATGAAAATAGATCCCTCTAAAGTGGTAGTCATCATAAACTGGCCAAAACCCAAGTCTGCTACAGAAGTGAGAAGCTTCTTAGGAGCAGCACAGTATTGGAGCAAGTTCATTTCAAAATTTTCCTCAATTGCAGCTCCCTTACATACTTTAATATTATTGAACAAGGTGTTTCAGTGGGGAGGCAAACAACAGAAAGCCTTCGACACCTTGAAAGAAAAAATTAGTAAAACACCTGTACTAGCACCGCCAGATCTACAAAGACCATTTGAGATCCAAACTCATGCCAGTGACTATGCCATGGGAGCAGTGTTGACACAGCACGGTAAACCCATATGTTATCATTCTGAGACTTTTAATCCTATAGTAGTCAACTATCCTACCTATGATAAAGAATTGTATGCATTAGTTCAGAGTGTGAAAAAGTGGAAACATTACTTAATGGGCAAAGAAATAGTAATACATACTAATCATCAGCCACTTCAATATCTACACTCCCAAACTAAGTTGCAACAATCAAGACATTACAGATGGATGGGTTTTCTACAATAGTTTCATTTAGTCATCAGATATAAAAATGGCATACATAACAAGGTTGCAGACATGTTATCTAGACCCATTATAAATGCATCTACCATACTTAAGAATAATTCTGTGCTGCATGAAAGCTACATAGAACAATATGCTCAGGACATGGACTTTAAAGATGTATATGCAACTTTGAGTCAAGGAAAAAGAGTAGAAGAATTGGACTATCATGTGAAGGACCGAATCTTATATCATTATGGGAAACTCTGCATTCCACAAACTGAGAGAGCAAAGATAATTAGGGAAGCACACACTTCTCTGATATCAGGTCACTTCGGGGTAAGTAAAACAGTTGCACAGCTGCAAAGGTTCTGTTATTGGCAAAAAATGAGTGAGACAGTTTCTAGATATGTAAAGGGGTGTGCTATGTGTGCTAAAAGCAAGCCCAGCAACAAAAAACTAGGCCTGTACACTCCATTGCCAGTTCCTTCTCACCCTTGGGAAAGTATTTCCATGGTTTTTGTTGGAGGACTGCCCAAATCTAGGAAAGGTCATGATTATCTATATGTTGTTGTGGATAGGTTCAACAAAATATGTATTTTGATACCCTGTAGTAAACAGATTACAGTTGAACAAACTGCAAAATTATTCTTTGAAAATGTATGGGTTCATTTCGGATTACCCACTTCTATTATATATGATCGAGACACCGATTTGTGGGGAAGTTTTGGTCTAGTCTGTGGGAACTAATGGACACCAAATTAAAGAAAAGCACAACTTTTCATCCACAAACAGATGGCCAGATAGAAGTAGTTAACAAGACAGTGATCCAATTACTGAGAGGATATTGCAGCAAAAACCCTAAGCTTTGGGATGAACACTTGTGTTATGTGCAGCATGCTTACAATAGAGCCAAACACTCTTCTACCTAGAGATCTCCTTTTGAGACCTGTTTTGATTTCATACCAAGGTATCCTTTGGATTTTGTCTTTGGTAAAGATACCATGGTTGATAGACACAGTGATGTGGACAAGGCAACTAGATTCATTGAACAGATCTAGGAGATCCACCATGCAGTACAGGAACAACGGGAAAAGAGCCAGGCCAAATATAAGGCTAGGCATGATAAGCATCGGATGGAGCATAGTTTTCAAGTTGGAGACCAAGTCTGGCTATATATTAGCAAGGACAGGATGCAAGGTGAAGGAAAAAAGCTAAAACCTATCAGGTATGGACCCTTCAGGACACTTGAGAAGATTGGTGAGAATGATTTTCGCCTTGATCTTCTAGCTTAAATGCACATCTACTCAGTCATGAACGCAGATTGCTTGAGGTTGTTTGAACCTTCAATGATTGAGGACCCTGAAGAGCAGAGTCAATTACCTTCTGTTGATGACCTGCTACCTGAATATCTTAATGAGTTGTAGGAAGATACAGTGCTGGACAGGAAGGTAAGGACGATGCACAGTGGGCAAGTGGAATACCTCAGGATTGGGCTTAAAGGTTCGAAGCCGAGCAGTGCGAAGTGGATTGAGATTAGACGAGTGAGACAACGGTTTCCTCACTTAGTCGATGCTTGAAGAAAACCAAATTTTGGTGGTCCAAAAGCTTTTCAGTAGGGAGGTCGTGATCCGAATTGGATCCATAAATGACTATCAAAGAATCCTGACTATATCGGGACAAAAAAAATCCTTGAAGAATCCAAAACAGCAATTAGAAACACCCTGAACCAGTGGCCATGGCAGCTGGTACGGAACGACGAGGACCTTAGTCAAAGTGCGCTGACCGAGGCACATGGAGACTGCGCAGGAGGTCGATGTAGCCCCTGGGAGCCCCGGAACGGGAAAAGGAGTTGATTTTCGATGTGCGATTAGCGCTAATCGCGCATCGCTAGGAAAAAAGGGCAGAAATGGAGGGGCCTTAAGCCCTTGGTCACGTTGGGAGCTGGAGAACCGCGGGCGGAAAAACGAAAAGGGCTAACATACCTAGAAACTGGCGGTTTTGATCGGGGCACCCTTGAATGGTAAGAGGTTTTGGAGGAGAGTGGAGCGATCCCACTCTACGATCGACGCGTGGTAGCAGAGGTGAGAGAAAAACCACAGTGATCGCGCGTTATCGGTCAAGAAAGTCAACCACGCTCGATATGCGTATGATGTTGGATCGGGAGGAGCCTAGATCGGATGGCTGAGATTGTGCCCGATAGACAGAACTTGAATCAACAGGGAATTAAGCTGCAATTTAAGGGGATTTGGAATCCATTGACCGCCACGGTGGAGAAAGAACGTATCCATGACATAACCGAAGAGAACAAATCGACGAGTAGGCTGGCGCTGTTCCGATGGGGATGTGTGGCTACTCCCTCAGCGTTCATGCTGACGCCGAATAGGGAACTCCAATCGCACAGGCTGTAGGCGAATCGACGTAGGCGGGAGAGGAACCGAACATGCATGGAGATCGAATGGCAAAATCCATGAACTAAGAAGAGGAATAGAGATTGAGAGAGGAGGAATAGAGAAGAGTCCAAGTGACCAAGAGAGACAGTTAATAATGAAACCTGAGAGGAGGACTGAACATAGAGAATAGTAAAGCCGAGCAGAGGAGACAGAGGGTCGAACTGAGCATAGGCAGTGTCGAGCACCAGAGAGCTTGAAGATTCAAGCATTCCCATAGAGGAACCTGTTCGGATTGAGCATCACAGTTGGCTCTTTCCACTGTAGACCAAGGGTCATAGAAATGGTAGGAAGAATAAGAGTCTGTGTACTCCGAGTGCCTTGGGGAATCCAAGAACCACCCTACCAAACAAAATCTTCTTCAGGAGAACTCACATTGAGTCCCTGTATTGTAATTTCTCTGCTGTAAGACACAATAAAATAAGGCCACCACTGAAGCTGGACCGGAGACATAGCCCTGGAGAATAGGGTGAACTCCTTATTAAAATTGTTTGTGTCTTCGTGTTTCTTAGTGTATTTCTCTGCTGTCTTTCCATTTAAATGTCTGTGTATTGGCAATTTGATCAATCCATTGTTTCAATAACACAGAACACACACCAGCACATGAGTATGTAATACCTTTTGTTTAATAAATATTTAACCGAGGTCACTCATAGGGTGATTATTAGATCATTGAGGATAAACTGTTCGATCATCTTCCAATACGGGAACAAATTATGATTATTCAAATTCAAGATCCAAGTGTTCTGGTGAAAGAATAACAAGTTTAGGATGAGCTTCTTGAACAACTTCTGGTCCAAAATTAACTTCTAGTTGAACTGTGATAGGTTCAGGATCAACTTCTGGTTGAACAAGTTCAAGTTCAGAAGTAATTTCTTGTTGAAAAAATTTGGGTTGAGGATCAAATTCTTGTTGGACAAATTTGGTAATTGTAAAGGTTCCACTTTAGTAGCAGATGTACCAGTAATTGTAGGAGTAACTACGGTCATAGTACTTATCGATATAGGCAACTGGTAATTCAGATGAAGAACCAGAAGTTTGTGATGTACTGGATTCAGTTAAACAAGACTTCTTTTGCCGGCTAGGTGTAGCTTTAGGGGGTAAAGGTGGTTTACTCGCTATCCTCTGCGAATGATGGGGTAAAGGTTGATGTTCCTCCATGATTGTTGATTGATTTTATTACAAAAAGAAATAAATGAAAAGAGGGTAATCTAGGCAAAAGAATTACCAAGAAACTGTGAATTGCAATATACTGCCTCAGTAAACCAAGGAATTAACATACGTGCAAGCAATCTCCCTGAATGTTGTGTTTGGTGTATCACAATGTATAAGGTGGCCGACTCGGTTACCTAAGGATGGATAGAAACCTAATGTAGTCCTCCCATATATACCTGAAAGTATGTGGAGGCCCAATCTATGTTAGCATTGTCTAATGCGAAACCACATAGTGAGAGAATTCCTTTATACTTTTCATACTATAACACCGCCCCATATACCGGAAGGTACGTGGACAAGCTACGATATACTTACGTACGTGGAATGATGTATCACACTTGAAATGTATCGCAAAAAATTAATGACAACTGCTATGTTTTATGATGCCATAACACGTCTCTAGCCTAGAACCTCTAAATGTTATGCGTTAAGTTACAATGCTCCATTAGGTTAATTGAGATAACTTTTAAGTTGATCTTGTTTAGCAGTTTGTATTTCAGGTTCACCACGTGATGTCTTTGAAATTCCTAGAATGCAAATATGATGAGAAACATTCTTTTCATTTGATTTGAACAATGAAAACCTTAACTACAAGGGATAGAGCAATAAAAATCTTTAATCAAAGAGCATAGAGCACATCTAATGCAACTGTCCCTAAACCATTCCTATAAGCACAAACAAACCTCTAAATGCATAGTGCATGTTTTTCTTTTCATTTCCCTTAATTTTTAGATGAACAAAAAGAAACTAAATGCACAAACAATCAATCAATACTTTTCACAAGGAATGAAGACTTTACGAAAGTTCCTTTTTCAAAGAAATGAAGACTTTACAACACTTCATTTTCAGAAAATACGAATAAATAATAAACTAACTTTGACAATGAATTGATAATGATAAAGAAATCATTTAATAAACACTAAAAAATCAAGGCCAAGTAGGGCTAGGAGGAGAAATACAAATTGATTTCAGAACCATAGAAAACATTGATCTTTCAACAAACAAAATCAAAAGCGACTTTGGAAAAATAAAACCAAAGGTGGGTTTTTTAGCCTAAGAGGGATCAACATAGGCCAAAGTGGGAGACAGTGCATTGCAGTGCACTGTCTCAGAGCTAAGGCTGCTTTGCAGTGCAATGTGTCAAGACCAACACTGCGCTAGTGCCAGAGAGTCAAATCAAGAGACATTCAAGCACACTTTTTTGACCAAAAACACTTCAAAATGACTGAATTAATATCAATAAGGTCAAGCAAAGTATTGGTGAGCTCCAGTATTGTAGAAATAATGCTACAACTCCTGGGGCTTCCTGTCTCTCATTTTATCAACCCGGTAGTTCGTACAAACTTGGAAGCAACGGTGCTATATGCACAAGTACTAGCTCTTGTCGCAGCTGTCACTTGGTCAGCTGGCACAAGTCCGCTAGTGCTCAAGCCAACTTCTATAGGCTCTCAGAAGAAGCTTTCTAATTGATGGACGAAAGCTAATCTCAAAGGAAAGTTACTCTACTTGGAAAAATGGACTGAAAGCAAATCAAAGCATGTAAACCTAGGAAACCCTAATTTAACTAGTCTAACCTCTACAATGCAAAACATGTGAATGAAACTTCTACCAATGCTGTCATTACCTCTAATAAGTGAAAATGCACGGATCTAAACTATTTGCATCATGAAAGATATGTTTTTGTATTTTTCCTTTAAGTGTGTGGAATGATTGTGATTTTGTGCTAACTAGGGTTTGATTGTGCAGATGGGATGGAGAAGGAAGGAAAGCGTGGGATAGGTTGGGGAGGCTAGGAGAGGTCCCTAGGGATCCTTAGCACCCATCGACAGAGGTTCCTCACATTCAGATGCTCAGCAACCGAGAGAGTGGCCTCCTACAGGATGGCTGTGAAGGATCCTACAGGATACTCTGTTTTCTACAGGATGTCTACAAATGGCTACAGGATGACCTACCGTGAGTGGTTGGAGTGATGGAGAAGTAATGGAATGGTAGGGGGAGATGTGTAAGGTAGGAATGAGGCTGGTGATGGCTGTAGAAGTGGAAGAATAGGATAGGAAGTGAGTGTAGGGAGTAGGTTGGAAGGTAAAGGGCTATGTCAACGAAAGGCTAGAGAATGGAAATACGTGAGGAGTGAAAGACTTTGGGTGATGGCAGAGTAGAGCGGGGGTCGAGAATGTGTTTGCATGCGTAGTTAAGATGGAGGACGAAGTGATGGAACGAGAGAGAGAGCAGTGTAAGTGAAACAAATGCTTATGACTGTCACTTAACCAAGAATGCATCAACCTAAACTACTTGTGCTTGTAAATTCGATGAGCAGCAATCTAAACGTGAAAGAGAACATGCATGAAGTTGTGGTAAGGAAGTGTGGTGCAGGTGTGAATCATGGAGAAGCAGCTAACTTAACGTGACTGTGTTGGCAGCAATCATGGAATAAAGAAATGCGTATTTTTGGTGGTTAATCATGGACTTCACTCCAATCCCAGATGAGATGGCAGTGAGCCTTAATAACCTTTTTGTTGGAGCTCCAATGGACTATATCTATCCTCTGCTACACTAAACAACTGTAAACAAACTCACCATAAGCAAATCCTATCTAACTCATGGAAAAGACCAACTTAACAACCTGTAATTCGAATTGCATGTGCAAATGAAAACTCAAAGTGTTGAAAACGAAATGGAAACAACACTACAGCAGAGGGGATCTATGGCTCTCAGGTTGGGCCCTAACCTGAGAGCTATAGTCTCCTTAAGAAAAACTCAGAACTAGATCACAAACTGCCTTCTTTATTCATAACTGATATCATGCCAAATTGGCTTACAAAAAGGAACGAAAACTGAACTGTGCTCCAAAATTACAATAGCAATACGAGAGTTTCAACAACCTATCTAAGGCTAAAGCCTTCATACTTATACAAAAACGATGATCCAACAAGTGTCCTACATTTTAGGAGCTCGGCTGTCCAACTAGAGTTTAACTGCTGATCCTGTAGGATGGTCATAATTGTTGTTCCTGTAGAGCAGTTTATAACTGTTGTTCCTGTAGAACAGCTAGCTGTTTTTTAAGCTCGGAGGGGAGATGGATTAGAGCTCGGATTTCTTGATGGGAATCACGAGGGATGTCCCTAGAACCGTGGACATCCTCTCCCAAAACCCGCAGTGCCACCTCGTTGTCTCCTTAACTCCTTTTTTGTTGTCTTTTGCTCCCTTTTAATGCCAAAACCTGGAATCAAAATGCATTAGTCACGTAGAGAGAGTGCCTACCCTTCTTCCTACAAACAACATGAATAAACTAAGAAATGCATGCAGAAGCAATAAAAAATGAATGGTTTGAGCAAGTAGAATAGGCCAAAATGAGCCCAAATTGTACCAAAATTGGGGCTCATCATCACCCCCCAGCTGAACCATTTGCTCATCCTTGAGCAATTTTGCCCCGGCTCCTTGTCCTTGGCCGAGAGCTGGGGCCCAGAACCTGCTCCTTCTTATCTATTTTTGGGGCCTCTGTTTTCTCTGCCTCAGGTGGAGACGAGGGTGGTGCTTCTTCCCCTTTTTCATTTCCTTGAGCCAGGCTTCACAAGGCGACTGGCCTATTTTCCGCGTCCAGGAAGTGACTTTTGGGCTTCCCTTCTCAGGGGTGGCCTGTGTTTTAGAGGGAGTTCTTGTACTGGGTGAAGTAGGGATGTCTCCTGAAGTGGGTTGGCTGCTGGGTGGAGGCTGCGACTTGTCTGTTTTCATTCTCTGACTTCTCCTGGCTTCAGGTGGTAGAGGGGTCTCCCTCTCCCTTTTCTCTTTTGGTTTTGGAGGTGTGCTGAGGGTAGCCAGAGCCGCTGCTACCTCCTTTTCTAGAATGCCAGCCTTCTCTTTCTTGCGCCTCGCTCTCTCGGAGCTCCTTGTGGAGGGTCCCTGCTTTTTAGATTTCGGGCTTCCTGTAGAAGACCCTGCTTTGCCCGTTTTCAGGCCTTCTGTAGAAGATTCTGTCTTTGTCTTCGGACTCTCTATAGGAGGCTGTTTCTCAATGACCTTCGAGCCCTTTGTAGAAGCCCCTCTTTCCAATCTCGGGCTTTTTGTGGAAGCCCCTGTCTCTATCTTTGGGCTTCCTGTAGAAGCCTTTGGTTGCACTTTCGGGCTTCCTGTAGAAGCCTTTGTCTCTGTTTTTGGGCCTCCTGTAGAAGCCTGTTCTCCAACGATTTTCGGGCTTCCTGTAGAAGCCTTCGTCGTTGCTCTTGGGCTTCCTGGAGAAGCCTGTTCCTTACTGATCTTCGGGCTTCCTGTAGAAGCCTTTATCTTTGTTTTCGAGCTTCCTGTAGAAGCCTGTTTTTGTGTTTTCGGGCTTCCTGTAGAAGCATGTGCTTGCGTTCCTATAGATGCAACTTCCGCCACCTTTTCTTGCTTGGATGCGTGGATTTTGCTTTTGACTTTGCCCACAGGAGCTGACGAGGTGCTTGGGCTGGCAGGGACCACCTCAGTCTTGACTGCCCTGCTTTTCAACCTCTGTTCCCTTGCTGACAGGATGGGGGCGTCTTCTTTTTCTCTGTCATCCTTTCCCTCCTCCTTTTCCTTTCGTTCTTCCTTCTGTGTCGGAGTCGGGACCTTTTTGCTTTTCCCTTTCTTACTCTTGGCTATGGGCTCTTCTTCTTCACCGCTAGAGGACTTCGTTTCTTCAAGCAACATTTTTATGTCCCCTTCCCGTGTTAAGTTCCTAAATGATTCCCATGCGAGGGGGACTTTATATGAGTGCAGTGCATCCTCCACAAGCAATTTTATTAACCCATGATGGGCTATCTGATCAGGGATTCCATCCTTGAGCTTTGTAGAGCACTCCATCAAGGACTGCAGTAAAAAGTAAGGAATGCTCAGCCTCTGTGCTGCAGGGAGGTCAATCTGGTGTCTTAGTTCATTGAGCAGCCTAAAGTGATACGCATATATGATGCTGTAACGACCCTCACAGGTGATATATTTCATAATTTGCAAACTGACTTCGTTCCACGGTGGCAACAGGCTTGTCCTTTTCACCCCATTTTTGTCCTCTGTGAATGATTCTTCAGGCGGGAAGAACTCCTTCTTTGCTTGCTGGCTCTGCTTCCGCTCTTCTTTATCCCACGGGAGACCCATAGGAAGCTCAGTGATTCTACTGATGGACTGCGGGGTTATCTTGAGGCTTAGGCCTCTGAAATTGACTGTGGCCAGCACCTGGGATTTAGGCTTCAATGCCTGCAAGAATTCCTCGGCTACTTCATCATCGTAGCCCTGTAGCTTATCACAAAAAGGCATCCATTGTGCTCTAGTGAAGAGCTCAACCACTGCCGGATTTCTCCTTAATGCATTTGAATCAGTGGGCTCTCGCCTGATAAACCCACCAGGCATGATGAACACAGCGGTTTTGACCAAAGGCGGTAGATACAAAGGAAATTCGGTCTTATAGACAGAGCATGCAATGAATTCACAAAACCGCAATCTAATGATACTGCTATCCTGTAGAAGCGATAGTATAGGCACGGCAATCCAATTTTTTATGACCAAACTGTGAATAATGACCTTGCCACCTTTGAAAACCAATTTCGGAAGGAGTTTCAGGGTTACCTCTTTTCTGCCACCTTTTTTACGTGAAGACTTCACCTTCCTGTAGGGACTGCTTTTCCTATAGATACTGCTTCCTGTAGGACTGCGTTCCTGTAGAAACTGTTCCTATAGGAGCAGTGTGCAGACTTCGGGGGGAGCTATAGTTGAACAGCGGTCGAGAGGTGCCTTACCAGCGTTCAGGTAGCCGAGAGCTTGGTGTATCAACATGCAGAGGTAATCAGAGGAGCTACTCAAGTTTTGAAGTGAGGTTGATGGATATACACGCTTAATCGAGCCGATTAGATTTTGAATCGGCGCAGCTCGTGGCGCGGGGGGTTAGCTGTCCCCGCCGGACCGTTGGGTGACGTCACCCATCATCCGCCTGCACATTCGCTTGCTTCTGCATTCATTCCCACAGATCTGCCGCCGCCCTTTTTGGTTAAACTCGTTTCACGGTTGACGGGACTGATCTTCACGTGCGTGCTGCGTGTGTCCTTTGCTGTGGCTGCCACCTCATCATCTGACTGTCCCTTCACTAGCCGATGTGGCCAGTCAACTGGCCTTACGGCCGCTCAACCATTCACCTTTATGCCATGCAAAACAAATCAAAGTAATATCCATGCGATTTGATGGAGAGAAGGATTATAACACTTACCTGCGCGCGTCTGCATATGATTTTCAGGTTTTTGGACGACAGATCTACCTGCTGCATGTGGCTTACACAGTCCGGAGGCTCGTGGTCACGGGATGCTGGCGCTGTGGTGGACGTCCTGGTTGCATGCGCCCGCGTTTTGCTTGCAGATGGCTGGCCGATGAATGGCATCCACTCCTGCAGGTTTGACTGCTACAGGACTCCCGCGGGAGCCTTGCAACAGTCTCACCTCCTTGGGTGCATGCTGCATGCTGGCGGTTCTGGCTTCTCGATCACGATCCCAGCGCTTCTGATGCATAACGTGGATGTGGTATGGCTCTCGGTGCTTGGTTTTTCTTTGACAGATGTTTTTTCACGAGAACTCATTGTTTTGTTGTGCTGCTGCAGGGATCTTGGTTGCATGGCGACGAGGATGGTGGAGCAAGATAATAGCAATGTTCAGGGGTGCCATCAGTGGCATGCATGCATTCAATCCACTCCTCAGTCGCTAGATCTTCATTTGAAAACACATTTCGGCCGTCGTAACCTTCTACAGGAAGTTTCCTGTAGAACACAGAGCTTCCTGTAGAATTTTTGCACTTTCCTGTAGAAGATCCGCGTCTTCCTGTAGGAAGACTGTCTGTTCCTATAGAAAACTGTATCTTCCTGTAGAAGATCCAAATCATGATAAAAATTGCACATACCTTGAAAAACGTTGTTATTCTTGGAGGAGGTGTTGATGACATCCTTTGATAGCATGATGAAGGCCCCTGGCTTGGAGTGGAGAGGCTTCTTCTCCTCCATAGAACATCTGCATGCAAAACTTTTATTGTGCTTATTGTTTTTTTTCCTTTTTTTTTCTTTTTTTTTCTCTCTTTTTTTTTTGAAATGATAGCAGGGGCGCCCCAAAGAGGTTTTCACCCTTGCTACCTGCCCTGAGCGCCTCCAAGAGGTTTTCACTCAAGGATCTTTTTTAAACCTTCTTTTTTTTTTTTTTTTTTGAAAGACAATAGGAGCGCCTCAATGAGGTTTTCACCCCTACTGCCTGCCTTGGGCGCCTTAGAGAGGTTTTCACCCAAGGATCTTTATTTTTTTCTCTTTTTTTTTTTTTTTTTTTTTCTTTTTTCTTTTTTCCTCAGGGTATGCCCAAAGTGGAGGCAGAACCCTTCTCTATGACCAAAACAGATTTCTCCATAGTGTTGATAAACTCTTGCCTTGAGAGAGGTCTTCTGTAGATCTTCAATCGGTGCCCATTGACAAGCATGGGAATGGCTTCCTCATAAATAGTTCGAATGAGGACAGATCCATTGTCATGGCACTGCTCCACTACATATGGCCCTAGCCATCTGGTTCTCAACTTCCCCTTGAAATCTTTGAATCTGGAGTCATACAACAAAGCCCAATCTCCCGGTTGAAATTGCTTGTCATGGATATGTTGGTCATGCCACACCTTCCTCTGAAGTTGAACCACTTCTGAGTGAAGGAGGGCCTGCATGCGGTGCTCATCCAGCCCATTCAGCTGCAACAACCTTTCTTGCTATGCATGGCTGAGATCTAAGTCCAGCTGAGCTGCCATCCTCAAAGTGTTATACTCAAACTCAATGGACAGCAAAGCTTTCTTCCCATAGACCAGCTCATAAGGTGTGAAGCCGGTGGTGGTCTTCCAAGTGGTGTTGTAAGCCCATGTGGCCTCAACCAGGCGATCTGCCCAGTCCTTTCTGCTGCTGCTCACCACTTTGGTCAAGATCCCTTCTAAGGCTCTATTGGTGACTTCCACCTGCCCATTTTCTTGAGGGTGATAGGGGGTGGAAGTCCTGTGCTTGATCTTGTGATGAGCTAGAAGATCTTCAAATCAAGTTGGATGTGAACTAGCTCCCCTGATCGGTCACCAGCTCTCTTGGGTAGCCAAACTTGTAGAAGATGTTCTCTCTTAAGAACTCGACCACCTTCTCTTCTGTTGCTGCTTTGATTGCTTTAGTCTCTGCCCACTTTGTCAAGTAGTCAGTACACACAATGATGTAGGATCTCTGCCTCGAAGAGGGATTGATTGGACCCACAAAGTCCATGCCCCACTTCTCAAATGGCTCAAGAGTCACTTGAGGTTGGAGAGGCATCTCATCCCTTTGGGTCGGTTTCCCCATTCTTTGGCATTGGTCACACTGGCTGACATATCTTCTGACATCTTGATGAAGTGTGGGCCAATAGTAGCCTGCCTGCAGGATCTTGAAGGCCGTTCTCTTTGCTGCAAAATGTCCTCCACAAGGCCCATCATGACAGGTGAGGAGGATGTCAAAGACTTCCTCTTCCCTTACACAACGCCTTAAGATCTGATCAGGGCCAAGCTTGAACAGGTTGCCCCCGATCCAAGTGAATGAGGCACTTTTTCTGATGATTTTGCTCTTCTCTTTTGAAGAGAGGTGCGGAGGGAACTGAGCTGAAACAAGGTAGTTTGCTATATCAGCAAACCATGGAGAGAGTACTGAGATAGCAAACAGATGCTCATCAGGCATCTGGTCATCCACCGTCCCATCTTCACCTGCAGGCAAATCCAATCTAGATAAAAAGTCAGCAACAACATTCTCTCTACCTGGTTTATCAACAATGGTTAGATCAAACTGCTGCAATAAAAGTAACCATCTAATAATACGAGCATTCACATCTGGTTTATTCATCAAATATCTAATAGCAGCATGGTCAGTATGTACAAAAGTCTGGTAACCAGTAATGTAATGACGGAACTTGTTCAGTGCATGGACCACAGCTAAGAATTCCTTCTCGGTTACAGTGTAGTTCAGCTCGGCTTTGGACAAGTTTTTGCTAACGAAGTAAATGGCATATGGAAGTTTTTCCTCAACTTGTCCTAAGGCTGCACCTATGGCTTTGTTTGAGGCATCAGTGTGGATGTGGAAAGGTAGGGCCCAGTTTGGACCTCTCAAGATTGGTGCTGACACCAACTTGTCCTTTATCTCATTCAAACTCCTCTGACAATCGTCAGTCCACTTAAACTCCACATCTTTTGCCAACAGACCAAACAATGGTGAGGCTAACTTGCTGAAGTCCTTAATGAATCTCCGGTAGTATCCTGCTAATCCCAAGAAACTCCGGACATCCCTTACTTTTTGAGGAGGTGGAACCCTCTTGATGAGAGCAATTTTGTTTGGATCCACCTGCAATCCTTGGGAAGAAATAGTATGGCCTAGCACGGTCCCCTCAGTCATTAGGAATTCACATTTTTCAGGACTAAGGGACAAGTTCATCTCAGTGCACTTGGTTAGGACCTTTCCCAAGTTGGACAATGCTTCCTGGAAGTTGGCCCCATAAGGAGTAAAGTCATCCATGTATATTTCCACTGCATCATGGACCAACTCCGAGAAGATGCTCAAGACAGCTCTTTGAAAAGTAGCAGGAGCATTGCATAGCCCAAAGGGAAGGATTCGGTAGGCAAAGGTACCCCAAGGACAAGTGAAGGTGGTCTTATCTTGGTCTTCCGGGCTGATTTGGATTTGATTGTACCCGCTAAACCCATCCAGGAAAGAGAAGAACTTCTTTCCTGCCAGTCCATCCAACACTTGATCTATGAAAGGTAGAGGGAAATGGTCTTTCTTGGTAGCTTTGTTCAACTCACGGTAATCTACACAGATCCTCCACTTCCCATTCTTCTTGGGAACCAACACTAGAGGGGACACCCATTCACTATCTGAGATGGGGTAGATGAATCCGGCATCCAACAGTTTTTGCAATTCTTCCTTGACAATGTCCTTAAGGGCTGGATTCATTCTCCTCTGGGGTTGCCTAATTGGTTTACAGTCCTCTTTGATGTATATATGATGGGTACAGACCGAGGGATGGACTCCTTTCATCTCCTTATAGCTCCAAGCAAAAGCATCTAGGTGGCTGGCCAATAGGTTGCACAGCTCCTTTTCCTGAGAAGGAGATAGGGAGGAGTTGATTTTCAATGCTCTCTCAGGGCCGAACTCCACATTCTTAACTCTGGGAGTGACAGGGTTGGTTGTGCAAAGATCCACTAAGGTGCTAGCTTGGGCATCCTCCACCAATTTTTCTAAAGGTAGGGCACTGGTAGGTGGGTTTTGGATCAAGTTCTCGATCAAGTCATCCTCGGTTGGGGGATTTCTTCTATTGGTTTCTATGGTACACAGAGGTGCTGAATACACCTCGTCTTCTTCTCCTTCTTCCAACCAGAGTGGTAAATCATGCTCCAAAGAGGGTTGGGCAGGAAGGTATAGGACAAGTTGCTTGGACATAGGACCATTTTTGATGGTCATATTTCCGGCACGACAACTGATATAGGCATCTGTAGTGGCTAACCAAGGCCTTCCCAAAATGAGGCGATATCCAGTAAGCTTTGCCTTTGGTTGCAGAACCAAGAAGTTTGCAGGATACTCCCAAGAGTCAATAGAGACCAAGACATCCTCCACAATCCCTTCGGGAGTCACAGTGGAGCGATCTGCTAATTGCAGTACTGTCGAGGTCTTCCTCAAGGAACCTTGAAGATTGAGCTTGAGCATTGTATCCCTGGTCATTACATTAATGGCAGCCCCCAGATCAATCAGGGTGTGGGGTATGATGGTGCCATTGATGTGGACATCTACTACAGGACTTCCAGGATCTAAGTACTTTGGGCAGATGACTTGTCCTAGCATAAGGTCAGACAGTTGTCCTATGACATTGATAGTTGAAGCATCTTTCTTCCGTCTGCCTGGATGTTTGAAACACTTCTCCTTAACCAGCTTGTTATAGATAGGCACATCCTTGATGGCTTGGAGAAGTGGGATTTTTACACACAACTGCTTGAGCTCACCCAAAAGCTCATCTTCTTCTGGGCATGGAAAATTTTAGGGGCTAATGTTCGCCCAGTGGGCTAATTTTCCATGATTTTTCCACAAAAAAGATTCGCCAATTTCCAATTTTATAAAAGACGATTCGCCCAAAGTTTAGAATATAAAATTATTTTACCTTAAAAATCGCCAACATTATATAGAGACTATATATAAAATAATTATAAATTTGATTAATTTTACAAATATATCAATAAACATTTATAATTTTCATATTAGGGATTAGTGAGATTCGCCAATGTTTTAAACTTCAAGAAAATTTTCCATCCTTAAAATTTTCCTTGCTTCTGGGTTAGGTTGTGTAGTGGCTGTTAGTCTCTCAGGAAAGGGTGGAATAGGCTTTGGTTCACTCTCCTGATGGTTTTCCTCATCCTCTGGGGGAGGAGGTTGGCGATCTGGAAGAGTCTTTCCAGATCTAAGATTGATCTCCTGGATCTCCACAGCATAGGTCGGGCATGAGGTCTCCCCAGTATATACCTGCTGAGCCTGTCTATTGTTGTGGTTCGGGTTCGGTTGAGTAGGCATCTGAGGTTGCCTAGGAGGAGCAGGAGGTAAAGGCTGAGGTTGAACTGGTGGTGGAGGCAAAATGGCAGGAGGAGTGTTGTATTGGGGCCTCCACCCCGACTGAGGAGCACTCCATTGAGGCTGCGACTGGGTATGTGAGTGATATGGATGAGAGGGAGGTTGAGTAGGATACTGAGGTGGATAAGACCATGGAGGAGGCATGCACCAAGAAGGATGAGCAGGGGGACCCCAAGAAGGCATAGGAGTCGATTGGTTGGGGTTGTAATAAGCTTGAGGTGCCCCTTGCATCCCCTGCTGATAAGGTCTAGATCCTTGAGGCCTCCGTTGGTTGATGAAGTAGAGAGGTTCAGTGGGGGCTTCCGTTCCTTGGTACATGGCTTTAAACCCAGGTAAGGTTGGACACTGATTTGTTGGGTGGTCCTCCTCACAAACGAAACACACTTCAACCGAATGCAATGGACATTCGTTCTTAGGGTGTCTTCTGGTGCACCTAGGACAGAAGACAGCCAAGGCTCTCTCAGCTTCTTCTTTCTTCTGCTGGATCCTGAATGTGTCCAGCTGCATGGCAATGGTCTGTCTCATCTCACTCTTAAGATCTTCTAATTGGTTTGTAAACTCATGTTTGGAGAAAGGGACACCAGTGGAGAGGAGATTTCCTCTACCTCGTTTTCTAGCTGCCCTGGAATGATTTCGAAACACAGTCTTGATATCCTCATAAGGCAGTTGGTAAATGTCCCCCCCAGCTAACATGTGAAGGGTGTCTAAAAGATCTTCAGGGACTCCTCGGAGTAGAACCAACTTGAGGGATTCAGGGTCAAGTGTGCACCTGGCCCGTTTATAGCTAAGTTGGAACCTCTCCTCATAATCCTCTAAAGACTCATCATTCCCCATGGTCATTCGAAAGATCTCTCCCTTAGTTTCCTTGGACCTACAATAATCCCTATACTTGGTATTGAAGGCTTGATGCATCTGAGCCCAAGTAGCTATGCTATTCCCAGGTAACCCCATGAACCAGCGTAGGGCTGCATCCTTAAGGGTGGAAGGGAAAAGCTTCAGCTTTTTCTCATCTTCAGTATAGTCATAGGTTCTACAAAGGACAACAAACTCAAACAAGAAGGTATCAGGATCCTCAGTGGTCAGTCCATGGAAGTGAGGCAAAGCAGAGGGGCTAATGTTTTTCATTTTCATCTCCCCATTGGTCTCTCGGATGGGGAAAGCTCCTTCTATTCTCTCATCTTCTCTATTGTCAGCCATAGCTTCGGATGGAGTGGTCTCTAACTCTTCTTCTTCTATAGGGTCTTGGTATATCTCAAGATGTTCGCCTATAGGTTCCTCTGGGTCACTGTCACCAAAGAAGAGAGAAGGGTGACTCAGTGATGTGGTGGGGGTGTTTGGTAGGAATTTGCCTGATCTATCACGGTTCCTACGAGGCATGAAATGGAAAGGACTTTTCTTTCTTTTGTTTTGAGTGCTTTTGCTTTTTCTTTGGTACCTGCAAAACTAAAACAAAGTGATCTACAACTAACTATATTGCTCAAATGAAATTTCAGAATTGGAAAGCTAATCTAGGAAAGCAAGAAAAATTACTCTAGGAAAGCAAGAAATACTAGTCTAGGAAAGCAAGAAATATTAGTCTAGGAAAGCAGGAAATGCTAATCTATGAAAGCAGGAAAGGCTAAGCTACTTTTGCAGAATGGAAATGAAATAAACTACTGAGCAGAAGTAAGAGTACGAAAGTAGAAGAAAAGCAACAATTACTAATACTCTGACGCTTCCCCGGCAACGGCGCCAAAAAGATGGTGAGCTCCAGTATTGTAGCAATAATGCTACAACTCCTGGGGCTTCCTGTCTCTCATTTTATCAACCCGGTAGTTCGTACAAACTTGGAAGCGACGGTGCTATATGCACAAGTACTAGCTCTTGTCGCAGCTGTCACTTGGTCAGCTGGCACAAGTCCGCTAGGGCTCAAGCCAACTTCTATAGGCTCTCAGAAGAAGCTTGCTAATTGATGGACGAAAGCTAATCTCAAAGGAAAGCTACTCTACTTGGAAAAATGGACTAAAAGCAAATCAAAGCATGTAAACCTAGGAAACCCTAATTTAACTAGTCTAACCTCTACAATGCAAAACATGTGAATGAAACTTCTACCAATGCTGTCATTACCTCTAATAAGTGAAAATGCACGGATCTAAACTATTTGCATCATGAAAGATATGTTTTTGTATTTTTCCTTTAAGTGTGTGGAATGATTGTGATTTTGTGCTAACTAGGGTTTGATTGTGCAGATGGGATGGAGAAGGAAGGAAAGCATGGGATAGGTTGGGGAGGCTAGGAGAGGTCCCTAGGGATCCTTAGCACCCATCCACAGAGGTTCCTCGCATTCAGATGCTCAGCAACCGAGAGAGTGGCCTCCTACAGGATGGCTGTGAAGGATCCTACAGGATACTCTGTTTTCTACAGGATGTCTACAAATGGCTACAGGATGACCTACCGTGAGTGGTTGGAGTGATGGAGAAGTAATGGAATGGTAGGGGGAGATGTGTAAGGTAGGAATGAGGCTGGTGATGGCTGTAGAAGTGGAGGAATAGGATAGGAAGTGAGTGTAGGAAGTAGGTTGGAAGGTAAAGGGCTATGTCAACGAAAGGCTAGAGAATGGAAATACGTGAGGAGTGAAAGACTTTGGGTGATGGCAGAGTAGAGCGGGGGTCGAGAATGTGTTTGCATGCGTGGTTAAGATGGAGGACGAAGTGATGGAACGAGAGAGAGAGCAGTGTAAGTGAAACAAATGCTTATGACTGTCACTTAACCAAGAATGCATCAACCTAAACTACTTGTGCTTGTAAATTCGATGAGCAGCAATCTAAACGTGAAAGAGAACGTGCATGAAGCTGTGGTAAGGAAGTGTGGTGCAGGTGTGAATCATGGAGAAGCAGCTAACTTAACGTGACTGTGTTGGCAGCAATCATGGAATAAAGAAATGCGTATTTTTGGTGGTTAATCATGGACTTCACTCCAATCCCAGATGAGACGGCAGTGAGCCTTAACAACCTTTTTGTTGGAGCTCCAATGGACTATATCTATCCTCTGCTACACTAAACAACTGTAAACAAACTCACCATAAGCAAATCCTATCTAACTCATGAGAAAGACCAACTTAACAACCTGTAATTCGAATTGCATGTGCAAATGAAAACTCAAAGTGCTGAAAACGAAATGGAAACAACACTACAGCAGAGGGGACCTATGGCTCTCAGGTTGGGCCCTAACCTGAGAGCTATAGTCTCCTTAAGAAAAACTCAGAACTAGATCACAAACTGCCTTCTTTATTCATAACTGATATCATGCCAAATTGGCTTACAAAAAGGAACGAAAACTGAACTGTGCTCCAAAATTACAATAGCAATACGAGAGTTTCAACAACCTATCTAAGGCTAAAGCCTTCATACTTATACAAAAACGATGATCCAACAAGTGTCCTACATTTTAGGAGCTCGGCTGTCCAACTAGAGTTTAACTGCTGATCCTGTAGGATGGTCATAATTGTTGTTCCTGTAGAGCAGTTTATAAATGTTGTTCCTGTAGAACAGCTGGCCGTTTTTTAAGCTTGGAGGGGAGATGGATTAGAGCTCGGAGTTCTTGATGGGAATCACGAGGGATGTCCCTAGAACCGTGGACATCCTCTCCCAAAACCCGCAGTGCCACCTCGTTGTCTCCTTAACTCCTTTTTCGTTGTCTTTTGCTCCCTTTTAATGCCAAAACCTGGAATCAAAATGCATTAGTCACGTAGAGAGAGTGCCTACCCTTCTTCCTACAAACAACATGAATAAACTAAGAAATGCATGCAGAAGCAATAAAAAATGAATGGTTTGAGCAAGTAGAATAGGCCAAAATGAGCCCAAATTGTACCAAAATTGGGGCTCATCAAGTATACTAGGATGTAATATGATGAGGGTAAGATACTAGGAATGACAGTCATTCCCAGTGGAGTCGCTAATTTTTTATATGGAATTTTCATCTACGGATAAACACATTTTCCCTAAGTGGGTAGCTACACTTAGAACAACAGAAAGAAAGTAGTTTAGCCTTTTCCTATAGTAGATAGATGAGATGAAGGAACTTACTTGTAGCCTTTCACTTCCTTGATCCCCTTTGAATTGCCTCCGTTGCTCCCACTTGAACTAAATCCGTTCAATAGGTACTTATGTCAACTGAAACAGAAACAAAAACAATCAAAGCATACATGATCTATCTACTATAAATCAATGGAATCAAAAAAATTGAAACACATAATCATCATAAATATGAACAAGAATATGAGAAAAGAATAAACACTTTATTAATGTAGAAGGAAGAGTTTCACCCAATACAGTTTGATCATGTGCCACTCATCCAGCTTCAGTCCAACCCTCGTCACACCAAAAGCACACCAATCTAGCAGCATAACGTTGCTTGACATGAACTCAAATTCCAGAGCAACATAATTTGTCTACAATCTTCAGATTCTAGCCCCTTGATCACTATGATGAGTGCTCAATTTATAGGGAAAATGAGGTGGTTTTGTCATAAATGAGGGTATTGAATGGCCTTCCAAAATTGTAGTTAGTTTCCATGGAGCAAGGGATGAGAGTATAGGAGGTTAATTGATCCATAGCCTATCCAAAGTCGACCTCATAGGATGAGATAAGAGATGGGATCCTTCTAGAATGATCTAGAATCAAGGAATATTCCCAAAATCCAATGTGAATTTTGCTCATTCTCGCCCAACACAGGTCAAAGAGGGCCTAAGTGCACTGCACTGCAGGTCTGAATGGGCCTACCTGCATTGCAGCGTAGTTACCCCTGACCTAGGCTGCACTGGTGTCCCAAGGAGGCATTTCAATAGGGTCTCAGCCTAGGAAACTTTCATGGATGGAAGCATTCGATGGGATGACTTATCTAGGGCATGTAATAACTGAATTAGGGTTTTATGAGTCCTAATTATATTGATCTTAATTTCGGGAGTGATGTTCCCAAATAGACCTGTAATAGGGTCGCATATGATATATAGTGAGACTGTTCACTTATCAAAAAGAATGTATCGAAAAGATTTATGAATCTCCATGTAGGGAGAACAATGCTTCAATAATTTCAAAGATAAAAAAACTCCACGCAGGGAGTATAATTTTATTTGTCTTTATATACATCTAAATAGATTAAGATATACATATGTACTGATAAATTATACAGAAAAATAAACATGTAAATCAGGCCCCTCCGGGCCAGTTAAGCTCTGTGATCCATGTATGGGTGATGGTAGTACTGATAGTGATCACCATCCCTCTGCTCCTGAATTATCCATGTACCACGAGGCCGGATCGTGGCTTCCTTGGATAGATGATCAGAAATCTAGTTGCGTTCCCTATATATATGGTGACAAACAAAGTGATTAAAATGTGCAATGAAACTGTAGTCTGTGTGCCTCTTCTAGAATGGGTCTCAGAGAATATGCATGACAAATAAATGATCACATATCTTAATTGTAAAAGGAAAGTAACCATTTATATTTTCACTTTGTTTTATGTATGTTATCTTATTGCATTGATACTTATCTCCTACCCTAACCATATAAAACGTATCACACTCTCTAATCGACACCATAGGGGACCCCACGACTCCTCGTCAATCTAAATGTTTTTTCAACCTCCTCCCATTACCGAGAGGTGTGCCAGGAATCCTACCATTTAGGCATAGAGGAAATCTCACAACCACCATTATTGGATCTTACTTTATTGGTACATCTTTTCTCAAGACCCCTCACTGTCAAAGTGCACCCTTCACCACCCCAAAAGTGTCCCCACATGCTACCCAATTGGGAAACCCACACACCGTTCCTCCAGATGGTCCGCGAGACACCCATCGAGGTAGTTCTCCTGAGAATTCCCCACAAAGGAACCCTTTTAATATAGCTATCCAAAATCATTTCTTGGAAGATAACTCCCAGATCCCATTGTTAGCTTATTTAAACCTACCGTATTTAAGCAAGCTAACCAATGACCTGATCGCCCATGGCCAAAATTGGCCAACTATGCCCACCAAGCTCACTTTAAACATTCCAAAGTTTTAAGGGAAATAGACCGAAGACCCAAGAAACCATATCATGAATTTTCACCTGTGGTGTTCATCTAATAGTATCACTAATGATACTATTAAATTACGACTATTTCAATGCAACCTTAATGGCCCTGCATCAAAATAGTATGTTGACCAACATTCTGAATCATAAGGAAAATTTAGCTCCCTAGCTACAAATTTCTTCACCTTCTTCCAACTCCTGGTTCACAATGATTCGGGCCTGAAAATCCTCACCCACTTCAAACAAAGACCCGCTACCCACATCTCAGATTATATACATGAATGGTGGAAACACTGTAGCTTGTGCAAATCTTAGTTTAAATGTAAAGTCCTCTTGGACTTGTTTTTGAGATCCCTCACATCATAAATCTCCAAAGACGTGGAAAATTCATCCCTGCATAACGAGGAAGAATCCATTAGTAAATCTCAACAGTTGGATCTTATCTACACCCAGTCTGGGTACATTTATCATGTGCTTCCAGATGCCCCATGCCTGCAAACTTATAAAGAGACCCCAGGCACATCCAATGTTGTTGATGGATTGATTGGGTCCATAACCTAAAACCAACTCAACAATAGCTACTAGTACCCTGGATATTCATTCAATGGCCAAGCATTTGATGCTACGCAAAACACACCACCATTGCAACATACAAGATACTACCTCAGTCACCCCACACCTATGCAGAATATGGTCAACAGGGTTAACCAATATCATCCCCCTTAGGGAGGCTCATATCCTCCCCCACAGGGAAACCAATACTCCTCTAGGAATATAGACGTAATGCCCTCTTCCCAGAATCCATACATTAATAAGGACAAGGAAATGAGTATTCTCCTTTCCCCGCACAACAACATAATAAACCACCAACACAAAAAATGCAAGGGTTAATATAGTGTAACCTTCTCTCTCTTCACAAAAACAATTAGAGGAGTAACTAAATCTAGCTAACCTCCCCAATGTTTCTAATAAAAACCCTAAAAATAAGCCAAAGGGAGAACCCAAACAAGGGGGAAAAACTAGCAACAACCCCCATGGGCACCGGCAAGGGGCAACCCTAACAAGAATCAAAACTGGGCATTGACCAACAATTACCCACAGAAACAAAGCAAGAACAAAGTTTTACAGACTAATCATTCATGTGCTATCTGTGGGGAATACAGTCATTATAGTCACCATTGTCCTCAACTCCCTGACTTAAAAGGATTCAATAAAGTAGGCGGAAAGGAGTTCAACAAATTGTAGTGATGCAAGACCTATTCCCCCTTCAGGGAGTGGTTAACACTCAACAACAGTCACCCCACTCTCATCCATTTGGAGGGAACCACCATAACAATTCTAATCATGACATTTTCATGACAAGGTAATATATCCTCTTCTAAACATGGAATAGAATCTAAGAAGCTCCCCTATAGCCCAATCCATCCACCTTGACCATGGTAATACCTATAGGGTTGTTGACCATTCCTCAGCCTTCTATAGAATCTATGCCTAAAATGGTCAAATGACCTTTATGGCACGCAAGACATAACTCAAAAATTGTTGGGTGTGAGATTCCTCAAGGCAAGTCTTGGGGCTTAAAGCCCAAGTTTTGACTAAATCCGATGTAAAGACTCCGCGTTTTGTGGGCTTGGAGCGTGAAGTTTGTAAATGAGTCATAGGGTTGTCTGTCCTTATTTTTGTAATGTAATGTTAGCTTGAGGGATCTACTATAAATAGAGCGAGGCTCTAAGTTGTCAATAACTAGTTGAGGAATGAAGGATAAAGAATTGAGTCTTAGTTGAAGTTTAGAGTTGAGTCTTTGGGTCGTAGAGTAGGAGAAGGCTTTGCAGGTGAGTGCGCAGAGGCCTAGTAGTCCATAGTTGGGTGCACGGACCCCTGCAACTGAGTGCACAGGGTGGGTTGAGTCTATACCCTTTGCAGAAGTAACAAAGAGAAGTTTTACATCATTTCTGTGTATATTTTTCCTATTTTTTGCATTGAATATATCAGATATAAATTGCATTTCTATTGTTTATATGATGCACAAACTTATATGAATGTGTTGATAAAGTGAATATAATATGAAGTATCTGTTTACGTGAAGATAACTAACTATTATAAGAAGATAAGTAAGATACGCTGTGTAACTTGGGGAATTAGCGCAAATCGCCGCTAGGGCAATGAGAAATCAACTTAGCCCCTGGTGAGGGTTACATGAAGGCGATTTTAATAGATCGCGAAGGTCTTGCAGGTCAGGTCAGTGCACGAGGTGACCTACATGAAGCTATTCACAGTTGGACTAAAATCGACCTCTTAGACATCTCCAGGGTGTGAAAACTTGGTTCTAGCATCTCCCCATGCTGCTTCGGTTGAGACCTTAGTCCGCACTCTGCAGGCTATTGCCAAAAGGGCCAGTAGTATAGGGATTTGTTTGGCTAATTAACTTGGAACCTGGGTCAGGCCCAATCAAGCCAATAAATGGTTTTGTTTCTGGGACCAGAATCTGCATAGAGATGTTTGATGTCGTATCATTGGAATCCAACTAAGAAGGAAATTGAAGGCTAGTTGGACATGAGAATTCACAAATTCGTGGCGTAGGAGAGTAGGAATAGGTGACTATCAAAGAAGAGTGGTTAGACTGTTACCTGTACACAGAGATCTATGAAATATTCTTTGCACCTTTCCCTACTGAGTTGTACGAGTGGATCACGAAGATAGCAGATAGCCAAGGAAGGTGGAAGCTTAACGGTCCTATTGTGTGGACCCCAGAGTTGGTGTACAGATTAGAAGCATCAGAAGATAAGGTCACGTGTGCTATTGATCATTGGCTCGATTGGATTATAGGAGGATTCATCACAGAATTCGCGATATAAGCTTCAACCAGCTATAGCGAGGCAGAGTGACGCTTCCTCAAAGGACCGTGAGGTAAGTACGTAAAGTCCCTGAATACTTGGATTAAATGTTATTGTGCAAAAAGAGGATTATGTAGTTACATTCATGTTCAGGGCTATGCGAAGTGGAAAAACCTACAGGAATGAAGGAAGCAAGGGACTAGAGAATAGCCCTTTGATTTCACCTCCACGAGACGAGGAAGAGCTTGCGAAGGTCTCTCCACGAAGTGCGATCCATTTGATAAGGTAGAGAATTCCACGCATACCACCCCCACCCACACCACTGTCAGATTCACTGCCATCACCTCCATCTTCGCCCGTACCACCTCCACCACCACCGAGAGTCAATATGGCAAGCACAGTAAAGTTTCCTGTGTTCAAGGGATTGGGAAATGATGACCCAGACCAATTTTGGTTCGTGGTAAAAGTTGTATGGGAAGTGCAAGGAGTTACAGAAGAAAATATAAAGAAATCAACAATGGTTAGCACCCTGCAGGATTGTGCACTGACTTGGTAAATTAAGCACTCAAGTGATAATCCGCATGCAGGAATCGCAGACATCCAAACTACGCTAAATAAGGAATTTATCAAGCCGAAGTCAGAGGCGTAGTCAATCATTGGGTTCAAAGAGATCACAATGCTACCAGGTGAGACTCCTTGGGAGTTGGATCAAAGGCTGAAGTGTACAATTCGTGAAGCTAATATGACTTTGATGGATGGACAGCACCGCGAATGGTTTGTAGCATTGCTAACACCACATTTAAGGAACACACTATCACAACAGAGGTTAACGACTCAAGCAGAGGCCTTGTAAATTGCAATGATACCGCATGAGACCCCAATATAGGATCTTAACTTGGGTGTTCAACAGATCCACATGCAGTTGAAAAACTTATGCCTTGAGATGCAGCATTTGAAACAAGACAAGATAACTCGACCAGAAGTGCATGAAGAGGTGTGGTGCGTCGAATGTAAAGGTCAGGGGCATGACAAGGACCACTACCCGGTGTTTGAAATTACGTCACAGGAGGAGGACCGATGCCATTAAGGCCGTAATCGCAAGCAGGATTGAGCATGTCACCTGCTTTGTGGTGCATGATTTGTCAAATAGGTGGAAAGCATGCTATGGACAATTGCATTTGCTGTAGAAGTATACAAAAAAATCGCAATAGTTGTTCTGTAATTTTTGTAGGTTGGTAGGACACGATGATCACACTTGTAGGAGTTATGAGTTAATGATGGATAGAACTACCACCTACAAAGTTCAAGCTGAAACGTGACCCCTAGACCAGAGTGCAGGAATGGCGTGAACCAGATTTGAGGGGCACGGACAAGGCCGAGGTAGCCGGAGGACCTGGAAGAGGTTGCAGACAGTTGATATGTTATAATTGCAGAGGGCCAGGACATTATGCTTGCATTTTCCAAATCCAACGCTTCCATCATGTCTATACTATACTTTGTTTGATCTTGAGATGGAGGATAGTCCTACGCTAATAGCTAGGATATGCGACAAGGGAGAGCTACCACCTCCCCCGACTTAGAACCTGAAGATGATGAGGTCTGAGTCGCATGAGGAAGATCCAAATGTGAACATTGTGCTCCGAAGTGGAATTATGATAGGAGATGATGAAGTCAAACACCAGAAGATAACACTTGGGTTCGCAAAGCTTCGGCAAAAGAAGCAGAGTTTTATTTGGAGCGCGATCGAGAAACCTTTATGGAAGATAAGAAGAGCTTCACTGATGCCTCCACTTCAGGGAGCAAAGATAGACAGTAGATGGAGATGGACCCATCAATGGTCATGATGTTCCTAGAAACATGTATGAAGCTACTGCGCGACAGTAAGGCTGTAAATGGATTACAGGAACTCATTAACAGATGCGCTGGGACTGCGCAAGGAGAACCATGCATAGTCCAGAAGATTGGAAAACACAAGACTAGGACAGGGAGAGAAATGAGGCTAACTATGTAGATTAGAGAATATGAGATGGAACAAGTAATTATGGACTTAGGATCAGACACGAACATTCTACCGAAGCATACATGGGAGCACATGGGGAGCCCTACGTTACAGTGGTATCCTATTCAGTTGTGAATGGCAAACCAATAGAAGATAATACCCCTGGGGTGATTGCAGGGAATCACAGTGAATATTGAGGGAGCGAGTGCGCTAGCAGACTTTTAGGTGATAGAGATTGTTGATGACAACAATCCCTACCCCGCGCTCTTAGGAATTGATTGGGCCACTAACATGAATGAGGTGATTAATCTAAATAAGCGCAAGATGATTTTTGAAAAGAATTCTTTGCGCGTAGTTACACCCTTGGACCCTGCTAAGGGATAATGCTATAGAGAGCTGGTGTGCATTTATGAAGCATTTAACAAGGTGTGCGGAGTGCTAAACAAGGTGTATAATGCGCAACGAAAGGATTGGGACATGCATGTACCAGTAGTCTTATGAGCTTATAGGGCGATCTGCAAGAAACTGATGGAACAAACACCTTCTAGGCTAGCCTATGGAGCGAACGATGTAATGCCGATGGAGTCTATCATGCCTGGTTCATGAATAGCAGTGCCCACGGATATGACAGATTGAGGACCTTGGAAGAAGGCATCACGCAGCTAGACAAAGAAGAACGCTTGGGACCTAATGAAGAGATGCAACAGGGTGATCTTAGGCTCCAAGAACTCATGAATGAAAGAGTTCACTTAAGGAAGAAAAGTGTCGTGATGAAAGAAGTAAAGAAGCTTGAGGAAGGAATAAATAAGGACTTTCTTGATAAAAAGGAAGTGGTGATAAAACAGGATGCACACAATTACAGTGACAAATTTGCTCACTACGGGGATTGTAGATGGTGGCGCGATGCAGTTGGTAAAATGCGCAATGTAGTTGGTGAATTCAAATGGTGAACCCTTCCCAGGAGAAGTAAATGATAGATGGTTGAAGCCATATACAGGTGGCGCGGCCACCTGACTAGCTATGGGAAGCACAGTCTTAGCACTCCAGGCAGTTGGAAGGAGGTGTAGGACTATAAACTACTATGCTGGAGAGTTGTGCGATGATAGGACTGCGCGCAGGAGTGAAGTATCACAAGGTATGCGAAAAAGCAAGGGTAGTTGCGCTGCCACGCGGGTTGGTTGAAAGTGATCGTTATAGCCACTATTCATGATGTGATGCTTGGTTTGAGATTGAATGGAGCAGGAAATAGGCATTTAGGACAAGATTTATGGGCTAGATTTAGGAAAATCTTCCGCCAAGCGAGAATTAATAGACCAGATTTGGGGGGAATGGTCAAATTTGAATTCAAAAGGCGCTATAAATTGCAAAGGGCTACCCAACAAACAACAATTGGCCATTTGAGAATTTAGCTATCGTATACCCAAAGCTTTTTGAACCTAGATCTATAAGAGTTGAAGGCATTGTTTGAGCACCTATTTAAGCATTTGAGAGATTTATGGAAAAGCAAGAAGGTAGCATTTGACGAAGCCAGGGATATCGGAGAAATGACCACTGAAGAGGCTGCGCGGGCCATGACCATAGGAAATTCCCTTAAGAGCACTGGGATAGTCGTGGAAATCCCTAAATCATCGCGCATATCGATACCCAAGAAAGATAAAAATGCCATGGTTCTGGTGCACGTGTCCCCTCAAAACTACTGCAAACTAAACTGACCATGGAAGAAAAGGGGAAAGTGGTTAATATGGAAATTGATGAGGAGGAGGAAGACCTTGAGGAAATCCTTGTCAAAGAGGAGGAGGACAAAGACATGGAGGTGGAAACCGAGGGTGCAGACCCTCTAACCAGGTTGCCCACATATGTTCCTCCATGGAAGGGAAAGGAAAAGGTACCCAAGGACCTAGATGAGAGCAAGAGCTCGCTGTATACTCCGTTGCTACCTGACGGTATCATTTTTGAAGGAGCGCACTTGGGATGGGTGTTGAGTCTAAAGTTTTAATATTGGGATCTCATGGACCAAGAGAATTTCCCACACTTGGCATCTGCATAGATCATGAAGCCAAAGAAAAACACCACGCCGAGAGTCATAGAGTTGGAGTCGCACAAGTGGTTGCATGGAGTAGAGAAAGCAGGGTTATTGAACCTACTCTGGGTGCCGCATTACTATCGCACCCTAGTAACTATATTTGTCATCAGGTAGATACTCTCCCTGGTGCATGATGGGTGTTTGTGGCTGGAGGAGCCCATCCCCATCATGGACCACCTGATTCATAGAATTAACCGACTTCCTTGCAAAGGGGAGGACCCAATGGATATTTCAGAGGGTAAGAGCAACGACTTGGCCATCATGAAGGCCATGAAGGAAAAATTCAAGCTAGAGAAGAAGAAGAGAGAGTACGTGATCTCTAGTATCAACAATAAGATAGTCAAAGTTGTGACCCAGATATTGGCTGGCAAGGTTATGCGAAAGTTCCGCGTAGATGAGGTGCCCGCGCCAGTGATAGAACTTGCCGCATAGTGTGCAGAGGGCATCTAGTTTAACTAGTCGGAGCACCTGTGCAAGGAGTTCTTGGAGAATTGCTGTGAGGCATAGGAATAGGGGAAGACATTCCACTATGCATGGCTTCCGCTTTCCATAGTACTGGTGGCTTGGGAGTTTCCTGAGGATAGCCAGTTCCCCACAATTGCACGGGATCTTTCAGAGGCAGTGAAGTACGCTTTGTTGTGGGCCACTAAAGACACACAAAGGATCTAAGATAGTAAGATATTCTGGGTGTTCATGGAGATGAACATTAGAATGGGGATTAACTACAAGCTGCATTATCGCCCACTGTCTACAATAGCCTACAAAGCTTCGTGGAGTTCAAGGCGGACTTCCATCACATGTACATTAGGTCACGCAAGGAACCCACAAAGAAGTGGAATGAATTGCTGTACCTGACCACAAATAGTGTTATATTTTTTGTGCTTGAGTCATGGCTGCCGGAGTGGCACGCTCTAACCATCTCTGTGATGGAAATAGAAAAGTATGCTACATAATGGAAGAAGGAGGAGGCAAAACTACAGATAGTGCAGTTGGCAGAAAAGAGAAGAAAAGATGCAGCAATAGCAAAGGCGCAGGAGGTGTGGGACATCACGAAGGCAACGACTGAATAGTAGAAAGTAACAACTGAAAAACAATAGAAAATAGAGAAGGAGCATGAGGGCCATAAGTCACCCTCACCTAAGGAAGATCCCGAGACATAGGAAGGTGGCGCAGACCCAGAAACAACATCTACCCAGTTGAAGCGCTAGAACCTAAGAGAGCAGGTGGGGCCGCGAAAGAAGTTGAAAGATTCTAAGACTTCTTTCAACCTTATCACCCTCACTGAGGGAGATCTGCACGATATAGGGGAGATGGTGTGCGATGTCACCATGGAGGCCCTCTAGTAGTTTGTGGAGGAGAATCAAATTGTGTTGGGGGCCCTATGGGCACAGATACAGGAGTTGCGGTGGAAACTCCTCAGGCTATTACTCTCTTGACAAGCCTTGCAGTAGGAACAATCGTGACTAAGGAAATGCTGCGTGCCCACATGACCAACACCACTGTGCTGCCAGAGGGGGCACTTGTTACAGAAAATGAGGATGACCGGTCTACTATTAGTGTGTTGAAAGGAGTAGGGATCAACATGGCTACGCTCCCTCCGGAGACACTCTATGTCCTGCAAGACAGATTGACTGCAGAACTGAGGGCTAGGGAGGGCCGCACACTATAGGTGTTAAGCGAGAAGAAAATTAATATGGAACAACTGATCCTACAACATGATGAGTTAGTGGTGTAGAACCGACAGATGGTGTAGGTGATTGAGGAGGCCTGCCAAATGGTCCCTGAGTTGGCCACCCCAGCAGAGGCACTAGTAGAGGTGCACATCCTGAGGTTATAAGAAGGGGTGCACAATGCACGAGAAGAGATGGCTAAGGTTTAGCTGGAGCTGAACCTTTAGATAGCAGAGCTGCAGTTCAAGGCACAACCTTCAACTCCTCCAGAGGTAAGAGAATAGTGCACTAGCACCATTACATTGGGGATGGAAGAGATCGACAGTGCAGTAAAGGACTGCACCAAAGTGTTGGAAGAATCGTTCGAGGTCCTCACCACTCTACAAGAGGACCCAAACATATAGCGTGTGAGCTACAGAAACAGTATGATGATATAAAAGTGACCTCGTAGACAGTGGCCCTTACATAGAGTCTCGCGTGGATGTAATAGGCAAAAGTGCTTAAGGAGCAGTTAGACATAGCTCGACAGAAAGAAGTAGTTCTAAGGAATGAGGATAAAGAATTGAGTCTTAGTTGAAGTCTAGAGTTGAGTCTTTGGGTCGTAGAGTAGGAGAAGGATCTGCAGCTGAGTGTGCAGAGGCCTAGTAGTCCACAGCTGAGTGCGCGGACCCTTGCATCTGAGTGTGTAGGGTGGGTCGAATCTGTACCCTTTTGAGAAGTAATAAAGAGAAGTTTTACATCATTTATGTGTATCTTTTTCCTGTTGTGCATTGAATGTATTTGATATAAATTGCATTTCTATTGTTTATATGATACGTGAAATTATATGAATGTGTTGATAAAGTGAATATAAGATAAAGTATCTGTTTACATGAAGATAACTAACTGTTATAAGAAGATAAGTAAGATACGTGGTGTAACTTGGGGAATTAGCACAGATCGCTGCTAGGGAAACGTGAAATCAACTCAACCCTTGGTGAAGGATACACGAAGGCGATTGTAACAGATCGCGAAGGTCTCACAGGTTAGGTCAGTGCGTGAGGTCACCTGCACAAAGCTATTCAAAATTAGACTAAAATTGACCCCTTAGACATATCTAGGGTGCGGGCTATTGCCAAAAGGGCCAATAGTATAGGGATTTGTTTGAATAATTAACTCCGAACCTAGGTCAAGCCCCATCAAGCAAACAAAAGATGCTCATATCTACAATATAGTCGATGAATTAGCACAATCATTGTCAACTATGTTAGAATTGGTGGTCCTACAAACATGACCAACCCAAAAAAAAGCCTTACTTTCCTCTCTAGGTGCAATAGATGCATCAAATTCTCATCTAATGGTCTTTGACTTGGATAAAGCTACTCCATGACTACCATCAACCATTGCTTTCCAAATTCCAATCTCTATCCAAAACATTAACATTCACCATTGCATTGTCGATGAAGGGGCCTCCACATGTATGATGTCCAAATCTTTTTATCATAAACTAGGATCCCCCAAACTCAAGCCTTATGACATCACACTAGAGCATATGACGGGTGCCCTTTTGCTCCTGTTGGCCTATACCCTAGCATGCCAGTTAAGTTGGCTAGAAAAACTGTGTTAATAGACATCAAAGTACTAGATTCCCATTTGGATTACAATATCCTACTAGGCCAAAGATACATGTACAAGATGTTAGCAGTCGCCTTATTGGTGTTTAGAATAATGATGTTCTCCCATGACAGAAAAATCATTACAATCGATCAACTCACATACTATGATAAGGTAACCTTACCCACACTTGACAATGTGTTACCCTTAGTATCATCTTCTCATGAGTTGATCACTACTTACACTAAACTCAACACTGGCCAATTTAAACTATAAACAATCCTAGGCACATTCCCAGGAGACGCTCTGGTGATACAAGAAATTTCCCCAAACACTGGAGCATCGGTGTGCATGATGACCTCATCAAACACCCCCCAAACTCAAGAACCAATTCTGGACGCTAACAACGATGTTGTTACCAATCTAACCTTCTTATCAAATTCCATCACTCATTCACCCTTCTTATATCCCCCACATGGTTTTGTCTCACACCAAGTCATTGCAGCGCCATATGGCTCTTGTAATATCGGTCTGGTATTTGGCCCCACAGGACACATCAGCAAGCACAAGTATCACTGCAACAAGAGTCAGTATTATTCCTTCCTAGGATAATGCGACACCCCAAAAAACACCTACTCAAGTAGCACCCACACCACAAGCAGTGCCTGCACTGACACCAACCGGTGAAAAAAGAAATCATAAGCAAAAAGGTAAAAAAGAGGAAGCATCCAACGCTCCCTCCTCTAAGGTCTCTCAACCCTACACATTCTGTGAAACAATAGGGCACCCCACAAACATGTGCCCCAAGTTAAAAGATATCAAATATCTTCTACATGCCCCAAAATCACCAGTGAACCCTTCTCCCCCTGTCGAAGAAAAGAGCACACCCATGCATCTTAAGGCATTGGGCACCAACCACACATGCACCATTTACACAAAGTACGTGCATTATACTCATGATTGCCCCAAAATCCCTCGATATCAGGATGCGGTAGGTGTATTCACCCAATATAATAACCCATTACTCTCAACAAAGGATGGATCCAAAAACATTTTTTACGTCGTAAGGGAAGAAGCTTCTTATTCCTGTCCCTCATTTGGTCCATCAACCTCCCGCCATGAGTGGAGGAAACCTGAACTAGCAATCACCCTACCATCACCCACTTACACATTGTACGACATACTAGATCATTTGATCAACTAATTCCCTGAATTAAGGGAATTTAACCAATTATATCTGGTGCCCCATGTCACTAAAAGCACAAGACCCAGGAACAAACATCACACTTGCCAATTTTGTGTAGGAAATCATCATGGGAGACACTGTCCCCATATTTCTCGATTCCACTCCTTTTTAGGATTCATGTGATGATTTATCGTTGATAATTCTGATTTAGTTAGATCAGATACAAAACAATCAAATCATTCACCACCATAAGGGAATGAAGCTTCTAAGTCTGTTCTATGTGTGTTTGAGGAGAAACGGCCGCAACAACAAAGCAGGGGCCCCGTCATTTCATCTCCCCTCACTAACATCAATCTATATCATACAAAAAATGATCTAAGGCCACCCGACAAAGAAGATAAACCATCACATGTGCGCTATGTGATAAACCCAACCATTTGGTGAATTAATGTCACGAACTAGGTAAGTTCAATGAGATATTTTGGGTAGTGGTCCAAATTCCACACAAGCATCTCTCCAACAAAGAGAATATCACACACTGTTATTGTCACATCTACTCTCAATTCCACCACATAAGGAATTTTAAGTACCTTTCACATTTTCTTGCAACAAGACCATCATTAAGGCCAACCCACACCAGGAAGTCATGTCATGCCAATAATAAGGTCCATAGATGGATACCACCACATAATATTCCATATTGTCACGTGGTGTCAACATCTCATACTATGAGAAGTACCACGTCCCATACTATCAACTCAATTAGTTCTAGCCCGTTATGTGGTATTTGTACCAATACCTATCATAGCACTAAGGCATGCCCTATGTTACACATATTTAGACAACTTAGGATTCAATGTCAACATCCTATTGAGGAAGCTACTTTTCCCCTGGTACACCAACAAGAATGCAATAACTTCCTCCCACACAACGTCAACCCACCATAACCCAAATTCTACCACCACCCAATGTTAGCGACATGAAACATCATATACAATTCATTTTCTCATCTGTAGGAACCATGATTCGTGCCATATGATCATCATTTTTTGGTGTCGAGACTGCAAAATCCACCTCAACAATGGTAACACCACCAATGGTATAGAACCATCCCATCTATAGTTTGTCAACCTCTATTGGTTCTACAATATCAACCAACAAATCATATTCTTGCTTGTTGACCAACACAACCATATATAAACCCCAACTTAAAGAGCTAGTGCAACATAAGTCAACACTAGATAATATTTTTCACTAAGATGAAGACATTCTAGAAGCCATGATAGAACATGAATATCTTTAAGATGCCATGCACCATCATTCATTTTTTCTTCCTGAAAAAACATTTGTCTTGAGAAGTGCGCAAACTCACTATATCTGCACCATTGAATCAAAATATTTCCTCCCACCAGGGAAGGTCAATTAGTTCAAAAATCCCATCCCAGCACTTGATGAATTTGAGGAAGGCAACATGTCCAACTTTTCACTTACCATCAAGGTGAATATTTCAAGCAAACAAGGAAAATTCAAGGAGATCTCCCTGGGGCCAGTGTGCTCTCCAGAAGAAATAAATGCATATACATCCTTGTTCCAAGAATACAAGGATATTTTTGTGTGGGATTACTTAGAGATTTCAAGCACTAGTCCCACCATAGTGGAACATCACATTGACACGTGGCCTGATGCCCATCCTGTATGGAAAAAATAACGTCAATTACATCATTCTAAGGCAACAACAATCAAATAGGAAATCGATAAACTCCATAAAGCTGGGTTCATCTACCCTATTTCTTACACGTCTTAGGTTTCTAACCTTGTACCTGTCATGAAAAAACAAGTCACCATCCACATTTGTACTAATTTTATGGATTTGAACAAAGCATGACCTAAAGATAATTACCCAATGTCGTTCATCGAGCGAGTCATCGATGCTTGCACCAATCATGAGGCCTTATCCTTCATGGTTGGGTTCTCTAGGTACAACCAAATCTAGATTCGCAATATGGATCAGTACAAAACAAAATTCACATACTAAGTTATGCCTTTTGGTCTTAAAAATTATGACGCCACCTTTTAGCGGGCATGAACTACATCTTCCATGATCTAGCTCATCTCATCCTTGCATATCTATATCACCTGACAATACGTTCCAAAAAATGTGCTAACCATCTAGATGGCCTTTGCCTAGTTTTTTAGAGATGTCAACAATATAACCTACGCTTGGACCCTCTCAAGTGTGTATTTGGTGTAAACACCAGAAGACTGCTGGGTTTCATAGTTTCCCAGCATAGTATCTAATGAGCCTCATCATTGAGTAATTATATGGGCCTTAATTCACCTCCTAGCTTAGTAAAACCAACTTTTCTCACAACTTATTACATATTTTTTATTATATTTTGTTTATGAGATGAGTTAGAGTTGGATATTATGCCTAGTGGACTAATATGCATTGAATGTAGGATTTGAGAGAAAATCAAGGAATTTTGGAAAATCCTAAGGTTAAAACTTGAATGGGACAAGGGAGAGGGATTATAGGAGGTAAATCCTCCTCATTTACTTCTCCCTTATTTGAATATTCCTCCATCCATCACACCAGCTCAGAGTGAAAGCAGCCAAGCCATGAGGATTAGAAGGAAACCGAGCAAGTGAGAGACAAAGAGCTAGTTTATCTCGAGTTTGGGAGCCGAGCCTCCCTAATTTTAAGGAAGTCATTTCAGACTTCAGTTGTATAAGTAGAGAGGCCTAGAGCCTCATTAGGATTTGAATTTTTGTTGTAAAACTCTAAGCTATTTTCGAGCTCCAGACTTGTGAAAGTTTTATTGATGAAATTTTATATTTTGGTAATAAGAATGAGTTTTGTTTTGGGCCAGCACTGAGTTGACTGAAAGGGCTGAAGCTCTTGGGTTAGGTCCCAAACCTAGTAGCCAAGGCTCCTGTTTCTTGTATCTGTATGTTTAGATTAGTCTCATACCTTCATTGTTAATTTTCTTTTAGATGTGTTTTCATTGCAAGTAGTGTAGATTGGATTGGTTGTTTATTAGTTTGCTTCCATTTGTGCCTTACTTCAGCAGTAGGTTAGCAGGGATAAAAGGAGTACCACAAGGTTTTCTGTGGGTTTCTTGGCCTCATTTCCTCCCTTTGGGATCATGATTTGAGGAAGGGACCCTTATGCAACCCCAAAAACACAAATTTCTATTTCTTCCATAAGATTTAGAGATTACTGTATTTAAGTTAGCATTTGGTCAATTTTGCAAAGTAGGATTTCATTTCCATCTCTTCTATCTTCACTCTTGTAGTAAATCTCATCCATGCTTTCATTCCTTTCAACAACTTTCCTCATGCATAATGCAAGCAATTAGTTCATTAATTCTTCTTTTCTAGCTTATGAGAATGCTTCTTGTTTACATAGATTTTTGGGAATTATACATGTTTTATGCAGAGAAGGTGATTCAGGAGGAGACAAAGACTTCATAGCCAAAAACCACCTTCCACTCCATCCACCATAGTCATTCCTTGTTTTCACCATTGCCTTCACTAGTTCTCATCATTTTTCATAGAAATTCTTCCAAGCACATTGAGTGAATCCAACCATCCTCTATCTTTGTTGTTGACTTCTGAATGATCATAGACCTTTCCCCACTTCATTCCACCCATATACCACCTTCCATAAGCCTTCCATCACCTCCAACACCTTCCATTTTTATCTCAGATGTATCCTGTAGGTCTACAAGGAATCCTGTAGTTTTTTAGTACATCCTGTAGGTTTTCCTAATATGGCTTGTTTTAACACTCATTTGAGGAAAAACCTCTAGGGAGTCACCAAAATCCTCCCAAGGTTCTTCCACACCATCCGACCATCTCCTAACCCTTCTAGCCATCCTCCAACATCCTTAATCCACTTGCCACATCACCAAAAGAAATTGGTTTGCATACTTTATTTTGCATGAAAAGACAAAAAGACAAAAACAGATTTATTTCAGTCCCTTTACTTGCACATTGGTGATGTTTGATGCTTCTTACTTCCATGCTTAGATAGTAGCATTTGGTTCATGTTAATTTAGCATTATTGCAAAGCATAGTTTTTTGGCAGTTAATTAGGAAATGGTGTAATTTAGCATTGAATTTCGGTCTTTTCCATTATTGCAGTAGAGTAGCTCTCCCTTAGAGTAGATTTCCCTTTCTTCCATCAAGAAACCAAGCTTTTTTTGACTCCATATAATGATGGCTTGAAAATCCCAGTGGTCTCTCGCCAGCTGAACTGTGACAAATGGAAAAACCATCACTTTTACTTGTGTATATAGCACTGACACCTCCAAGTTTGTACGAACCCCAAGTTGACAAAGTAAAGCTGGTAGCCCAGGAGTTGCAACATTCTTGCTACAATACTGGCGCTCATCACTTTTTGGCACCATTTCTGGGGAGGTTTCTGAGTAATATGTGAATACTGCTTCTTTCTTCTATTTATTGTCTCTAATATTATGCCATTAGTTTATTTCTATAAAAGAAATTTAGTTGCTTCCTTTTTCATTCTACATTTTCTGCTTTCCTTTCCATTTTGGCAAGCAAGATTTCAATTCAGCAAGTAGTTTTCATTTAATCAACAATTTCAATTATGCAAAGTACTTTCCAAGTTTGAAAAAAAAAACACAAAACCAACCCAAAAGCATTTCCTTTAATGCCTCGTAGGAATAGGGATAACTTAGGAAAAAATTTCCAAATACCCCCACTGCATCAAACAACCAACCTTCCCTCTTCTTCGGTGGCTCTGAACTGGAGGAACCTGTAGGTGAGAAACCTAACATATTTGAAGAATTTACAAGGGAAGAAGAAGAAGAAGAACCCATTCCTATTGAACCAATGGCTGAAAACATAAATGAAAGAGGGAATAGAGAGAGAGAGAGTTGAGGGTGCCTTCCCCATCAAGGAAACCAATGGGGACACTAAGATGAAAAATATAAGCCCCTCTGCCCTACCTCGTTTCCATGGCTTGACCACAGAAGACCTCAACACTTTCCTATTTGAGTTTTCTATTATATACTGAACCTATGACTATACAAATGATGAGAAGAAGTTAAAACTATTTCCATTTACTGTCAAGAATGTAGTATTGTGCTAGTTCATGGGTTTACCTGGGGATAATATCAAAACTTGGGCAAATATGTAGCAAGCCTTTAATAAAAAGTATCGAGACTACTTTCAGTAAAAGGATACTAAAGAGGAAATTTTTAGGATTACCACTGGCAATGATGAATCCCTGGAGGATTACAAAGAAAGATTCCAGCTTAGTTACAAAAAGGCCAGGTGCACACTTGATCCTGAGTCACTAAAGCTAGTCCTGCTTAGGGGAGTAAGGGAAGATCTTCTGGATACCTTACACTTGTTAGCAGGAGGATATCACTACGAATTACCATATGAGGATATCAAGAATGTCTTTAGAAACCATTCTAGGGCAGCTAGGAAAAAGGGTAAGGGTATTCAACCTATGGTCAGTACATCCTCTTCCAACTCATCCATCAAGTGTGAAATTGGAAACATGCTGGAAGATTTCAAAAGTGAGATGCAACAAACCCTTACCTTACAAATGGACATTATTCACATTAAGAGAAAGAGGGAGGAAGCAGAGAGAGCCTTGGCCATTTTTTGTCCTAGATGCACCAGGAGGCATCCTAGGAATGAATGTCCATTGAATTCTATTGAAATTTGCTAATTCTATGAATAAAACAACCATACAGACAAGTGCCCTTCTTTTCCTGGCCTCAAAGTTGTATATGAAGGAGCTGAAGGGCTCACTGAGCAGCTCTGCTACATAAACCAAAGGAGACCTCATGGGCCTAGACCATACCAGCAGGGCATGCAAGGGTCATCCCATGCATATTTCAATCCCAACTAAACCACATCCATACCTTCTTAGGGACTCCCTACTCATCCTCCTGGTTTACACCTCCTCCTTATTCCTTTGCATCTTAGTATCACTTTGAGCCAGCTAGCCAGTCATTTCAACCATATGCTCTGCCACAACCTCAGTGGAATGCACTGCCCCAAGTGTGGAGGCCCCAATACAACAATGCTATAGCTTTATTGCCTCCACCACCTGCCCAACCATAGTTGATACACTTTGCTCCACCCAAGAAACCCCAAATGCCTACCCAGCCAAATCCAAACCCAAACAATAGACAAGCTCAATAAGTATACAATGGAGAGACATCATATCCAACTTATGCTGTGGGAATCTAGGAGATTAACCTAAGATCTGGGAGAGTTCTCTCGGATAACCAACCTCCACCTCCACCTAAGGAGGTTGAGGAAGAAAGAGAGGAAAGAATTATTATTGTGAATCTACCCTTTCCTGAGAGATTAACCCAACCACTCCAGCCTACCCCAGAAGAGACTGAACTTCTGGGAGAATTGAAAAATTGATTTTTAAAGATTCCACTTCTCCAAGAAATAAAATATGTTCCTATTTACAATAAGTTAATTAAGGATAAGTCCTTCAAGAATCGAGGGAGGCGAAGAAGAGATGCCCATACCATTAATGTTATTGGACAATTGTCTGACTTAATGCTGGGGCAGGTAATCTGTCCAAAGTACTTGGACCTTGGAAGCCCTATAGTAGATGTGCACATCAATGGCACCATTGTCCCACACACTTTGATCGACCTTGGGGATGCCATTAATGTGATGACCAAGGACACCATGCTCAACCTCCAAGGTTCATTGAGGAAGACCACAACAATTTTGCAACTTGCAGACTGCTCCATAGTGACCCCTCAGGGGATTGTGGAGGATGTGATGGTCTCCATTGACTCTTGGGAGTACCCTACAGATTTCCTAGTTCTCCAGCCTAAGGCTAAGCTTACTGGTTACCATCTCATCCTCGGGAGACCCTGGTTGGCCACTGCCAATGCTTACAATACCTGCAGAGCTGAAAATATGACCATTAAGAATGGGCATATGTCCAAGAAGCTAGTCGTATACCCTCATACTCAACCATCTCTAGAGCATGATTTACCTTTATGTTTGGAGGAGGAGGAAGAAGCTGAATTTTATTCCACCCAAATTTATACCTTAGAAACAACCATGGGAGGAGGACAATAGGATGAAAATGTTTTGATTGAATACCCACTCCAAAGTCCAACTCCCAGTACATTTCCATTAGAAGATGTAGTAAGGGAAACCAATAAAAATCATCCAATTGACTTATGATTGGCCGATTCCAACCCCCTCCATGTCAAAACAATAGAATTTGGTCCTGAGATAACCTTGAAAATCAATCCATCTCTTTCTTCTCTCCAAGAAGAGAAGTTATGCAACATGCTAAAGGAACATATAGATGCCTTCACTTAGAGTTATAAAGAAATGAAGGGAGTAAACCCCTCAGTGTGTACTCACCAAATATACATCAAAGAGGGTTCCAAGCTAGTCCAACAACCCTAAAGGAGGATTAATCCAACTCTTAAAGATATAGTCAAAGAAGAACTGCAAAAACTGTTAGATGCATGATTCATTTACCCTATCTCTGACAATGAGTGGGTCTCTCCTTTGGTGTTAGTTCCAAAGAAAAATGGTAAGTGGAGGATTTGTGTTGATTACAGGGAGTTGAACAAAGCCACAAAGAAGGACCATTCCTCTCTACCATTCATTGACCAAGTTCTAGATAGCCTAGCAGGGAAATTTTTTTTCTCTTTCCTAAATGGATTCAGTGGGTACAACCAAATCCAGATCAACCCGAAAGACTAGGATAAAACCACCTTCACTTGTCCTTGGGGTACTTTTGCCTATAGGTTCCTTCCTTTTGGCTTATGCAACGCTCCTTCCACTTTCCAGAGAGCAGTCCTGAGTATTTTTTCTGAGTTATTCCATGATGCAGTGGAAATTTATATGGATGATTTTACACCTTATGGCTATGATTTTCAAGAGGATCTGTCCAACCTAGGCAAAGTACTGCATAAATGCATTGAAATGAACCTGTCTCTCAGTCCTTAAAATGTGAATTCTTGATGACTGCAGGGACCATGCTAGGTCATTCAATATCTCAACAAGGACTGTAGGTGGACCCAAATAAAATAGCTATCCTCCAAAGGGTCCGACCTCCTCAAAACCAGAGAGATGTCAGAAGTTTACTAGGGTTAGCTCGATACTACTGAAGGTTCATAAAGGACTTCAGCAAGTTGGCCTCTACTTTATTTGGTTTGTTGGAAAAGGACTCTGAGTTTATATGGCCAAAAAGCTTTCAAGAGGCCTTAGACACCCTAAAGAAAAAGTTAACCACAACACCGATTCTCTGAGGCCCAAATTGGGCCCTTCCTTTTCATATTCATGATGCTTCACACAAAGGCATGGGAGTAGCCCTAGGTCAGATAGATGAAAAATTTCCTTATGCTATCTACTTTATCAGTAAGAATCTGTCCAAGACTGAACTAAATTACATAGTGACCGAAAAGGAACTCCTGGCTGTTGTGCATTCATTAAAAATATTTAGGCATTATATTACAGGCTATCAAAAATTTATGCATACTGACCATGTTGCAATCAAACATTTAATGAATAAACCAGATGTGAATGCTCGGATTATAATATGGTTACTTTTATTACAACAGTTTGATCTAACTATTGTTGATAAACCCGGTAAGTAAAATATTGTTGCAAACTTTTTGTCCATATTAAATTTTCCTACAGGTGAAGAAGGAATGGTTGTTGGCCAGTTACCAGATGAGCACTTATTTTCTATTTCAGTTCTCTCTCCATGGTTTGCTGATATATAAAACTATTTTGTATTTGCACAATTCCCACTAAAATTTTCCTCAAAAGAGAAGAACAATATAGTGAGGAAGAGTGCCCCCTTCACTTGGATTGGGGGCAATCTCTTCAAACTTGGCCCAGATCAAATCCTAAGAAGGTGTTCTAAGGAGGAGGAAGTCTTTGAAATCCTTCTGACCTATCATGATGGGCCTTGTGGAGTTCACCTTGCAGCAAAGAGGGCAACATCAGAAGTGTTACAAGTAGGCTATTATTGGCCCACTCTTCATCAGGATGTGAAAATATATACTAGTCAGTGTGGTCAGTGCCAAAGGATGGGAAGGCCTACTCCAAGAGATGAAATGCCTCTACAACCTTAGATGAATTTCGAGCCATTTGAAAAGTTGGGCATGGACTTCATTGGACCTATTGACCCTCCTTCCAAAAAAAAGCAATACATCATTGTGTGCAATGACTATTTAACTAAGTGGGATGAAACCAAGGCAATTAAGGCATCAACAGAAGAGAATGTAGCTAAGTTTCTAAGGGAGAATGTATTTTACAAATTTGGGTGCCCTAGGGAGCTGGTCACAAACCAAGGCAACCAGTTTACCTCCAACATGATTGAAGTCTTGCTCAGCCAGCACAAGATCAAGCATAGAAACTCCACTCCCTATCATTCATAAGCTAATGGACAAGTAGAGGTGACCAATAGAGCGCTGGAGAGAATCGTGAACAAAGTGGTAAGAAATAGTAGGAAGGATTGGACAGATAGAATAGTCAAGGCCACCTTGGCCTATAATACCACCTGGAAGACCACCACTAGATTCACACCCTATGAGTAGGACTATGGGAAAAAGGCCTTGCTATACATTGAATTTGAGTATAACACATTAAGGATGGTAGCCCAACTAGATCTAGATCCTAGTAGTACACAAAAAGAGAGATTGCTCCAGTTAAATGGTTTGGATGAATTCAGAATGTAGACCCTCCTACATACAGAGGTAATTCAACTTCAGAGGAAGATCTGGCATGATCAGAACATCAAGGAAAGGAAATTTCAAGAAGGTGTTTTGGCTTTGTTATATGATTCTAGATATAAATACTTCAAGGGAAAGTTAAGGACAAGATGGCTAGGAGCTTATGTTGTAGAAAGATGCCATGATAATGGTTTAGTACAGATCGGAACCATAGATGAAGAGGCCATTCCTTTACTTGTTAATAGACACCAACTGAAAATTTACATGAGACCATTGTCAAAACAAGAATTCGTTGATGATATCAATAAAACAATGATGGTAGTGGAGCAAGTTTCATCTCCTACCTCATAAAATAACTGAGAGAAGAAAGAAAAGAATAAGGACTCAAGGGAAAACCTGCATGAGGTGCTTGAGTCCCACTATCAGGTTGAAAACCTCTTGGGGTGGCCCAATGGCATCAATATAAAAAAAAGAGAGAAAAATATGAAAATAAAAATATCTCTGGGTGAAAACCTCTCTTGAGGCACCCAGGGCAAACAGCTAGGATGAAAACCTATCAGAGGTAGCCTAGTTATTTTCAAAAAAAAAAAGAGAAAAGAAAAGAAAAAAATAAAAGAGAAAAATCATGACAATTTCTATTTTGCAGGTCAGCAAGAAGGACGATCAGAGAGCAAAGGAGGATCACCAAGAGACCTATTTCACTCACATTTTATTTTTCCACTCATTTTCATTCATCACTTTACCATTTCTCTCATTTTTCCACTCCTTTCCTTCAGTTTACAAGGGGGCTATGTTTTCTACAGGATCCCTTGTAAACCTACAGGATCACCTGAAAACCTACATGATGATCCTGTAGGAATCACAGTGACCCATAAATCCTATAGGAAGCAACCCTAAAGGAAAAAATGACCTGCTATGCCAATAAAATAGCACCCCTAAATCATCATTACATGACCATACCTATGTCCACCTTCAACACCCCTACATTCACCCTTAATATATCTATATCTATATCTATATCTATATCTATATATATATATATATATATATATATATATATATATATATATATATATATATATATATATATATATATATATATATATATATATATATATATATATATATATATATATATATATATATATATATATATATATATATATCAGTTTCAAAAAATTTCACAGTCTTTGAAAAGGAAGGAAAAAGAGAGCAATAGGGAGTATCACCTAATTATTCCTCGTCCTCCACACTCCTAGTCTCCCTCTCCATCCATGTCACCATCCTCAAACTCCCAGCAGAAGGTATGATTAAGAGTTCTGAGGGAGAAGCAACTCTAGGACATCCTGTAGCACCCTATCCCACAGAATACAATTCATAAGAACAAAAAGCTTCCAACATGATGATACAAGATAATAAGGGACTCCAAAGTAGAAACAACACCATCATCCTAAACACCAGGTACCTACACTACAAAAAAATCATCAGAGAACAACAAAAAAAGGGAAGAAGACTAGAATGCAGCTAATACACATAGCAAGCACCTCCGGTCTTCAACAACTGCAACAAGGTATTAAGCACCACAGGTAAGTATCCGGTTCAATCTCTCATGTGCATAATGTAGTCAAAGGATGTAAAGGTTACAAATAATTTGGTTTATAATCGAAAGGTGGCTAGTTAACTTGGCCACCTTCAATCAGTCAACAAAGACAAAACAATTTGTTCTCTCACACGTGGCAGCAGTCAACTCTAAAACAGAAAGGAGAAGGATAGAATTAGTTAAGGCTATGGAAGCATGAAGTGGGAGCTGATTACAAGGGAGTGGGGAATTATTAGGTGGTAGTGGAGACCAATGGTCCAAAAATGGAAATTGTACCTCGGCTGCTAGCACACCACCTCACCCCAAATGACCATAAGTGGAAATAATCGTCGTCCCCATGCATTCATGCATTCATTTTCTTGAGGCTCACTCTCACAAGTCTCTCTCATACCTAGGGAATCTACAACAAGAAGGACACCATCATTTTTCTGCACAGGAAATCCTACAAGATTGCACACAGGATTCCTACAAGGTTGCACACAAGATTCCTACAGGATACACAGAGACAGTCTACAGGATAGGCCGAGAGGAGTTTTAGAGGGGAAAACACAAGGCTTGACCACAAAAAACACTATGAAGAGTTAGGCTCTGTAATTAAATTCCTCTTTCCAAGTAAATTGAACAAAAAAAACCTCTAATTTGAGCGAATTTGGCAGCTATGCCAGAGAATTGTCCACACAGTCATCTCAGTTTTTTACTTTTGAATTTGAAAATTTTATCAACCATCTCATCTCCTCAAAACCTCACCAACCAAGATGACAGGAGGGTTTAATAAGAGGGAGCCCACTAACATTGTGAGAATCCAACAACACCCTAAGGTACTAGAAATCTTCACAAGGCATAATTGGATGGGATTTTTCAAAAAATTAAGGGGGTTATGATGATGAGGTGGCCTGAGATTTTTCTCTCTCCCTCATTCCACTCACCAAAGTCCATGCCACTATTATGGTAAGTGGCCTCTCCATATAAATCACCCCTGAACTCATCAATATAGTTACCACACTTCCCCTAGGAGTACGATGGAGGAAGGAAGGCAAAGGAGATAGCTAGGTTGCCAAAACGAAATTCTTTTTAGAGGGTGAGGAACCCACTGAGGAAAAAAATGGAGTAAGGAGATAAAGTTTGCCATATCCCTAGAATGAGGTAAGCTACCAACTTATCAAATACATTTCATGTGAGGGTAGGTATAGTGTGGTCTATAGCTATCATTTTAGGCTTCTTGAAGAATTGATATTTGGAGCAGAAACACCCCCTCACCACAAGCTCAACATACCATACTTCCTGCTGCAATCACTGATAAAATCAAGCATCAAAGTGCAAGAGGGAAATTCCCAACAGTTAGCTCACCATGGGTTAATTAGAATCCTTATAGAATATGCCCTCCAAAAACTAAGAATTCCTATACAATGGTCAGTTTTCAAAGACATGCAGGCAGAGGAAGACATCAAAACTCTCAAATATGATATTAGTCCTACTGTTAGTGAAGCGGAAGAGGAAGAGACTGAAGTAGAGGAAGAAGAAGTAGAGCAAGAATAAGAAGAAACAGAAGGAGATGAAGATGAGATGGATGATGAAGAAGATGAAATAGAAGAAAATGAGGAAGATGAAGAAGAAGAGGAGAAAGAGAAGGAGGATGATGAAGAAACAAAGGAGGAAGTTAAGGAGGGAACTGATAAAGATGATGAGGATATACAAGAGGAAGAAGAAAGGAAAGACATAGGTGAAGAAAGAAATGGCAAAGAGGGGGGGCATAAGACAGGGAGGAGTCTCCAAAACCCACTGAGAGAGAGGTAGCAGCTGCCCTCACTGCTCTGAGCACCCCCATCAAGAAAAAAGGCAAAAGACAGAGACATAGCCCCTTATATTTCAGGACAAGGAAAAGCGCAAGAATAAGGCGGGGGAAACACCAAACACCAACCAAAATTCCCATTGTGATTGAAGAATCACCTAAACAAAAGGAGAAAATTCCTTCCCCTAAGTCCCCTATCACCTATGTGAGAAGGCCTATGACTAAATCAACCTCCTCCAAGGGAAAAGAAATCCTACAGGATACACAATAGAATATATAGGAAGCAGAAGCAGTCCTATAGGATACTCTGCTGAATCTACAGGAGACACAAAAAATGGAAAAGGAGGTATGAAAACAACAAGGAACTATAGAAGAGAACCCAGAGCCAAAAGAACCCAGCCCCCGACCTAACCTTGACTCCTACTATAGGTTTATTGAAGGAGGCAGGGCCATACCTTAAAGATTTGCTATTCCATTGTTCTTCGAGCTTGAGAAGGAGAGAGCCAGAACTCACAACTGGATGCAGAGTGGCAAATCCAAGGGGGTGGAAGACATTGGGCACATGGAGGAGAAGCTCAAGGAGATGGGCAGAGAGCTAAGTAGCTTGAGAGACAGAGAGGCCATAATGAAAAATCAACTAGAAACAGAAAATGCATGGTTGAGAGGACAACTGCAAGAAAGAGAGAATCAATTGGCATGTATGTCCAGTCTCTCTTTGGAGGCAATCCAGTGTAGGATGCCAGCTAAATATTATGCCCTATACCTCAAGGAATAGTGTTTGTAGTTCCAAATCAAGACCCTAGCACAGAGAGGCACCATGGCATTCAGACAGTTCATTGATCTTTGTGATCATATCACATTAGAAGATATGGACAAGATGCTTGAGTTTTATTTGCACAACATGGATTTAATAGACATGAATGTTTGGGAACCTAATGCAAATCTAGGAGATTTACAGTCGATGGCTTTGGCATCATGGATGAAACATGAGGAATCAAGGGCTGCATAGATGAAGATATTAGCAAGAGAGCAAACTAAACTTCTTATGATCAGTGAATAGTCAGATCCCATGACCCTCATGGGTACCCATAATTTGATTGCAAATGATCCTTAGCTTGCACCTATATATCTTGTTGCCAAAGAGTAAACAATTTTACATTTTGAGGACATGTTCAGGCTATTAGGGGATGATAGCATACATGTTTTCCTAAGGAGATGGAACGCATTTCCATACAACTTAAAGATAAGAGAGTACCACTCTCCTTAAAGATTGAGAGAAGCACTAAAAATGACGCCCATGTACAAGCAATCTATGCAAAGGCTGAAAGTCAATTGGATTGGCCTAAAACTCAGTCCACCACTACTCTTAGGAATGCTAGAAGGAAGGAAGGAAGAAGAAGAAAAGAGGTAGTGGGAGGAGGTAGAAAGGAAAGCAAGATTCTATGAACAAGAAGAGGAAACCGCAACAGAGGCATGGGATGCCAAGGATGCCACTATAGATATGAAGGATATGGATATTGATTGAGTTTCTCAGAGGATGAGAAACACTTTCAGTAGGGGGTGATGATGAGCCTCATCATTGGGTAATTATATGGGAATTAATTCACCTCCTAGCTTAGTCAAACCAATTTTTCTCACAACTTATTACATATTTTTTATTATATTTTGTTTATGAAATTAGTTAGAGTTGGATATTATGCCTAGTGGACTAATATGCATTGAATGTAGGATTGAAGGAGAAAATCAAGGAATTTTGGCAAATACTAAGGTTAAAAGTAGAATGGGACAAGGGAGAGAGATTGTAGGAGGTAAATCCTCCTCATTTTCTTCCCCCCATTCAAATATTCCTCCATCCATCACACCAGCTTGGAGTGCAAGCAGCCAAGCCATGAGGATTAGAAGGAAGCTGAGCAAGTGAGAGACAAAGAGCTAGTTTATATCAAGTTTGGGAGCCGAGCCTCCCTAATTTTAAGGAATTCATTGGGGACTTTAGTTGTATAAGTAGAGAGGGCTAGAGCCTCATTAGGATTTGCATTTTTGTTGTAAAACTCTAAGCTATTTTCGAGCTCCAGACTTGTGAAATTTTTATTGATGTAATTTTCTGTTTGGGTAATAAGAAAGAGTTTTTGTTTTGAGCCAACACTAAGTTAACTCAGAGGGCTGAAGTTCTTGGGTTAGGGCCCAACCCTAGCATCCAAGGCTCCTATTTCTTGTATATGTATGTTTAGATTAGTCTCATAGCTTCATTGTTAATTCTCTTTTAGATGTGTTTTCATTGCAAGTAGTGTAGATTGGATTGGTTGTTTATTAGTTTGCTTCCATTTGTGCCTTACTTTAGTAGCATGTTAGTAGGGATAAAAGGATTGCCACAAGGTTTTCTGTGGGTGTCTTGGCCTCATTTCCTCCCTTTGGGATCATGATTTGAGGAAGGGACCCTTATGCAACCCCAGAAACACAGATTTCTATTTCTTCCATAAACTTTAGAGGTTACTATATTTAAGTTAGCATTTGATCAGTTTTGAAAAGTAGGATTTCATTGCCATATCTTCTATCTTCACTCTTGCAGTAGATCTCATCCATGCTTTCATTCCTCTCAACAACTTTCCTCATGCGTAATGTAGGCAATTAGTTCATTAATTCTACTTTTCTAGCTTATAATGTTTCTTATAAACATAGATTTTTGGGAATTATACATGTTTTATGAAGAGCAGGTGCTTTAGGAGGAGACAAAGACTTAATAGCCATCAACCACCTTCCACTCCATCCACCATAGTCATTCCTTGTTTTCACCGTTGCCTTCACTAGTTCTCATCATTTTGCATAGAAATTCTTCCAAGCACATTGAGCGAATCCAACCATCCTCTATCTTTGCTATTGACTTCTGAGTGATCATAGACCTTTCCACACTTCATTCCACCCATCTACCAACTTCCCTAAGCCTTTCATCACTTCAACACCTTCCATTTTTCTCTCAACTGTATCTTGTAGGTTTACAGGGAATCCTGTAGGTTTCTAGTACATCTTGTAGGTTTTATTGAAATGGCATTCTTTGAGACCGAATTTAGGGAAAACCTCTAGGAAGTCACCAAAAGCCTCCCAAGGGTGTTCCACACCATCCAACCGTCTCCTAACCCTTCCATCCATCCTCCAACATCCTTAATCCACCTGCCACATCACCAAAAGAAATTAGTTTGCATACTTGATTTTGCATGAAATGACAAAAAGACAAAAAAAATATTTTAGTCCCTTTAATTGCACATCAGTGATGTTTTATGCTTCTTACTTCCATGCTTAGATAGTAGAATTTGGTTCATGTTAATTTAGCATTATTTCAAATCATATTTTTTTGGTAGTTAATTAGGAAATGGTGTGATTTAGCATTGAATTTTTGTCTTTTCCATTATTGCAGTAGAGTAGCTCTCCCTTAGAGCATATTTCCATTTCTTACATCAAGAAAACAAGCTTCTTCTAACTCCATAGAAATCTATCTTGAAAAATACATTGGTCTCTTGGCAACTGAACCATGATAAAAGGCAGAGCCATCACTTTTACTTATGTATACAACACTGACACCTCCAAGTTTGTACGTACCTTGGGTTGACAAAGTAAAGCTAGTAGCCCAGGAGTTGCAACATTATTGTTGCAATACTGGTGCTCAACAGTATCAGAGTCAACCCTCTAAGAGTTTAAGCCATTAAAGAGGTACCTCCCCCAAAAACATTAAAACAAATACAAATCTGACAAGGTAAGGCCAATTTATTACAATTCTTTGTCCCTGATTATGCTACTTGCGTGCAAGGTTTCCTACACCTCCTTCATGAGGATATCCGCTTCCATTGGGATGATCAAGCTAAAAAATAATTTGACACTTTAAAATATGCATTATCTCAAGCTCCTTTGATTAGCCCCCATGACCACAAAAAATAATATACCCTATACCTATTCGTATCAGAGGTATCCATCGTTGGGGTGTTATTCCAAGATGGACCAGAAAACAAGGAGCACGTAATTTACTACATTAGAAAGAACTTGTCTGGGCCTGCATTAAAGTATGAGCTAGAAGAAAAAAATGGCCTTAGCCCTCATACATTTTGTACAAAATATTCGACATTATATCATCCTTCGAACCACTACCATAATAGCAACCATTAACCCCATGAGGTATCTTCTCACTCGTCATATGATGAACCAAAAGTATGCTAGGTGGATTGTTATTCTACAAGAATTTCATCGATAGTTCAACTTTCCTAAGAGAAAAAAAGCACACATCCTTACTGAGTTCATCATGAAGCTCCCAACAAAGACCCAAGCCTCTCTTGTTAATGAGGCTCTTCCCGATAAACATCTATTTTTAGTATCAACAGACGACCCCTGGTATAGTGATATCCTCCTCTTTTTACGAACTCAAAGTTCAAGCCCCAGTGGACCCATGATGATAGGAGGCGCATATGCTACCAGGTTCCCCACTACCTCCTTTTGGGGGATGTCCTCTATTGACGAGGCATTGACACCATCCTACGTTGATGCCTCAATCACCAATAAGATTAGCAAGCCTTAAATGATTTCCATAGAGGGGCTTGCAGCGACCACCTCTCAGGGATGACCACTGCCCAAAACATCGTTCGTACAAGTTATTTCTGGCCTACCCTATTCCATGATTGCATACAAGAAGTTAAGCAATGTGAGTGATTCCAATGATACACTCATAAGGCATGAGCACCACCTGCTCCCTTACATCTAGTCATAGTGGCCAACCCCTTTTGTAAGTGGGACCTCGACTTCATGAACTGTAACCCCTCATCATAAGGAAACCACAAATACATTGTGGTTGCTCTGGACTATTTCACCAAATGGGAAAAAGTAATGCCCACATATAATAATACCGCAAAAACTACCACATGGTTTTTCTTCAACCATTTCATAACACGATTTGATGTTCCTAAGGAGTTGGTTTCATACCATGGGATGTAGAAATTCCCACCTGTAGATCACCTGATAATGAAATATACTAAAGAAAAATACTTGATCTACTTCTACAAACAATTATGCGGAAGCTTAATCGAATTGAGCAAGATCAATTGAACACATATAACTAATAAGAAGAAATCAATCACACATAACACAAAAGAAATAACCTGGGAAAGCTTCAGTCTAAAACCCCAACTTTGTATTATCATACAAGTGGAAATATTTTATGGATTACAAAAAGAATCAACTCACAAGCTATCCTGTTCTCTCTGCAATTCCTCTACTACTCAAAGACAGTCAAAGGCCTCTCTCAAACCTTCTCCTCTACCCTCCAAGCCTCCTATTTCTTTGCACAATTTTCCTTGGGGTCCAGTGCAACTACTTGTGTGAATTGGCCTCTTCACACACTCACTAACCTCTGATCCAACTGTGCAATCCTAAAGGAGATAAATCCTTCTCCATGGAGGATCCTCCTTTATAGGAAAAATCCATCCAACTGATAGTACACTATCCCTCCTCTGATCTCAACCCTGTTCTCTGTTTGAACTGACATGCATGAGTTATTCATGAGAGAATATTCAGTTATCTGAAGCAGTTATATGCAAGCATGTATTAACTAACTGAACTCACATTAATTTAAATAAACTTTTTAAATCAATCTAACTGGACTTGACTCTGTTAACTAAGCCAACTAATTACAACTCAAATTAGAACTCATCCTTATCTCTTTAACTGATGGATAAATTCCTCAATTAATGGAGAAACTATTGCACGTCCTCACATAGACTTCATGTTTGATTCTTCACATCTAATTAACTCATGGTGAATTAATTAATTTATTTTCAAATAGCTGTTAAGTTCAAATTCAAATTTTACTTCCTATTTTAGTCTAGGAACTGACTAAAATTGGAATCCATCTCGAACTACTAAAAAAAGAAATTCTATTTTTAGCACTTCCATTTTTCATTCCCTGTTGCTCAATCCAGCACTGGTACCCAAACTGCTATTTATAGTAGTGCTATTTTTAGCACTTCTATTTTTAGCATTTCTTGTTGCCATTTTCAACACTCCCTCTCAACAAGAAAGGCATTCAACTCGAACTCGATCTTGTACCTTTGGAATGTTCTGCATGCAACACTTCTACCAAGTGTGGTTGCTCCAACAACTCTAGGAGAAAAAAAAACTGCCAACTAACCTATCTGTTGGGCTAGAAACATACTCTAATGTTGAAGCTCTACCTGCTACTGACAAGTGCTCCATCTTTGACCTCTGAGCTGCTGCAACACTCCATGCATCTCGCACCGTTTCACACCTCTTTGTGCCATCCTACACTGGTGCAACACTCTTGTGCCTCTCACATTGTTGCAGCCTACTAGCTCTACACTATCTTGGGATTCCTACACTGTAGCTCTCTCTGCCACTCCATCGACATCTATCTCTACTCACTCAGCCAGTCCTGCTACTCCTTGTCGGGACTCCCGTAGAAAAGTCGAATCCAAAAGGTTGGGTACCTCAAGGATCCAACCCCTATTTCAGCCTTCGTGGGACGATCACTCCACATCGCCTCACCTCCTACCTGGAGGTATGGATGCATGGCTCCCTCTGACCACTTGGCTCGAAATTTCCCCCTAATGGAGGTCTCTGCATGAGTGGATGCCTCCACTCAGTCTCCTCTCGACTTCTCTAGTTGTGGCTGCTTCACAACCTCCTCAAGCTGCTTCACCAACTGTGGCTTCTCCACAATTGTCTGAGACTTCTTCTGGCGCTGCATGTTGAGAGGTAATGTACTCTCCCTCTCAACCACCAACTATCTAACCTTTTCCTTGCTCCTCAAGGCTTTTCATGCATCTTGTACCCCAAATGCATACAAGTTCTTGGCTAGCACACCAATCTGTTTCATCTTTCCCGCCGTCATGAAATTTTCTGGAAAAAGAGTTGATTTTAAATCAACGATATCTCCCTCATCCGAACTCCAATTTAGACGATTGTTTTTTTGAATTTGGGTTTTTTTCACAAGGAATAAAGATATGCTATTTTTTTTTGAAAATTTTGCACAAAAATTTTCAAATCTTCTCTGAAAACTTGCGGCCCAATTATTATTATTTTTTTATTTTTTTTTACTTGGAATTCTCTTCTTTGTGTATATTGTTCTCTGCTTTGATCACTTTTTCTCTGATACCATGTAGAAATTTTTCTACAAAACCTCGCTCCAATACCATGTAGAAATTCCCACTGTAGATCACCTGATGATGCAATATACTAAAGAAAAATAATTGATCTACTTTTACAAACAATTATGCAGAAGCTTAATCAAATTGAGCAAGATCAATTGAACACATATAACTGATAAGAAGAAATCAATCACATATAACACAGAAGAAATAACCCGGAGAATGCCTTAGCCTAAAACCCCAACTCTGTATTATCATACAAGTGGAAATATAGTATGGAATACAAAAAGAATTAGCTCACAAGCTATCCTGCTCTCTCTGCAATCCCTTTGCTGCTCATAGACAGTCAAAGACCTCTCTCAAACCTTCTCCTCTACCCTCCAAGCCTCCTATTTCATTGTGTAATATTCCTTGGGGTCTAGTGCAACCACTTGTGTGAATTGGCCTCTTCATACACTCACTAACCTCTAATCCAACTGCGCAATCCTAAAGGAGATAAATTCTTCTCCATGGAGGAGCTTCCTTTATAGGAAAAATCCATCCAACTGATAATACACTATCCCTCCTCTGATCTCAACTGGGTCTCTGTCTGAACTGACATGCATGAGTTATTCATGAGAGAATATTCAGTTATTTGAAGTGCAACATTTATATGCAAGCATGCATTAACTAATTGAACTCACATTAATTTAAACAAACTGTTTAAATCAATCTAATTGGACTTGACTTAGTTAATTGAGCCAACTAATTACAACTCAAATTAGAACACATCCTTATCTCTTTAACTGATGGATGAATTCCTCAAGTAATGGAGAAAATGTTGCATGTCCTCACATAGACTTCATGTTTGATTTTTCACAACTAATTAACTCATGGTGAATTAATTAATTTATTTTCAAATAGCTGTTAAGTTCAAATTCAAATTTTACTTCCTATTTTAGTCCAGGGACTGACTAAAATTGGAATCTATCCCGAACTACTAAAAATAGCAATGTTGTTTTTAGCACTTCCATTTTTCGTTCCTTGTTGCTCAATCCAGCACTGGTACCCAAACTGCTATTTATAGCAGTGCTATTTTTAGCACTTCTATTTTTAGCATTTCTTGTTGCCATTTTCAACATGGGAAACATTTTGAGAATGACATCTTTCAAGAGCTATCCCAACACCTTGGTTTCTCTCAAGATTTTGCATCACCATACTACCCATAGTCCAACAGATAAGTACAATTTGTTAACAAGGTTCTCAAAACCATGTTACATAAAACGAATTGGCACCATATGGTATTCTCAACCCTATGGGCATACCGCACAACGGTTAAGGTGTCTACATGGTTCACACCCTTCCAACTAGTATATGGCATAGATGCAGTGTTTTCCATTGAGTGTGAGATCCCCACCTTACACTCAGCCATTGAGATTTTAATTGACACTAAACCTTTGGAACAAAGGTTGGTGCAGCTAGAGCTCATCGATGAATGCTGACAAGAATACCTCCAGAATAATGAAACACATAAGAAGAGGATCAAAACCTCATTTGATCGCAATATCACCCCTCAGATATTTACCAAGGGGGAGTTATTCCTTCGCTACGATGTTGCCCAAGAAATGGTAGGACCTGGTGTTACGTATCAATTTATCACCATGACACTTGATTAGTTTATGGGTCTTTTTACCATCCACGAAAATGTTTGATTGAACTTGCTTATAAGTCAAACAACCAAAAATATCTTGAAGGAGATGAGAAATTTGGGAATAATAGCTGTCACACCTTGTCAAATTTCACCTGCGATAATTTTCCTAGCTTTTCCCACACATTCACTGGAATTAACTCTGAGAACTACACAAATATGAACTTTGTCTACCACTACAAACCCATGCAGGTGATTTCAAGAAAGTAAAAATAAAAATTAAATTATAGAAACATAGTTGGTCGAATATTTTCCAACTGAAATCTTCCAATTGATGACTATTCGAATTATAACACTGAGATGATGCATCTTAATCCCTTTCCTCAAGGAAACCTAATCCCTCAATTACAAGATCTCACCCTCCTCTTTTGGATCTGAAACTTCTTCCTCTTGGTCTATAAAATGATTAGACGGTAGAGGGTTAGAGGGGGTCAGAAATCAAAGAAGATAAACTTATGTTGCTAGTTTGAGATTGGAAAGCTTGACATCTAAGGAGGAGATTGAAGGCATTTCGGAGGAACCTCACACCATCAAGGCAGAGGTTTCAAGTCTCCTCTTTATCTTTGATTAATACAAATGGACACTTTTCCCCATTGATTTGTCTTATTGGAATGGTGAATAGTTTATAATTGTTTAAGGTGTTTATTAAGGAAAATTCAATTTGTAATCTCCTTCATCATTAGGTTAAGTTTTGTTTGGATTATTATATCGTATATGCTTTTGATCCTTTTATGGTTTATGGTTGCATATCTTATCAAGAATTGAGGAGATGCATCAAGTCACAACAAGGGATATTCATCGAGCATTTCGTGAAATAGGTAAGAGGCTCATCCATTAGCTTTAATTCTTATAATTCAAACAAGTCCAACATAGGGAAAGAGTTAGTTCAATTGTCTTTCTTGTTTCTAGTTGCTATCAAGGATCTAGGGAGACCGCTCTTGTTTGCAAGAGGGATTTGTTCTTTGTAACAAATTGGTGACTCCACTAGGGAACGTATCTGTTCTCTTTATTTTCCTTAGTTTTTCTTTTTGATCCTTCTGGTTTATCTCAAATTGAGTCTTTATGAACTAATGAACTTTCCAATTTGTGTGGTTGATTTCTTGAATTTTTATTTTCTTCTTGGGTTTATGATATCTGTGCTATTTTCATTCACCCACAGGGCATAGTTCTACGCCAGTTTTTCCTTAGCAACCAGGCGCATGCACTTTGTTTTGTATCGCTAACCTACACATGCCTTAACAATTTTTAAAAATTGGCATTTGCTTCAACCTAGACCTGAGTTTGATTTTTTGGAAGTGTCATTATCTTTATTTGGACTGTCTTATATCTCTTCTGAACTCATTTTAGTGCTTTGTTAATATTTTTTGAGAATTAGGCCTCCTTGAAGAAACTGGTTAGGGTTTTTCCTGGTTGGTTTGTCATTTGATCAAAACAAGATAGGTTGTCCTTCTGCTTGTGATATCCTTATCTTGTTATGTCAAATTCACTAGTTAACCTTAATATTTTTCTTATTTGTGATCAAACTCATATTGAATTGCAAATTAGGGTTTCTTGAGTTCTAGTGATTTGGTGAAGAAATTGATGTCATTTTGTTTGATAAAGGAAATGGTTGCTTCCATTTTTGAATTTATCACAATTACATCGCTGTTATCATTAAATCAAAGAATTCATAGGGAAAATGTATTTTTACTCTAACTCTCTTGATTGATTCTTGTGTGCTTGAAAGTTTTGAGTGATATAAGATAAAGAGTATTTTTAGTTTATTTTATATTTAGGGAAATCTGGAACTTTGTTTATTTTCTACATTTTCATTGCATTAAGATGGAATTGGTTGTTTTATGAAAGTTGGAAAAGTTGTGAGTTTTGTATTTCATTTCGGAAAAATCAAAGTAACTCTTTCGTTCCTCCAAATAGGACTTCATCAAATTTGAAAGTGAAAATTACATATTTGAGTGCATTAATATTTTGAGTCATGTCATAATATGATGATTTAGTCATGTTTTTAATATCATGATTTTCACCTCCATCACCTATTGAGTAAATAAAAACTTAATAATACAACGTTAATTAAAAATCATCTGTAATTTTACATTTTTTAGGGCTCTTTCCACCTACAGTAGCTTAAGTGTATGGATTTGGAAGAGGGAAGGAAGTAAACTTTCCAAAGCTACAAAAAAACAATAAAATCTTGAGTTAGGGAGAGAAAATCCAATTATTTTAGTTTGTCTCTAGGAAGCTCTTCTTGTACATGAGTTAAGCACGAGTTCATGTTGAATTTGGTGAAGTGATCATACCCACTTCATGAGCCAAGATATAGTTATTTTCATGTATTGCAATGGTATCAAAAGGTACTTGGGATCACTTGAACGTAAACCACCAATTGATCATGTGGATGAGTCTTTAAGGGGATTGAGCTTGTTACTCTGTCCTTGCATGTACGTTCAATCTACAACTGCCCCCAGGTAAATGTTGTGTGTGGAGCCTAATTATCTTCTGTATTCAAAGGTCTTAGCCGGATGTATACCCCAAGAAGATTGTACACCCCTCCACGCAGGGGTTTGGGGGCAACGCCCCTGAAGCTAAAAACAGATGTAAAATTGCCTTGTAAAAGTCTAGTAATTTCTAGTCAATCTGGGCTGTTCATTAGGTGGATGATCTCATGGTAGAAGTTATGTTTAATTTAGGGTTTTTTTCCCTAGAAAGCAACCCCTCACTTTATATGAGGGAATTGTATTGCGTCTATGTATCTCTATATTCTGAGTGAGGAAGAGAGAGGAGATTGAGAGCGAAGAGGGTGTTACAGTGGATCTGTTGTAGGTTGTATCTCTTTAAAATTTGTTGGATAATATAAAAGGAAGGACTGGTTGTTTCTCTGTGGGCATAGCCCAAATTAGGTGAACCACATATATCTGTGTATCTCTTTTTTATGTGTTTTCTGTGTTTATATTTCTGCAATATTTTATGTGTTCCATTGATTTGTAATATATAATTTTCTAACAGTAAAATTGTTGTATTTGGTGAACTTAATGACCATAATCCTAGGGCGCTACCTAAGGTGATGACAGAGGGAAGGTCCTCTTGTATATGGAACAAAAGTTGACTAGAATCACTTGGGCTTTTTGGAGGGTAATCTTTACTCAAGATGGTTTATATAAAAGTTACTTGCACCAGATTGTTTCATTAAGTAGGTTGTTAGGGATATTGGTTACAAACGCTCATTTCTATAAAGATTTTCACCTTGATCAATGCGACGTTGGATTTCATCCCCTACTAGTAATTAATGATCTTTGTGAAGAGTCACTTTGTATGGTTTGAACTCCTATATTTTTAGCGTGTGTTACTTTAGGTGTTGTTTTTTACTTTTTAGAGACTTTAGGTGTAATTTAGATATTGTGTGATTTATTGATTGAAATTTTTTCATCATGGTGGAATTACCAAGACAATTTCATAGGATACTCAAGGACCCCCCTGAGTATACACTGAGTCAATTAGAGAAGATAAAACACGAAAATTCTAAATCATTGGGATCTGGAACTACAACAGAAACTAAAACTTATACTATTATAGACTTTGACGTAAAAGGAACTGAAGTTAATAAACCATAAACATCTACTATCTTAGGCCTTGAAGTGAAAAAAATTGAACTTGATCAAACTCAGAAATTAGAATCACACTTAGGAGGAACTAATTTACAAATTACTAAACTCATTCGAACTGAATCAGATATTCGAGACTTTTTAGATACAAATCTCATTTCTGAACCAGATATTGATGAAATTGAGTATGATATTTCTGAACCTGAATCATATATACCCACTAGAACACATATTCTATATTCTTCACATTCTCCATATTCATCGTGTGTGAATCTCATTATTACTGATAGTCTCCCTCTTGGTCTCATTAGTATCAAAGAAATTGTTTTAGATGAAGAGGAAGAACCAATAGTTTGTACCGATGAACCAACAAATATTTCAAATCTTTTGTTTAGATTTCTTCACCCCGGCCCTTGGTACTTCACACCCTTGAACTTTTTAGCATAAGGGATTCCACGATACATGACTCCTTACTCTACCGTACCTAGTTTTGACTAGTCTATGATGGCTTCTGGAAGCACCTCATCAAATACATCTATATTTTATACTTATCAAGAGACAACATTATATGGTGGTTTTATACCACCTAGATATCCCTCTCTTGTTGGAGCTTATTTAGGAGCTTCTTCCTGAAATAAAAATTCAAACATGTCAACTGGTGTAATTAATCCTACTAATGAAGGTTTGACATCTGAACAATTTATTAATATGATTTCTGGTAATGTTGGTAATCCTCAAATCAACCCAATCGGTGGTTATTACCTGCCTAGGGGGCAACCATCATATCCTCCACCTGGAAGAAAACATTTAGCTGGATCCTACCCTATAGCTGGGGGGAAACCCCCCTGCCAGAAATATCTTAATTATGCTCAAATGCATCAAATCGGTTTTGGTAAACCTATTATGCCTCAACTCACCATTGGAATGCCTTACCCTAGGATGAATACAATATGGAACCCTTTGTCAAATCAAAAATCAATTCCATTTTCTTCTCAAGTACCCATGTATCAACATGTTCAACCTATTGGACAACCTTTACAACAATTACCTATTCAAGGTATGCCTTTTCAAGTCCAACCAACTGCCCAGGTTAATCCATCAACTCCTACCCAACAACCACTCTGAAATCTTGTCCCGAGTACTCCTCAAACATCGGTTCAGTCTATTGTACCGACAACTATTCAAAATCTAGGTTCAGGTTCACCTCAAACTCCCATTCCAGGATTATCACAAGTAACTGTCCCACTAACATCACAAGTAATAGTTCAACCACTTGTTCAGTCTATCCCTCAACTATATGGTATTGAAACTGTTCCTACAATTCAACCCATACCCCAAATACCTATTGTACAACCTAATTTTCCATATATACAAGTTTTGTTTCAAGGGTAACCTTTACAAGGTCAACCCCATAGTCAGTTTGATCAAGGTCCACCTTTTCAAACTCAATTTCTCCTAGGTCAACCTTTGGAAAATCAACCCTTTCAAGGATAGTTCATTCAAGGTCAAATTGGTCAGAGTCCTCCATTTCATAATCAATTGTACCTAGGTCATATGTTTCAAGTACCTATGCAACCAAAATATGGTATGGCTCATCTTGGATGTCCAAGAGGTATGCAGATTCCAACTGCTTAGGTTATTCCAGAATATCTTGGGTATCCTCCTTCCAGTACAAGACTCCTTCCTCAAGGTTATCAATATGAACATCAGGATCCTAACCACCAGTTTCCTTTCATTACAACTTTGGATTTGTTTTACCTCTCTTGGTCAACTAATGATCCTCTTCTTTATTTACTGTTTTGGCCAGCCATTCCTAGTAAGCTTCCTAGTGGCATCCCTAAGTTTGAAGGTAAGTTGGACGAAGACCCATTAAACCATGTTATGACATGTCATCTTCGGTGTGCGTATAACTCATTAATTGATTATTTTATTAGATTACGATTTTTTCAATGAACCTTAACTAGTTCAGAATCCAAATGGAATGTAGAATTTCCGCGAGCTTCCTTCAGTACATTTAATGCCTTTGATACTACCTTTTTGACACATTTTTTAGTTTCCCATTCGATATGATAATGGAACTAAACTTTTAGACTCTTTAAAATAGTCAACGTCAAACCAGATCTCAGATCACATTCATGAATGGATACAAAGATGTCATTAGGTTAAAGTTTACATTCCAGATCAGATTTTGGCAGAATGGTTCATAAAATCTCTTTTACCTGTAATAACTGAAGATTTTTCCAAAGGAGGTGTTGTAACTAAGGATCAAGTAATTTCTCATGCTCAATACCTTGATCTTGTTTATACTCAGTCCGATACTTTGTATGAAAAGATCCTAGATTTACCCCGTCCTGTTCAAACTAATCCATCCCTTAAATGATCACATGCCGCTGATGGTATGATTGTTCATGTGAGCCAAAAATATAAGAATAAAAAGAAGAATTCTAAGAAAAATCATATTTTGGCTCTATCTAATTCATCTAAAGAATATCTTTCTCCCAAAATCACTTCGAAAAATAATGTTGTAGAATCATTTATTGGAAAAAGTAAGCAATCGGGAAGTAAGAAAAAAGGAAAAGGAAAATCTAAACAAGACACTCATTCTAAGGAGAAATCGAACAAGAACTAACCGTTTGATGAAAAGAAGAAACCTTGTTATGCTTGCTTAATTTGTGATGAAGATCATTACACCAAGGAGTGCCCACATCACGCCAAAGTTTCTAAATTTATCAAAGGTTCACCCACTCCTGCTATTTTGAAGGACCCCTTTCCTCCTCAAGACAAAAAAATGGTTTCTCATGACCAATCCTCCTCATCCACATCGGCATATATCATGACGATGTCTTCTAAAGTTATGGTAGAAACGAGATCCAAATATTATGCATTAAAGAGTCCTATTGAAGATGAAGATGACTCTAGTCCAATTGGTCAAGATTCCACATCTACTCCTCCTTCTTATGAACCATTACATATTGAAAAACCAAAATCTGATATGATAATTCTTCCACCTCCTAAAGATATGCTCGAAAGTCAACCTTTAACCGTCATGCTAGGGTTGCTCAAAACTATAACATTGTCAAAGATTTCGCTATGTCACCTTCGACAATGTCGGCTCTTGAAGTACTGTAGACTTGTCAAGCACAAAGGAGGTTATTATCAAACAATTGGAGCATTGGATCCTCAGGAGTCCAATTTGATTGTTTTTGATATTGAGAATCATGTACCACATCTCCCACACCAACTGGCTTTTCAGATATTAGTCCATGTCAAAACTTGACGAGTTTTTCAAACGGTGATTGACGGACCGTCGACATGTATTATGTCCCTTGTATTTTGGAGAGCTTTAGGTTCTCCAACAATCAATCAATCTCTCACAACTTTGAAAGCCTATAATGGAAGAGGTTTCCTTCCTTACGGTATTTTAAATGACTTACCAATCAAATTAGAGGGTAAAACAGTTACAATAGAAGTTGAGGTTGTTGGTGCTCAACTTGACTATAACCTTTTTCTTGGTCATAGATGGACTTATGCCATGGCAACAATAGTCTCGTCATATCTTAGGATGATCATGTTTCTTCACAAAGGAAGAATTTTGAAGGTAGAGCAATTGTCCTACTATACCTTAGACCCTAATTCCACTGGTAGTGTGCCTTTTGTTGGAAAATCAATGACTTTTTATGAAGAAGTTGGTGTTGTTCTTCTCAGAGACTCATCTTTTATGGGAAATTTTTCATTCCATCCACCCAATTTTTCTCATAATGATTCCCAAATTAACATGATTACATCAAGTACTTTCAAATCGGGAGAAATGTGGAAAGTACCTTCAGAGTCAAAATTAGTCTTATATGGCAGTGAGATGCCTCGTAGCCCATTTGAGTTGTCTTATGAGGAAATTAAGTCCTTTTACAGCTTATCAACATCTGAAAACAATCAAACGAATATGATTATTGATGAATATTCTCGTTTGTTGCACTTGGAACCAATCTCTATGCCTAATCCTTTTAACACAGAGTTTTTAACTGATGAAGGGATTATGGAAGTTATGACTTTGGACGAAATGCCATGGGACGTTACTCATCATTGCTCAACATTATTACCATCTTTTGAAAAAAACTGAGAATAAATTCTCATCTATGTTTTCATCTCAGACTCTCAGTGATTCCCATTGTCCAATATCTACTCTGTCTTCCGATTCTGAACAGAGTTTAGGGAACATATTGGAAATGATACCCATAGATATCTCAGTGAAACCTGGGATAACTAAAAATATTCATATACGGTTTTTTTATTCTTTAGAAGAGATTCAGACTTATAAAGCCCTATTTCAGGAATTCTATGACATCTTTATCTAGTCATATGAAGAAATGCCAGGAATCGACCCTAGCATAGTTGTACATGAGATAAAAACTTATCCAGATGATAAGCACGTTAGACAAAGATTACATCCTATACATCTAGGAAAAGCTACCGCTATCAAAACTGAGGTTGAAAAACTATTGAAAACAATATTCATTTACCCCGTTTCTTTGATTGATTTGCTATCAAACATTGTACCTGTTAATAGAAAACAAGGAACTATTTGAGTATGTGTTGACTATAGAGATATCAATAAATCTTGTCTCAAGGACAATTATCCAACTCCATATATTGACCAAATTGTTGATGACTATGTCGGGAATGTAAAATTTTCATTCATGGATGGTTTTTTTGTCTATAATCATATAAAAATACTACCTTCCGATCATTACAAAACTGTGTTTATATGCCCATGGGGGAATTTTCTTATCACAAAATCCCATTTAGCCTGAAAAATGCTGGCACAACTTTTCAGCGAGCAATGTCTTATGCATTCCATGATATCAAGCATATTGTTCAGACTTATTTAGATGACCTGCCAGCTCATTCAACGAAAAGGAAATATCACTCATTGCACTTAAAAGCAATTTTCTTTAGGTGCAAACATTACAATATTCTCTTGAATCCGAAAAAATGTGTTTTTTGTGTGTAATCGGGTTGGATTCTAGGTTTCACTGTGTCGAAAGAAGGAATTGATGTTGGAACCCTTAAAGTAGAGGCAATTCTAAATTTTCCTACACCTTTTAGCCTTCCACAACCACAAAGTTTGCAAGGGAAATAAAACTTTTTGAGTAGATTCATCCACAATTATGCCGAACTAACCCATGGTTTTACTCGATTGTTGAAAATGGGCATTCCATTTTTCTGGGATGAGCTTTTCGATAAAGCTTTTGATGCATTAAAACATGCACTAACCAATGCACCATTACTACATCCTCCCGATTATCATCGAGATTACTTTCTGTACCTAGATAGGTCCAATGCCACTATTGGCATGGTGTTAATCGAAGAGGATGATTCTAGAAGGGAACATGTGATTTATTATTTGAGTAGAAATCTCACTAAAACTAAGATTAAATATGTACATGTGGAGAAGCTAGCCTTGACAACTATTCAAGATGTTCAATGATTCCTTCACTATATACTTCTCTGAAAAACAACTGTCATTTAAAATTGCAAACCTATGATGTACATTATTACTAAGCAATTTCTAGGGGGAAAATACTCCAAATGGATAGTTATATTACAAGAGTTTGATTTAGAATTTGAAAGATCTAAATCAAAGAAATCTTTGGTTTTTGCTAAATTATTGTGTGACTTTCCTCATACTAATAAAGAAACTGTAGCAAAAGATTCCATTCATGATGAATCTCTTTTTCTTATTAGTACGTCAGATCCATGGTATGGAGATACCATTATATATCTCCAAACCCAATCTTTTAGACCCAATTTATCTAAAACTGATTGTCACCAAATCCCATACCAATCCCAATAATGCAGTATTGTTGGTGACACTATTTACCATGACGGTACTGATTTTATCTTTTTACATTGTTTGACTCTCCAAGAGGCCAAAAAAGCATTAAATGACTTCCATTCTAGAGCATGTGGTGGTCATATGTCTAGGTGTGTTACTACCCAAAAAATACTATGTGATGATTATTTTTTTCCCTTAATGTTTAAAGATTGCATTATTACAGTCCAAAAATGCCATAATTCCCAAATATATGATCGCAAAATGTGAGCACCTCTAGCTCCTCTTCACCCTATCATAGCTGTCAATCCTTTTGTAAAATGGGGCATCAATTTCATCACCTATAACCCTCACTCGCCGGGGGCATGGGTATATTATCCATGCAGTCGATTATTTTAAGAAATGTTCCAAGGCGATGCCTACATATAAAGATGGCGACGAAACTACAACAATTTTCATTTTCACTGATGTGATTGCTTGGTTTGGTGTCCCACAAGCTATTGTTATGAACCATGGTAGTTATTTTCGTAACTTTATGATGGTTGAACTAGCATCATAGATCAACCTACACAATGATAACCCTACTCCTTACTATCCACAAGCTAATGGTTAATTCGAAGTCATCAATAAAGTTTTAACCAATATGATTAAATAGATAGTTGGTATTCATAAAGGAAACTGGCATTTCATGCTCTTTTTAGTGTTGTGGGCTTACCATACTACTGTAAAAAAATCGACAAGTTATATTCCATTCCAATTGTTTATGGTTTGGAAGTAGTATTTCCCATTGAATGTGAAATCCCATCTCTGAAACTAGCTATTGAATTAATGCCTGCTACCTCTGCAGATGAAGAACGTTTTGTACATTTAGCACATTTAGACAAAAACAACCTTGATGTCGTACTAGCTAGCGAAGCTCACAATAAACGAGTCAAAACTCAATTCAATTAAAACGTAAATCCTTGTTCATATTCAGAAGGTGACCTAGTCTTGGTTTATGATCAAGCTCATGACATGTTAGGTGCGAAAAAGTTTGAATCCATGTGGCATGGACCTTCCATCATAAAACATGTATTAGCTAAAGGATCCTATGAGCTAGTTGATTATGATAGTATTCCTTTAGGAAAACCCATAAATGGTCCTTACCTAAAGAAATATTATGCATAAAATTTTAGAGGATATTTGTACATTATTTACCATTTTTTAGGTGTGTGCCATAATTAATGTTTTTTACATTTTCTACTACTTATCCTACTTATCTTATTTTGTGCTTGATTTATATATGTCAACATTCCCTTAGACTTACATTAGCTTTGTTGATGGCACTAGTTGTAGTACTCAGAATTTATCTTCTACAGCTTGTTTTATCTATTCACCCATTGATGAGATAGTCTCTATTCATGGAATATGCCTTGGCCAAACAAAAAATTTCATAGTATAATATAGCATAGTCATTGAATTATTATATGATGCCATCAAATTTAGTATTTTGCATTTGATCGTTAGGTTAGATTTGCAACTCGTAGTATTACATTTAAACAATGTCTATGCAGTAAGAAGTCCAACAATGTTAAGAATTTTTTTATGGGTCCGTCTTTTGGAAAGGAAATTTGATTATATCAAATATCAATACATTCTAAGATATTTAAACACATTGAAAGATGCATTGGATAATTATGTGTTAAATAGACTTTTACGACATTTGTAAGTTAAAACAATATTCATTCATAAATTGATCAATATAAAATGTTGGAAAAAGTGGTATTTTTTCATTGAAATAGAGTTTGCATAGAAGTGGCTCTACAAAATATGTCATTTGAAGACATAAGGCCTTGTGGTCTTTATTTTCCGAATATGTTGGCACCAAAAATCAAAATGTGGTCCTAGAAACTAAAACAGCTAAGCATGATGATGCTGATGATAACAAACAACAACACGAGCAACTCGACACAATAATCATCTATGTGGCCCTGGAACCCCAACTGCATGTCTCTGATATCAGAGAGGAATTTCATCCATCCCAATCTCTGGGATATCCAAAGTCAACCTCTCTAGGTTGTGTTCCAGCTCTGCCAAAATCTCCTCTGCCTCTGGATTATCTGCCGCAAGTACTGTAGGCTGCTCGCATCATCTCTCAAATCACCTTAGCCCTATTGGTCAATTGAGGCCCACATCTACACATGCATTCCAGATAATTAGCCTTTGAAGACAAAAAACACATAAAAATTTGAAATTTGAAAACATGTCAAAATGATAAAATCTCACCTAGGTCACCCCACTAAGCTCCGACTGGAAGTGGGATATCGAGATCACCTTTGGAATATGGGAAGTCCTCGATCAAAACAATTTGTTGGCCTAACTAGTCAAAAAACTCAGAAGTATACCTCACTACCGGTCCATCATCTCCATGATGTTCCATCGGTGCAACCCACCTCATCATATGTGGATCTCTAGGATCCCCATCATCTACTGGAATTTGTTGTGGCTGGAGAAGAGGAATCCTCTCTAGGGAAAAATCAATAAGAATGGAGTCATAACTGAAGTTCTTCAGTTTCCCATTCTTGCATCTAGTCAGCTATCCCTTCATGTTTATAACCACTACCTCGCATCAACTGAACACTGTAGATTCCCAACATTCTGTGACGGTCTGCATTTGTGCCCGTGTGGCTAAATGAAGGGTAGTGCTTCCACACAACTTGCTAACAATGAAAGTAATGGTCCTTAGGGCCAAAATATTGATGGTATGAATATCAATTCTACCATCCTTAGGTGGTTCACCTCTACAAAAGTGCTATAGATACCCATCAATAGTATCTCCTCCTATCCTCTATCCAAATAATGACATATCATCTCCCCAACAAGAAAGCCTATTCAAGAAATAGTTGTCATCGACGTCAATGGTAACGCGATGATATTCGATCACGAAATGTTGTTCCTGGACATTCCAGGTTCTTACCAGCCATGTCATCAGATCTACCTGAGCTTTCATCCCAGGAATGAGCCAGTATTTGAGGAGGCTATAAGTTCTTAGAGCTTGCATGGTAGTTGGAACTACCAAAGCTACCAAATCATTGGCTTCATGCTCTCTTTCCCTCCACTCCATTTTGAGAAATCAATTAACCTGAAATGACCATTTAAAAGAGTTTAGAATCATTTTTAAGGTCGATCTCATATCTTTTGGGGTCCGAATATTTCATTTTTAAAACCCTTGCCACCTATGTTTCTGTTGTTTTACATATAGGACATAGTTGCACAGATGTTTCTGGAAGGTATCTACATAGGCCGCGATTTTCCATATGGAAAATTTTACCTGACTACGAAGGTCCGATTGAATGAAATCAACGCAGGGCTTAGGGCATATTTTTTGATAAATCCTTGCCCCAGAAAATTAACTGAAAGCTTAAAATGGAAATTTGAATGGATGAAAATATAAGTTAGGAAGAGATCTTCTACATGGAATAAGCAGTTTGTGATTTCATGAACTGGTTAGCTCAAAATTAGTCCCGAAAGTATGATGGTAAAAAACCCCTTTTTTATGTTCTCAAATGATAAAAATACAAATGGTGAGAAATAATTTCTTTTTCCACCTTTATAGGGTTTTTGAGCTAAAAATAAACATTATTTTTATATTTAATACCTTTTAGGAGGGAAGTTTTATATTTTTGAGAAGTTATAATGATTTATTGAGTTTAAATCTGCAAGATAGGTTACAAAGTGAGAAGAAATCATTTTGACAATCAACAAACTTTTATCTCTTTTCATGCTATTAAAAAATTACGAAAAGAAAAATCATAGAGTCCTCTTTTAAGCCCTTTTCAAACTTTAGAAAATGAAAAGATTGTTGAGTACTTGTTTTTTCAAACTCGTAAAAGTAAATGAATAACCATCCACTTAGTATAAGTTTACCCTTTTTACGGATTGAGCCAGGACCATTTACGAAAAAGGTATACGTTGATCAAACATGGTCAATAGAGTTCTATCTTGTATTATTTTATCCCTTTTCAGAATTGAGGGACTAAAACTTACGAAAAAGAACCTGATGGACTCTACTTATGTTTTTCTTTTGACTCTCTAAAATTGAAAAACAACAAGCTTTACTTTCTCCGGGCTCGTTAAAATTTTACATTAAAAGAACTAAATGAGTTTCATTTTTGTGTATTTTTCAAACTCTTGAAAAGAAAATGACATCGAGTTACTCCTTTACTGGACTCATAAAAGTAAACAATATAGGACTCGTTAAGCATAACGTGACAAAGCCATTCCTTCTTAGGGTTTGTTAAAAATACTTCGATGGAATCATCTAAAGGATGAGCTTACAGTCCAAGCATATGTTATCCTCCTCAAGATTGTAAAAAATAAAGAGGTACTTGCTAGTAATGGTGGGGGGAAAATGAGAAAAGGTGTCCATTTTACATTTCATTTCTAAGGGTAACATGTCGCTCTTAAACATGACACTTCATCACATTCATGCGTAGGTTGGGAAATCCATTTTTCTTACAATTAATCGAACCTCATCAAAAGTATTCATGGTTTTGGGTATTATAATTAAGTCAAATGCTACCAAGTCAATTGTCATGTCGTTATGTGTTCAAGAGAAATTCAACCTCAATTTAAGTTCCTTTGCAAATTTTAGCCTTCAAGTGCATCGACCATCCTTGAGTTAGTCCCTACAAACTATTTTCAAAACTTGGCATTGTGTTTTTCATCATAGGCTTTTGTACGATGGGCCACTTCCTATCTACTTCAATTCATTATCTAGGAAGTTGATCTAGAGACCTTCAATACCTTGAGGAATGTATGCCTTAATGTCAGGTTTCCCACCTTCGACGACATGTTATCGTCATTGGCCTTCAATCAAATGATTCTATGAGTGTTTGACCTCTGATCACTTATTCGCACTTCATAGATTTTACTAGAATTACCTTGAGAACCATTGTCATTATTAGTGGTTTCTATCGTACTTGTTAACGGTTCACATCATTGACCGGTAATCAAGTGGTTTTTTCCATGTTCGACTTCGAAACATTCATCCACATGGTTATAGTCATATTGTAGATTGAGACATGGAGATCAATACCCTCGATCTAGTTTCATCAATCCAGGTTGCGAGGAGATTTTATATTCATGATTGAGTAGACCCATTTATGATAGATGGTTTCCTCCATACTGTGGCTACGATATATATGATTTTGGTTTTTCCGTGCTTGTTTATTGATTTTTCTTTACTCTAAGTATGGGAATTCCTACCTCAGTTATGATTATTGATATAAATTTGCATTATAATCCTTGAATGCTCCCTGTAGGTTTCCAACCATTGTCTCTTATCTAATCCTTGGAATGATAAAGTGCTTCAATGTTTTAAACTTATTTTACAGACTTCACACTTTAGGGGGCAATCTGTTGCATATCAATTTTTCGCCATGAAACTTAATCAATTTATGGGTTTTTTTACCATCCACGAACATGTTTCATTGAACTCCCTTAGAAGTGAAACAACCAAACACATATTGAAGGAGATGAGAAATTTTGGAATAGTAGCTGTCACACCTTATCAAGTTTCACATGCGTTGATTTTCTTAGATTTGCTCGTGTGTTCGTTGGAATTATCTTTGAAAACACCATAAAGTTGCGCTCTGTTTGCCACTATCAACCTGCGCATGTGAATTCAAGAAATTAGAAATAAAAAATACATTCTAGAAACATAATTGGTAAAATATTTTCCAACTGGAAGCTTCCAGGTGATGACTATTTGAACTATAACCCTCATATGATGCATCTTAATCACTTTCCTCGAGGAAACCTAGTCCCTCAATTAGGGGATCTCACCCTCCTCTTTTGGATTTGAATCTTCTTCCTCTTGGCCTATAAAATGACTAGAGGGTAGAGGGTTAGAGGAGGTTAGAACTCAGAGAAGATAAACTTATGCCGCTAGTTTGAGATTGGAAAGCTTGTCATCCCAAGGAGGATATTGAAATAATTTGGGAGGAAGGTAACACCATCAAGGAAAAGGTTGTAAGGCTCCTATTTATCTTTGATTAATTAAAATGAACACTTTTCCCCATTGATTTGTCTTATTGGAATGCTGAATAATTTATAATTGTTTAAAATGTTTATAAGGCAAATTCAATTCGTAATCTCCTCGATCATTAGGTTAAGTTTTGTTTGGATTATTATATCGCATATGATTTTGATCCTTTTATGGTTTATGGTTGCAGACCTTATCAAGAATTAAGGAGTTGCATCAAGTCAAAAGAAAGGATCTTCATCGAGAATTTTGTGAAATAGGTAAGAGGTTCATCCATTAGCTTTAATTCATATAATTCAAACAAGTCCAAATTAGGGAAATAGTTAGTTCAATTTTCTTGCTTGTTTCTAGTTTCCATCAAGGATCTAGGGAGATCACTATTGTCCACAAGAGGGATTTGTCTGGTGTAACTGTTGCGTGTGGAAACACCCTAGGGTCTTTGGTTGAAAACCCCAACAGAGCAAAGGGCAAACAACATCAATAAATTCTTAGAAAAACAACCTAAATGCTTATTCTACTGAACTGGGAAGAAGTGTCCTTACCCGGAGGTACTACGTTTGGGTAGATTCCGCAGGGTGAAAACCATTTTCTTCTCTCGAAGCCTTTGAAACTTGTAAATTATCCAAGAAAAGCATACACAACAATAGAAATGGAAAGCATATTCATCATAGATATGTTAGATAATATAAGCAAATGAACAATTACACATTAATACAATATTTATAAACAAATTACAACATGGATCAATGCATAAAAACAATAAATATCAAGAACAGAACATCATCTTTATTGATGTAAGCTTCAAGAAAGGTGGAAAACTACAACCGGAGTCTTTCTCCAGCTCAAAGCGGAACCCATAAACCCATAAAATCCACCCTAAATTAAGGAAATTTATTATTTTTAAGTGTTTTAACACATATACGTGGGTTGGGTATATACTAACCCGCGTATACATGCTTTTCTCACAGGGAAAAGTAGCGTATAGGAAATAAACACTATTTTTTAGATTTTGGACCAAGTCTAGAAAGGAAGGGTTGCCCTAGGCCACAACAAGAGCATCAGATATACCAAGAGTGGTAAATGGTGTTATAGCAGATGCCCATAATATATGAGGTCAGAAGGGGTACATGATGGCCAAAATGTATTAAGTGTATAGAAGGAATCATGCCAAGACTAAGGAGGATTTCACTATGTTATCACTCAATAATTTCCCAAGGTTAAAGAAAGAAGTCACTAAGGTAACCACAAACCACTTTTGGAGCATAGGCTCTAGCCAACCTATACTCAGAGAGGGCTCTCTCTGTATGATTTTTTTTTATTGTTTGATGTTCCTCAATCGGAAAATGATCATCATAAGATTTAGAAGAATGCTGCTCAAATGGACAAGGAGGATATATATTTACAATTTTCAAAGGAAAATAATTTAAAATTAATTTAAAATCTTCTCTAAAACACAATATACATTGAAAAACTTTCTTGATGAGAAAGAACATAATGTCTTGGATAACAATCCAAGTTAAAAGCTTGAACTTTTCATATTGTTCTTTCAAGTTTAGTTCTCCAGTGGATTCTTGATTGTGAAATTGATTTGGAGTCACTAGGTGGATGATTTTAACCTTTGTGTGTCTGATCATTGTCCACCATCATAGACCAGATTTGAACCTGTAAAATATTTCTGAAGAAAATGTTAGTCTTCCCCAGTGGAGTCGCCACTATGTTAGCACTCATAATTTTCTCTAGAAGTTATTAGAAGAAAGAAAATGACCAACGTAACCACAAACCAACTTTTGGGCATAGGCTCTAGCCAACCTAGGCTTAGAGAGGGCTCTCTCTCTAGTGATTTAGCTTTGTTTGCTGGGATTTTAGGCTAATTATGAATGTTCAGGGGGTTTTTGATTTTTATTGAAGATTGGATGGTGAGATCCTTAAAATAGATGGATAGAATGATTGTCTTTAGACCATTGGGCTATGGAGTTAACAAAAGGACAGCAAAACTAGATCAAATCACTAAAGGGAATGTTCAAAGGGAAAGCTAGTAGAGTAAAGTGCAGATCTTTGGGACAGGGGGGTGAAATGGTTTTAGTCAGGGTGAGAGAGAAATTAAGAATTCTCGGATCGGGACTTAAATGAGGAACAGAGGGTAATAAAACACAAAGGGAAATTAAGAATCCTTTGATAATGATTATAAGGAAACAACCTAAACTAAGGAGCAATTAAGAATTCCTTAACTTAGATATCAGTTGAAAATATTTTTAAGCATAACTGTTAAAACAGAGTGTAATTAAACAAATTATGAGATATTGTTCCAGTTATAGCATTTAGATTCAGAAATACATTAAATATTATGGAAAAACTTTAAGAAAGATAACAACAACATGAGAAAATACTTGTCTGCACTTTGCTCAACACATGAATCCTGTTAAATATCTTGTCTTTATTCATTAATCTAGCTTGCTGGTTTAGTCAATGATCCAATGGCTTTATAGTCTTTTGATAAAGAAGTCTATAGAAATGTCTATGAATCCACACTACATACTTCGAATTCTGAAGTATTTATACAACAATTTTATTACAAAACATCTCAAACTAACTTGAGATTTAATCTAGGAAATCCAAATATCTTCTTGAAAGAAGATAGAGACAGTTATTGAACTGCTTTCATGCTGTCCCATTTATTGTGGTACTACTAGCCTTTATGGTTTGGTTTTAGCCCTTTATGCTCTTTGATGTTTGAACTTTCACGCTGGAAACTTTAGTCACTTTAGGATTTCATCTGATACTCTTTGTCATTGATACACTTTTACTTTGATGGCCTGTCAATATACTTTACTGTGTTTTTAGTTTTAGTGTACATTTTAACTTTTTACTGTGTATTTCAACAATAATTTATTTTGTTTTTTCCATGTATCAGCATCTGGTAATGGATATTGGTCAAATTTCTGTATGTTTTATTTGTTTGTCTTTTGATTGTATGCTCTGTCTGGTTCCTCTATTTTGACAGTCAATGTCTCTATGTGAATTATTTCTTCTCTATTCTGTGTCTAATTGTCTTCTTCTTCTTAATATAGGGTTTTAAATAATTTTCCTTTCGAGTCTTGGAGTAAACAAGTTTTGTGACTAGTATCAAAACTATTTATCCAAGCTCTAGTCTTCTGCTAATTACCTGCAAAATACAATAATTTGTTAATAAACACAGGTTGGCAGGAAAGGAAATTGATGGATTTATTGCACAGGGATGTCTGGGGAAGGAGTCATGTCAATTTTTTGAAAGTAATCATAGGTCGAATTGTGTTGCAGAGGTTCAGGGTGGCGCCGAAAGGGTTTGATAGTTTTTACTCTGAAATGGGGCAAAAGGAATGAAAACGAGGGTTTTCAGGGTTTTAACGGGTAACTTTTTAAATTTGGCGCGGGATTAGTTAAGTGAACAGTAAGTGGTTTATCAGGTCAAGCGGGGAGGTGGTTTCCCAAGCCATCACAATGATTATGAGGGTCGGGTGGTATTTGGGAGGGGTCACTCGATCTACTCCAGCGATTGACACGTAGCAGTCCAGGGGTTGGGGAAAACTGCTTTATCGGGTGGGTAATGAATAGTCATCAGGTGTGACCGATATGGCTATGGACCGTTGGATGAAGGGGATGGTGATCAGACAAAAATCGAGCGAGAGAAGCACACGAGTGATAAAAGAATGGGTTTCGAGGGGGTCTAAGGCTTTTAATTACGATGGATTGTGATTATTTAAGATTTAATCATGAGTTTAAAATGATTGGGTGGGGTTTTAATGACAGAGTTTAATTTCGGGTAAAGGTTAGGCATCGGGCGAGCGCGATATGGCTGTGCATCATCAGATTTGGGCGTGACAATCAGACGGTAGTCGGGTGGTAGACTAGCGTGGAGGAAATGGATGGAGGTTTGGGGGGGCCCAGGGGTTGTATTAAGAGGGTTTTGTTGGGATATGGGGGAATTGTATAGTTTTTATTAAAACTAGGGGTTGGGATATTATTTATGGGATTTAATTAATATATGGGATTTATATAATAAAATTAAAAATTAATATGAAATTGGCAAAGTTGGTATATCCTTAGCATAATGTAAAATGTACGCATTTCATTTCATACATTTGATACTTAGGATAAGATGTCTTTTGTGGGTTTTTCGAATGAAAAGGGATTTAACATGGGGGGTTTTTACTTTTCCTACGCAAATGAAGTTTATCCTTAGGAAAGGGGGTTTTATTAAGGAAATGAAGGGGGAATGAATTTTATGAAGGGGATTCTAGCACTTGATGTCCATAAGTCATTAAGCTGAAGGTCCAGTCCCACCAAAAGTCAGAGAAATGCTCTAAGCCTCTTTGACTTGATGGATTAAGAGTACTAGAAAATGCTTGTAGATAGGAAATTACTAAGTAAGGGGAAAATGATTGAGGGGGAGTTAATCACATTAAATTTCAAACCTTTGTTTTTGCTTCCATAGTTGATCATACATATTGAAATATCTATTTAATCATGATGCATGTGTTTTGATGCAATCAACTTTTTAGTTTAGCAACCTTTCTTCTACTTACCCATTTCTTATCCTAACATGTTTTCTTCATTTCTTTGGGTGCATTTAGGATAGAAAACCCCTATCTTATCTTTTCTTTTATAAAACATACTATCTATTTCTAACCTTATATCATCCAAGGGCTCAGATTAAGCTTGTGAGCTCCTTTTGTTTCTCTACCTATCTATTGATCTGCTAAGATTAAACTGTTCGGTCAGATTTTATTCTCTAAATATAAACATAAAATTCAAAGCATGAAATAACCAAGATTAACCAGTTTGATTACCATGGATTGCGGCATGAATAACAAGCTACACACAATCATTATTATGCATAAAAGTAAATAGTAGTGGAATTTAGACTTGCACACTTTCATGGTCTCTTTTTGTTTTTTGGGGTTCATATATTTTCATTTTTTTGACCTTCTCTTATTCTTTTTGTCCTTTGATTTTTCTTTTAGGACATAACCTCCTTACATTTTTTAATTTTTTTTATATGGAAAACATTTGTAGAAAGCAAAGGTATGTACAATATTACAAGGCTTAACCTTAGTCATTCAAAATTATGACTCCTATTGGTCTAGGAACTTAACACACTAGAATTCAGCCTGCCAAGCCAGCGAAAGAGATCAGAAATAAACTGCTATCTGAGGCGGGCATACCCATGCTCAAAAATAGTAAAGCATTTTCTACGTGTCAAGTACAAAAGCGGATCCAATATGCATACAAGTATAAAGGAACTGAAAATACATAATGGATCATTCGATCATATCAAAACAAGTACATGTCTGAATATCACATATAAAGCACTGGTCAATGATGCTGAAGTATGAAGCTAATCACTGAAGTCATAAATCTGATCCAAAAATTACCAAGTCAAATGGTGGAATAAATGGTGCTACACTGCAACTCGGGTGCCAACATATAGGATGTTGTTGTAAGGAACTGCAACATATAAGGTGGATGGTGTCAACTAGCAGAAATAGGAACCAAGAAATGCTGATGCAAGCCAGAGGTCTTCATCGACCGCTGTGGTACATTTATACACAATGGGAATAAATGATCTGAAGTCGACCATGTGAGAAATCATTTGATTACCGATCATTTATTTATATCGTTAACAAAAGAGAGACTACTCATCGATAATGATGATGAGAGCCAAGGTACCTAGTACAATCTAACAAGTGTGAATAAATGATCTGTAGTCGAGCACTTGGAAGAATCTATCAATCAAGAGACAATGATGTTTCCCCACTATCGATAGTGAAAGAATCTGCCACATATGACTTCAAACCATAAGGTACTACCAAATGGACTCTAGATCTCTTTCCCAGAGAAATGAGCTGAAGTCGATGGGAAAAGATCCGCTAGAAGAAAGGCATTAAGGAATCCTTCATTAATCTAGCACGAGTGTAACTCGTAGGAAAATAATGTGGAAGGAATTAGACGAATAAATATGTAGTAACCCAAACAAAGCACGTTTCTAACGTACACAAGATTTAGCTAGTGAACAATAGAATCCCTCTGAACCAACCAGTAATGAAAGCTAACACAATGGTGAGAATCCACCAATAGGGTCAAATGGAAATCAAGGCACTACATGAATCCCAATGTGTGATAATGAAATCTAATGTTCAACACAAGGGAAACCACTCAGTCAAAGACCCATCATACCGATCGATGCTGAGCACAAGGTGACCTATCAATAATGAAAATAGGGCCAGGGTGATGCTCTATATCTTCTCTCAAAGCAATTTGTCATAGTCTATAAGAGAAAGACCCGCTAGCAAGAATTTAATGGAGACCTTCTCTAACCTGCATGAGTAAAGGACCAAATAGCTAATGTGATAACGAAAATGAATCTGACAACTAGGGATGAATTATTGAAAAGATAGTCAAGGGACATCGTAGAGAGGCCGACTCAGGTTTACTTCCCTTGAACAAAAGCACAACTCAACTATGATTACATGGCAACATATGATAACTTTGTATAAGTTTTTCATGCAAGAGGCATAAGAAAACTCTACATATGATTGGAAGAGATAACTAACCAGAGGAGTACTGACTCAATCACAAGGTTAAGGCTCTCCTAAGTCAAACTAAAGCCCATCCCAATGGAGGAAAGACTTATTTTTTGAGTGCTTTGTTCAAGGGAGACATAAATGAATCTAGCTGCAATCAAATATGGAAATAATGTCCTGTTCCCTCTCTTTTTGGGATATATAATTTTTGTCTTTTTCATTTTTATGAAGCCTAAAATAGAATAAAATAATGCTATAGTATAGTGGAAAGAATGAGTGTCGAAAAAGAAGATGCTCTAGTTCCTGGGAGGGGAAAATTCCTATGCTCTATGCAAGGTGACAAAATTGGTCAATGACACTCAAAGGGAAATTCTTTCCACGGGTAAAAGGGTTCGTCAAGTTGCGGAGGCTAAGTGATTGCAAGGTTGACTTTGCAGAAGACATGGTCAAAAAGTTGGCTTAAACACGAGTCCAAGTGATGCTGACTCAAGGCCAAAAGATACAAATAGTCAATATGCAATGCCATAGTAGAACTCAACAGAAAGGATCCTCTAGGGTATAAAGCCAAAAAATAGTGAAGGAGAGGGAGAATGAGTCTCCAACGCACAAGTCATGGCGATACTAAAGAGGACTCCTGAGTCTACTCAATATAGTAGCATGGGAAACATATGTCAGCGAGGATCTAACTAAGATGCCCATGTAAAGGCTGGATCTACCATTGCATCATGATTTTATAAGTCAGCCAGTGAAAATGGTTTGTGAATCAAGACATGATGGGGTCGACCCTATGGCAAAAATATCGCAGTATGGAGGCTAGTATGCAAAATGTGGCTAAAAGTTATATTCCCTAACCTATATGCTAGTAAGAAAGAGATACCTGCCGTTATGGGTTTGCAGTCATGGGATCGAAGTGATTTCTCAAAACATTCTCCAAAATATCCTATAAAAACAACCCATTCCCAAACTCCAAGCCAAAAGGTCAAAAAGTCCATAAGATAAAAATCAACTTTAGAAAAAATTATTTTCATTTTTCAACCTATATAAGGACTTTTGGGCTCACATTTTTTTTCCTTTGTGATTTGAGCAAGGATTTGTGGAGATAAACTCAAACAAACTTCCTCTGTCAAATTCAACCATTCAAATTGCTTCAAATCTTCTAGGTAACCCTTTAATCATACTCTTGATATTTTTATGCTTTCTAGATGTTTTTTCATAAATTTGACTGTATGAAATTATGTTAAAAAAATTTACCCTACGTGCACGTGGGTTGGATATAGGTAACCCTCATATATGATGGTCCTACACGTGACTGTGTAAAAACAAACCCAAGTGTGCACGAGTAAAAAATTTCAAACATTAATTTAATGATATGAAACATATTTTTTTTTGCAGGATGAAAATTACCTGGCGTGAAAGAGAGAACAATGCCATTGATAACCAAGTGATGGAGGATCAAACTACGTTAGATGTTTTGAGAGGATGCGGTTTGTTAAAATTATTCAAAATTCCAGACATGAAGGTGAATATTGGATTGCTTGAGCTACTAATTCACTACTAGAGTGCAGAAGATGATGCATTCATGATTGATCAGATGACCCTAAGGATCAAGATAGAAGACACTTATTTCATTACAGGTCTTTCCCAAAGGGGAGAGAGTGCACTCGACTGTTAGGACAAGAGGTAGTTTCAATGTAGAAGACTATGTCTGCATATACTGTCCTGGCAACCCATAAAAGGTTGGAAGTCAGATTCCAATCAAGTATGTAGAGATTTTATCATTGAGAATCCTACTATTTACCATAGCCAGGGTAAATTCTTATGTTGCTTTACATCAGGCTTCACGTGTTTCCATAAGCCTAGCAGTGGTTTGCCTCATTACTGTCTTTGATTGGTGTACACCTCTGCTGACCAACATGAAGAACAACTCACTTCCATCCAAATGGGCCAGATGAATAATTTTGGATACAGAACTATCTTATGCTCATTCTTTTTTGAGAGAGTACCTGGTCTTTGTCCCAAGGTATTATCTACCATCAGTAGCCTGAGAGATCCACGGATGGGAGGATGGGTTGACTTGATGAAACGCCTAGGTGGATGTTAGGAAACCAACTCACAAAAAGATAGAAAAGATAGATCAATGCCTTAGAATTCAGCCTCTTCGAGGGGGCAACCTCCTTTACATTACACAAATGAACAATTATTGGATGATAAAAATGACAAGACCTCCTTTCTTATATAGGAGTCTAAGGGGTCATAATATAATCAGAGCCAACATAACAATAATAATGTAAAGGCACAATAATAACAATAATGGGATTCTATGGGGCACAATAATAACAATATGGGGACTACATGGGCACAACAATATAATAAGGGGGTTGTACTAATAACAATAAGTGGTTACACTAATAGTATAGGGACCTAACATGCCCCTTTCCTTCAAAAAGAGTTGTCCTCAATGCTTGAGTAGTTCTTGATGCTTTTGTATAAATTCTTGTCCTCCAATATGGAATCTTCAACGGGTAAGTTCTTCCACTTGATGAGATACTCTAAAACTGATCTATTTCATAGTTGTTGATTTCTCGGTTCTATGACTACTTGAGGTTCCAATATGATTTTTCCTTCCTTGTCAGGTTATCACAATACCGTTTGAACGAGGATCTTCTGTAACTTTTGAATGAGTTTCCACTCCTTTGGGAATATGGATATCTGTAAGGCCTAATGTTTGGAGGAACACTTCTTGGAATCAAATTAATAGCATGATCATGATCACGAATAGGTGGGAGGCCTTTGGGAGTCTCAAATACCTTGGAATGGTTGTCCAAAACATTTTGGAGATCTAGAGAAATATATGATTTCGATGTGGGATCCTCTAGTGAACATAATTGTGCAATTACACCCCATTGTTCTTTATTTAGAAGCTTTGTCATGCTATTAGAGTTGATTATATTTCAAGCATTCCATTTCATACTCCTCAATTAAACTTCCTTTCCTTCCAAAAAAAATTTCAAGAAAAGTTCTTGAAAATTAAAAGCTATCATACCCAAAGATTGTAGCCATTGCACTCCTAGTAAAACATCAACACCACCCATTGGAATGGAAAGAATTGGTCTATTCAATACATATTCTATTGGCTTGTTCTGGCTTGACCTAGATTTAGAAGTGATTTAGCCAAACAAATCCTGAAACTACTGGCCCTTTCAGTAACAGTCCGCGGTGCGCGGACTAAGGTTTCACTCGAGGTAGTATGGGAGCGTGCTGGAACCAGGTTTCCACACCCTAGGGATGTCTTGATGAAGTTTGGGAGGTTCACAAACCGATCCTACACGCTTGCGCTGCTCTGTGTAGCTATCTGACCTTTGTGTAGCTCTATAAAGAGAACAGAGAGGCACGGTCTAGATCCTTTAAACTTACTGCATTATTATTATGGATTTTAACTTAATTGTGTGGGCCCAATATTCTTATCAATCATTCAACATTCATAACAAGTGCACACAATCATAAATTGTAAGGAGATGCATAAATATACAGAGAAGCGTAAACCTACAGATCTATGAATATATGCACAATATTTCAAAATCAACTTAGCTTTTTTAAACTTTTGTTCTATTACAATCCCAATTCCTCCCTGCACACTAACTGCAGGGATTCGCGCACACAACTGTGGACTCTACTAGGCCTCTTTGCACACAACTGTAGAGCCTCTTCCTACTCCTACAACCCAAGACTCAGACTTACAGAATCAAAGTGAATATCACATTCAAAAACCCATATCACTTAAGATCAAGACTAAAAACTCCCTTCTACACTTAGAGCCTCGCTCTATTTATACATTCCCATGTTCCACGGACCATGGGTAGGCTGACATACTCTATATTAAATTACAATACTTTAGGGCGGACAACCCTAGACTCTCATGCTCTGTGCCCACATTTTGCGAGGTCTTACATTAAATTTGAACAAAATTCGGGCTACAAGCCCAAAAAATCCGCTATGGGGGGATATGTTGCTCAACAGGCCCCCAGCACAATCATTGTGATTCGTTTCGAGTCACTCTGCTGGTGCGATGATATTCACGCAAAGTTTGTCCAACAACTTCTGTGCTTCGCTTACATCTGCAGCAAATTATTCCGCTGTCTGCTATACCCATTGTGTGCATATCTCCGATGCTTCATTGTTAGGTGAAATTCCTTGCCTGAGTGCATATATGCCCTACCTATGTGCCAGTTTTCCCTCAATCTTGGTGGTGACCATCAGGGAAAATTTTAAGAACCCCCCCTAAATTTATAAATATAATAAATGGGCGAATCTCCATGGTACATAGGAAAATGGAAGGCGATTTTATCAATAATATAATATGTATATATAATTTTTTGGTGAATCTCTCACCAGGCATGGCGAATATTTTACTCGATTATAAAATCTTGTAAGATCTTGGCGAGTCTTTCACTAAATAATAAAACTTTGTAAAGTCCTAGTGAATCTTAGCATATGCTACATGCTCGTTTAATTCCCCCATTTAAATAGGCTACATTCCATGTGAATACCATGGGTCAATACCATGTGCCATTTTGGTGAATACCATGGGTCAATACCATGTGCCATTTTTATTTTTATTAATTCTAATATTAGGGTTAATAATGGTTTTTTGCATGGTATTAATAACAATCTAGTCCATGGTATTTGTCCCATAGTATTTTGGCCATAGGTTTCACCTAAATATAACCCATTTTTTGAGTGTTCGTAAATATAAGGTGACTTATGGAGTAAATATAAAAAAATGTTTTATTTGTTTACTATACCTCTCGTTTATTTATATTTTTATTAATTTCCCATACCTTTTTACAAATATGGTATTTGGCCCATAGGATTCACTTAAATAAAACCTCTTTCTTGAGCCTTCATAAATAGAACGAGGGTTATGGACTAAATATAAAAAGAGGTTTTATTTATTTACGGTACGTCTAGTTTATTTATATTTTTATTTATTTACCATACCTTTTAAGTAAGTATAAAAAGATGTTTTATTTATTTACCATACCTCCACTTTACTTATATTTTTATTTGTTTACACCCTTACATGTATATAAGGTGACTTATGGAGTAAATATAAAAAAAGTTTTATTTATTTACTATACCTCTCATTTATTTATATTTTTATTAATTTACCATACCTCTTTTATAAATATGGTATTTGGCCCATAGGATTCACTTAAATAAAACCTATTCTTGAAAATCGGCCAATGGATTCACTTAAATAAAACCTATTCTTGAAAATGGGCGAATGGAAGGTTGTAACTCCTAATTTCAAGGGCTAAATTTACCTTTTTTACCCTCTCCCTTAAAATAAGGTGGCCTATTTGAGGTGATTTGTAAAAATGTACTATGATACAAAATATTCGCCCACTAAAAATTTAAAACCCCTTAATTTCGCCAAAGGGCGAACATTCGCCCCTAAAATTATCCTTGGTGACCATGAATGATTCCTAGAGCCAAGGCTAGATTCATTCTTTAAGCACTGCTTCTTTCTGATGCGTGGCATCCCCTTGTGCCTTTAGAGCCTGGGCCTCCCTCATCTTGGCCAGTCACTGAGTAAGGGTGACCATCTACGGGGTCCCCAGACATTGTCACAGGCCTGCTGCAACTCCCACGCTTCTGTATCTAACTGTTGTAGCGTTGGGTCTTCCTGCAGTGAAGTGAGGGTGACGAGTGACTGATATAACAAGCCTGTGCAATCTTGTATGGCATGCTCTATTGCTTCCAACCCTGATTGAATGGTGCAATGCCGCTACTCTCTGACCTCCGGCGGTGTAGAGGGCTGCACCTTCAGCCTCAACTCTGCGGTCTACAAGTTGAGGTCCAACTGGATCCTCATTACTTCCTCCTGCGCCTTGCGGAATCCATTTGCCAATTTGTGGATCCATATTCCTACTGGTAAGTCTGCTGCAATCTCTAGTTTGGGGACCTGGCGACAAGCTTCCTTGACGATTTTCTCCAACTGTTGAGTCTGCACTACCTGTAGAAATTTTGAATAATAAAAACTTATTCATAGAGATTATCCCGATTATACACTATTGTGGAATACATGCATAATACATAACCTCCTCTACGTTGATCATCAATTTAGCAGCATCAAAAACAATGAAACATCAATAGCATGCGCACATTAACATAGTATGTAACCCAGTGAAAGCTTAAAGCTGAAAACCCCACACTATCTGTATATTAATGATTGAGAACATGTAACAATACATAGTACAATACTCCTCTCAAGTATCCAACATTATCTCCACTTGTTACACACAAAACTAGCTCAGATCCGAACAAGTCACAGGTTCTAATCTCCTCCGCTGCTTTGCCTGCCTCTATTGAACAATACCAAGTGAAAATCACTCACGCTAAAAATCACGTGAGCACAAGCTATTTCACTGGGCATATCCTATGCAACCCTCATGGGCATACTCAATCCATGCTTGTGAAAATCTCATGCACAACTGATAGTCACAACTCACCCTTTCACTTAGCTCTAACACTTGTCTCTATTGAACTTTCCATGCCCTGAGTTAACTGATGTATTCTTCAGTTACTTTATGAGTTAATAATTAGTGAATTAATTAACAATCAATTCACACAACTCATCACTAGTGTATTCTCCAGTTAGACTGAATACAACTAGTTCAACTGAACACAACTCCATCAACTCCACATCCAACTCCACAGAACTCACATGCATGAGTTCTAACTCAAGTCCTCCATGCAATAGCTCAACTGACCCACAAGAAAATCATATTTCCTTCTGACAGCTACATGTGCCACATCTATAGCTCAAACTGAAGTGCTCCAAGAGAATAAGATAATGTTTAGAGTCCAAATATTACTAAGGGCTAATAATATTTGACTGTTTCTATTTTTAGCCTGGTAGTCTAAAAATAGACTTTGATCACTCTGCTGTGAACCAGAAATATAAGTCCATCTATTTTTCCAAACATGACCAATCATCCATAAACAACATTCTGCAACTCATAGACCATGATCCATATGTCTAAAAATAGACATAGTCTAAAAGTAGACTTTGCATTGTAATTTGCCTGCAGGCCCACTTAGTGAAGGTGACTCATTTCCACTAAGCTCCATCATCTTGTTGCATTCTCAACACTCCCTCTCAACAAGATATGGATTATCATCAACCCCTATCCTGCCTCAGTGGTATTTGAATTTGCTCCTGGTGAGCGGCTTCGTCAAGATATTAACATCCCAATCCTCCGTTGGAATGTATGAAAGTAACAATATTCTCCACTGCACACAATCTCTGATATGATGGTACCTGATGTCAATGTGCTTAGATATATCATGAAATACAGGATTAGATGAGAGTTTAATGAAACTCTGGTTATCACAGTAATTCACAGTAGGCTCTAAGTGAGAACCAAACAAACCGGCCAGAATCTTCCTCATTCGCATAGCCTCGCATGCAGCTAAACTTTCTGCCATATACTCAACCTCTACTGAACTGAGTGCCATGGATCTATGCTTCCTGCTGTACTAAGAAACTACTGTCGACCTGATACTGAAGACCCCTCCTGATGTGCTCTTTCTATCCGTTGGGCTCCCTGCCCAATCTGCATCCGTGAAGCCACATAGCTTCACCTCATCCTCCTGTCTGTACCACAATCCATATCCCGATTTGCCTCTCAAATAACGCAATACATGCTTGCCTGCCTTCCAAAAGAGCTTGGTTGGCTTAACCATAGCTTTGAAAGCTGGTTAATAGCATAGCATATATCAGGTCGTGTATTGACCAAATACATAAGCGACCCCACCAACTGTCAATAAACAGTGGCATCCCCTTCTTCTGCCGAAGTGGAATCCTCCTTCCTCCAACCTCCAGGAAGAGGAGTATCAACATGCTTGTAGCCATGCATGTTGAACTTCTCCAGTATCTCTCGAGAATACTTACCTTGAGAAACAAATATTCCATCACTGCGCTGCCAAATTTCCAATCCCAGGAAATAATGAAGGAGGCCCAAGTCCTTCATTTCAAACTCCTTAACAAGATCATCCTTGCATGAAATTATCAACAACTCATCACCTATTAGAATCAAATCATCTACATAAAGTACAATGATAAGCAACTTACCCTCCACCAAAATCTGGTATAGGTTAGGATCCACCTCACTCTTGTAGAAGCCAAGTCCGGTGAAATAACTGTCTATTCGTGTGTACCAAGCACGTGGTGCTTGTTTCAACCCATACAACGCTTTCTTGAGCCTGCACACATGCGACTCACTGCTGAAGATCTCGAAACCTTCAGGGTGCTCTATGTACACCTCCTCCTCAATGACTCCATTGAGGAACTCAGTCTTCACATCCATCTGATGAATGTGCCATCCCATCTGTGCTGAGAGAGAAAGAATCGTCCGTATGGAAGAATACCTTGCGACAGGTGCAAAGGTCTCCTCATAATCGATCCCCTCTATTTGTGAAAAGCCTTAGGCAACAAATCTTGCCTTGTACTTCTCCACACTCCTGTCAACTGCTTGCTTAACTTTGTAGATCCATCTCGAACCCACCACTAATTTCCCTTCCGGTCTTGGGACAATCTCCCATGCACTGTTTCTAACAATCTAATCATACTCTTCCACCATGGCATCTACCCATGCGGGATCCTCCACAGCTTCCTCGAAAGAGGATGGCCCAGTGACAACACATTTGCTCATAAGAGCCATGTATCCAGTGTACCGATCAGGTGACTGTCTTTGCCTACATTGTGTTGTAGGTGGTCCTACAACTTTCTCTGCATCTTGAGCCAGTCGCTCAGCTTCTATCAAGCGCTTTCGCCCTCTGATGGTTGGCGCTGCATGAGTGGTCTCTTCCACTCCATGAACCTCGTCCTGTGGCTGACCCACATCCTGAAGCTCATCCTTAGGAACTAATAGCTCCTCATTTGCATGCAAGTGTGGCTCCCTCTCAAGCAAACACTTCATGGCTTTCTCCTCTTGAAATTTTATATCCCGTCGCACAACAATCTTACCACTGTCTGGAAAATGCACACGATAGTTGTGGGCATATCAGTGTACCCCACAAATATACCAACCTATACGGTCAGCTCCAACTTCTTCTTGGCACCCTTCGTCACATGCATGTAAATGTTAGCACCAAAAATCCTCAAATGAGAAATATCAGGCTTCTTACCAGAATAAGCCTCCTCGGGTGTACTCATGCCAAGTATCCTATGAGGACAACGGTTCTGCATATAAACTATTGTATTGCATGCTTCCACCCACAAGTGAAGGGGTAGGCCCTGATCATGCAACATCATCCATGTAGCACCCATGATTGTTCTGGTCTTCCGCTCAGCAACCCCGTTCTACTGTGGGTTATGGGGAGCTATGAGCTCTCTTCGAATTCCTTCTTCTTTGCATAAATCCTTGAACTCGTCAGAGATTTATTCACCACCATTGTCCCTCCTAAGAGCCTTCACCTTCTTCCCGACTCATTCTCAACCAGTGCTTTGGACTCAAAGAACTTTGAGTATGTCTCACTCTTCTTCTGCATGAAGAAGATCCAACACTTACGAGAGAAATCATCAACAAAAATCACATAATACCTGTGCTTTGTTGTCGAAGCTATTGAGAAAGGTCCACACATGTCTATGTGAATTCTCTCAAGGATAATCGTGGCATGATTATCCTTCTTGTGAAAGGTGGATTTCACAAACTTTCCAAAAGTACACCCCTTGCACTGATCTGACTACGCAAGAGTGCCTTTAGGAAGCCCTGTAGTGATCTGCTGTAGTATCTTCAAGGCTCCATGGTGAAGGTGACCCAATCTCCTGTGCCATAGCTTGTCATCATCACGGCTCACCAATCCTTCTACCTTGCATGCCATTGTTGCACAACCATCTACATGCAACTAATAAAGGTTCCTCACTCGAACCCCTATCTTCCGGGTTTCTCCAGTTGTCTTGCTACGCATGAAAGCCTTTCCCTCGATGAAAACAACATCATATCCCTTGTCTTCTAACATCGCCATAGAGATAAGATTCTTCTTCAATCTTGGAACATGCATCACTTCCTTTAATACGAAGGGTTTACCAGACTCCCTCTCAAAGGAAATGGTACCGATACTAGTCGCACTGTATCTACCATCATCGCCCATATCAATGTTCACTCCAAGATCTTTCTCCTCCAGATCAGAAAACAAATCTCGATCTCCTGTCATGTGAAAAGACGCACCACTGTCCAAGAACCACACCGATCCCATCACACTTGAAACTAAGCATGTGATCAATGAAAAATCAAGCTCAAACTGCGATGCTAGAGCCTCTCCTGCTGCAGATCCAGCAGCTTTCTTGTTCTTCTTCTTCTGCGGACAATTAGTGGCATAGTGTCCGTGCTAGTGACAATGAAAGCACTTCACCTTGGACATATCCTACTTCTTTCTTTTTGCACTAGACTAAGAAGCTTTCTTGTTCTTCCCCTTCTTTTCTTTGGTAGCCAAAGCACAATTTTCTTCATCAGTTCCCTTTGATGAAGATCCGTCCCTAGTATTCTGCCTGATCTCCTCCTGCACAAGATCTAACCAAAGTCTCTCCCATCCTGGCAGTTTCTCGCAACCATTCACAGAGTCTTGATAGGAATGCCAACTCTTCAGAAGACCAAGTGGAGCCAAGCTCACCAAGTCCTCATCAACAATAGTCACCCCCACACTTCCCAGCTCATCCCTGCACTGAGTGAACTTCGTGAGATACTTGGGCATACTGTATCCCTTCTCACATTTGATCTTTATGAGTTTATCTTTGAGCACTAGCTTCCTCTAATCTCTCTTGATTTCGAATAGATATGTCAAAAATTTCCACATCAAGTATGGAGAAGCTTTACCATCCAGGCTGGACACAATGTGATCCTTCACGCCCTCCAATAGAATCCTTCGACACTTTGCTATCTTCTTTTGCCAAGCATCAACCTACGCAGTATTAGTAGGCTTTGGGAAATCAACCTCTATGAACTCCTTCAGCCCGTTATCATCCAACACTACCTCCATCTTGTCCTTCCATGCAATATAGTTCAAGCTGCCCTCAAGAGCATACTCCAATCGCAATCCGTTGAAAGACATTGCCACGTTGATACCAAGAAAACACTGCTACAAATTCGAATTCCACTACCTCCAAACTCAACCGCCTCTGATCTAGAATTCGTGAGAACAAATTATTTCTCCTACAGAGATTGAATTTATGGGATTTTACCAGATATCTCACCTTCAAAAGGAAGGATGAATCCAGAGGCTACCTGGACTGATTACAGACTCTGCCTGAAGAAATAAGATGTAAACACTTTCTTAATAATAGATCTGATGATCAACAGCTCCGATACCATGTATAAATTTTGAATAATAAACACTTATTCATACAGATTATCCCAATTATACACTATTGTGGAATACATGCATAATACATAACCTCCTCTAGTTGATCATCAATTTAGCAGCATAAAAAAAAATGAAACATCAATAGCATGCACACATTAACACAATATGTAACCCAGGGAAAGCTTACAACTGAAAACCCCACACTATCTGTATATTAATGATTGAGAACATGTAAGAATACATAGTACAATACTCCTCTCAAGTATCCAACACTATCTCCACTTGTTACACACAAAACTAGCTCAGATCCGAACAAGTCACAGGTTCAAATCTCCTCCACTGCTTTGCCTGCCTCTATTGCACAATACCAAGTGAAAATCACTCACGCTGAAAATCACGTGAGCACAGGCTATTTCACTGGGCATATGCTACAAAATCCTCATGGGCATACTCAATCCATGCTTGTGCAAATCTCATGCACAACTGATAGTCACAACTCACCCTTTCACTTACCTCTAACACCTGTCTCTGTTGAACTGTCCATGCACTGAGTTAACTGATGTATTATTCAGTTACTTTATGAGTTAATAATTAGTGAATTAATTAACAATCAATTCACACAACTCATCACTAGTGTATTCTCCAGTTAGACTGAATACAACTAATTCAACTGAACACAACTCCATCACCTCCACATCTAACTCCACATAACTCACATGCATGAGTTCTAACTGAAGTCCTCCATGCAATAGCTCAACTGACCCACAAGAAAAGTGTTTTTCCTTCTGAAAGCTGCATGTGCTACATCTATAGCTCAAACTAAAGTGCTCCAAGAGAATAAGATAATGTTTAGAGTCCAAATATTACTAAGGGCTAATAATATTTGACTGTTTCTATTTTTAGCCTGGTAGTCTAAAAATAGACTTTGATCACTCCGCTGTGAACCATAAATAGAAGTCCATCTATTTTTCCCAACATGACCAATCATCCATAAACATCATTCTGCAACTCATAGACCATGATCCATATGTCTAAAAATAGACATAGTCTAAAAATAGACTTTGCGCCATAATTTGCCTGCGGGCCCACTTAGTGAAGGCGACTCCTTTCCACTAAGATCCATCATCTTGTTGCATTCTCAACACTACCTCTTCATCACGTTGGAGGCTCAGCTGCTCGATGTTGCTTCGTTGTTCACTGAGCATCTATACTGCGTGTCTTTCCCTAGCGCGGAGCTCTGTCATCGCTCCATCCTGTATCTGGTATGATATTTCTTGTGGAAGGGCAGCCAAGTTCAGTCCAAGTCCCTTGAGGTCGCCTACCATGACTCTATCCTCTGTGTTGTCTGTTGTCAGTGGTCCTTCTGGTAGCACGATAGTATTAGCCATTTTGGCCCACAGCAGCTACTCAGTTGCGGATGTACTCGTATCCCCGTAGATGACTACCATTCCTTGCTATGGTGGCCACACCTAAAGTTCCTGGAGTTGTGTCCTAAGCGCCCCCAACACATTTTTCTGCTCCGTCATTGCCTCCTGGAGTGCCTCCATAGTGATTTCACAAATTGTGTTGCTAATGTCGTATAGGTCACCCTCGGTTAGTGTAATAGGCTCCCCATCCAACTTGGAAGTCTTGGCCTTCTTCCATGGCCTAGTTTGTTTTGTAGCACATGGCTGTTTCAATTGTGTAGAGGTGGTGCTTGGGTCCATGCCTTCTGTCGTATCATCTGCCTCATGCCCTGTGGTCAAGTTCTAGCCTCTTCCTTCCTGTGTTGTAGAAGTCCCTACTGCTGCTGTCTTTTTCACAACAGCCTTCGCTGCCTCCTGGGATGTCTGTACTTCTTCAACTAGCTGTTTGTTCCACTTCTGTTGTGCTAGCAGCTTGGTGGTAGCCTTTTGTCTTTGAATCTATGTCTCATCGCACACCACTAGATTTGGTGCACACCATTCTGGTGGCCATGTGTCGAGCACCACGAAAACAACATCATCTATTGCGATGAAAGGGAGTGTCATCCACCTCTGCTCTAGACCCTTCCATGCCTTGATATACACATTATGCATATCTGCTTTAAAGTTTGCAAAGCTCTTTAGACTGTCATATACTGAGGCAGATAGGCACGTCCATTTTTTGATCCATAGTCATACGCTCACCTCCATCAGTACCCATAAGATCTTGGTTTCTTGGATTTGCGTGGCATCCTTCATCGCCCATAGTGATGCATATTTTACTACCTTTGGCTAGTCCTTGTCCACGGGAGGAAATTGACAACCCTCAGGCAATTCACCTACAACCAACAGGATGGATAAGAGCAACCACGAGTAGTGGAAGGTCTTACCCTGCTCTTGGGCCTCCCTGTAGTTCATCAGGAACTTGTCGCAGAGGAACTGCGCCCAGCTAAACCATACTCCTTTTGCACATTACTCAGCCAGTGCGATGATCGTTTCTAGTACCTCATTGCCATGACATTTTCTCATCACTTTTCCTACCAAAAACTAGGTAGCGACATGGACCCATTTTTTCTGTATACTAGTAATAACATAAATCCTTTGCTTTTTCTCCAACTTCTATTTCTTTTTCATGGCCTCCACAATCGCCAAATCTCCGCTTGTGCCAGCTATTTCCGCAAGGTCCTTTCCCGTATAGGGAAGTCGAGAAATCCTATGAATGAGCTCCACTGTGATGGGAACGAGCTCCTCTAGCCACAAGTACCCATCGTGCACCAGGCAAAGCAGGTGCCTGATGAAAAATATCATGATTGGGGCCCGATGGAAGTGTGGAACCGATAGGAGGTGGAGTAACTCGGCCTCCTCCACCCCACGTAGCCATGTCCGTGGCTGTAGTGTTGTAACTACCCCTTCCATGCTTTGTTCCATCAGCTAGCTAGTTTCCAAATGAGGGAACTTCTCGCTATCTGTGAGGTCCCAGTATTCAAACTTCTTAGTGGGTACGTAGCCCACATCCGACCCTTCAAACAGAACTCCCTTGGGGAGGAACGAGCTGTTGAGTGTGCTTTTAACGACGTCCAAATATTTAGGTACCTTTACCCTCCCTTTCTATGGAGGGACATACTTGGGAAGCTTTGGTGTTGCATGAACTTGCTAGGTGTCTTTTTCCATCTCTTCCTTTGGTTCCATCTCTTCTACAAAGGTCTAAGGATCCTCCTCATCATCATCACTCTCAATATTAACCATTTTTCCCTTTTCTTCCATTGATAGTTTGTCGAACCACAGATTTTGTGGAGACATACAGACTGGTACTACTACCTGTGGGCCCTTCTTAGGCCTCGGCGTCTGGGGTGATTTAGGGATTTTTGATGCATCCCTTACCGGTGGCATAGAACTCTGCGCGACTCCCTTGGTTGTTGACATTATTCTAATCAGGGACCCCTGTGTATCCTTTGGCAATGATTCAAACCACAGCATTGCTCTTACAACCTCCAAATTCATCAGGTTCATTCCCGCTTGATAACGCAACAACTTAATTTGAAAAATGCAAAGGGTTGTTCGGTGGAGGGCCACCTATGATTTATAGGCCCTTTTTAATTCAAATTCGATCGTTGCCCCCAGATTCGACTCATTAATGCGAGACTGGTGGTAGATAGCCCCAAATCTAGTTTTGACTTTGTGTCTTAATTTCCCGCCATCCGCTCCTTGTTGTCTTAAATTGGCCATCTTGTCATGAATAGTGACACCAATGGTCACTTTCTAGCCTGTCCACGTAGCAGCACAGTCCCTTTTGTGCGAACACGATATGTGCAACATACTGACCCTACGCGCAACTTCCGTGTCGTACAGCTCCCATACAGACTTGTTTATAGTCTTGTGCCCTCTTTCAACTGGTTGGAGTGCTAAGACTATGGTTCCTACAGATAGTCAGGTGGTCGCACCCTCGGTGCGAGGCTTCAATTCTCCTACTAGCCCGGGCTGCGGGCACCCTTCAAATACCCTTATGTCCATTAGTGTGTCACGTTCTTCTTTGTATGGTACGCTCCCTTGTTTAGTAAGGTGCAATCACAATCATTTTCGTAGGGTTGCAAATCCTTCTAATGTAGTAATAGGGATGGCTAGATTGGGCCCCATCATGCTTAGTTTCTTGTGGCCCGCTTGAACGACTTCAGTTTCCAGTTCACTGATTTATTCATCCAATGTCATGCTTTTCTTCCTTAGCCATGCGGAATATTCATTGACTTCGTGAAGTTTCAAGATCCCTCACTGAATGGCTTCCTGTAATTGCCTAATTCCTTTACCCAGGTCCTCGTGTCCTGCCCAACAATGGGAGCCGCAGTCTGGGGATTCTTTTTGCTCTCGCGGTTTCATCTCTTTTTGGCAGTGTTGGGGTCATTTCTGCACTTAGATTTTTTCGTATGGTCCTATGGGCCCATCGAATCGTTGGTACGTGCAAGTCCCAGTTAGTTCGTCTCGCCTGGTGAACTCTGTTCATGACTCCACATAGCTTTGTGAAGGCTCTGACATGGAATGTTTGTCACTTTTCCTGTTGTACATCAGGTTTTGATGTTCAATCCTCAGTCTAGGATGTGCTTGCACAAGACACCACTACACCCATTGACACAAGTGGGTGTGCAGACTACTTCGTCCTGGCTGCCCAGCTCACGTTCGTCACTGGGGACTTCCAAATCGTAAGTGCATCCGTTTTCTACATTTGTGCTAGTTGCCAATATTCTTCTGGTGTGTCTTCCACCATCGTGTGGGTGTCGCATGCAATGCCCATTCCATCGCACCGTACTGCTGCTGTTCCAGTACTACACTTTCAAAATTTTCCAAGAATTCATCCACTCCTGTTACCCCATCATATGTTGGCAGTTCCCTTGCTTCAGTCGTCACGCACCACAATGATCTAATAATCATATTACAATTCAGTGTTGTCACTTTATGCAACTGATTCTGCCAACGTTTTATCTCTTCATCTAAATCTAAAGTACAGGAGTTGTCACGCTCCCATGAGATTCTCCTATCTTCAGTCGGGTTCACCCGATCCTAGTCTTGTGTCGTTATCTAGTAAATGCAATCCAGATCATCATCGTTGTCATTTTCGTGCACAGGTTCAGTGTAGCACGCTCCTTCGGCTAGATTTAACAGAACTATTATGTGTAGAGACTTTTTCTCAAATATGATCTTCCACTTCTTTAGGTTGATGACTCCATTCATATCAATGGCCCAGTCTATTGCTAGCAACACGAGGTAAGGGTTCTTGTCATCCACAATCTCTATTACCTCAAAGTTCGTCTGCATGTGCGCGCCTTCGATATCCATTGTTACCCCTTGTAACCTCCCCATGGGCAAGATCTTTTGTTGGTTTGTCATTCGTAATTGCATAAGGGACCACTGTAATGCGGGCCTGCCCATGCATTCCCATGTCTACTTTGGTAACACATTCGTGTCTGAACCCAGGTCTAGAATTACCTGATCCATTTCATATTCGCCAATGCATGCTTTCCGAGTTTTTGGACTACACGCGGTTCACCTGACTGTGCACACCTAGTTATCAGTTCTTGTAGTCCTTTCACTACCCTATTATCACGCAACAACTTCATGCATGTCTCTAAAAAGATACTAAGCATAGAAGGATCCATTCCTGTCTCTGGTTGATCCTTACTACCTGAAGTAGAGGCCTCCCCGAAGCTCTTCTTAGCTTCCATAAACGTCTCCTTTGCACGTTCCAAGTCAAACTCAGGTACCTTTGTAGGAGCCTTACGAACCCATTTATCTTCCTCGGCTGCTTTCCCTTATCTTCCACTGTGGTCACACCACTTTTGAGCATCATGATCATGTTGGGGTCTTCCTCTCCTAGTTCAGACCTCATCATTTAGATATTTTGAGTTGGAGTAGGCTAAAGTACCCCTTTCTCACACATCTGGGCGATCAATTTAGGACAATCTACCATTTCATGATCAAACTGAGAAAAGTACAAACAAGATATTCTCGTTGGGTTGGTACAATCACCAGCGTAGTGCCCTAGTCCTTCGCAATTGTAACAAGTTAACTGTCCTCTGCCCCTTCCCAGCCCCATTCCTCCTCGTCCTCGACCTCGTCCTTTAAATCTAGTGCGTGCCATCCCCACGGCTGGGTCGAGACCTCGCGTTTCTATCTAAATTCTATAGGCTGGGGTCTACTCCATCATCAACTCATAGCTTCGGAAAGTACGCTCAACGTGGCCCACTATTCTACAGAAATTACAAAGTAGCTACTGTGGAGTCTGGGTATACTTCTGCAACTGATGACAGTTTTTCATTGTCTGCTTTCCTCCCACTTGATAGATCGCACACCAGAGCGTGGGTGCCGCACTTGGCCTTGCTTGTGCCTCTGGTCTCAATGACATTGGGCCCCCTCCTACCAAGTAGTTCGTGAATACTGGACAGTGATCCTTATTGTGGCCCTATCCTTTGCATTTTATACACTTCACTTCCTCACGTGCCTCTAGCAACGGTGCCATATCCTGCTTCAAGCTCTGCATTTCCAGGTAGAGATTTTGTAGCTGCGTGTGAATTTGTTGAAATCCTAGCCTTGGATCCTATATCAGTGTTTCATGTAACCTCGTCGTCATCTCCAATGCTTTGGCCTGGGTTGAAAGCTTCTATTGTGACAACGCCATCCTTAGGTGTGGTGTTAAAGACGACACAGACCACGCGCGACGTTGCACATCCATCAACGTCATATTAGCCTCGTGGATCATACTCTTCAGCCTCTAATCCAGATCCCATGGGGTCTCACCTGGAAGCATTGCAATCTCCTTAAATCCAATGATTAACTTCGTCTCTGATTTCATTCGGCTAAATTCTTTATTTGGCGCATTCTGGATCTCTGCTATTCCTCCATTCGGGTGATCATTTGAGTGCTTGATATACCACATCAACTCGTGATCCTACAGTGTGCTCACCAATGTAGCCTTCTTAATGTTATCATCTGTAACCCATTGTGCTTCCCACATTGCTCTTACCATGAACCAGAACTGATCCGGGTCCTCATTTCCTACTCCTCTGAATATGGGTAACTTAATCCCACTCGCCATACTAAATTGTTGGTTTGGTAGAGGTGGTGTGGGAAAAGATGGAGGTGAAGGAGGTGAAGCGAGTGGTGGCATAAGTGGAGATGGTAATTGTGGAATGCGCTACCTTATCAAACTATCCGCACTCCTCGGAGAAAATCGAGCGCGCTCTTCCTCGCTTGCTCGCAGAGGTGAAATTAATGGACTATTTCCTAACCCTTTGATACCTTTGTAGACCTTTCTGCTCTATGTCATTCTAGTCATTAATGTATTTGCATCACCTGTTTTTCACATAACAACATCTTAATCTAGGTATTCAAATATTTTATGTACTTACCTCGCAGTCCCTTGAGAAAACATCTTTCTGCTTCGCTGTAGCTTACAATCGTGTCTATCGCAAATTTAGTGATAAACCCTCCTAATATCTGGTCGAGCCAATGGTCTATGACCCGCGTGATCTTATCTTCTGATGCCTCTAGCCTGCGCACTAACTCCAGAGTCCACACTATCGGTTGATTGAGCTTATACCTTCCCTGACTATTGGCTAACCTCGTGATCTAATCATACAACTCTGAATAGAAGGATGTGAAGAAGATCTCGTGGATTTCCCTATATACGTAGTGATCCAGCCACCTCTTCTCAGATATCTGTGGAGTTCTGTTTTCTTTTGTAATGAACTCGTGAAGCTTCTGATCCAACCAATCTTCAATTTTCTTCTTCGTAGGATTCCAGTGTTCCTACATCAGACATCCCTTAGGCAGATCTGGTCCCGGCAACAAAACCATTTGTTGGCTTATTGTTGCCTGACCTAGGTTCAGAAGTGATTTAGTCAAACAAATCCTGAAACTACTGGCCATTTCGGCAATAGTCCATGGTGCGTGGACTGAGGTCTCACTGGAGGTAGTATGGGAGGGTGCTGGAACCAGGTTTCCGCACCCTAGGTATGTCTTGATGAAGTTTGAAGGTTTGTGAACTCATCCTGCGCGCTTGCGTTGCTTCGCGCAACTGTCTGACCTTCACGTAGCTCTGTAAAGAGTGTGGAGAGGCGTGGTCTAGATCCTTTAACCTTATTACATTATTATTATGGATCTTAACTTAATTTTGTGGGTCCATTATTCTTATTAATCATTCAAAATTCATAATAAGTGCATGCAATCATAAACTGTAATGAGATGCATAAACATATAGCAGAAGCATAAACCTATAGATCTACGAATAGATGCACAATATTTCAGAATCACTTAATTTCATTAAACTTCTATTCCATTACAATCCCAACTCCACCTTGCACACTCAGCTGCAGGGGTCCACGCACACAGCTGTGGACTCTACCAGGCCTCTGCGCACATAGCTGCAGAGCCTCTTCCTACTCCTACAACCCAAGCCTCGGACTTATAGACTTAGAGCGAATATCACATTCAAAAACCCATATCACTTAAGATCAAGACTAAAAACTCCCTTCTACACTTAGAGCCTCGCTCTATTTATACATTCCCATGGTCCACGGACCATGGGTAGACCGACACACTATATATTAAATTACAATACTTTAGGGTAGACAACCCTAGACTCTCATGCTCTGCACCCACATTTTGTAGGGTCTTACATTACATTTAACCAACATTTGGGCTACAAGCCCCAAAAATCCGCTATGGGGGGATCCGGTGCCCAACATATTCTCCCATGGATAGCTTGATATTATGGCACTTTCCAGAGAAATTTATGGTTCCTCCACTTGCAACCATCACTTGAAACTCCAGTGCTGGATATAGGAAGAAATTCAATTCCTTGGCTATCTTACAATGAATAAAATTATGGGTACCGCCCGAATCAGTCAACACTATTACTTTTTTCTTCTTGATATGTCCTTCTATCTTGATAGTTTGAGGAGTGGTAATTTCTTCCAATGCATTATAGGATATGGTCGGATTCATTTCTTCATGCTCGATGCGATCTTTCAATTCTTGAACATTTTTCTTCTTGATATGTCCTTCTATATTGATAATTTTAGGAGCGGTAATTATGGCCAATGCATTACAAGATATGGTAGGATTCATTTCTTCTTTCTTGATGTGATCTTTCACTTCTTGAACCTTTTTCTTCTTGATATGTCCTTCTATCTTGAGAGTTTGAGAAGTGATAATTCTTTCCAATGCTTTACAAGATATGATCGGATTCATTTCTTCTTTCTCTAGGGTGGGTTCTTGGTGTATATCCTCTTCTTTTGATGTTTCATGATCCTTTTCTTCCTCCTCTTCATAATCTATGTAAAATAATTTCTTCTTAGCACACTTATGACCTTCAGTGTATTTTCTATCACAATTGTAACAAAGCCATTTTTCTCTTTTTTCTTCCAATTGTTGTGCTGTAAACCTTCTAGGTTGTGGAAGGCTAGGAGAAAAAACACTTCCATAATTATAGTCATGAGTGGTGGGATTCCTTGTTTCCATAATTTCTCTTTCAATTTTTTTTGCCAACCTGAATGCCTTCTCCAATGAATCAGGTTCCCAAAGACGAACCTCGTGTTGAATGTTATTCTTTAAAGTTCCTATGAATACATCAACCATTTTCTTCTCTGGAATATCATTTTCCCTTATATTCAATTTTTGGAAGTCCTCAATGTGCTCTTCCATTCAGCCTTTTTTGTTTGAGATTTATCAATTGGATAAAGAAGGTGTTTCTCTTTGTACCCTTATAATGTGCTATCATTTCCTCCATCAAAATGGATCACGCGAAAAGTGGTTTATGAGAAGAAATCCTTTTATACCATAAAAATTGATTCAGTTCTAAATAATTAGATGTAATACATACCTTTTTGTAACAGTGGTACACCATGTAGATCAAAATATTTCTCCATTTGTAGTATCCAATTTACTAGATCCTTGGCATCAAACTTTCTCATCTCACTTTTTTTTTTTAATTTTAGGAGCTCGAAATTGAAACGAGTGTAACTCTATACTTTTGGATCTTTAAGTTCTAAATTTTTTTTCTATGATAGCCCTCTGAGGCCTCTTTCTAGCTCTGTAAGTTTGATCACAATTGGATTCCTGAAGAAAGATCTATTCCCAATCTCCCGCGCTGACCTAATTATATACTAGTTCATTAGAGTGAAATTGTATGAAGTGCCACATGTCACCGTTTCTACCTTAGTACCTGAGCCTAGTATAAAAAAAACTATAGGCCGTTCTCTTTCTAAAAATTCTTACGAAATTTCAATCTGATGCTCAGAACAAAAGTTATGATGATTTTCCCAAGGTCACCTGTTTAGGATGTAATTCGGGAGTCTGCAAAAACACTAACTTCCTCAAATCATATATCCGGAAATATAGCAAGACAAGATCTGAAATTCAGGCCTGAGGTTTAGATCGATTTCTTCTCAAATGGTTTTCTTTTTAGCTTCTGAAACTTTGTAGAGAAAATGGTATAGCGAAAATTCTATGATGATCTGTTTTAGATGAAATTTTAGAGCTTGCAAAAACCCTAACTTCCTCAGATCATATCTCTGCAAATATAGCGATACAAGATCTGCAATTTAGACACGAGGTTCAGCATGATTTCGTCTCAAATGTTTTTTTTTTCTTTTTCACTTCTGAAACATTGTAGAAACAAAACTTTAGTGAAAATTCCACGATGTCCTATTTAGAGCAGCGAAACCCTAGAATCCAAAGCTCTGATACCAAATGTTAGGAAACCAACTCACAAAAAGATAGAAAAGATAGATCAACTCCTTACAATTTAGCCTCTTCGAGGGGGCAACCTCCTTTACATTACACAAATGAACAATTCTTGGATGATACATGTTGTAACATGCATTTTTTGTTACCTTTAATATTTATTTTTCATAGAAGAACTTGAAAATATTTCAAAAATAGATAAAATCAAGAGGAAGGACTAATAATGGTATATTAGGTATGTTTTCTTTGTAAAGGAACAAGTAAAAATAAGAGAATCGACCTCAGTATAGTCAAGGATTAAACCAATGGTTATATGAATGCATACGTATATATATATATATATATATATATATATATATATATATATATATATATATATATATATATATATATATATATATATCACAAAGCACTTTGTGTATCAAAATTGCAGAAGAAACAAGTGATAAAGTTAAAGGTCTGGACCTGAAATATATATATATATATATATATATATATATATATATATATATATATATATATATATATATATATACACTTTATAAAGTTCATCGGGTCCGCTGCACTGTAGAGCTATGTACGTTGGCTTCCGCCGATTGTGATTTGCAATAGGCAGACCTGAAACATATATATAATATGTTGTAAAGTCTCTGCAGGTCCACAATAACATAGTGCGCATATATATATATATATATATATATATATATATATATATATATATATATATATATATGGGTTCCGCCGATTGTGATATGCAATGGCTGGACCCAATATTACATATATTATGCTTAAATCTCCCGGCAGGTCCGCGATTGCCGATTGCGATTTGTGATGATCATCCAGACCCGATATTATATATCTATATATATATATATATATATCATGTTTTATAATTTCGAAGGGTTCGTAAAGCGTCGAATGCATATGTATTGGTTCATCGTTGATTGCGATCTGCGATAAGGATGCTGGACCGGATAGTTTTTATATTATGTTCTATAACTTCGACGCGTCTGTCATATCACAATATGTTAAGGGCTAGATCGATATAACAATGGAAAGTGCCAATAGCGATTGCGATAAAGGCATGCCTTGATAGTTGTGCAGATTCTACGTTAAGAGCGGAAAAGGCATGTTTATGGTGTATTTCTATTATAAAAGAGATATAATAGAAATAGTGTAAATATGAAGAATTTATGCATAAGTCCAACATTACGTTAATACAACATTGGAAAGGGTCGATTGTGATTTGCGATGGGAAGTCAACAGAACACTGAAAAGGTGGATTTGATGGATTTATGAAACAGAGTTAATACTTTTTCAGTCTTTCAGTTACCAAAGGTTTGCATTAATTTCGCTTGGTAAAGGGAAAAATCAATGTTAAAGCCGAGTTCGAAGAAAAGGCAGATGGGCATGTTATCTTTATGTTTTGGCCAATATAAGTGCACCTGATATATATGCAAGCCCCAGTCTTCACACAAGTCAAATTTTAATGCATTTAATTATGGTTTAAGTGGATTTAGCATTATTAAAGCATCTACAGAAGAAACTCAAGAGCAGATTAATAGAGAAGGCCAACAATTATCCTCCCCTTCTGAATTTAGTTATGTTCCTATTATTTCATGTTCTTTGAGGTGTCTTTTACCCTCTGTAAAACCTTGTAATAGTTTTTACTTCATAGAGTTAGAAAATTAGTTAAGTAATTTGGGCAGTTTCAGAGATCAACAACTATTCCACAATGTATAAAAAGAGGAAAATTTACAAAGAAAGGGTTCGAAATTTTGAGAAGCTTGAGACTAGGCCACTATGTTCCTAATATAATTGTTGATTAATGAAAGAATCAGAAGTTTCCATGAATGGTTGGGTATAATGTTTTAGCCCTCTCTGTTATGTTTCGTCTTATATTTTCTTCTTTCAAGTATAGTAATGAAGTTGCAGGTCTTTATTTGCTTATGTAGATAAAGTTAAAATTCCTTAAAAGAGCACTCCTATACTTGAAGTTTCCACCATCCTTTCTAAGTTATAGATAATAGTTTCTGTGAAAGACCAACATATAATATTTAACTTCTCCAAGGGTCACAAATAGTATTTTCTGTGTTAAGCAACATATTGTCTATGATTCAGTTTTCATTTTCATATTTCTTCTAAGTGATAGATAATAGTTTCTGTGAAAGATCAACATATTATCTTTAACTTTTCCTTCAAGCTTTCCTTATTCGTCATTTATATCTAGCAACAAATGGCATTCTGAGATGTTCTGGTCATACAAGTATTAAGGGTTAAAGACCAAGTCCTCCAGGTCCTTCATTTGAGGACACAACAAACAATAAAGTGACAGTAAATAATATTTATTAATGTCTTAAGCACAATTTCTCTACAGCTAGGAAATTGGTTTCTTAAGGTACAACAATACAAATGACGGGAACTCCTTTCTATATATAGGAGTCTAAGGGGTCATAATATAATCAAAGCCGGCATAAGAATAATAATGTAAAGGCACAATAATAACAATAGTGGGCTTCTATGGGGCACAATAATAACAATATGGGGACTACATGGGCACAAAAATATAATAAGGGGGTTGTACTAACAACAATAAGGGGTTACACTAGTAGTATAGGGACCTAACAGGGGCAGTGAGGTCCCTAGGACAACTTTTGATGATGAGTTTTTCCTTTGATGGGATCAACAAGTCATTGCAATCAAAGACTACACCTATGCCAGAATGGATTTCCAAGGAGATCTGATCTAGTATTGCCATAGATGCAACATGGGGTGCCATAGGTATAAATGATTTTTTAATTTTAAGATTTTTTGGATTTTCAATATAAATGAATTAAAAATATTTTTGATGAGACAAGACACTTACAAAATTTATTGATCATGTTTCAGATGTGGGACCAGCGAGACCTGATGGACTTCCTCAACATAGGTGTTGTGGAAGCAATGCTGAAGGGGTTGCAGCTGAGACTGAGAGAGCTCTCCATGTAGTCTAGAGAAACTTGGTGAGATTGACTCACCAAGTACCCATGGTGGCCATAGAGGACATACCAGAGGAGATGCAGCGACGCGTGGTAGGAGTAACATGAGATTGGGTGCGACTATTTCGGCGTGTGGCTAATGTTATTGTTTTCTTTCTAGCTGTTCATCCTGAGCAGGATCGTTAGATAGATGATTAGATATTTTGTGATTAGACATGATTATGTGGATAAGCCAAAAAAATTTAGGGCATTTTGTCCCGATTTTTGTATATTATTTTGACGCTATCTATATACAAATGATTTTATGATGATCATATATACAAATGATACTTCGATTATTTTTTATGTTTTTAATTCGATGAATGGTTTATATGCCAATCCAATGCTTGATTAGTAATAGAATATGCTAAGTAATTTTCTATTCGTGGAATATGAACAAATGTGATGTAAACAAATGATCATTGCAATATCTGCACTCTCAGAAATTGGCGATACAAATAGGGATCTCCTACCCGATAGATGTTATACAGTTGAGATACCACCAGTTGTGAATCCAAATAAACTACTAACGAATCAATAGCAAAATATATTGCCTCAAATAGTAGATTAATAACATCAGTATATTCGGAAATATTATTTGAAGTAGGACCAATACGTACTCCTCTCGAAACCATCAACTGGCTAGATGGATAGTAAATCACCCAAGCCTCAGAAGTAAGGTTCTGGGTGTGTCTATTGGCACCATCGGTGAACCCTAGATCTATCAAATCGTCCATCAATACCTGCCAAAGAAGATAAAAATATCGACATCACTAAAACTGATAGATAGATATGTATAATCATACAATATATACAAACAAGTAAATGCTCAGCCGAAGCCTAAGAAAATTACTTCTTACGGTAGAGCCCATTTCTAGGCTCCACCAACTTGTTTCCTTCAAAGTAAATCAATTCATAAGCTCCCTTTTTCAAAATTCGCTTGACAATAAATGGAATGTACCACATAGAATTAAACTTTCCTCCCCCCAAGGTATCTTTGTCTTGATCGTAGACCAAGACAAGGTCGCCTTTAGAAAAATTTCTAGGATGGAAAACTTTATCGTATTGAGTTTTTACCCTCTTTTCATGGGCTTCTTTTATTGTGGCAACATATTGACACTACTCATCAAGATGCTCCAAATGAACGAGGCGTTATTCGAGACTAGAAGTCTCAGGAAGAAGTTCAACAACCAGTTTAAGGGAAGGAATTTCATATTCTATAGGAAAAATAGATTCCAACCCATAAACTAATTGAAAGGGAGTAAAACCAGTGGTAGTCTTAACTCATGTTCAGTATGCCCAAAGTGCCGGATATAACATGATGTGCCAACTGGATATATCTTTGTTAATCGTCCTTTGCAGGATGATTTTAAGGGATTTGTTCATGTCTTCAATCTGCCATTAGCTCGAGGATAATATGGAGATGAATGCTCCTGCTGAAAACCCAACTTAAGAGCCAATTCAGACATCAGTTAATTTTGGAAATGACTACCATGGTCAGTGACAATATCTTTAGGAATACGAAATCGAGAAACAAGGCCACTATTTCACTATCATTCTTAAAATAGGCATGGCCTCATTCCACTTAGTAAAGTAGTCTACGATCACAATGATATACTTGTGATTTCCTACCGATGGCGGATTACAAGTAGTAAAATCAATGCCCCACTTTATGAAAGGAAAGACAACGATAATAGGGAAAAGTGGAGTTGTATGTGTGCACATTTTCTAAGTATAAACCTGACAAGGATGACATATCTTGACCTCTTTAATACAATCTTTGAAGATCGAAGGCCAAAAGTAGCCCGCTCACAATTTTTTTTTGGGCTGTAGCAAGCCTAGATAGATGACCACCACAAGCTCCACTGTGGAAATCATTAAGCACTGACAAAGCCTCTTCCAAGGTTAAAAAACACCTAACGGTTGAATCAATCCCATGAAGATATAATGTATCACCTATAATAAACGAAGTGACACAAATTTATACGCTCATCCTTGGAAAAAGTGGGCATAAACTTCGAAGTCTAGAGATATATAATGATATCCCCATAACAAGGATCTTGCAAGGAAATAAGAAATAAATGTTCATCAGGAAAAGTTTCCTCATGAATGATTTCTTCCTCACAAGGCAGCTCTGATATCAACTCTGCAAATACTAAAGATTTCTTAGATTTAGCCAACATGAATTCGAGGTCTAATTCTTGTAGAATGATAATCCATATATTATATTTTCCCCCAATCACTCGCCTACTGAGAACAAACTGGAATGGATTGACGGCTGCTAAGATGAACATTTTTCGAAGCACAATATAATGTCGAAGCTGCTAGATAGCATGGAAGATTGCCAAATCTAATTTCTTGATTGGAGAATAGCGCAATTTAGGACCTACCAAGCCTTGGCTCAGATAGTATATTACATGCTCACATAAGGCATCATATTCCTAAACGAGAACCATACCAATGGTTGATTCTACTGCAACGAGATACAAGAGGAAATCCCTCGTGTAATCTGGTGGACTCAACAAAGGAGAAGAGGCTAATTCTTTTTTCAAAGCATCAAAATATTTATGCATGAAATCATCCCATCAAAATGGGCTCTCTTTCTTAAGAAATCACATAAATCCTTTTGTGATCTCAACATAATTGGCTATAAGTCTCCTCAAGAAATTTTCTTTTCCCTGGAGACTTTGGAGTTGGCGCATAGAAGACGGGGGAGGAAACTCAAATATTGCCTTAACCTTGAAGGGATCTACATGAATCCCCTCTATTGACATGATGAATCCCAACAACTGACCAGATGGGATGGAGAAAACACACTTATTCAGATTCAACTAGATTTTATAAAAACGACATTGCTCGAAAATCAATTGAATATGTTTAGGATGATCAATTCTCTTTAGAGAACGAGCAACTAAATCATCCTGATATGCTTTGATAATTTTTCTTGATGTCATGAAAATCATAAGACATGGCCCACTGAAAAGTAGCTCCAGCATTTTTAAGGCCAAAAGGCATCTTTTTGTATGCAAACGTACCCTAGGGACAAATAAAATCTATTTTGTGATGATCTTCAGGATGATAGTAATTTGATTATAACCAAATAATTTGTCCATGAATGAAAAAATATAATTACCTACACACTCATCAATAATCAGATTAATAAAGGGCATGGGGTAATTTTCCTCCAGACAAGCCTTATTTAGGTCCCTAAAGTCAATGCATACTCGAATCATTCCTTGATTTTTGTCTATGAGTACTGGATTAGAGACCCACTCAGTTAAAGGAATCGGTTATATGAAACCCGCATTAAGCAGCTTCTCGACTTCAGCTTTAATAGCTGCTGCTTTTCTAGGATTGACCGGTCAAAGTTTTTGACGAATAGGTTTAACATTTTTGTACATCTTGATCTCATGCCAAACTATAGATGGATCTATTCTAGGAATTTCCTCATAATACCAAGAGAAAACATCATGAAACTCTTTAAAGAGATCGATATAAGTTTGAAGTTCTTCAGGGGAACAGTTAGCTCCAATGAAGACATTTTCAATAATTTTTGGATTCATAGAGATGTTCACCGTTATAGTTTGTGAGATAATAGACATGTTACCTTCGGTAGAAAACTGTGCTGGGGCCAAATGGTTTAAAACGACATAAACATCACTAGTAGAAGGACTGGACAAACTTGATTCAACTTCCCGCAAATGAGGGAGGAAATACGAATGGTGATGCAAATCATTCCATGGTCTTTCAACATGCATCATCACTTCTAGAATTGATTCTTTAGATGGCAAGAAAGTATCTAAGCAATCTTTTGAATTGAGGGTCCAGGCTAGAGCCACATCTGCATCCAGCTCTTCTGGTGAAGAAGGAGTAGGATCGAATTCTACAGAGTTAACAATAAAATGATAAGCAATTTCTGCTGCAGACATAGGACATGCCACTCCACCTACTTGCCCTTCATCTAATTTGGTCGTAGATGAGGGTAAAGGCCAAGGGTCTGAAAAATAATGAGAAAACAAGAGAAAACATCATGAAACTCTTTAAAGAGATCTATTCTAGGAATTTCCTCATAATACCAAGAGAAAACATCATGAAACTCTTTAAAGAGATCAATATAAGTTTGAAGTTCTTCAGGGGAACAGTTAGCTCCAATGAAGACATTTTCAATAATTTTTGGATTCATAGAGATGTTCACCGTTATAGTTTGTGAGATAATAGACATGTTACCTTCGGTAGAAAACTGTGCTGGGGCCAAATGGTTTAAAACGACATAAACATCATTAGTAGAAGGACTGGACAAACTTGATTCAAATTCCCGCAAATGAGGGAGGAAATACGAATGGTGATGCAAATCATTCCATGGTCTTTCAACATGCATCATCACTTCTAGAATTGATTCTTTAGATGGCAAGAAAGTATCTAAGCAATCTTTTGAATTGAGGGTCCAGGCTAGAGCCACATCTGCATCCAGCTCCTCTGGTGAAGAAGGAGTAGGATCGAATTCTACAGAGTTAACAATAAAATGATAAGCAATTTCTGCTACAGACATAGGACATGCCACTCCACCTACTTGCCCTTCATCTAATTTGCTCGTAGATGAGGGTAAAGGCCAAGGGTCTGAAAAATAATGAGTTCTAAAGAACTCTCTTTAAGAAGGTCCTTTGGAGGATGAAATAACATTAATTCTAGCTATAGGAGCAAGAAGATCAAAAGTATCCATTAAGGAAGAGTACATTCCAACTCCTAAATTCTCTATAGGCTACCTGGGATTGTCCACTAATGGAACAGTAGACTAAGAATATGCATGGGATTCACTAGCAGAATAATCCATCTGATTAAACTTTACAATTCTCCCTTCATGAGGAAAACAAAGGATGCAAAATAATCACGATAGAATGACATCCATCTCATAAATCCATTTCCTACCTAAAAGGATGTTGTAATCTAGATTCACATCGACTATTTCTACTTCAATATTTACTACCTTTCCCCCAACACAGATGGGAAAGGTTGGAATAATTCCATGCGGCCTATGAGAATGAGCATCAAATGCTGTCAATAGAGTAGGTGAAGGAACAACATGAGGTGATCCAATGGCCTTACAACATGACATGGGCATCACACATGTGGAAGCTCCCTCATCGATAAAAGTTCAAAATATATTGGTATTTCATTATGTAGACTTTATATGGAAAGCCATATGATGTGGGAGTCTCTTTTTGATGTTTGACATATCAAATGTAAGCACAAGAGAATTTTTTGGATCCACCGCTCTGATTGTAGTGAGTAAATCACTCCTTTGTGTGGGGCACAACTGGAGTACCTCTAACACCGACATATCACAAGGAATCTGCATCAGATCTTCTACAATCGAGTAGTTCTAGGTTGCCTTAGTATTATGGTTAATGGTTGAGTGTTTGGCGAAGCATTTCGACATCCAAGGTATAGACTCAACAAAGGGTCTCTCGATATGGAGTGGCTCAGAAGCATTGAAAGTAGAATTAGCCTTAGATGACTCTAATTCACTATAATGACATGATCTTGTAGCAATGTCAATATGTGAACTCATCATGTAGACATTTGATGTATTATCCCCTTCCTGGTTGCCCCTTGCAGGGGTACCAGTACTAGAGTTCGCGCTAGCAAGTAACTGCTGCCCTTGGGGAAAAGGGTTAGTGAGGACAACCCAGGAGCTAGAAGACCCTTGCTGAACTAATAAGCATTGAGCATCTTGGATCTTAGGGCAAAGATGAGTCAAATTATCCCCATTGCATAAATTTCATGAAAATTTTACTTTTTTCTTAGAATCTTTTCTACCCCCACCGACATCATTGACGGGTTTGTTTTCATTGCCCTTCCTATCCTAGTTCCTTTTCCTACCTCATCCTTTCTTCCCATTGGATTGTTGGTTTCCTTTGGGGTTAGAAGTTTGGATGACATTTATAGACATAGGTTGACAAGGCATAGGTACTGACAGAGATGCCTGCATAGAAGAAGTATTTTGTAAAGACAATTATTTCAATTGATTCAGTAGGTTAGCCGTGTTAGCATCGATCCATCCGAATAGCTTATCGGCATGGGGACCTAGCTTCAGTTTTGCTATATTAACCTTGGAACTGGAAGCATCAGGGATAATTTTTTAAAGAACCCCAGATTGAGAATATATAATTTCTAATTGTTGGTCCCTAAAAATAGCATTTTCTTTGGTGAACACACCGGAGAGCGACACATCCTTAGAGATCTCAGGTTGTAAAGATTTAAGAAACCATTCAAGAAGGAGTTCTTGTGCAATATCTAATTTAATGAGCCTCTTCCTTCTCCTCCATTCCTGGATGTGATTCGAAATGTGGGTTTCTTGATATTGGTGAAAATTAGCCAAAAGATTAGTTCCAACATCATAGCAGATAGGAAATTGAAAATGGTTCAAAAATATGGTAGCCAAGTCACCGAAAAAAGTGAAAGTGCCCCTTGGAAGTTCAATGTACAACTTAGCCACATTTCTAGTTAGGGTATGTTGGAATAATCTCAACCTGATTGAATCATCTATCAGGGAGTCTGATGAACACCATAAGTGGAAAGTGGTTACATGGTCACCCGCATCTTCACCAGTCTTCCCTTCGAATTTAGGTATATTTGAGGGAAGTTTGGTTGGGATCAGAGGCCAAATCTGGTTATATCTAATCAGATCATTAGTCAATTTAAAAATATCTGGCAAGTTTAACATTGCTAGAAAAGGTAGTCACGGAGGACCCTGAGGATTCCACCCGGTGTGGGCGGAATTCCCAACGTTCTAAAAAGAATGACTTGGATTTGTGAAGGCACCAGGTTGCCTGAAGTGATTCGTAGACCCAACTGAACCATAAGGAGCTCCTTGTGGTCCAAAAAAAATTGGAATTTGACCAACTCCTACCGAAAAATTTCCGTAGCCCATAAAATTTCCTCCTAGAGAGGTGTTAAAAGGAGAAGAGAGCCGTTGGTAAGGGTTCCATGCATTCACATAGGGATAAACGTTCTAGAGTGAAATGATAGAAGAATAAAACATATTCCCCTGTTATCCGAAATAAGATTGATTCCTGGTTCGAAGTCCACTAACCACAGGGTTTGTCCAACCTTGAAAAGGATTATAACTTTGACCCATAGAGGGAAAAGGTATTGATCCCAAAGATGGGTTGGAATGTAGTATATGACCACCCTTGAATGGAAAACCCTGAAAAGAAGCTAATCCACTTGCCATGGAAGCCATGGATGTGGAGGCAGTCGATGGAATACTCAATGGAACTGAAGGAATTACACTGGTCATCATTCCAAAAGGGAAAAAGACAATGCTAGAGGCAAAAGCTTGAGTACTTCCACTCGAAGATGGAATGGAAGTAGAGTAAAATATAACAGTGCTAGGAGTAATAGAAGGTATAGAAATCATTCCTCCTCCTTGTACGGATACAATAGTTTGCATACTAGTAGCATTGATGGTGGATGCCATTCTTCCAGTAGTGGTCGTTGAAGTAAAATATTGATATAAACTTGGGCTTGAAGGCTAGTTGGTCGGAGTCCCGACATATAATAAAATGTCTGGGTGATCAGGAGGAAGAGGAGAATTAGGAGTCAAATAGACTCAGGAAGCTCTTCGGCCTTAATAAAATCTCCCGACTAGAAGAGGACTCTAGAAAGAGGTGGAGTGTTCCTCTCCAACTCTCTACTTGTACCAGGTCTATCTTGTGAATCAGTAACTCCAACCGGAGGATCAATCTCTAATGCATTTGCTGCCACTGATTGAAAATCACTGGAAGAATTTCTCCTACACCTTCAAGGATAAGGTTCAAGACTCATAGGTGAAAGCCCACGAAGTCTCCTAGACCGATGAACTGGTCGATCAACCACTTTGAATTATTTTTAAGAAACCTAATTAAATACTCAAAAAATTTGTAAATCTAGGCCAACTAGGAGCAAAGAGAACTCTCTAAAAATCCCTAAAGATACAGTCAATCAAACTACTTCCAAGTATTTCCACTATGGGTGATGAGGACCAGACACCAAAATACAAGAAAGTGAAAATTAAGGGGCTTTCGAAAATAGTCTGGGGTAATGATGCCCTAGGCTTACTAGTGAAGGTATCATAAGCAGTTACATTGACCTCCAGACAACAACCTTTGTTGGTGTTGTTAGCCTTGGAGGCGTTTGGCCCAAAAATGGACCCAAAACTCTCCCAAAGTCTCTAGAGTTTGCTTAAAATCATACCAAAGGATCCAGGTATGTCGCAAAAGTCTTCAAGATCCTCTTATGGATCATTCAAAGTCAAAACTGTAGCATGCCAAGAGCCCTTGGAAGGGAAGAAATGCACTATAGGGGGGCTAAAACACTCCAAAAACCATGAAAAACCATTATCGGAGGCTTGAACTCAAGAATGCACAGTAGCTGTTAGATCTAGCTGATAAATGGCCCAGATCTAAGTGGAAAATCAGCAATCGGCGGTTGTAGACAGTGGCAATCAGCACATGACACCGCCGATCAGCGATAGCCGATGATCTCCATCGGCGGGTCACATCAGCAGAGGTATCAGCATAGGTTGTGTGGAATGAGAAATCGCAATTGATGATTCAACGTGGACCGTTGATCTCGCGTGCAGATCGATGGCCCACATCGCATCAACAGATCACTATTGGGACGACCAAGGGGTGAAACCTTTACATGCATATGTGCGCGATGCGATAAGACTCAGACCCGATGGGTTTCAGAATAAAATCACATATTATTTCAAGTTCATGGTGTTAGATTCGGTCTTTACATCCCTCCATCAGAGATCATTTCTCTTATTTCATTTCATTTTTAGGTGTCTCATATAGTTCATTCATATGCATTCCATTAATGGCATGCCATAATCTGACGGAAGGGCCTTGTCACTCATTCCCCTCATGTCTTGTACCTGTTGGCTCAGGTCTTTTCCATCAAGGTCCATCAAAATCATTTTCCAATCAATGACAGTCAATATTTGGTCTCCATTAGGTCTAGGGTTTAGCGAATTCAGTCTTCAAAGTGTCCAATAATTCTAGCAGGCCATGAGGATGTTCATAATAAGTTTTTATTCCAGATGTTTCATTGCCAATAATTCTCGAGAATGGTTCTTCTTCAAAACTTTGTTTTGAAGAAGAAATCGTCAAATTTATTTTTTGTAATAAATATGTAATTTTTTCTAAGGTTTTTCAAACTATAAAGTTCTTCAGTGCATTCTTGGTCATCCTTTGCCGAAATCCAAGCCATCATCCCTGCAAAAAAAATTGCCAAGAGGTTCATCATTTTAGTCAAAAATCAAAAGGAAACAACGAAAACAGAGTTTGTATTAGAAAGTGAAAAGTGCCAAAGCAAAAACAATATAAAAGTGGGTTTCATGAGCTAAAATCTCAAAAGCACTTGGTCTATAAGCTATTCCTTCCTTTGATAAGCTCATTTGCAAAAGAGAAGCAAGATAGAGCAAATTTGATGAGCAAGTGAGAAATTGGGTGAATTTGGGAGAAAATTGGCCGGCACGGCGCACTGAGCAGGAGGCATGGTGCACTGAGAAGGAGGTGTGGCGCACTGGGTGTGAATACGTAGTGTTATTTTACACAGGCGTAGCGCACTGGGGAGGCACGGCGCATTGGGCATGCTGCGCGACGCATGCAACTAGGAAGCCTGAAAATCACCAGAACGACCTCCAATCGCCAGAATCACACGAGTTCACCTTGTTTCAAGGAGGTTGAGCTTACGTTTTGTTGTTTATCCAAGTTTGGTGCTGATGTTATGATGGTTGATGTGGTGAATATTTTAACAAATGATCAAACCCTATCATTACAAATTCCTCAAACAAAAATTGCTGCCTAGGGTTTGCTCAACTTTTTTGTTACCAAGTTCATTTTCCCCCCATCATTCCCTTACCCCATTTTCCCCTGTTTTCATGGTTCCCTATGTTCCCCTACCCCCTAAACTCACTAATCCCCTATCCCAACTTCCCTTTCCAAAATTTCCTATTATAAAATCCCAAACCCTAACCTTATACCAAAACCTCCCAAAAATCCCATATTTTCCCTATCTAAATTTATCCCAACAATCCCAAAAATTCACACTAATTTTCCCTCTCCTAACAGTCCCTTGTTTCATTGTATTCCCTTGGTAGCAGAGGCTGCACAATTATTAAGTATAGTCCAACATAGTTTGACACATCAACACACATCTCTTCAGGACAATTTTTCGACGAGTAGTCATGGCATCTAATCCTTCATCTGATTATGAAGTGGAGACTCAAAGTGACTCAACTGTAGAAGGACATGCACCCCGGAGGCCTCATAGAGGTGGTAGACATATCAGAGAAGAAACATCCACCCTTACTGAATTACATGCCTACCCTCTTGCCATCTCTTGTTTCCAGCATCAGTCATGTTAGGAGTTTTGTGAGAAGGTTGCTAATGTTCAATTTAATCATGAGTTGGCTCGCCTGTTTGTATTGCATTTACATGGTGACCAAGCCACTCTAGAAGGTGTTACTTTCACACTAACACCAGATTCCATTTCATTAGCAACCGGCCTACCAAACATTGGAGAACAATGGAACAAGAGGCAGAAAACTGACCAGTAGCACTATGAACCGTACATCAAGCCCGGCTTTTTGAGACAGCTCAGGAGAGTGTTTCCATTTTGGTACCTTAAAAATGAATATGCGCCTTTAATGAAACTGATCAGGAAGTATTTCAGCTACGAGGGCTGGTTCTCCTGCTTGTATGCTTATCACATCAGGTTGCTGATGCATTTCACTCAGGTACAGATGATGGACATTCCTTATTTCTTATGCCGAAACATAGAAAGGATGACCACCCTTGTGCAGCACAAGACCCCTCAGCAGCAGCTTAACAGTGTTTATCATTTTTCTCTCATCAAGAATGTGGTGGTTCATCAGCTTGGATTATAGGGCATCACTTGGGATGACTTCATCTCACGTGAGGTTTTAGAGCTTCACATGGACCTGTTGTGGCCAGCAACAACCCCCCCTTATTCAACCTAATATCAGTCATGATGATAGATAGAATAGGGGACCCTTAGTTAATTTCCAAACAAACAAAAAAAAACTTCTTTTTTGAAATTACAAGCATAAGACATAGAAAAAGGTCCTTGGACGATTTGAGCCTAAACCTATGTTCATAAAGGTAAATCTCTAAGAGCGCATCACAAAAAACATAAAAACACCAATATGCGCACCGCCCCAGCATTGATGATCCACATCGCATCGCAATACCCCACCCTCCATAAGGAAAAACTTGTAAAATCGCCGACCTGCGACCGCGCGATCGCGCAATCGCACATCGCAAAGAAACGAGACGAAGTACGTTGGCAAACATTGAATTGTGCGATCTGTGACCTGCGATGTTGCGATCACTGCCGTTTGCGATCGTGTAATATGCGAGGATGCGCTGGAAAGTCATAAAAGCACCTTAATATGACTCCTTCCGGCACGCTACCCAAAGAAAATCCACTTACCATTACTTGATTTGGAAATTATGCGCATTTAATGTTGGTAATGAATTAGTTGTCAGTTAGTAAGTGGCATGAAGACGCGTGCCTTAATGCAGATTTTACTTCACGTAAGGTGGCATGTCTAATCTATCTCTTGCATTTAACACCTTCCCATCACCTTTTTGATCGATCTTTCCATTTCACTCTTAACTTGCAGGAGCAAAGCTCGAAGGCAAAACTGAATAGAAACGTTAAGCGAGATGGGGAAGAAGAGCAAAGCTCAGAGCTCAGAGGCAAGGGAAAAGACCAGAGAGATGGCACCCCTCTACACAGATACTGCATGCAATAAGGATGCGGGCATTTCAACCTGGGAGGGCATGTATAGGATACTGGAGGAAGAAAATCCGAGAATAATCAAAGTAACTCCTGCTGTCCCGGATGCATTACGTTCTTCAGAAGCGACTCTGGAGGACCTAGCTTGTTCTTTCCTACACAGAATTGCAGCAAGACCGAAGATCCTGCCATACACAGACATGATCAAATGGGTACTAGATGATGCGGAGTTGCACCAGAGACAGTTCAGAACTCAGGGACATGGGATTATAGCAGCGTTTGCAACTCAAGACCTAAGGCTCATGTATCATTTACCTGAGCCACAAGTTATCTACAACGCAGAATTCGTTGCGAAATTCGCAGCAGAAAATCCCGACTTATCCGATACTACTAAGGAGTGGTCAAAAAGGGATGAACCATTGAAGAAAGACAAGAACGGTATGTATAGTACTGGTTCTCTTACTTCTCCATATTGTTTCGCTGCAGCTATGCTCTGTAGGATTTTCGGTAAGCCAGATATCAATAAATTTTCAGCAGAATGGCTACCCCTAATCGATGCTGCAACTAATTCTGAAATAGTGGATTGGGCCAAAATCCTCTCTGACACTTTGTTTACTATGGTCCTCCACTACCGTTCTAAAAGATCCCACTCCCAAAGAGTCTATCCACCTTTCTATTTGTCTGCATATATAATGGATTCTATCTGTCTCGTATCCAAATTTCCTACCATGGGTTGGCAGTGGACTACCCAGGACCCATTGCCTATTCACGTCTATCATAAAATTCTGTGGGATTCCCAGTTCGCCCCCCATTTTTACCAGATTTGCCATGGACTTATATTACCCCTACATAGGATAGTATACAATAAAGATCCCCCAAGATGCTCTCCCGAGGCACAGAACGATATCACCTCCATCGCGAGATGGTTCGGGGAGGAATGGTTTACCTATATCCAAGTTTTTGGAAGTACAGTACCCCCGCATGTCTTACCCTTGTATATCCCAGATAAATTGTTGGCCCGAGAGATCGCTTATCACACTTGTTCTGAAGGTGGTTTAACTAAGGACCTAAAGAACAAAAAGAAGGCCATTTGGCCTCAATTCCCAGTCACGTGTGGGGTTTTCTCTTTATTCGATGTAGGTCACGCTTTTGGTGAGGTGGAGAATGTGACGTGTCTTCAACTATTTAAACTCCCACCAAGGCCATTCGACCCAAATAAAGTTGCCCAAGAATTCACAATTAGCGTCAGGATAAGTGTGTTCTCTGGACAGAAAGATCTGTTTGACGATCTTTTCCAGGGAAAGAACTCGCTCCAAGAAATTTTGCAGGAAGCACAATCAAGGCTGTCCCCGGAAGACTTCCGGAGATTCACATTGTATAGAGAAAGGAGGCTAGCTAGCATTCCCTTGGAAGTACTGCGGATAGCTGCCAAGGAACCAACTCCAAGCGTCAGCCTCAGTGGACACACCAGTGCCTCTAAATCTGATTCCAGCGCCGTGCAAGAAATATCTCCAGATCTTGAGCAATCTGTCCGTAAAGAAGAAAGAAACGAAGAAGCAATCAAGGATACAGCTCAGTCAAGTTCGATGGCTCAGCAGCAAGTTGCCGCCTCGTCATCAAGGAAAGTTCCTCCCCCCGTCACCGAAGCACCTCTTGTTACAGGAGAATTAGATAAAGAATGGGAGACCTTCAATCAACTGATTAATCTTGAAGATCAGGTCCCAAAAACACCTGTGGACAACACGCAGGTGGTGCAAGAGGTCCTCTCAACCATAGTCAGTAGCACCACAGAGGAGGAGCATCTTCCTATCGCTCCATCCTCAGAACTTCTACTTAGCATAGAAGAGATCCCTCCACTAGACGTATTCTACAGTCCACATCACAAGGCAGTTGTAAGAAGACAAAGGAAGAAAAGAAAGCTTGCGGATGCATTAGCTCAAGATGTCGAACAGCTGGATGTCTTGTGGAAAGATCCGAATAGCAACCCAACCGAAAACCTCACCAAGTTGTCTCAAATTGCAGGAGCATATGCTTCAGCGACCATCGACAAGGCTTCTGAAGTACAACAACTTCTAAAAGAACGTGAGAGTCAGATACAACTGCTGCAACAACAGTTGCAACAAGCCAATATAAACGCTGAAGCTTCCAAGCAGCTTGAAAAACTACAAGAAGACTTTCGCCAGATGCAGCTGAGCCACCAAAGAAACATTGAAGAAAAGGAGAAACAACTGCAGACGGTGCAAGACATGCACAAGGATGAACCCAAGCTGCCAGAATTTATTACAGAGACCACTAGCTTGAATGACCAGCTGTCACAACAACAGGAGGACATGGTACGTAGAATATCACAGTGGAGGCATTTTTGTGAGCTGAGTGACAAAATCACCAGCCAGGTAGTGGAGCTACGGAATGACTATGACCAGGCCAACAAAAGAGTAACAGAATATCTGACTTGGCAAAAGGACAAGGAAGGGAAGAAAGCAGGGGCGCCTAAGATTAATGAAAATCACAAAGACCTGCTCTTCAACAAATGGGACGAGCAAATAACACAGGCGGAGCAGGCGGCAGAATCAGCGGCAACACAGGCGACCATACTTATCGATTGTGTAAATGAAAATTTGCACAGAGCTAATTTAATTTCAGAGTCCACCCCGGGATATTTACCAAACGCGTCACAGTTGGGAGCAGAATGGAAATATAAAGCACAGGAAAACGGAGAGACAATTCAGGCATTAGCTAAGTTAAACTGGGAAAGTTACTGGGCTTACTTAGTTAAGCCTCACAGCCAATGCATGACGATAAGGTGCATCATGAACGCAGCCGAGAAAGTAGCGCCAGCTCTTATAGATGCTGTTTTCGCAGCCCAGTCAAGCACAGAAGTCGGCCAACCGACTCTTCTTAAGCCCATGCTTGATAAATGCAACTTCAAGGACCAAATTAAGAAGTAATTTCAATTTAGAAAGTTGTTTTCTTTTTGTTTTACTGAATTAGAAAAAGGACGGCCATTTGAGAGCCGTATCCTAAATTTTGTAATAATACTATTATTAGGATTAGATAGTAGTATTTTAACCCTTCTCATTGCATTGGAGAAGGGTCCAGAAATTTGTCAAGAACTTTTCCTCAGAACATGCACTTCTGCACCTCAGAGGAGGGTTTGATGAATGGAAGGATCGGATTTATATTTATTTGCATCTTTAATGTCTTCTACTGATGTTGCATTTCTGTACTCTTAGTAGGCATTTTGAGTAAGTAGAAGTAGATCAATATTGCTTGAAGCTATGAGTAGAAGTGAATCATAAATGGTACTTTTATCTCTTGATGAGTTTCTGTTGGTTTGCTTAAAGTAATATACAGCTGATATTATTTGCATGTTATGATATAGATTTATGGTTACCATTTGGCACTTTTGTACGGTGGAATCATCTGTTTATGTCTGATATATAAATGATTTATCATGTGATATGTAGTCCACTACCGTCCTGCGTAACTTCTTATGCAGGATAGTTTATTTCAAATGATTTATATTCATATGGTTGCTGAATAATCTTCATTACCAGTTGTCATATGAAATCTTTTTAGATCACATGATGGGAAGGATTCATCCCGGGCTAGTGTAGGTTATATATGTTATCTTTATTTTGATTCGAATAGCTTGCAGTTAAAGAATAAGTTAGATTTAAAGTTAGTTTTAGGATGCTTCAAGAATCAATATAATCAAAATCTACACACATTCACGCATACCCTTTACATCGGGAAGCTGGTCCCGTCACCCCCAGAGGACCCGCTATACCAAACGGATACGAAGCCGCCAACCAGGTTCCTGACTGGGCGGGTATCCCACTTGTTGTCGACCTGATTTCGGGGCCCTCAACAGGACCATCAGAGGTTAAGCATGAGACAGGTGGACCTTCTCATTAGTATCAGGTCCATGAGACCGCTAGCATGCTGGTGTTCATCTCTTATCAGAGAGGCACTAGACAGTTGTTTGCAGCAGCAAAGCGAGTGTTATCTCCACCCAGGGTGAAAGGGGCCTCACTTCCTCCATCAGCACAACAGGTTCAGGACCGAGGCAAGAGGCCTCTGTAGGAGGAAGGACCATCAGGTGAGCGAGAGATTGATTTCATCCTCATTGAGGGTGATGATACTGACATGGGCCCACCGAGTGCAAAACTTAGAGAGATCATTCATGAGTAGCAGGCGGACATTGATGCCTTGTCCATCAACTTGGATAGAGCCCAGTGGACTATATAGCATTTGGAGCAGAGGAATAAGCAGCTTGAAGATCAGCAGGTGATTATGGAATTACAAAACATCAGGGAGAATCGTCAAGCTGCCCAAAGGAGGAGGATTGAATTCACTTCATTAGAGCAAGAGATTAATGATGATCGAGAGTCTTGGCTCGAGAGAGTCAACATTCACTTAGAGAGACTGTTGGACAAGGCTGATAGGGACAAAGCATTGCTGAGACACATGGCTTTCCACTACATGGCGGGGAACAAGGTTTGCAAGGCACGAATAAGAAATTTAAAGGCAAAATTAAGGAAGGCATCAAAAAGGCAAAAGAGGCAAAAAGAGCATGATCGGCTCCAGATATTGGTCGAGGCATCCTTGGCCCATCATATCTCTTGATGAAAAAGGTCCAGTCCAAATTTCAAGAAATTTGGAGCAATTTTTGCATTTTGAAAATTTTATGCACTAAAAAACAAGGTTTTCCTCCCTATGCGTCGTGCCACATGGCGCTCGCTTTTGCTAGAGAGCTCCAAATCCAAAAAAAATTGCATTTCTAGATTTTTCAAGATAAATTATGTTTGCCTACCTATGGCCAAGAAATTTGGACAGGTTTTGAGCCCTCAAAAGGTCAAAAAACACTCAAAAAATGACCTCACTACCCCTATTTTGACACACATGAAACAGTCTTGGGGGATTGGACATTTGGAGGGGCAAATGGACACCAAATCTAGAAATTCCACTTGGGTTGGAAAGTAGACAGGTAGGGATTTCCAAAACGCTATCATGAGCTCAATTTGGACTTCGGGAAGGGCCTCAAAATTATCTCCAAAGTTGCGCTACGCATAGAGATTTTGGGCGCGACGCATAGAGAGTTTTGGCCTATTTTTCACTCTCCAGCTCAGAATTTCAGCGAGTTTTGACTAGTTTCACTTTTTGATGTAGCTCTTGATCTAACTTGATATAATTTCATGACCATGATGTAATTTTGGCACATTTTACTTGTTTTAGTAGATTAATTCACCAAAAGGTGAAATGTGAGTGCATGAATCAGTTTCCTAGCATATAGAGGCAAATTGTTTCTTTACCTATTTTTTAGTTCCTTGTTTAGATATGGTTGAAACAGATCCTAGAATGATGAGCTCAACCCCTAGAAGCATGGGAAGGATTTAGGCTTGTCTATATCATGTAATTTCTCAGTCATTTTCATGGTTGGACACTAGGGATTGCTTGGCACTCCATTGTACATTTGATTTCTGCAATTTTGGCAAAGGAAAGACCGGGATTTTGCAGCACTTGTTGGGATCCTTGTGGCTCTGTGTTTTGATGGTGTTTTTCTTCATGCAATTGTAAGTTCATTGATGTTTCATGTATGCCATTTCCCTTCTCTTTGCTTCTGAAATTAAACAAATGAGTGACAAAAGGTAGAATTCATTAGCTTGCTGTGCTCTCCCTGTTAGTTTGTTTAAATTTTCAATGTTTTCTTCAGTTTGAAGAGGATTCTTGGTACCTTATTGCCCTCTTTAGCTCCTCAGCAGTCTTTTCTATCCATTCATTTAATCTAAAGCATCAAAACTACTGCCTACCTTGCCCCAACCATAATTCTGCAAAAATTTGGGCTCATCCCCAGACCCAAATTTTCCTTTCCCTTTTTTCCAACAAAACCCCCAAAAAACTCAAATTAAACCCTTGCAATTCATACCTAGCCTATGATCAGTTGTTAAATCAGTCATCTCAAGCCTCCACATATCATCATTTGCTGAGATTGACCCGGAGAGATCCCTCTCTTGTCCTCGTAGGGCTAGCTACAAGGCTGAGCGTGGTTTGATGTGGACCTAGAATATTACCTTTTTAGCCTGAGGTAAATCTAGGCTCTAACATAGTGGCGACCATACTAGGGAATAAAATTATTTGTTTATTGGTATTATTCATTTTATAAACTACAGACGGAGCCTGAAGATTAGCCAGGTAGCCTTCGAAACGCTTTTGCTTTGCATTAGCGCAAGTAGATAAACGCTACTTCAGTCAATCTCCGGTCTAGTCTTATAAGCGGAGTATCTAACTTACAGATCACCCCAGTATATCTGAGAATTCTAAGCTTTTGGATGATAAGTTTAGAAATTGATAGTTTGAACGAGTTGTTTATGTCCATTTGATTTCTTGAAATAATAACACACTGGCTTCCAGAAGACATACCAGAGAAAATCTGGATCCTGATCCCCCTCCTGTCTACGAAAATCCCAATCTTATTCCAAGAATCGTTCGCCAAGGAAGTTCTATCATTCCTGTGTTCAAAGCTCAATTGTGTCTTGTTGATTTTTAGTATCTTGAGGATCAAGAATTTGATGAGCAGTTTGAGTTGTCTTTGTTTGAAACCAAATTCAAAAGCGTTGTCGCTTCCACTATCTTGAATCCTGAGTTTGTTCGAAATCTTGAAACTGAAATGGCTAATAAATCCATTGATGATTACATTTTGAACCAGCTCCAGACTTCAATTACGGCTTCTAATATTTCTAATTTCTTAGAGACTCCTTCTGCAACCCTTGGGTCATCCGCAATTGCATCTAGTTCAAGAATTCCCACCAAACCTCCTTTCATTCCTACCCTTCCCCTGCAGCCTACTACTTCTGATAAAAAATCTACAGTCGTATCACCTCCATCTACTCCTTCTAATCCTAAAATACCCAAGATTATTTCACCTCCGCATACACCTCCTCATACACCTCACACATCAGCTGCACCTACTCCCCCAACATCACCAAGACCGATTGCAAATCCACCAAGAGCAATGGCTACTTGTTTTGCACCTCTCACGCTGCCTCAAGTTTTGGATGACATGCCCGCAGATTATCAGAGTAAAATTCCTTTGTTTGATGGCACTCCTAAGAGTGTTCCGGCTTAACAACATGTAGACAAAATGACAGATTTCTTCGATCTCCATGAGATTGTTCGTGCAAACTTTCGACGGTGAGGTAAGAAAATGGTTCAGAGCCTTGGAAGCTAGAAGTATTCCCACATTAGAAGAGCTTCAAAGACAGTTCTTGGATCACTGGGAAGTTAAGAAAGATCCTCTTCAAATCACTTCTGAATATACCAAGATCAAGCAGAATGTCGGTGATTCCATGCAGGACTATTGTATTAGATTCAATGCGGTTTAAAATGCAATTCCTAATGATTTAAGGCCATCTAGAAAGTCAGCTTTGCTTAATTTCCCGGATGTTTTTGATCTGGAAATGGCTTATCAATTAAGAGAGAGAGATCCGGCTACCTTAGAAGAAATGCAGAAAATTTTCGTTAGTGTTGAGGAAAATTTGAATGACAAGAGAGCTAGATTGAAAGTTGAGAAGAGAGTCTCAATAAAGGAAGAAGCTTCTACCTTAGACCAAGTGCTCTGCAACGTAGAAAATATGATTGAAAGGTTAACACTTGATAAGCCTAAACTGTAGATTTAGAATCCCAATTTCTGTGGCCAGCAGAAGCCACAATTTAGGATCAAACAGCATGAGGAGTGAGCACAAGAACCGGCACAACAACAACAACAAGTAAAGACACCTCTTCAGCATAATTTTGTTGGTCCCGAATCTGATGATGAGGAAAATATAATAGGAGAAGAAAATCACTTCTTTACTCCTGATGATATGCCACCTTTATCACTCAAGATGATGATTATGTAGAAAATTCAGCTATACAGAAGGATGCAGGTTTTATCCTGGCAAATGACATAGCTCTTGAAGAAGAGTCAGATGAGTATCAGAGAGGTTATATGAATGCTTTGTCCACACAGCAACGTCAGTATTCACTTAGAAACAGAAATGTCCCCATCAATCCAATCCAGAAGAGAAAGGAAGTTCCAGCATCTAAGAATGAGCCACCTATTGTACCAAAGAAAGGAAAAGAAATTGTTGATCCTACTACTAGCAAGTCTCCACCAGCAAATGAAAAGGTAAATTATCCAATTGTATCAAAAGATAAAGCTGAAAGAAAAGATGTTCCAGCCAAAGAGGTAGAAAAGACTTCTGCTTTTAGTTTAGAAAATGAAATTTCTAAATTGAAGGTATCCATTCCCTTGACTAAACTAATGAGGAACATCAGTTACAGAGGTCAAGTCTCAAAAATTTTTAATTTTGACCCAATGTCTGATATGGTGAGTGTGGAAGATGATCAACCTGAACTTATTTTTGGACCAGCATTAAATGGTGAGTCTCCAGACAGTGCTGTGCCACCTTTTTATATCAGTCTGATATTGCGAGTTTGTGTCGCATAATGCTATGTTTGATTCCGACACTTCCCGCAATCTTATGCCAAAGGCTATCATGGAGAAGTTGGGTTTGGACATCACTAGGAAATTCCATGATCTTTATTCATTTGATTCTAGCGGGGTGAGATGTATTTGGCTCATTAAAGACTTGGTTGTAGGTTTGGATCAGATTCCAACGAAGAATGTTTTTATGGATGTTGTTGTGGCAGACGTTCCTCCCAGATTTGGTATGCTTCTTTCCAGGTCCTGGGGAGAAAAATTGCAAGGGACATTACCACTAGATTTCTCCTATGAAACAATTCCTGTGTTTGGCCAAATGAGAAAACTGTATTGGGAACAAGAAATGAAGTACATGATTACAAGCAAGGAGAAACTAATTAATCATCCGATTAATTATGTACATACAGATTTAGAGTCTTTTGTTTTGTATTCAGATGGTTTCAGTGATATTGATAGTCAGTTAGTTGTAGCAGATGATATTTCAGAAATAGCAGAGAATTTCAGAGAAGTTTTGAAGAAATAAGGACAAGAACAGGAAAATACCATTGAGCAATCAGATAGAGACAATGGGCAGCAAGCAGAAAAAACAAAGCTAACAGAGTTTCAGCACTTAGAAGAAGAGGAAGATGGTTTGTGGACCATGGATTTTGATTGAGTAGTGGGAAATGATGGTGTTAGAATAGGTATTTGGGTATGCAGTCCTTTCTCTACTCCAAACAAAGTGCCTAGTAATGTGCGGATATGTTCTTACAAGCTAGCTTTTGATTGTTCAAACAATGAGGCTGAGTACGAAGCTTTGATTGCTGGCCTAAAAATTCTACGGAAGCTGAATGCTAAGAGGATTGTTGTATATGGCGACTCCGAATTGGTGATTAAGCAAGTTAAAGGCGAATATCAAGCAAAGCATCCTCAGATGCGGGCATACCGGAATGCAGTTTTAGATATCTTGAAGTTGTTTTCTGATTATACCCTGACGTGTGTGCCTCGTATTCAAAATAGTATTGTAGATGTACTTGCTAAGGCAACAAGTAATTTGAATATTCCTATGAACTCAAGTAATAAATTTGAAATCCATGTGAAACATCATCCGACTGTCCCGGAAAATTAGAGATATTGGCAAGTTTTCCAAGAGATTGATGATTTTCTGCAAAACAAGGGTAATTTTAAAGATACCTCAATTGATGTAGAACATGATGATGGTAAAGATGATGTGCAGATCAATCAAATGGAAGTGTTGCAGCTTAAGGATAATATTATTCCTAAAGGCTTGATACCTTTAGAAGAACTCTTTGATCATGATGACGTAGCCCGCAAACCAATATTGCAGCCAACAAAGAAAGGAGTCGAAGAGGTGAATATTGGAACAGCTGAAAATCCAAAGATGGTAAAGCTGTCCAAAGCATTGCCACAAAAGGTAAAGGCCAAATATATCAGTTTGTTGTCATCCTTTGGTGATGTGTTTGCTTGGGACTATTCCAACTTGAAGACATATGATACCAATATAATTCAGCACACTATTCCTATTAAGCCTAATCATAAACCTTTCAGACAAAAGTTGAGAAGGCTAAATCCAAAATTTCTACCATCAATTGAGAAGGAGGTACATAGGTTGTACAAATCAGGAATCATCGTTCCCATCAGATTTTCCAATTGGATATCTAATTTGGTGCCCGTACAAAAGAAGACAGGTGAGATTCGTTTGTGCATTGATTTTAGGAATCTCAATAAAGTTTCATTGAAGGACAATTATCCATTGCAAAAAATGGATCACATACTTTAGCAAGTAGTTGGAGCATCTCGTATGTCACTACTCGATGGTTATTCGGGATATAACCAAATTTTGTTCCATGTGGGGGACTTTTCATTACGCTAAAATTCCTTTCAGTTTGAAGAACGCAGGTGCCACATTTCAGAGGGCAATGGATATGGCTTTCGCAAATGAGAAGGATGTCTTTTTGGTTGTGTACCTTGATGATTTGACGGTGTTTTCCAATTCAGATGAAGAACACATGTATCATTTGAAAATTGTCTTTCAAAAGTGCAGAAAATATGGTGTGTCGCTGAATCTGAAGAAGAGCTTGTTTGCCATGGATGAGGGTAAACTACTTGGACACGTTATCTCAAAAGATGGCATTCGTATTGATCCAGCATGTGTAGAGGCGATTCAGCAAATTGACCTTCCCCGGAACAAGAAGGAGATTCAGTCCTTTAATGGTAATATGAATTTTTTACGCCGCTTTGTGCCTAATCTTACTGAACATCTAAGAGAGATTACAAACATGCTTAAGAAGGACCGCCAAGTGAAGTGGACTGAAGAGGCTGTAAAATCTTTCAATCTAGTAAAATTGGCTCTCTCTTTAGCTCTGGTTCTAATCAGTCTGGATTACACTCAGGATTTTATACTGTTTTCATTTGCTTCGGAGCATACTATGGTAGCTGTATTAATGCAGAAAAAATTATGAGAACGAAAGACCAGTTGCTTTTTTCAGCCGAACTATAAGAAATGCAGCCTTTAAGTACAACATCATTGAAAAGCAAGCCCTTGCACTTGTGAAAGCATTGAAAGATTTTTGGGTATATATTTTGCATTCTCATATTTTGGCTTATGTTCCTAACGCTGATGTCAAAGATATTTTGGTACAAGATCCAGAAGGAAGACGAGGCAAGTGGATTGCAGCTTTGCTGGAATATGATGTGTAGATAAAACCCACAAAGCTTGTTAAAGGACAAGGATTGGCAAAGTTAATGGCTGAATCAAATTTGCATGTCTTAGACATAAATCTGATTGCTACTATGTCCGATGAGAATGAGGAAGGTTCGTCACTTTAGGTATCTGAAATATTTGTTCTTTCTCCGTGGTATTCAGATATCATATATGTGCTTCAGAATTTGTCCCCACCACCTCGTATGGCTAGAAACAAAGGTAGAACTCTCAATTTAAAGGCTACTAAGTTTTGTATTTTGAATTTTGCACTTTATTGGAAAGATCCCGGTGGTGTTTTGTTGAATTTTTTGGTGGAAGAAGAAGCGAAGCAGGTCATGGAGGATTTCCATAAAGGATATTGTGGCGGTCACCTTTTTTGGAAAACGACAGCAAATAAAATTATGCGAGCAGGATACTATTGGCCGACATTGTTTGCTGATGTATTTAAGGTTGTCAAGAGCTGTGATAAATGTAAGATTTTTGAAGGAAGGCAAAAATTACAACCTTTGACGCTTAAACCCATTGGGTGAGTGCCCCTTTTTAGCAGTGGGGGTTGGATTTCATTGGTGAAATTCATCCTTCTTCTTCAGGTCAACATCGATGGATCCTCATGGTGACAAATTATTTCACGAAATGGATCGAAGCAATTCCCACCAGACAAGCTACGGATGCGGTAATAATTTCATTCCTTGAGAATAACATTTTTTCTTGTTTTGGTTGCCCAAATAAGTTAATCACTGATAACGCAACAACTTTCAAATCAAAAAGGATGGTTGAGTTTTGTCATAAGTATCAAATTACTTTGGGGCACTCAATTGCTTATCATCCACAAGGCAATGGATTGGCGGAGTCTTCTAACAAATCTTTGGTCAATATCATTAAAAAGTTGCTAGAAATAAACAAGAAGAGTTGGCATAAGAAGTTGGTCAATGCACTTTGGGCAGATCGAGTGAGTCAAAAGAAATCCATTGGTATGTCCCCCTTCGAGCTAGTTTATGGAGTTGATACAGTGTTTCCTACCTCTCTCGCAGCTCCGGTAGTCAAACTTCTTCAAGAGGCTGGTAGTGAAGATGATCATATGCAGAGAAGATTAAATCAAATGATCCATTTGCAGCAGACAAGAGAAGAAGTTTTTCAAAACACGTTCAAGTTGCAGGAGAGAATTAAGAAAATTTATGACAGAAAAGCAAAGGAAGAAAAATTTCAGTTGGATGACGTGGTGCTAAAGTGGGATGCAAGGAATGGGGAAAGGGCAAGCACGATAAGTTTGAAAATCTCTGGAAAGGTCCCTTTAAGATTGCAGCATATTGGGGTAAAAATGCCTTTCTTCTGAAGGAGATGAACGGGGAAGATGTCCAGGAGGGCTGGTCAATGGTCGGCTGCTCAAGCGGTATCATTTTTGAGTTGTTTCTGCTGTTTACATTGTCACTGTAAATACCATTTTACTTCAGTTTCATTGCAAGTGTGTCCTGTGATCTTTTCTTCAGTCTAGGGCCCGAAGTGAAGGCTATAATTTTGAAGAAAGATTTCAGTTTTGGATTCAGTTTGTCGAGTTATTTTTTCAGTCATTTCGGTTTTATAATTGATTCGGTTTGAGTTAAGTTTTAGTCAATAAATAAGTCAAGAGTCTTGTGTCAATTTGTCAAAATAATGGACTCCATAGCCCAATGGACGAAGGAACTGTCTATCTCTCCTAGAGATCTGCCGTTCCTGGAACCTCCCAGGAGCTACCATCCCCATTGGAGCCAATTTTAGAGTCGGTTTTTACATCCCTCCATCAGAGATCATTTCTCTTATTGCATTTCCTTTTTAGGTGTCTCATACAGTTCATTCATTTGCATTCCGTTAGGGGCATGCCATAATCTAACGGAAGGGCCTTGTCACTCATTCCCCTCATGTCTTGTACCTGCTGGCTTAGGTCTTTTCCATCAAGGTCCATCAAAATCATTTTCCAATCAATGACAGTCAATATTTGGTCTCCATTCGGTCTAGGGTTTAGAGAATTTAGTCTTCAAAGTTTCTAATAATGCCAGTAGGCCATGAGGAGGTTCATAATAAGTTTTTATTGCAGATGTTTCATTGCCAATAATGTTCGAGAATGGTTCTTCTTCAAAACTTTGTTTTAAAGAAGAAATCGTCAAATTTATTTTTTGTAATAAATATGTGATTTTTTTAAAGGTTTTTCAAGCTATACAGTTCTTCAGTGCAGTCCTGGTCATCCTTTGCCAAAATCCAAGTCATCATCCCTGCAAAAAAAAATTTGCCAAGAGGTTCATCATTTTAGTCAAAAATCAAAAGGAAACAACGAAAACAGAGTTTGTATTAGAAAGTGAAAAGTGCCAAAGCAAAAACATTATAAAAGTGGGTTTCATGAGCTAAAATCTCAAAAGCTCTTGGTCTATAAGCTATTCCTTCCTTTGATAAGCTCATTTGCAAAAGAGAAGCAAGATAGAGAAAATTTGATGAGCAAGTGAGAAATTGGGTGAATTTGGGCGAAAATCGGCCGGCGCGACACACTGAGCAGGAGGTGCGGCGCGACGCACTGGATGTGAATACGCAGTGTTATTTTACACAGGCGCAGTGCACTAGGGAGGTGCAGTGCATTGGGCGTGCTGCGTGGCGCATACAGCCAAGAAGCCCGAAAATCACCAGAACGACCTCCAATCGCCAAAACCACACGATTTCACCTTGTTCCAAGTAGGTTGAGCTTAACTTCTGCTGTTTATCCAAGTTTGGTGCTGATGTTATGATGGTTGATGTCGTGAATATTTTAACAAATGATAAAACCCTATCATTACAAATTCCTCAAACAAAAATTGCTGCCTAGGGTTTGATCAACTTTTTTGCTACCAAGTTCATTTTCCCTCCATCATTCCCTTACCCCATTTTTCCCTGTTTTCATGGTTCCCTAAGTTCCCCTACCCCCTAAACTCACTAATCCCCTATCCCAACTTCCCTTTCCCAAATTTCCTATTATAAAATCCCAAACCATAACCTTATACCAAAACCTCCCAAACATCCCATATTTTCCCTATCTAACTTTATCCCAACAGTCCCAAAAATTCCCACTATTTTTCCCTCTCCTAACAGTCCCTTGTTTCATTGTATTCCCTTGGTAGCAGAGGTTGCACAATTATTAAAGATAGTCCAATACAGTTTTACACATCAGCACCCATCTCTTCAGGACATTTTTTCCACCAGTAGTCATGGCATCTAATCCTTCATCTGATTATGAAGTGGAGACCCAAAGTGACTCACCTGCAAAAGGACATGCACCCCGGAGGCCTCATGGAGGTGGTAGACATATCAGAGAAGAACCAACCGCCCTTACTGAATTACACGCCTGCCCTCTTTCCATCTCTTGTTTCTAGCATTAGTCATGTTATGAGTCTTTTGAGAAGGTTTCTAATGTTCAATTTCATCATGAGTTGGCTCGTCTATTTGTACTGCATTTACATGGTGACGGAGCCACTCTATCAGGTGTTACTTTTAAACTAACACCAGATTCCATTTCATTAGCAACCAACATACCAAACATTGGAGAACCATGGAACAAGAGGCAAAAAATTGACCGACAGCACTATGAACTGTACATCAAGCCCAACTTTTTGAGACAGCTCAAGAGTGTGTGCAGCACAAGACCCCTCAGCAGCAGCTTAATAGTGTCTATCATTTTTCTCTCATCAAGATTGTGGTGGTTCATCAGCTTGGATTATAGGGCATGAATTGGGATGACTTCATCTCACATGAGTTTTTCAGAGCTTCATAGGGACCATCAGAGGTTAAGCATGAGACAGGTGGACCTTCTCATCAGTATGAGGGCCATGAGACCGCTAGCATGCCGGTGTTCATCTCTTATCAGAGAGGCACTAGACAATTGTTTGCAGCAGTAAAGCGAGTGTTATCTCCACCCAGGGTGGAAGGGGCCTCGCTTCGTCCATCAGCATAACAGGTTCAGGACCGAGAAAAGAGGCCTCTGCAGGAGGAAGGACCATCAGGTGAGTGAGAGACTGATTTCATCCTCATTGAGGGTGATGATACTGACATGGGCCCACCAAGTGCAACACTTAGAGAGATCATTTAGGAGTAGCAGGCGGACATTAATGCCTTGTCCACCAACTTGGATAGAGCCCAGTGGACTATACAGTATTTGGAGCAGAGGAATAAGTAGCTTGAAGATTAGCAGGTGATTATGGAATTACAAAACATCAGGAGAATCATCAAGCTGCCCAAAGGAGGAGGATTGAATTCACTTCATTGGAGCAAGATATTAATGATGGTCGGGAGTCTTGGCTCAAGAGAGTCAACATCCAATTAGAGAGACTTCTGGACAAGGCTGATAGGGACAAAGAATTTATGAGACACATGGCTTTCCACTACATGGCACGGAACAAGGTTTGCAAGGCACGAATAAGAAATTTAAAGGCAAAACTAAGGAAGGAATCAAAAAGGAAAAAGAGGAAAAAAGAGCATGATCGACTGTGGATATTGGTTGAGGCATCCTTGGCCCATCATATCTCTTTATGAAGAAGGTCCAGTCCAAATTTCAAGAAATTTGGAGCAATTTTTGCATTTTGAAATTTTTTTGCACTAAAAAACAGGGTTTTCCTCCCTATGCGCCGCGCCACGTGGCGCTCGCTTTCGCTAGAGGGCTCCAAATCCAAAAAACTTTTCATTTCTAGATTTTTGATGACAAATTATGTTTTCCTACCTATGGCCAAGAAATTTGGGCAAGTTTTGAGACCTCAAAAGGTCAAAAAACACTCAAAAAATGACCTCACTGCCCCTATTTTGACACACAGGAAGCAATCTTGGGAGATTGGAAATTTGGAGGGGCAAATGGACACCAAATCTAGAAATTCCACTTGGTTTGGAAAGTATACAGGTAGGGATTTCCAACGAGCTATCATGAGCTGAATTGGGACTTCGGGAAGGGCCTCAAAATCAGCTCCAAAGTTGCGCTATGCATAGAGATTTTGGGCGCGGCGCATAGAGAATTTTGGCCTATTTTTCACTCTCCAGCTCAGAATTTTGGCCAGTTTTGACTAGTTTCACTTTTTGATGTTGCTCTTGATCTAAATTGATATAATTTCATGACCATGATGTAATTTTGGCACACTTTTACTTGTTTTAGTAGATTCATTCACCAAAAGGTGAAATGTGAGGGAATGAATAAGTTTCCTAGCATATAGAGGCAAGTTGTTTCTTTACCTATTTTTCAGTTCCTTGTTTAGATATGGTTGAAATAGCTCCTATAATGATGAGCTCGACCCATAGAAGCATGGGAAGGAGTTAGGCTTGTCTATATCATGTAATTTCTCAGTCATTTTCAAGGTTGGACACTAGGGATTTCTTGGCACTCCATTGTACATTTGATTTCTACATTTTTGGCAAAGGAAAGACTAGGAATTTGCAGCACTTGTTGGGATCCTTGTGGCTCTGTGTTTTGATGGTGTTTTTCTTCATGCAATTGTAAGTTCATTGATGTTTCATGTATGCCATTTCCCTTCTCTTTGCTTCTGAAATTAAACAAATGAGTGACAATAGGTAGAATTCATTAGCTTGCTGTGCTCTGCCTGTTAGTTTGTTTAAATTTTCACTGTTTTCTTCAGTTTGAAGAGGATTCTTGGTACCTTCTTGCCCTCTTCAGCTCCTCAACGGTCTTTTCTATCCATTCATTTAATCTAAAGCATCAAAACTACTCCCTACCTTTCCCCAACTGGAATTCTGCAAAAAATTGGCCTCATCCCCAGACCCAAATTTCCTTTCCCTTTTTTCCAACAAAACCCCCAAAAAACTCAAATTAAACCCTTGCACTTCATACCTAGTGTTGGAGAGGTAAATCCCCTCTACGGATAGAGGCGATCCCTACTAGCCCAGCAAGGGTCTAGCAACAATCAAACAATGCTGCTATGCATGTTCCTAATTACAATTAAACAAGAGGTAAAGAGCACCTACTTGGATTCCAGCGCTGTTGTTTGACGAAGAGATGTTGCCTTCGCTCCTTCGCTTTGGCTGGTCACAATCCTCCGCGATCTCTGCGAATAGATACTTGCACACACGAAGAGGAAACAAACACAAGCGTGAAATCTAGTAAAAGCAACCATACATCAGTCAGAAAAGATGTAATTCACATTTAACCATTGCATGTACAAATGAGAATGGAACAATAATAGCAGTCATCTATTATTAATCAAGACAGAGAAGAGTACAACCAAATGTTCTGATGTCGGTATCCTTCTCAGGAGGGGCCAGTCAGCAAGCGTCTCAAGCATTCACCTTTGGAAATGGTTCTCCCAAGACAAGAAACTCTCTCTCACACAAGCAACACAAAACAACCTTCCCTAAGCTATCAATTACTTCCACACCTAGCACACCAAATACCTATAGTAGCAGCAATCTGAGCACTATAAGCTCTATACAATCCAAGCTATTCCAAACTATGTCTAACTAGCTGCTCATGGTAATGGTGGAAGTTTATATAGGAGAAGGAGCCTCCTAAAAGGGTGGAAGGATGAGCTTATCTTCAAGGGAAGTGGTTGCAAAGGGTCGAACAGACATGCCATAGAAGGGAGTCGATATTCACAAAGCTAACAACCAAGCCTGGAGTGATCTGGAAGGCTGGCTGTTCGAACAAATTCGCCCAAACTGGATCAGCGCGGATTATGAGGCAACTGACGCGATGTCACCGCGTCTACATAACTGGGACAATCATGTCAGCGCGGAAGAACACGGGAAAGGCGCGCTGGCAACCAGCGCGGAAAAGTGATGTCCTTCCGCGCTGGCAGCGCACGAAATGTACTATGGAGCGCCAGTCATCGCGGGTATTTTGGAAACAGACGCGCTGATGAATAAAACTTTAGAAAAATGGGTTTTTGGGCCAGTTCAGAAGGCATGAACTTGGTTATTGTGAATTCTTGACACAGTAGGGTGACTCACAGAATGGCGGTGACAAATTACTGTGTAACACCTAGCATAAGATCAGTTGTTAAATAAGTCATCTCAAGCCTCCACAGATCATCATTTGTTGAGATTGACTCGAAGAGAGCCCTCTCCTGTCCTCATAGTGCTAGTGACGAGGCTGAGCGTGGTTTGATGTGGACCTAGAATCTTACCTTTTCAGCCTGAGGTAAATCTAGGCTCTAACACGCGGATTGGCCATTTTTAATGTATTTCGTGTATTTTCATTGTTTTAATGAAATACACAGGGAAGCAGGGCAGTGCCAATAGCAATGAAGCCTAGACCCGAAAGGGTCTGGGAAGTGAAATATACATATTTTGAAGTCCGTCAAAGGCCAATTTTCCCATGTTTTCATTGTTTTTCAAATGTAAGTCAAAATACAAAGGAAGCAAGGGATTCGGGCCGAATGCGACTTGCGATAACCCTAAGGGAGGACCCGATAGGTGAATAAACCATTTTTTTAGGACTTTTGAAGTCCAAAATACATAAAGAAGGCATGATTTTTATAATATTGTTGTGTTTTATATTCATAACAGAAAGTAGTAACTATCCGCATTTTTAGAGGGATTTCATAGGCCCGAAGAGCCATTCCACCACAGAGTAGAGGACGAATCAACAAAAAAGTAGTCATGGAGCCACAGCACGCGCAACTAGCATGCAACAGAAGTGATCAAGGAGTATAAACAATGCAACACTGCCAAATCAACTAGAAATGATCAAGGAACCACAACATAACACACCCATAACAAACAAGATGATTGTGGGGCATTCCTGGCATGGGAGAGCTCCCAGACAGCACAAAAAGCTATCAAAACTACTTGAAGGTGGTTATTCCTATGTCAGAAGGTGAAAATCTCCGAGCCATGCTTGTCCATAGAGGGAATCAAATAGTTAAGTGATAGATCAGACATATTAAGACTCTGAGCCTCTTAGAGCTCAGGAGCATTGTAAACAGGCTATAAATAGCTGAAAGTAAGATGTAATATAGGTTCAACTTCTGGAGATTGTTCCTCCTCTATTCTTTCAAGCTTCTCATCTTCATTCTAGCAATATAAGCTTCTTTTGCTATTATATGTTCAATGTCCATTCTCTTTGTTGTTCTATGCTTGCACTTGAACAGTTTGTTCATGTTTTATTTTGTGTCTAAGGCCAGATAATTGTCATATTATCTCTGCTTTGATGATAGATTTTCAAGCTTCTTTACTACCTGTAGCTAGCCATTCATATGTGGTCATATATGCATCTACAGGTACAGTCATTATTTTCTTTTGTTGCCTGTAGCTAGCCATTCATTTATGTTTATATATGCAATCTACTGGTACAGTCAGTATTCTCCATCTATCTATTGAATTTATAAATTATTGAGCATTAGTGGTCTAAAGCCTTGTATTGGTGAGAGAGTTCATGCATGTCTTGAATGAGAATAGAGCTAAAATGGTTATCTGACTTGATCCAAACCATCATCCATTCCAATAGTTGTGAGAACAATATTGAAGATTATATGTTACCAGGCATCTCCGATCTGCAACCCATGAGAGTTTCCTGGAGTGATAACATAATTGGCGCCATTGTCGGGGAGAGGAAACTGAAGCTTAGCTTCCCTGGGAAACGACATAGATCCAACTTTGATGATAGACAAATTCTAGACACTTTTTTGGTTGTAATAATCTCTCTAGCGACTCTACTGGAGGCCGAACCTCTTGGCGACCCACATCATAGTTCTAGCTCAGTTTGTGAGGCATACTCAGAGAAATCCTTGGAAGCTACAAGCTAACCCAGTACTTGACCTTGAAAAGATCATCAAAGAAAGAAAGGCATTGCAGAAAGGAGCTTCAGGTTCAGGTAAACCTAAAAAATCTCCTATATATCTGCAGGGAAGGCCTCTAATAAAACAAATACATGTTGATAGTATAGCTTCTACTACTAGCAGTGGAGAAAAACTCTTAGAGATTCATAAAGCTCCTTATTCTTTAGGTTTTCCTTTTGTTGCATGCCCAAAGGAAACCTCACCTCCTATCGATCATACTCCTTTAGTCTTATCAGTCACTCCTTAGCCCTCTATCATTTAGACTTCCAGTACTCTTTTAGCCACCATAGCTATGGCAGGTCCACAATCACCTACCAAAATGGAAAGAATAATAACTGCTAGGTATGGACCTCTAATACTGCCCACTCATTTGAATGCTATGCCTACTAGAGAATATCAGAAGTATATGCCTAAGTTCACTTGGACTGAAGGTGTTTCAGCTGAAGAACATCTTGAGTCATTCTATAGTTATGCTGATAACCTGGACATTAGTGAAGATGATGTTTGGATGAGAGTATTTGTGCAAAGCCTAGATGGAGAGGCTAGAAAATGGTTTAGCGAACTGACCCCAACATCTATAGCAAATATTGAGGCCTTAGATGATGCATTCCTAAAGCATTGGGGGATAAGAAGGATATCCTTTACTACCACATTGAGTTTGGGAACTTACAGGGGAAAAATGGTGAGCTATTGTTTGATTTTAATAAGAGATTTAACTGCATGTACAACAAGATACCAACTGAAGTGAAACCCACCACTACCTCTGCTAGACTCATCTATGCCAGTGCCTTTGATTCTAACTTTTGTTTACTGTTGAGGGAGAGGTGATGTGCTTCTTTGGTTGATATGCAAGATGCAGCCCTGGAACTAGAATCAAACATCATGGCTACAGAAAAGCTCAAAGGTAATTCTAATAGAAGGAGACAGAGGGGCGAACCTTCATCATCTTCAGATTCCAAGATTGATAAAATGGCCAAGATGATAGAGTCATTAGCCTCTGAAGTTTCCAAATTAAAGGTTGAGCAACATTCTAGGAAAGGAAGGGTTCCTAATACCTTTGCTCCTCCAAATCCAAATCCATATAGAAGAGTAAATGAGCAGTTGCAGATTTTGCAAAGAAACAAAGATGCCAATGAAGACCAAAGGGTGAAGATCCCTCTTCAAAATGTAGTCATGGAGGAAGAGCAGTTTGAAGAGGATGATGAGATCCATTGTATGGAAGACAAAGGCAGTGCCACCTTTTTAACCAAAGTTTCCTATGAGAAGTCATTATTCAATGACCAGATCAGCCAAGAAAAGGATGGTGAAGCTGTTCTACAAACTATAGATCAACACCAATATAATCTGAGGTCGATGATGAATAATGTCAAGGAAATTCATGTTCATAAGGCTACTGTCCCTGTAGAACAACAAGCTAATAAGCAGAAGAAACCAACAGCTGATCCTATCATCCTCAAAGCTCCAACCATAGAGGTAAGTGGCCTTGACAAGTCCCCTTCTTCTTTCAGTTTTCAATCATAAATTCAGAAGCCAAGAATACTTATGCCTCTAATTGAACCAGTGAAGAATGAGTCCTTCAAGAAATCTATCCTTGAGGCTCTTGAGCCTAATGCTATCCAAGCTTCCACTGACTATGTACATCTGCAATATGACCAACCAGTTGTTATTCTCAGCCCAATGATTGTGAAGACAAATCCCCATCATTCTATGTCTCTCTGACCATTCATGATAAAATCCTTCATAATTGCCTTTTGGACACTGGAGCCAGCCATAATCCAATGCCCAAGGCTGTCATGGATAAGCTCAGTCTTGACATTACTAAGCCTTATCAGTTGGCCTCTACACAACTTAAAAAACTAGTTTGCCAGATCACAGAGGAAGAAGGCCCACAGAATTGGGACATGTTCTTTTATGGGGCTTTCTATAAGGAAGCATGAGGAACAGGTGAAGTCCTTGTGTTCCCCACACAAGAATTCATTGATTCATCTTTTATATTAAATTTTCAGGTCACAAATGACATGACAAAGTATGAAGCAGACCTTATCATTCAGCAAGTGTACAAAACCTTCCAAGCAAAACATCCAAGGTTGAAAGCATACAAAGATGAGGTGAAATATAGACCATCTCTACCTAATAATACCAAATGTAGGAAAGTTTTTGAAGTAGATGATCAAATCAATAGGCTTTTTCAAGTCTTTGATGAATTTGCTGATATACACATTGACTAAGAGAAAAAAACCTTTCATAGAAAGGTAAAAAGGGTCAATTTCAGTTTGGTAACTGTTTTCTCAAAAGGGATGCATCAAAGGAGGGATATGTTTTTGATGGCCCATTCAATGGGCTTTTCTTCAACCTTTATTTCAGTTAAGGCTTCCAAGCCTTGGTATTCTAAATATGTTGTTCTAAAGTTTTTATTTCATGCTAAATAGAATCCATGCCCAATGCAACACTAGGAGGAAGATTCGATCTTGTTTTTTACAAGAAAGGCATTGATCTGTAGTTCTTGAAACATCACAGGGAGGATTTCATCCCCAGAAGGAGACAATGTTAGCCTTGGAGGCATTTGGCCCAAAAATGGAACCAAAGCACTCCCAAAGTCTCCAGAGTTTGCTTAAAATCATGCCAAACGATCCAAGTATGCCCCAAAAGTCTTCAAGATCCTCTTAAGGATCATTCAAAGTCAAAACCATAGCATGCCAAGAGCCCTTGGAAGGGAAGAAATGCACTATCGGGAGGCTAAAACACTCCAAAAACCATGAAAAACCATTATCAGAGGCTTGAACTCAAGATTGCACATCAGCCATTAGATTTGGTTGATCAATGGACCAGATCTAAGTGGAAAATTGGCAATCGATGGTCACAGATAGTGGAAATCGGCACAATACACCGCCGATCAGTGATCACCGATGATCGCTATCGGCTGGTCGCATCGGCTATTAGGATATTCTGACACATAGGAAATAGTTAAGTAAAACTTGGTCTAGTATAGAGTTAGGTATAGAGTTAGGTAAAGTAAGTTTCTTTACTATGTACATTTTGTAACTTACAATCCGATGGTCACGATATGTAGTGATCTGACGGTTCATTCTCTCCTCGGTATTACTGACACTTGATCTGTGGCTTAACACCCAATTGGTCCATGATCTCTCTTTAAAGAGCATGGAGGGTCATTTATAGGTTAACCATGCATGAGAGAAGCTTATGTAAATTTTCATTCTTTTATTAATAAATTGCCTGAAGTGGCCGCGTTGGCTCAGGCCGTGGACTGTTTCCCTCTTTGGGGGTTTTAACCACGTCAAAAGTACTGGTGTATTGACCTGTGATCTGTTTGTGAGCGGTGTCCTTTGGTGTTCTGTCTAAGGAACTTACCCTGTAAATTCCTACATGGTATCAGAGCTATTTGAGGGCCGCGTCCGTTGGTGATCCAAATCTGAAGCTGGTAGAACTACATCCAATTGTCGTTTCCTAGATCTACTATTTCTGACTGCTTTTGGGCCAATAGGACTGCTCTGTTGTGTTGGGAGCATCTGTTCCAGTGAGGAACCCCTTTCATTTCACGTGAAAAGGTTTCCGGTAGCCCTAGCTGCATCATTATTAAGATCTGGAGGTATACAGTGTTTATTTGCAGTTTACAATTATTTTCTCTCTGTTTATTTCGGTTTTCGGTTTATTTAGCTTTTTTATTACCGGATCTATACCTTTCATTTCTGCGTATGCTCTTTGCCCTACGACTCTGTGCGATCTGGGAAAATCAGAAATAGAAAGGAAGGATTTTTCTCATGCGTATGCTCTTTTCTGCTGCGCCTTAGTGTGATCTCAGAAAATCAGAAACATTGAGGAAAATATCTAGTTTCCGGCTAAAGCTAACTTCGAGCCGCAAGGTTCATTTTTTTTGTATGTCCGTGTTGGGTTTTGTGTTTTTTGTTTTGTAGGGAAAAAGAGCTTTCTCAAAGCAAGCACGCAACCCAAAGCATCAACCCCCCCCCTCTCTCTGTCTCTCAAACTTTTTGTATAGCTCACTTGGTGCAAAGCTACTCTCTCTCTCTCTCTCTCTCTCAAACTTTTTGTATAGCTCACTTGGTGCAAAGCTAATTTATGAGAGTAGAGGTCTTGGGTTCAAGTCTCCATTTTGTGGGGGCGGATTTTTCATTTCCACACATTCCCGCACTTCGTCAGCGACTTCATCAAATTTTTTTCAAAAAGCCATAACTTCTTCATTCGGAAGCCATTTTCAGAACCATTTTTTTTTGAAACAGCCTAATTTTTCGATATCTTTCCATTGGTACATTAGTTTCAGCATCTATAGCTTCAGTTTTTTTTTTAAATTGAAAGTCCATGCCAAGTTATTCTTGATAGCACCATCTACTTCCAATGGTGGTCCTACATTGTGGATTTACTTAGAAGTAAAGGTCTTTACAGAATAGCCATAGGCCAAGAGACCAAACCGAAAGATGTGTAGAAATTTTGAATAATTTAACACATATTCAACAGAGATTATCCTGATCATGTACTATTGCGCAATACATACACAATACATAAGCTCCTCTACGTTGATCATCAATATAGCAGCATTAATAATAATAAAACATCAAGAGCATTCACACATTAACACAGTATGTAACCCGGGGAAAGCATCTCGCTAAAAACCCCACACTATCTGTATATTAATGATTGAGACCATGTAACATTACAAAGTACAATGCTTATCACAAGCAATCCAGTACCAGCTCCACCTGTTACACACAATACAACTAAGATCTTATCTCCAAATCTATTCCACTACTTGCCTGCCTCCACTGCTCAAAACCTGCTCAAGAATGAATGAGAATGGTCTACCAAACTCGTATTTCACCTCCAAAGAATCACTCACAATGTGTAAGACGTGAGCAGAAGCTACAAACTGGGCAAATACATGAGCAAACTCATTAGCATACTCAATCCCTTGATTGTGCAAGATCTTATGCACAACTATAGTCACAACTGATAGCAATCTCATTCTCTAACACTTGTCCCTGCTGAACTGAACATGCACTGACATGCAACTGAGTTAACTGATGTATTCAATAGTTGTATTATGATTTAATAATTAGTTTAACAAATCATCATTAGTCTATTTTCAGTTAGACTAACTACAACTAGTTTAACCAAATCAAACTGAACACAACTCCATCAACTCCACAATCAATTCCACCAAACTCAATTGATTGAGTTCTAACTGAAGTCATGCATGCAACAACTCAACTGACTCATAAGAAAAGCGTACTTCCTTCTGACAGCTGCATGGGCCACATCTATAGCTCAAACTGAAGTGCTCCAAGAGAATAAGATCAAGTTTATAGTCCAAATATTATTATGAGACAATAATATTTGACTTTTCTATTTTTGACAGCCAGTCTAAAAATAGACTTTGATCACCCACACTGTGGTCACCCACACTTTGGTCACCCACAGTGTGGTCACCCACACTGTGATCACTCACACTGTGATCACCCACACTATGATAAAAAATAGAACTTGCGCCATAATTTTCCTGCGGGCCCACTTAGTGAAGGCGACTCTTTTCACTAAGCTCCATCATCTTGTTGCAATCTCAACAAGATGAAGACAAGGCAGCTAAATGGGAAAATAGACAAGACCAAGCACGTGGGTTGATAGGGATGTCTATTACTCCAGATCTTAGATTCCATATTGCAGAACTTGATACTCCTGATGAAGTAATGAAACATATTACTAAAGTCTTTGGAATTAAAAATGAACTTAAAGCCCATCAACTTGAAAACGAATTGCTTACATTGGACCCCAATAATTTTTCTTGCATTGAATATTTTTTGTCCTAGTTCAAGACCCTTAGACTTCTCTTGGAAGGTGTTAAGGTTAAGAAAGAAGATAGTAGACTTATCTACTCCATTCTTACTAAGTTGGGACCAGCCTATTCTGTTTTTGTTTCCACCTTCCATTCTACAAGAGAAGCCTTCATTTCTCAAGGACAAACTTACAAGTCCCCCTCCTTCGATTCCTTTTGTGATTCTTTAATAAGAGAACAATAAAAACTCTTACACCTTGGTCTTCTTCATCTTGGAAACTCTTCTAAGAAAGCGTTAGCCACCCAGCAACAACCAAATCCAAAGAATCCTAAGAAGTTGTATCCTAAAAAGAATGGTCCTAAACCAAACAAGGGTCCTAAGCAATTTCAGACTCAAAATGAAAAATCATTTCAACAAAATGATAAGACAAATAAAAACAAAGGGAAGAAGACTGATAGACATTGCAACTTTTCTAATCGAGATGGCCACTTAGAATCCAAATTCTTTAAGAAGATGGAAGCCTTGGAAGCAACAATGAAGAAGCATAACATCCATTTGGAGCACTATTCAACTTCAACTTCATCTTCAGGAATGGCACTTTCTGCATGTGGTTGTCAAGCATCTCGGTCTGGCTATGCACTAAATGTATCTTCTTCTTCTCAATCTCATGAGTGGCTCATTGATTCTGGAGCTTCTTATCAAGCCATGTTTTCTTCTTTAAATGATTGTAACACCAAAAATATATATGTTAGTGATGATAGATCTCTTAGTGTTGTAGGGACTGGAACTGTTCATCTAGACAATGATCAGTTTAATGATGTATTATGTGTTCCAACCTTATCCTGCAACCTTCTATCTGTATATAATATAACCCATTCAGGTGAAGGTAAAATCGTTGAATTTTCACCTCACGATGTTGTAATTAAGGACCTAAGAGATCCTAGACAGATTTTAGCGACTGGCATTGCTGATGATTCTACAAGGTTGTATAAGTTTCACAACTTTGGATCATCAAATCTTCCCTCGGTATTTTTTGCTCATAATGATGAAGTGAGAAAACTTTGGCATGAGCGATTTGGTCACTTAAACTATCGCTCTCTTCAGAATCTATGTAAAGAAAATATGGTGACAGGTCTTCCAACGGTATCTTGTAGAGATGGTGTTTGTTCTGGATGTGTACTCGGAAAACATCATCGAGACAGTTTTGAAAAACGTGCCTCTTGGCACGCCTCAGCCCCTTTACAGCTCGTGCATAGTGATTTATGTGGTCCACTTCCAGTTGCTTCATTCTCTGGCTACAAGTATTTCTTAACTTTCATTGATGATTTCTCCAGACGCACTTGGGTATACTTTTTAAAACTCAAGAGTGAAGTATTTAACACGTTCTTGGCCTTTAAGGCCTTTGTTGAAAAACAATCTGGACATCAAATTCTTAAGCTAAGATCTGATAATGGAGGAGAATATGTTAAAAACACATTCATCAACTTTTGCACTGAGAATGGAATTCAAATGCAACATACTGTTCCATATACTCCACAACAAAATGGTGTAGCTGAAAGGAAGAATCGCACCTTAAAGGAAATGGCTAATTGTATGCTTCAATCTAAAGGACTTAGTCTTAATTATTGGGCAGAAGCAATTAACTATGCAAATTACATAATAAATCACACTCCTACTAAGGTTTTAAAGAATATCACTCCAGAAGAAGCATGGAGCTCAATCAAACCAGATGTAAGTCACTTTCGTGTTTTTGGAAGTGAAGCATGGGCCCATATTCCAGATGAGAAACATAAAGCTTTAGAACCTAAGAGTGAAAAATGTACTTTTGTTGGATATTCTGAAGATGTCAAAGGATATAGACTTATTCCACTTAAGTCCAAAAATGTTATCATTAGAAGAGATGTAAAGTTTGCTGAAAATATATCGGCATGTGAGCCTAGTTTTGCGGATGTGCCACCTCTCCCTATCTCTTCTACTTTTGAAAATATTTCTTCCTCAGATGATGAAAGCAAGGATGAAAATTCTCCCCCACCTTCTCAGGATCCTCCTTCAGCTCCTCAGCTTCCAAAATGGGTCCGTGCTACTCTGGATGCAGCAGGTGATCTTGCTGGTGATCCTATAGATCAGCGACGTACACGTTCTCAGTTCGAGAGAGCCTCTTCTTTACTGGCTCAAGATTTAGTGAATTATGATCCTGACACCTTTGTAGAAACTTCAGGCCATCTAGATTGGGAAGCAGCTACGAATGAAGAATATCATTCATTATTGGCAAATGATACATGGGATCTTTTTCCTCTACCAAAGGGACGAAAACTTGTTAGATGCAAATGGGTTTACAGAACCAAGTATGGACCAGATGGGAAAGTTGATAAACATAAAGCTCGTCTTGTTGCTAAGGGTTTTTCACAAGTTGAAGGCATTGACTATACTGAAACCTTCTCCCCTGTTTCCAAAATGAACTCTATCTGCCTTGTTCTTTCCCTTGCTGCCTCTTTCAAATGGGAAGTCCATAAGATGGATGTTAAATCCGCCTTCTTGCATGGGGACTTGCATGAAGAAATCTATATGGAACAACCTATTGGATTTATACAAACAGACTCCAGCCTTGTCTGTCGGCTTAAGAAATCCCTTTATGGTCTCAAGCAAGCTCCTCAAGCTTGGTATGCCAAAATGGATAACTTTCTTTTAAAAAGTGGCTTTTCTAGGTGTCATTCTGACAATACTGTCTACACCAAGAAAGTGGGCAAGTCCCTTATCATTCTTGTTCTTTATGTTGATGATCTTATCCTGACTGGTAGTGATCCCAACCTTATAAACCATGTGAAGTCTAGCCTTAAAAGGAAGTTTGAAATGACAGACTTAGGACACTTACATTATTTTCTCGGTCTTCAAGTCTTGCAATCCAAGGAAGGTATTTCCCTTTCTCAGTCCAAGTATGCCTATGATATTCTACGCCATTTTCAGATGGAAGACTGTAAGCCAGCCCCTTATCCCTTTTAGTCTGGAGTCAAACTTTCAGTCACTTGTACTTCTCCTGAAGTTGATGCTACCTTATACCGTCAACTTGTAGGAAAACTTTTGTATCTAACCCATACTCGTCTTGACCTTTCCTTTGCTGTTGGCCTTGTTGCTCGGTTTATGCAAAACCCACGTGAAAGTCATTGGAAAGCAGCTAAAAGAATACTTCGTTATGTTTGAGGTATAGTTCAGTTTGGGATTCATTACAGTGTCGAAGCAGCTCCTCTATTGGTTGGTTTCACAGATTCCTATTGGGTTGGTGACCCTGATGATCGGAAGTCTACTCTAGGTTATGTGTTCACTCTTGGTTCAGGACCTATTACATGGGCTTGCAAGAAAGAAGGTGCCATTTCTCTTTCTTTAGCAGAAGCAGAGTATCATGGTGTTGTAGAAGCTAGTAAGGAAGCCTTGTGGCTTCGTCAGATCCTGTCAGAGTTTGGCTTTCAGCAGCAGCATCTGGCTACACTTTGGTGTGATAATCAAAGTGCCATTCAGCTATGCAAAGATCCAGTCCAACATCAGCATAGCAAACACATTGAACTGCACATGCACTTCATTGGAAAGCTCATTCACGACCATGTTCTTGAAGTGCAATATTGTTCAACAAATGATCAAGTTGCAAACATCTTTACAAAGGCTCTCATAGAGGCGAAGTTCACTAAACTTCGATTTATGGTTGGAGTTCAGGAAGTTGTCACTAAGGGGGGATAGGCTCTAGTGCCTCCTTCCTTCTCCTATTGTGTCATATTTGTAAATCCTTCAATCCTATCCCAAGTTGTTCTTAAGGGGGGATGTTAGGATATTCCGACACATAGGAAATAGTTAAGTACAACTTGGTCTAGTATAGAGTTAGGTATAGAGTTAGGTAAAGTGTGTTTCTTTACTATGTACATTTTGTAACTTACAATCCGACGGTCATGATATGTAGTGATTCGACGGTTCATTCTCTCCTCGGTATTACTGACACTTGATCCGTGGCTTAACACCCGATTGGTCCATGATCTCTATTTAAAGAGCATGGAGGGTCATTTGTAGGTTAACCATGCATGAGAGAAGATTATGTAAATTGTCATTCTTTTATTAATAAATTGCCTGAAGTGGCCGTGTTGGCTCAGGCCGTGGACTATTTCCCTCTTTGGGGGTTTTAACCACGTCAAAAGTACTGGTGTATCGATATGTGATCTGTTTGTGAGCAGTGTCCTTTGGTGTTCTGTCTGAGGAACTTACCCTGTAAATTCCTACATCGGTGAAGGTGTGAGCGGAGGTATCAACACAGATTGTGTGGAATGAGCAATTGCGATTGGTGATTCAATGTGGACCATCGATCACACGTACAGATTGATGGCCGACATCACATCGGCGGATCACTATGAGGAAGACCAAGGGGCACAACCTTTACATGTATATGTGCGTGATGCGATAAGACCCGAACCCGATGGGTTTCAAAATAAAATCACATATTATTTCAAGTCTGCATATTTGCCATTTTTAATGTATTTCATTTATTTTCATTGTTTTAACGAAATACACAGGGAAATAGGTCAACACCAATAACGATGAAGCCCGAACTCGAAGGGGTTCGAAAAGTGAAATATATATATTTTGAAGTCTGCCAAAGGCCAATTTTCCCATGTTTTCAGTGTTTTGCAGGTGTAAGAAAAATACAAAGGAAGCAAGGGACCCGGGCCGAATGCAACTTGCGATAACCCTAAGGGTGGACCTGATAGGTGAATAAACCATTTTTTAGGACTTTTGAAGTCCAAAATACATAGAGAAGGTGGGATTTTTATAGTATTATTGTGTTTTCTGTTCATAATAGAAAGCAATCATTGTCCACATTTTTAGAGGGATTTCATAGACCTGAAGAGCCATTCCACCATAGAGCAGAGGCCGAATCAACAACAAAGTAGTCATGGAGCCACAACATGCACAGTTAGCCTGCAAAAGAAGTGATCAAGGGCCATAGACAATGCAACATTGCAAAATCAACCAGAAACGATCATGGAACCACAACATAACACAACCAGAACACACAGGATGATTTTGGGGTATCCCTGGCACGAGAGAGCTCCCAAACAACGCAGAAAGCTATCCAAACTACCTGAAGGTGGTTGTTCCTCTGTGAGAAGGTGAAAACATCTGAGCCATGCTTGCCCATAGAGGGAATCAAATAGTTAAGCGATAGATTAGACAGATTAAGACTCTGATCCTCTTAGATCTCAGGAGCATTATAAACAAGCTATAAATAGCTGAAAGTATGATGTAATACAGGTTCAACTTTTGGAGATTGTTCCTCCTCTGTTCTTTCAAGCTTCTCGTCTTCATTCTAGCAATATAAGCTTCTTTTGCTATTATATGTTCAATGCCCATTCTCTTTGTTGTTCTATGCTTGCACTTGAACAATTTTTTCATGTTTTATTTTGTGTCTAAGGCTAGATAACTGTCATATTTTCTCTGCTTTGATGAATTAGATTTGCAATATTCTTTACTACCTGTAGCTAGCCATTCATATGTGGTCATATATGTAACTGCCGGTATAGTCAGTATTCTCTTTTGCTGCCTGTAGCTAGCCATTCATTTATGTTTATGTATGCAATTTTCTGGTACAGTCAGTATTCTCCATCTATCCATTGAATCTATAAATTATTGAGCATTAGTGGTCTAAAGCCTTGTATTGGTGAGAGTGTTCATGCATGTCTTGAGTGAGAATAGAGTTGAAATGGTTATCTGACTTGATCCAAACCATCATCCATTCCAATAGTTCTGAGAATAATATTGAAGATTATATGTTACCAGGCATCTCCGATCTGCAACCCAGGAGAGTTTCCTAGAGTGATAATAGGTGCAAGCACCCAAGCTTCACAAGGGTACCCTCCAAAAGTACTGATAAATGTGATGCAACGTTAGCCTTAGGTGCCACGAGATTCCCCTCTGTAGCCACCTATGAGATCTGTATGAAAGGAAACTATGGGCACCAATTCATATCAAAATCCAGGTGGAACAATCATCAGGTGGGATCCAACAAGTAGGAGAGGGGGTATCTCTCTTCCTTGTCTTCACTCTCCCTCGTGCTCAACTCCTAGTCATGGAGCCTTCCCGGTCTTTTAACAATATTGGATTTTGATCGTTATTCAAATTCTATGTTTGATAATTTAAGTGGCCTTGGAGAGTTAACTATCCTCTCACCTATTCCAAGGCCCTAATGAACTTAAAGTTGTTGGTGTATGTTAATGACAAAAATAAAAAGTTCTAATTTGTTTCATTATATCACTTGATTTTAGAGGGATGTTCTTTAAGTCAAGGGTATAATAAACGTGAAACTGATGAAGTTTTGGACACAAAAGAAACCCATAGAAACCTAACTATATGCATGCAGTTATTTTCTTTCAATGAAGAGGGATTTCTACTTGGGTTCTATGAAAAAATTATATAATAATTTTTTTCCTTTTTTTCTTTTCTTTACTCCACACACACTCAAAATCTAAAAAGACTAAGAATTCTTACGATGTAAACTAACCTAATGCAAATTTAAATGACGATGCAAGATCCTAAAAACACTCGTACTATAAGAAAATGTGCTTCTTTACAGGGTCAATAAGCCAACTTGATAATGAAGAGGGAATTTTTTTTTAAAACAAATTTCCCTCCAAAGAAAGCAAAACAAATTGAAAAAGAACACAATTTCTCAGCAAAACAAAAGAAACCAAAAAGCCAAAAGCTTGGAAAAAAGAAGAGCAAACAAGAAGTTTTTGTCTTTTAGTTTTAAGGAAACTAAAGAAACTTTTGAGGTCACAAAAAACACTACTAAATTCTAAAGGTAAAAAAAGAAGCACAAGGAGTCCTTATACCTTGCAAGTTATAAAAATAATTAATAAATGAAACTTGAAACAACAAGGACTAAAAACTCACACAAACTGATCCAAACAGTGGTAAAAGACTTCAACAAACCGACAAAATGTCAAGAAAGAAAAACTTCCAAAATTTCCAAAGAGACACTCAAAAAGCATGAAAAGCAACAAGGTCAATCAAAAGGGAAAGACAAGAAAGGAAACTTGAAATCTGGGTTACAAACAAAAACGAAATAAATTTCTTGTTCTAGAAAACCAGAACATCCAAGAACTTCATACAAAAGTCTTGAACCCGAGACATAAACAAAAATATTGCTCAACAAGCGATCTTAGGCCAACCAGGCTTTCACTGAGAAGGAGATTTGAAAAAGAAAACTTGCAAGAGGAGACTTTTTCAGACAGTGGATGACCATAAAACAACAAAATTCACCAGGAAACAAATCTAACTGGGAAAAAGGATTTGAAAAAATAATTCAAAATTTTGTATACGCGACTATGTAAAGACACAGAGGCATACACACACATTTCTAACACAAGAAATTCGTGTATACGTGAGTCTGTTTGAGGAAACTTGCATGTATATGTGACTGTATCCCAGGAAAAAAGCATATACAAGGATCAGTTAAGAAAAACAAAAAATTAAATCCTAATCCAAAAGATCAGACTTGATGCTTGGGAAGCTAATGAGCCAATGACACTGTAAAATCAAGCAATCAAGAAAACAAACCCTCATCGAGAATAAACAACCCAAACTAGGAATAACAAGAATGTTATCCCCAATGGAGTTGCCAATTATGTTGCGGGTGGAAACATCCTATGGTCTTGGATTGAAAACCCCAATAGAGCGGAGGGCAAACAACATCAAGAAATGCTCAGACAAACAACTTAAATGCTTATTCTACTGAACTGGGAACAAGTATCCTTACCCGGAGGTCCTATGTTTGGGTAGATTTTGCAGAATGTAAACCCTCTACTTCTCCCGATGCTTTTGAAACCTGTAAATTATCCAAGCAAAGCATATACAACAGTAGAAATGGAAATATATGCATGATATATACGTTAGATCATATAAGAAAATGAACAATTACGCATTAATACAAGATTTATAAATAAATTACAACATGGATCAATGCATAAACACAATAAATATCAGGAACATAACAACATTTCTTTATTGATGTAAGATACAAAAAAGGTGGAGAACTACAACCTGAGTCTTCCTCCAGCTCCAAGCGGAACCATCCTCTGGATCCATCCTTTCCCGGCCTCAGCAATCTTCCTCCAGCATCATATACAAGGATATCTCGAGGGATCAAGGATATCTCAAAAGAGGAAACAAGGGTTTCCTAAAGCTTTGGGGAGTGCAGGAGGCACTGAGATTTTGTCATACTTGATCAAGGATCAATCAACTATAATATCAATATCTCATTTCTTCTCCTTTAAGTCCTTCCCATAGAGGTTTACTTATACTTCTCCAAATTAGTTTATTTTGTTTGTTTATTTTTTGTTGGTTTGTTTGTTTTGTTTTGTTTTGTTTTTTGTTTTTTGTTTTGTTTTTTTGTTTGTTTTTTGGTTTTAGTTTTTTTTTTGTTTTGTTTTTGTTTTTGTTTTTGTTTTTGTTTTTGTTTTTTGTTTTGTTTTGTTTTTTTTTTTTTTTTTTTGTTTTGTTTTGTTGTTGTTTTTGTTTTGTTCTGTTTTGTTTTGTTTTTTGTTTTGTTTTGTTTTGCTTTTTTGTTTTTTTGTTGTTTTTGTTTTGTTTGGTTTTTGTTTTTGTTTTTGTTTTTGTTTTTGTTTTTTGTTTTTTCTTTTGTTTTTGTCTTTGTTTTTGTTTTTGTTTTTTTTGTTTTGTTTTGTTTTGTTTTTTGTTTTGTTTTGTCTTTTTGTTTTTGTTTTTGTTTTTGTTTTTGTTTTTGTTTTTTGTTTTGTTTTGTTTTGTTTTCTTTTTTTGTTTTGTTTTGTTTTGTTTTTTTGTTTTTGTTTTTGTTTGTTTGTTTTTGTTTTTGTTTGTTTGTTCTTTTTTTGTTTTTAGTTTTTTAGTTTTTAGTTTTTAGTTTTTAGTTTTTTTTTGTTTTTTTGCTTCTTCTTTTTTTTCCAGTTCGGAAACAGTTGGGCCACAGGTTATAGGAGGTGAGTAATAGGTAAATCCTGTAAAATCCACCTGAAATTAAGGAAATTTATTATTTTTAAGTGTTTTAATACATAGACATGGGTTGGGTATGTACTAACCCACGTGTACACACTTTTATTACATGGAAAAGTGGCGTATAGGAAATAAAACATTGTTTTTTAGATTTTGGACCAAGTCTAGAAAGGAAGGGTTGCCCTAGGCCATACCCAAAGCATCAGATCTATCAAGAGTGGTAAATGGTGCTATAACACATAGGAAGTTCGAAACCCTGTGGAAGGGCCTATACATTGTCAAACATTTCCTCCTCAAGGGGGCATATATCTTGTCAGAGCCCGATGGGACTTGCCTAAAAATCCCGTCAATGGTTTCTACCTCAAAATATTTCACCCATAAAACGCTAAAATATACATGTATGCACTATGAATTATTTTTTATGATGATCAACTCATCATGGATTCACTCTAAACATCACTGTCTCATCATGTGTCAATAGATGGATCATCCACTAGCTTATCACCATGGCTTTGCTGATGACCATAATTGATGGTCGCAAAACCTCGCTGCTGCAACCTGGGCCATATACTCTCTTGATTGGAACATCGTCTCTGTAATGGACTCTGTATCAGGTCAACCACTAAAAATCAAGCTGAATATGACACTATCATAGGTATCTTAACCGATTCCCACCACCTACGTATTCACCACTTGCATGTATTCCTTGATTCTCAGCTACTTGTATCACAGTTAAACAAGACCTTTGATATCTCTGATACATGTATTTTTCAGAAGTATCTGCATGCACAAAGCTTAGCTCAACATTTTGATCATATCAGCTTTACACATATACTAAGGGATCAAAATCATACAACTGATCGCATAACTAATCAAATCCTAGACTGGCATGCATCACATATATAAAACCATCAAGATACATAAACCATGAGCATAGGATACATGTATAAATGCATCAAAATGTATAGATGCATGTGACATATCATGAGAGCCGCCAAAGAACCATCTCGTATATACATATCAAAACATGTATATGAGTACAAAAATATCCATTTAGTACACTAACCCATGAACATGATAAAGAAGTAAAAAAATACAGGGGAGCGTCCTCATAATGGCTGCTTTCCCTGGTATATACATAGTCTTACAAAAAAATCTAGACCCACAGGTCTATCTAGAGCTCTCGCAGACCAATCCCTGTGTGAGTAGCTATATGACACAAAATTGGTCGATGTGCTTGCTCAAGTGCCATTGTCATCTCCACGAAGACCTCTGCCAACTTTGCCCAACCATCAATGGGAAACCCTTTAGTCAGGGCTTCTCCTCTGCCCCTAGTGTCTCAATAACTCTGCAACTCAGCCTCTGCAACATCCAAACGTGCGTCTATGACCTTGACACACTCATGCCACCACTCTATGTCACTACTTGCCACTGTACTACTAACCTCACTAGAGGGTCAAAAAATTTATAATCGGTGCCATTGCGCTGGTCGCTGAGGCCCAATAGGTGGCCTCACATCCCTTAGTATCTCTGGCACAGGTGCTACCCCTGCAACACCCATACATCTTGGATCATTACCTATGAAATAGTCTAGTTGTTCCCCCACGACCTCCCATTTGTAAGTAAACAAAGATGGTATTATCATCGTCATATATAAAATAACATACCTATAATGCCCCAGCTTCAAATACAAGTCAGTCAAAGGAAATAATGCCCCAGCTTCAAATACAAGTCAGTCAAAAGGGGGGAACAACTTGTGCATCCACCTTTCTCGATGGGTACATACATATGCTGTAAAACCCACACAAGCACACACGAGCCCCAGAATAATGAATCAAAACAAAGTGTAGCAGTAGGAAAGGCGACGCGCCATACAATTTCTCCACAAAGAAGCCTTCGATAGGTTGTGTAGATTACTGAACAAGGTTCACCACGTGAGATGAAATTATTGGGACTTACATGTGCCAGTGATTCGATGGGCCTAATAGACCATGTGTAAGACCATGAGAATGGAGACGATTCCAAAGGAGTGGAACAGAATGGAGATGGTACTTATTGAAGAAAATACAAAAAGGAATTTGCACGTACTAGACCCTGTAGTAGTGACAATGCGTGATGACTAAAAGGAAGAAATCACACATCTACGCGAGGTAGAACATATAAGGACTCAAGAAGCCATCCGACGAGAGAACCTGTTGTGCTCCACAACAACCCCCCATTTCATACACATCATTATCCTTCAAAAATATAATATGAAATGGGTCCCTTTTCATTTCAATTGGTACCAACTTATCATTATTCAAAAGGTCTGAAAAGAAATAAAACAATATAAACCTTTTTGATAAATCACTTAATCGGTCTTTTAATAAAGAATGAATAATATTTTATTATTGTGATAAAGCGATCGCAAGATCGCATATCGCAATAACAAAGGATGCATGACATAAAGACCCATTGATTTTCCCTGATGCGACAATGCACAAATGACTATCGGGTATCGAGAAGGCAAGCGATCCTAACAAAAGGCCCCTCTCTGCTCCGATGCGATATCGCTATCGGCAATTGGGGAGTGTAGCGTGCATCCATCTAAAGCCCAAGTTTAAAACTCCTGATGCAAATTGGCAATATCACTATCGGCAATCGGGGATTTCGAAAGGACACCAATATAACAACTTAAGCATTCCCCCAATCGCCGATTGCGATAATGCTAGGCGCAGATTTCAAAAAAGATTGATAAAGCCGAGATATATTATGGTTATTTAGTATTAAAGGCCTTTCTCTTCCCGATAGTGATTCACTTACGCTCAACCACAAAAACATCAAAGCCATGCTTAAATGAATCATTCGACCAATAAATGATATGATGAGCATTTAAAGGATTGACAGGTTTAAACGACCATTTAATGAAACAATAAGGCTAAAATCTCTTTAGACATTATATCCGCGGCCAAATTAAGATAAATCCTCCATTATTCATTGATTAATATATCTCGTTCATCTTTGGTTTGTGCCACCAATTCTCCACATATGTTAATTTTCTCTCCTGTGCAGAGCTCTTCCGAAGCAACAAATTCAAGCCAAATGGGGAAGAAATCTAAGAAAACTGGAACAAATTCCACTTCAGTAGTTACAGGACAACATATTTCCGATCCAGGACCAAGAAAAAAGGGACTGATATCGGACACCACATGTCTAGAACTCGGTAAAACTACTTGGCTGAGCATCTACAATCTGATTGAGGCCGAAGAGCCTGAGGTAACAACAATGCAAGCCACAGCAGACCCAACCCAGAAGTTTGATGCTACTCTAAAGGATTTAGCCGACTCTTACCTTCATCAGATAGCAGCCCGAGAACAAATTCTCCCATATACAGATGTGGTGAGATGGGCAATTGAAGAAATCCCAATCACAAACAGAACATTTTGCACCATGGACGGGAGAGTGTTCGACTTGTTTCAACCTGATGGTTTGAGGCAAATGTACCATTTGCCTGCACCAGAGAAGAAATACAACAAAGCATTCCTAGAGAAATTCAGAAATGAAAATGACATTGAATTAGAACCCATACGGGATTGGAGGCAAAACCCAGCGAAACACAAGCATGAGTCTTCGGGTAAGTACTCTGTCGATTCCTTGTGTTCTCCTTATTGTTATGTCGGGGTAATGATGTGTAGGTTGTGGTGGTTACATGATTCCTCAAACATCACTATAGAGATGGTACCTTTAATGGAAGCAGCATGCAATAGTGAAATAATGGATAGGGGAAATATACTATCTGATAAGTTAGCAACAACGGTTCTTGAACTCAGAAACAAATCTCGCATTACTGAAAGGTTTATTCCCCCATTTTACTATAGTGCCTACATCTTGGATACCCTGTGTTTTAATTCTGAATTTCCTGTGCTGGGGTGGAGATGGACTCCACAAGACCCCATGCCCATTCATATATACCACCAGAAGTTATGGAAAGCCCACTATAAACACTATTTATATCAAGTTTGCAATGGTTTTATGTTACCCATTCACTATGCCATTTTTGACAAACCTCCTCCTAATATTTCCTCACAAGCGAGGATTGACTTGACAGCCATAGGGAGATGGTTCAGAGAAGAAAAATTCACCTATGTAAGAGTTTTCGACAGCCATGCCAAGCCTCATGTCCTCCCTTTGTATATACCCGACAAACTATTAGCCCGAGAGGTAGCATATCAGATTATATCCGAAGGAGTTACACAGACTCTAAGGAATAAAAAGAAGTAGGTTTGGCCTCCCTTTCCTCTAAGATGTGGTGTTTACGCTCTGCATGACTATAAACATGTAGAAAAAGAAGCAGATAATATTAAAGCATTGAATCACGCCACTCTTCCTAATAGGCGATTTGATCCAAACAAAGTCACCTACAATGCACTTGAACAGGCAAAACTCACTAAATTTGACCATAAAGATGATGATTTTGATGACCTGTTCTCCTCAGCCAAGTCGCTATTCCAGGTTCAATCACTAGCCAGAATGAAATATCATGACGACGGGTTAGTTGAATTTAACAGACTTAGAGAACAGAGGTTTCAAACTCTGCCTCTAGATCTGTTAGCAACAACCCTGATGACATAGTCAAGCGAGCCTAAACAACGACCTCCTGCTACATCAAAAATTTCTGGAGAAATCCAAACAAAAGAGCAGGAGGAAGTGCAAAGAAAAGAGTAGGAGGAAGTGCATAGGAAAGCGCAAGAGGAAATGCAGAGGAAAGAACAAGAGCAGAGTAGCACAGACGTGAATGTAGATGCCTAGATTGACCCGAAATTGCTCCAGGAATGGCAACAATTCGACTCAATCATAATAAATCTTGAGAGCTCAAAGGAAGCCGATACATCAAAAGTGACTAACACACAGGATACAACATCTAAAGAGGTTCCAAGTGGAACTAGCGGCCTACCCCTTTCTACAGGAATAGAGATAATTCCCATGGATCCGTCGGATCAGATCATTTTGCAAGTGGAGGAGATACCTCCATTGGATGTCTTTTACAACCCAAAGCACAGGGTTGTAGTAAAACAACAGCGGAAAAGGAGAAGGACTAATCAATCTTCCCTATTCCCTGAACAAACAGTGACATCCAATGTGGTTTGGAAAGAGGAATTTGATCCTTCTGATGACCTTACAAAATTGTCCCAATATGTTGGAGCCTATTCGGTGGCCACCATGGACAAGGAATCAGAAGTGACTGATATGTTAAAAGAAAAGGAACAAGCAATGGCCTCACTACAAGTACAGTTATTGGATGCACAGCAGAAGGTAGAGCAACTCGAACAACAGTTGCCTACACAGCAACAAATAAACAATCAATTGAATAAACAATTGCAGGAAGAAAAACAAAGAATTGATTCAAGTGCAATTCAAAAGTAGAAAGAGCTATTGGAAGCGCTGGAAAAATTAAAAGCAGTACATGAACAAATGGGGAAATCTAAAGATGAGCAAATTGCTCAATTATTAGCCCAAATAGAAAAGTCAAAGAATCTTCCACAGCCTGCTCAATTCAGAGCCGAAGCATAACAGATTAACAAAGCATTGGTAACACAAATAAGGCTGTTATGTCAACAAATCACTCAAGCAGAACCCTTATGTGACATAACAACATCAATGATTGATAAATTGGTTGATGCTAGAACAGACTTGGAGCATGCCAATGAGACCTTGACCAATTTTCTTGAGTGGCAAGACACTGATGAGGGACAGGCAACTAATTTTCCAAAAATCTTAGAATCCCATAAAGAGATCCTATTTATGGAATGGTAGTCCCAGTTAATGAAGGCAGAGAGATCAGTTTCCAGATGCAAGTTAACCATAAGTAATTTGTTTGAATTGATTAATGATACTCTCTACTTATCTAACATGATCTCTCAATGTACCCCATGTAAATTACTATCGACTAAAACATTGGAGCAATCATGTTATCAAGAGCTGGAGAAGAATGGGAGATTGATCGCAGGTATTAACAGTTTGACTTGGGACACCTATTGGTTGTTCCTAGTAAAACCATACAACCAGAGAGCCACCCTCAAGTGCCTGACAGATGCAATTGGGTGTATCATTCCCGATATACAAGATGCCTCCTATGCTGCCCAACTCAATTCTCATCTCAACCGACCTCCAGAAGTGGAGCCAATGCTAGCAATATGCCAACTCAGGTCGAAAGGCAAACAACCAAAGTGATGAATCATGCTGCCAACTGCCAGATTGCTATGAGGAAGATACTCCAAATCAAGTTGTACCAATTAAGTAGGATTTTAATTTCATAGTTAGTTAGTTTTAATCAAGTATTTATAGACCCTTTCAATGCATTGGAAAGGGTTGTAAGTTTTTGTATACGACTTAAACCTGAAGTTGCACTACTGTACTTTAGCCATATTTTTTTATAAAGACTGGGCTAATTATTACAATTTTGATAACGAAGCTTTTATGTGGATGTGCACTACTGCCTTTATTTAAAAGTATTTCTGCGTCGGAAGAAGGAATTCGAATAGTGATTGATGTTGGGAATGATTTGCAGCTAATATGGTACTACTATCTATGTTTGAGTTCATTCTGTTTATGTGAATTGTTATTTGATCGCTCTTGCTATTATCAGATATATGCATGTGTTTTTAACAACATTCTTTACAATTTCCACTATTGGATGTTTACAACATGCTTTTCTTTTGTCATACATGTATCAGTAATATAAAAGGATAAGTGTAACAACGTTTTGTTAATCACTTTGTTCAACTATTTGAACAAAGAAATCATTAAGTAAATGAATGTCTATGTTTATTGTGTAGAGTCATCTATATTCCTATCAATGAACAAAGATCATAAAGCGTTGCACTTAAAAGAATAGAAGCTTCCCGGGATAGAATATTCATTTATGCTTTTGTTGTTAGATTAAGTCATCCACTTATTATCATTTATTAGAAACCAATCATTCATCCATCCCCTTTTATTCAGTATTGGGAAACTGGTCCCATTATATCCAGTCGGAGCCACCATCCCAAATGGAAAAGGAGTTGTATTAAGGTCCGGACCGGATGGTTATCCCCCAATGTTGATACAACAATTTTCGGGGCATCAACAGAACCTTAGACTTTGTGCACTTGAAAAGGACCAGGTACAATTAAGGAATAAAAGCATTTTGGTGGACACTAAGATCAAGAGGCTGGAAAATGAGATCAGCAAGCATGTCTCACCGATAAACCAAAGATGAAAAGGCAAGATACAAGTGATCGTACCACAGCATTAGAAGAATGTCGACGCAAATTTATGACTCTGTTGCCATGGCTATGAACACACCTCACCAAATGAAACCACTAGGGGAGCGCACTACATACGGTATGATGCACAACTTCAGTGGTCGCATAGGCAATTGAGGATTTTTCGTAGGCTATGCTGGAAGGCGAGTTGAAGTCTCGCACAGGTGGTGCGACCACCTGACTAGCCGCAGGGAGCACAGTCTCAACGCTCCAGATAGTTGAAAGAGAGTGCAAGACTCTAAAATAGTCTATTTGGGGGCTGCACGATGAGGGATGTGCATGCAAAAACAACATAACACAAGGGTCACGCCGGTGCACGGGGGGCTACGCTGCAGCGTGGGTAGACTGGGAAGTAACCGTTGGGGTCATTGTTCATGACGAGATGTCCAATTTACGGTAAAAGGGAGCGGGTGGTGGGCAATTAAGACATGAATTAAGGGCTATATTTGGGATGATCTGCCGCCAAGAATGCATTAATGACTCAAAAGTGGGGGGAATGGTCGAATTCAAATTCAAAATACACTATAAAACTCCAAGGGCTAGCCATGAGACAACACTTGTTCAGTTGAGATTTGAGCTACTACAAAGAGCACAGAGTGTTGAGCGCTAAGCGATATTTGAGTCCCCAAGTTCACGAGCAACCACAGATAGTTCGAACAAGATGACAACTACCAAGAGAGGTGTGGGTTTTGTCGAGAGTATCAGTGAGGAAGCCATGCAGAACCCTACGGTGCAGTTTCGGGATGTGCTAGAAATTCTGAAATCACCTTGGACACCGAGGCCCAAGAAGGATAAATAGGTAGTGGGACCAATCCGCATGTCCCCGTGAAATCTGCAGTTTGGTAAAATTGCCATGGAAGAGAAGGGAAAGGCTATCACAATTGAGACAAATGATGAGGAGGAGGACCTTCAGGCTCTCGTATATGAGATAGAGGCAGATGAAGAAATGGAAGAAGAAATCCAATTGGTGCGTGCTATAAAAAACTTTCCCAACTACGTTCCTCCATGGAAAGGGAAAGCTAAGGTACCCAAGGATTTGGATGCCGCTAAGAGTGAACTCCAAACCCCACTCCTCCCAGATGGAATTCTGTTTGAGGGCTTAGCCTTGGGCCGTGTGCCCACAATGAAATTTGAAGATTGGGACCTCATGGACAATGAGAAGTTCCCACATTTAGAGACTGAGAGCCTCATGAAGCAGAGGAAGGAGGGGTCAGTTACAATGCTAGAGCTACAAAAATGGCTGCACAGTGTGGAGAAGGCCAGACTACTCCACCTACTATGGATTCCACACTTTCACCATGCACCTATCACAATCTTTGTCATCAGGCAGCTGCCTTTCCTGGTGCACAATGGGTAGTTATGGCTAGGGGGAGCCTATTCCCATCACGGCTGAGCTTATCCATAGGATTTCCCAGCTTCCTTCTAAGGGAAAGGACCTGGCAGAGATAGTTAGCAAAAGTGGAGATTTGGCACTAATAGAGGCCATGAAGAAGAAGTACAAAATGGAAAAGAAGAAGAGGGGCTACATAATCAGCAACATTAAAGATAAGGGGTGTGTGTAACCACCCAACTCCTGGCCGGGAAGGTGATGAGAAAATGTTGCGGAGATGAGGTACCAGTGCTGGTAGTTGCGCTGGTAGAATAATGCATAGAGGGGGTCCAATTCAACTAGGTTGAGTTCCTCTACAAAGAATTCCTAACTAACTGCAAGGAAGCTCAAGAGCAGGGCAAGACCTTCCACTACACGTGGTTGCTCTTGTCTATTTTATTGTTGACATGGGATGTTATGAAACCAGCTTAAGAAAAAGATAGAAAAGATAGATCAACGCCTTAGAATTCAGACTCTTCGAGGGGGCAACCTCCTTTACATTACATAAATGAACAATTCTTGGATGATACAAATGAAAAAACCACCTTTCTATATATAGGAGTCTAAGGAGTCACAATATAATCCAGCCGACCTAACAATAATAATATAAAGCCACAAAAATAACAATAGAGGGATTCTATGGGGCACAGAAATAACAATATGGGGGTAATAGGGGCACAACAATATAAAATAAGGGGTATAACTACAATAGTAATGGGGTAATCACTAGTATTATAGGGACCCAACATGCCCCTCTCCTTCAAAAAAGTGTTGTACTCAACGCTTGAGTAGTTAAGGATACTTCTGCATAAAATTCTCATCCTCCCATGTGGAATCTTCAGCGGATAAGTTCTTCCACTTGATAAGATACTCTGAAATTGATCGATTTCATAGTTGTTGAGTTCTTGTTTCTGTGACTGCTTCTGGTTCCAATATAATTTTTCCTTCCTTGTCAAGTTCTGAAAATATTGTTTGAATTGGGAGCTTGTCGCCTATAACCTTCTTTAAACATGAAACATGGAAAACTGGGTGCAATCGAGAAGCTGCAGGAAGCTCCAATTTGTATGCCATAGTACCAATCTTTTGCAACACCTTGTACAGACCATAATAATTTGGTGATAATTTATTATCCTTCTTAGATTTCTTTAGGGACATTTGCTTATATGGTTGTAGCCGTAGGAATACCCAATCACCTACATCAAAACTTCTTTCACTGCGATGTTGATCTACCGGTTGTTTCATTCTATTTTGTGCCAACACGAGGTTATCCTTTAAGAGTTGGAGGACTTGTTGTTGATGTTCGATGTGATGTTCCACTGCCTGAACCTTAGAATTTTCTCTTAAATATGATGTGATGGATGGTGGTTGATACCCATAAAGTGCCATAAATGGCATCATTTTTGTTGCTGTATGGAAGGAAGTGTTATACCACCATTCAGCCAGAGGCAACCATTTGACCCATTGTGTCTGTTTATCAGATACAAAGCAACAAAGATATACTTCCAAACATTTGTTTACTATCTCAGTTTGCCCATCAGAATGAGGATGATAAGATGAGCTATGAGCTAATTGAGTACCAAGACAAGGAAATAATTTTGTCCAAAAATTTCCAGTGAAAATGGGATCTCTATCACTTACAAAAATCTTTGGGTTTCCATGTAGCTTTTGAACTGTTTCCATAAATGCAGTAGAAACTGTACTGGCTTTAAATGGATGTGATAATGCACAAAAGTGTGCATACTTGGTAAGTCTGTCAACTACCACCATGATGACACTCTTTCCATCATACTTGGGTAAACCTGTGATAAAATCCATTCAAACCTCCTCCCAATGTTGGCTTGGAATGGATAAAGGTTGTAATAGACCCGGTGTATTAATTGTTTCAACTTTATTTTATTGGCAAACCAAACATTCCGCCACAAACTTTTGAATATCTGATTTAAGGCCATCCTAAAAAAATTCCTTCTTAACCCTGTGGTAAGTTTTTGAAAATCCTGAGTGCCCTCCTAAGGGAGAAGTGTGCAATTCCATAAGTATCTTTTGTTTTAGCTGGGAATTCTTACAGAGGTATAAGCGATCTTTATATCATAACGAATCATTTTTCCAGCTAAATGTGTCAAGAGTACTGGAATCTTGTTGTAGCTTTAGTGCCCACACTTCTTCGTCATTCTTCCTTTCCTCCCTTGCTTCGTTTATCCAATCTAGTTGGATAATAGAAATGGCACACAACAATGCTTCCACATCCTCATCCTTTCTTGAGAGTGCGTCTGCCCCCACATATTGCTTCCTTTTTTGTAGATTATTTCAAATTCATAATCCAACATCTTTGTGACCCACTTTTGTTGCTCTTCAGAGGATAGTCTTTCTTCTAAAAAGTATTTAAGGCTATCATGATCCGTTTTTACCTTGAAGTGTCTTCCCATTAGTTAGGGTCGCCATTTCTTAAGTGCATGGAGTATTGCCAACATTTCCTTCTCATAAATAGCTTTGCTTAAAAATTTTCCCTTGATTGGACGACTTTCAAAAGCAATGGGTCTTTCATCTTGCATTAGAACAACACCAATTCCATTTCCTGAAGCATCACATTCCACAATAAAGGTTTTTGTGAAGTCTGGTGTAGCTAAGACCGGTGCTTGGCACATTGCCTCTTTAAGATGTTCAAAGGCCTTTGTTGCTTCCGGAGTCCATGAAAATGAATCTTTCTTCAATAATGTTGTTAGAGGTGCTGTTATTCTCCCATAATTCTTAACAAACTTGCGATAATACCCTATCAACCCAAGAAATCCTCGTAGATGCTTTATGGATGTGGGGATTTTCCATTCCTTAATGGCTTTAATTTTGCTAGGGTCTACCTTAACTCCTTCATGAGCTACAATATGACCCAAATATTCCACCTCCTGGACTCCAAAGAAACATTTGGATCTTTTTGCATATAATTGTTTCTCCTCCAATAGTTGTAGTACCCTGTCAACATGTTCAACATGATCCTTCCAAGACTTGCTGTAGATTAGTATATCATCAAAAAATACTAACACAAATTTTCTAAGGAATGGTTTGAAAATTGAATTCATCAAACCTTGAAATGTTGAAGGTGCATTGGTAAGGCCAAAAGGCATGACCAGAAATTCATAATGACCCTCATGAGTTCTAAATGCCGTTTTCGGAATGTCTTCAATCTTCATTCTGATTTGATGATATCTCGAACGAAGATCCAACTTGGTGAAGTAAATTGATCCATGCAATTCATCCAGTAATTCATCAATGACAGGAATGGGGAACTTATCTTTAATAGTAAGCTTGTTGAGCTCCCTATAATCTGGACACATGTGCCATGATCCATCCTTCTTGTGCACCAATACTACTAGAGCTGAGAAAGAACTTTGACTCGGTTAAACTATACCAGCCTCTATCATTTCTGCAACCATACGTTCAATTTCACTTTTTTGGACATAGGGATATCTGTACGGCCTGATGTTTGGAGGAACACTTCCTGGAATCAGATGAATAGCATGATCATGATCACGCATAGGTGGGAGACCTTTGGGAGTCTCAAATATCTTGGAATGGCTGTCCAGGACTTTTTGGAGATCTGGAGAAATAGATGATTCCAATGTGGAAACATCTAGCGAACATAATTGTGCAATTACACCTCTTTGCTCCTTTTTTAGAAGCTTTGTCATGCCATTAGAGCTGATTATCTTTCCCGGTTTCCCTGCAATACCCCTTATTTCAACTTCCTTTCCTTCCGTAGAAAATTTGATGAAAAGTTCTTGAAAATTAAAAGCTATTGTACCCAAGGATTGTAACCATTGGACTCCTAGTACACCTCCCATTGGAATGGAAAGCATTGGGCTAGTCAATACATATTCTCCCATGGATAGCTTGATATTATGGCACTTTCTAGAGCAATTTATTGTTCCTCCATTTGCAATCATCACTGGACACTCTGGTGCTAGATATAGGAAGAAATTCAATTCTTTTGCTACCCTACAATGAATAAAATTGTGGGTGCTTCCTAAATCAATCAACCCTATTATCTTTTTCTTCTTGATTTGTCCTTCTATCTTGATGGTTTGAGGAGTGGTAATTCCTGCCAATGCATTACAAGATATGGTTGGATTTATTTTTTCTTCATCTAGGCTTTGTTCCTGGAGTATATTCTCTTCTTTTGACCTTTCTTGCTCCTTTTCTTCTTCCTCTTCACAATCTATGTAGAATAATTTCTTCTCAGCACACTTATGACCTTTTGTGTATTTGCTATCACAATTGTAACAAAGCCCTTTTGCTATTTTTTCTTCCAATTGTTGTGGTGTCAACCTTGTAGGTTGTGGAAGATTAGGGGCAACAACACTTCCGTCTTTATAGTTGTGAATGGTATGCTTCCTAGTTGCCATAATTTTGCTTTCCATTTTTCTTGCTAACATGAATGCCTTCTCTAATGAATCAGGTTCGCAAAGGCGAACATCATGTTGGATATTATCCTTTAAAGACCCTATGAACACATCAACACTATGCTCCTCTGGAATATCTTTTACCCTTATGTTCAATTTTTGGAACTCCTCAATGTGCTCCATTATTGAACCCTTTTGTTTGAGACTTATCAATTGGCTAAAAAAATGTTGCTTTTTGTATCCTCATAATGTGCTATCAATTCTTCTGTAAAAATTGCCCAAGTGATAAAATTTTTACGCGAACAAAGCCATTGATACCATACAAACTGATTTGGTTCCATTTATACAGTTGCCATACGTACCTTTTGTGCGTTTTGCACATTATTGAGATCGAAGAATTGCTCCATCTGTAATATCCATGTGGCGGGATCCTTGCCATCAAACTTCCTCATATCGATTTTTGGAATATGGTGATTATTCGATCCAACATTAGTGTCTATGGAATCATGATTAACATTTCTTTTGTTCTCATCATGTGTTTCCTTTACTACCTTTTCACCATTAGTAAGTATTTCTTGTAGAAAATTTGTCAAATCTGTCTTCAAATCTACCATGTCTGTCTTCAAATTTGTGTTCAAATCTATCTTCAAATTTTCCATCTTAGCTTCCATGCCATTCATCTTATCTTCCACGCCATTTATCTTGGCTTCTGTTAGCTTTTGTGAGCGTGACATTTGTTTCACTTGTTCTTGTAATTTTGATATATCATGTAGCATTTCTTCCTCGTCTTCATGAGTCATGCTAGAGCTTTCAGGTTCCTTACTAGGTGTTGGCATTTTCTTTCCTCGGGGCATCAATTACCAATAATAATGCTCTACTATGCCCTTTGAATTCCTTCAAAATAAATTTTCAAACCAAGCTTAAGCAAAAACTTAAAAAAATCTACACACCTTTTTTTCACTTTGTAGGAGCTTGATATTGCCTCTGATGTATCTCTGTACTTTCCAAACATCTAGTTCTGAATTTTTGACCTGTAGTAGCTCTCTGTGTCCTCTTTCTAATGCCACCAGTATGATCCAAATTGGATTCTCGAAGAAATAGTTATGCACAATCTCCCAAGATGACCTGATTATAGACCTTTCCAGAAGAGCGAACTTGTATTAAGTGCCACGTGTACAATTTTCGATATTTGGTTCTGAAAAATATATAAAAGAAACTACACTCTGTCCTCTTTTTGTACCTTCTTATGAAATTTCAATCTGATTCCCAGAGAGAAAGTTATGATGATTTTTCCCAGGTCACCTGTTTTGAATGTAATTCAGGAGTCTGCAAAAAGACCAACTTCCTCAGATCATATCTCTGCAAATATTGCGCGAAAGGCTCTGAAATTCGGACCCAAGGTTCAACGCAATTTCTTCTCAAATGGTTTTTTTTTGTGACTTCTGAAACATCACAGAGAAAAAAAAGTTATAGCGAAAATGCCATGATGACCTGTTTGGAGTAGCGAAACCCTAGAATCCAAAGCTCTCATACCAAATGTTATTAAACCAGCTCAAGAAAAAGATAGAAAAGATAGATCAACGCCTTAGAATTCAGCCTCTTCGAGGGGGCAACCTCCTTTACATTACATAAATGAACAATTCTTGGATGACGCAAATGACAAAACCTCCTTTCTATATATAGGAGTCTAAGGAGTCACAATATAATCCAGCCGACCTAACAATAATAATATAAAGCCACAAAAATAACAATAGAGGGATTCTATGGGGCACAGAAATAACAATATGGGGGTAATAGGGGCACAAAAATAGAAAATAAGGGGTATAAATACAATAGTAATGGGGTAATCACTAGTATTATAAGGACCCAATAGGGGAACCGCCTGAGGATAGTCAGTTCCCTAATATTGAATAGGACTTGCCAGAGGCTGCAAAATATGCGTCACTCTGGGCTATGAAGGATGCCACGCAAATCCACAAAACTAATAACTTCTGGGTGCTCATGGAGGCGATTGTCTGAATGTGGATTAACAGGAGGCCGCACCTATCCCCCACAGTGTACAATAGTTTGTGGAGCTTTGCAAACCTCAAGGCGGATATGCATAATGTGTATATCAAGGCACGTAAGGATCAGGTGCAGAACTGGACCAAGCTTCCTTTCATCGTAATTGATGACGACATATTCTTTGTGCTTGAATCATGGCCTCCTGAGTGGCATGTCCTGAATCTAGCGGAGCAGGATAGAACAACAGAAGGATGCCACCAAGCTGCCAACCCAACAGAAGTGCAACGAATAGTTGGCCATGAAGGTAAGGGTTTCCCGTGAGGTAGCGAAGGTAGCCTAGAGTAGGTAAAATCTGTAGAAAAAGTAGCAGCAACACAAGCAACAAGGGCCACCACGACGCAGGAGGAAGGGGGCCCGACCTTATCCATAGGAAAAGGAGCAGAGGGCACAACAGAAGGTGCAGACCTGAGCACAACATCTACACAGCTGAAACAACCGTTTGTTATCGAAAGATCAGGCCCACGAAAGAAGGCCAAGGCTTTCAAACTGGACATCGAACCAATTACATTGACAGAGGGTGACCTCTACGACATCGGCAACATAGTTCGCAAGGTCATTAGGGAAGCGCTTCGGGAAGCTATGACGGAGAAATAGAATGTGTTGGGAGCCCTAAGGGCACAGATGCAGGAACTTCAGGTGTGGCCCTCACAAGAAGGAACAGTAGCCGCCTATGGTGCCATAGGTACATCAGACATGGAGCAGCTATTGCGCGCAAAAATAACCAACATCATAGTGCTGCCAGAAGGAGCACTAACAATGGAGAGGGAGGAGGACAGAGCCGCAGTGGGCCAGATCAAGGGACTTGGCCTAAATTTGGCTGCCCTTTTGTGGGACACATTGTACCAGTTGCAGGATGGAATAACAACAGAGCTACGTGCTAGGGAAGGCTGTGCGATCTAGGTATTGAGCGAGTATAAGATCAACATCGAATAACTCATCCTACAACATGACGAGCTAATGTCATAGAACTGACAAATCGCGCAAATAGTGGATGAAGCGTGCCGGTGCGTTCCAGAATTATCCATCTCTACAGACCTACCAACCAAGATGCAGATCCACTGTCTGGAAAGTGGAGTATGACGCACGCACGAGGAAACAACATGAATGCAACTGGAGCTGAACCTCCAGATTGTTGAGCTGCAGATGAAGGCGTAGCCTTCCACTCCTCCGGAAGTTAAAGAACAACACATTAGTGCGATTTAGACAGGATTGGAAGAAATTTGACGGGAAATGTAGGACTGCACTGGTATGTTGGACCAAGTATTAGATGTCCTCACATCCTTGCAAGAGGACCCCAACATACAACGCCTAGAAACAGAGGTGTACGAACTACAGTAGCAGTATGACAGTCTCAGGGGAACGACACAGACTGTTGTCCTCACCCAACGGCTGGCTATGATGTAGCAGGCAAGGGCCCTGAAGGAGCAGGTGGATGCTGCAAGATAGAAAGAGGCCCTTCTCAAAGCATGTGTCTAGCCTTGGATTGATAAGGCCTTCACCATTACGGCTGAGATTGAGGGCAAGATAACGTAGATGCAGGGACTATATACGCTAAGACAAAAAGTGGAGCCTCACAAAGAAGCAACAGAAGAGCACATGCAGCAGGTCTAGCAAATAGTAGAACAGTGCACCGTGGACCTCTGGACAGTACGGGAACAGTTGGAGGGGCTCTGTGCCAAGATCACCACAACAACAGAGTGAGTCAGGAAAAGTCACGATGATTTTGTTGGGGGCCTGTTGGGCATGGAATCCCCCCACAACATGTTTTGGGGCTCAAAGCCTAAGTTTTGGTCAAAGGTTTTGTAAGACTCCACGAATGGCAGGTGCGGAGCGCAAAGTAGAGGTTAAGTCATAGGGTTGTCTATAATGTAATGTAAAGTCATGTCAGCCTACCCATGGTTCGTGGAGCATGGGATTGTATAAAAAGAGTGAGCCTCTAAGTTGAAAAGATAGTAGATGATAGAGTGAGTAGCAAAGGAATGGTTCGAGCTTAGAGTAGGATTCTAAGTGTGTTGGGTCACAGTAGTAGGAAGAGGCTCTGTAGTTGAGTGCGCAGAGGCCTAGTAAATTTTGCAGCTGAGTGCGTGGACCCTTGCAGCTAAGTGCGCAGGGTGGTGTCGAGTCTGTAATAGGGATTGAAGACTAATAAAGAGAAGTTGATTCTTATTTATGTGTATTTGTTGTGCATTATCTTCTTTATGTTTGTATAGTTTATGTATCGTGTGCACTGATATGACTGTTGAATATGCTGTAATAACCATAAATCTTACACACACAAGTTAAGTAATCGGTTAATTACCAAGGATCTTGGGTATTATATGGGTCACGCCCCGAGTAGGGTTGCGTGAAAACAACAACATGAGTTGTGAAGGACTAACAAGTGCGCGTAGCAATGGGTTAGACCGCGAACCTCCAAAAGCCCATTAGACATCCCCAGGGTGTGGAAACCTAGTTCTAGCATCCTCCCATACTACTTCGAGTGAGACCTCAGTCCACGCTCTGTAGACAGCTGCCGAAAGAGCCAGTAGTACCGGGATTTTCTTGGCTAAATCACCTATGAACCTGGGTTAGGCCCATACAATCCAACAGTGCATCTGAGGCTCACTTTTATGTGGTGACTGCATGAATCCACAGGAGTCGCTCGCGCGACCATGAAAAACCAACCTTAAAAGGCTATATAGGTTACCCTTCTATGACCTAATCAACCTAAACCTAACAAAATCACAAACGGTAGTGTACAAGCCCTTACCTGTATCAACATTCCCTCAGACTTACATTAGCTTTACTAATGGCATTAGTGGTAGTACTCATAATTTATCTTCCACAACATGGTTTATCTATTCACCTAGTGATGAGCTAGTCTCTATTCATTGAATATGCCTCATTCAAACAACAAATATGTTATGAAACCAACTCAAGAAAAGATAGAAAAGATAGATGAACGCCTTAGAATTCAGCCTCTTCGAGGGGGCAACCTCCTTTACATTACATAAATGAACAATTCTTGGATGATACAAATGACAAAACCTCCTTTCTATATATAGGAGTCTAAGGAGTCACAATATAATCCAGCCGACCTAACAATAATATAAAGCCACAAAAATAACAATAGAAGGATTCTATGAGGCACAGAAATAACAATATGGGGGTAATAGGGGCACAACAATATAAATAAGTGGTATAAATACAATAGTAATGGGGTAATCACTAGTATTATAGGGACCCAACATGCCCCTCTCCTTCAAAAAAGTGTTGTCCTCAACGCTTGAGTAGTTCTGGATACTTCTGCATAAAGTTCTCATCCTCCCATGTGGAATCTTCAGCGGATAAGTTCTTCCACTTGATAAGATACTCTGAAATTGATCGATTTCGTAGCTGTCGAGTTCTTGTTTCTGTGACTGCTTCCAGTTCCAATATAATTTTTCCTTCCTCGTCAAGTTCTGGCAATATTGTTTGAATTGGGAGCTTGTCACCTATAACCTTCTTTAAACATGAAACATGGAAAACTGGGTGCAATCGAGAAGCTGCACGAAGCTCCAATTTGTATGCCATAGTACCAATCTTTTGCAACACCTTGTACGGACCATAATACTTTGGTGATAATTTATTATCCTTCTTAGCTTGCTTTAGGGACATTTGCTTATATGGTTGTAGCCGTAGGAATACCCAATCACCTACATCAAAACTTCTTTCACTGCGATGTTGATCTGCCTGTTGTTTCATTCTATTTTGTGCCAACACGAGGTTATCCTTTAAGAGTTGGAGGACTTGTTGTTGATGTTCGATGTGATGTTCCACTGCCTGAACCTTAGAATTTTATCTTAAATATGATGTGATGGATGGTGGTTGATACCCATAAAGTGCCATAAATGGGGTCATTTTTGTTGCTGTATGGAAGGAAGTGTTATACCACCATTCAGCCAGAGGCAATCATTTGACCCATTGTGTCTGTTTATCAGATACAAAGCAATGAAGATATCCTTCCAAACATTTTTTTACTATCTCAGTTTGCCCATCAGATTGAGGATGATAAGATGAGCTATGAGCTAACTGAGTACCAAGACAAGAAAATAATTCTGTCCAAAAATTTCCAGTGAAAATGGGATCTCTGTCACTTACAATAATCTTTGGGTTTCCATGTAGCTTTTGAACTATTTCCATAAATGCAGTAGAAACTGTACTGGCTTTAAATGGATGTGATGATGCACAAAAGTGTGCATACTTGGTAAGTTTGTCAACTACCACCATGATGACACTCTTTCCCTCAGACTTGGGTAAACCTGTGATAAAATCCATTGAAACCTCCTCCCAACATTGGCTTGGAATGGATAAAGGTTGTAATAGACTCGGTATCTTAATTGTTTCAACTTTATTTTGCTGGCAAACCAAACATTCTGCCACAAACTTTTGAATATCTGATTTAAGGCCATCCCAAAAAAATTCCTTCTTAACCCTGTGGTAAGTTTTTAAAAATCCTGAGTGCCCTCCTAAGGGAGAAGTGTGCAATTCCATAAGAATCTTTTGTTTTAGCTGGGAATTCTTACAGAGGTATAAGCGATCTTTATACCATAACGAATCATTTTGCCAACTAAATGTATCAGAAGTACTAGAATCTTGTTGTAGCTTTCGAATAAGTGCCCACACTTCTTCGTCATTCTTCCATTCCTCCCTTGCTTCGTTTATCCAATCTGGTTGGATAATAGAAATGGCACACAACAATGCTTCCACATCCTCATCCTTTCTTGACAGTGCATCTGCCACCACATTTTGCTTCCCTTTTTTGTATATGATTTCAAAGTCATAACCCAACATCTTTGTGACCCACTTTTGTTGCTCTTCAGAGGATAATCTTTGTTCTAAAAAGTATTTAAGGCTATCATGATCCGTTTTTACCTTGAAGTGTCTTCCCATTAGGTAGGGTCGCCATTTCTTAAGTGCATGGAGTACTGGCAACATTTCCTTCTCATAAATAGCTTTGCTTAAAAACTTTCCCTTGATTGGACGACTTTCAAAAGCAATGGGTCTTTCATCTTGCATTAGAACAGCACCAATTCCATTTCCTGAAGCATCACATTCCACAATAAAGGTTTTTGTGAAGTCCGGTGTAGCTAAGACCGGTGCTTGGCACATTGTCTCTTTAAGATGTTCAAAGGCCTTTGTTGCTTCCGGAGTCCATGAAAATGAATCTTTCTTCAATAATGTTGTTAGAGGTGCTGCTATTCTCCCATAATTCTTAACAAACTTGCGATAATACCCTGTCAACCCAAGAAATCTTTGCAGATGCTTTATGGATGTGGGAATTTTCCATTCCTTAATGGCTTTAATTTTGCTAGGGTCTACCTTAACTCCTTCATGAGATACAATATGACCCAAATATTCCACCTCCTGGACTCCAAAGAAACATTTGGATCTTTTTGCATATAATTGTTTCTCCTCCAATAGTTGTAGCACCCTATCAACATGTTCAACATGATCCTTCCAAGACTTGCTGTAGATTAGTATATCATCAAAAAATACTAACACGAATCTTCTAAGGAATGGTTTGAAAATTGAATTCATCAAACTTTGAAATGTTGAAGGTGCATTGGTAAGGCCAAAAGGCATGACCAGAAATTCATAATGACCCTCATGAGTTCTAAATGCCGTTTTTGGAATGTCCTCAATTTTCATTCTGATTTGATGATATCCCGAACGAAGATCCAACTTGGTGAAGTAAATTCATCCATGCAATTCATCAAGTAATTCATCAATAACAGGAATGGGGAACTTATCTTTAATAGTGAGCTTGTTGAGCTCCCTATAATCCGGACACATGCGCCATGATCCATCCTTCTTGTGCACCAATACTACTGGAGCTGAGAAAGAACTTTGACTTGGTTGAATTATACCCGCCTCTAGCATTTCTGCAACCATACGTTCAATTTCACTCTTTTGGGCATAGGGATATCTGTACGGCCTGATGTTTGGAGGAACACTTCCTGGAATCAGATGAATAGCATGATCATGATCACGCATAGGTGGGAGACCTTTTGGAGTCTCAAATACCTTGGAATGATTGTCCAGGACTTTTTAGAGATCTGGAGAAATAGATGATTCCAATGTGGAAACATCTAGCGAGCATAATTGTGCAATTACACCTCTTTGCTCCTTTTTTAGAAGCTTTGTCATGCCATTAGAGCTGATTATCTTTCCTGGTTTCCCCGCAATACCCCTTAATTCAACTTCCTTTCCTTCCGTAGAAAATTTGATGAAAAGTTCTTGAAAATTAAAAGCTATTGTACCCAAGGATTGTAGCCATTGGACTCCTAGTACAACATCAACACCTCCCATTGGGATGGAAATCATTGGGCTAGTCAATACATATTCTCCCATGGATAGCTTGATATTATGGCACTTTCCAAAGCAATTTATTGTTCCTCCATTTGCAATCATCACTTGACACTCTGGTGTTGGATATAGGAAGCAATTCAATTCTTTTGCTACCCTACAATGAATAAAATTGTGGGTGCTTCCTGAATCAATCAACACTATTACCTTTTTCTTCTTGATTTGTCCTTCTATCTTGATGGTTTGAGGAGTGGTAATTCCCGCCAATGCATTACAAGATATGGTCGGATTTATTTGTTCTTCATCTAGGCTTTGTTCCTGGAGTATATCTTCTTCTTTTGACCTTTCTTGCTCCTTTTCTTCTTCCTCTTCACAATCTATGTAGAATAATTTCTTCTCAGCACACTTATGACCTTTAGTGTATTTTCTATCGCAACTGTAACAAAGCCCTTTTGCTCTTTCTTCTTCCAATTGTTGTGGTGTCAACCTTATAGGTTGTGGAAGACTAGGGGCAACAACACTTCCGTCTTTATAGTTGTGAGTGGTATGCTTCCTGGTTGCCATAATTTTGCTTTCCATTTTTCTTGCAAACCTGAATGCCTTCTCTAATGAATCAGGTTCCCAAAGGCGAACGTCATGTTGGATATTATCCTTTAAGGACCCTATGAAAACATCAATCCTATGCTCCTCTAGAATATCTTTTACCCTTATGTTCAATTTTTGGAACTCCTCAGTGTGCTCCATTACTGAACCCTTTTGTTTGAGACTTATCAATTGGCTAGAAAAAGTGTTTCTTTTTGTATCTTCATAATGTGCTATCAATTCTTCCGTAAAAATTTCCCAAGTGATAAATTGTTTACGAGAGCAAAGCCATTGATACCATACAAACTGATTTGGTTCCAAATATACAGTTGCCATACGTACCTTTTGTGCGTTTTGCACATTATTGAGATCGAAGAATTGCTCCATCTGTAATATCCATGTGGCGGGATCCTTGCTATAAAACTTCCTCATATCGATCTTTGGAATATGGTGATTCTTCGATCCAACATTAGCGTCTATGGAATCATGATTAACATTTCTTTTGTTCACATCATGAGTTTCCTTTACTACCTTTTCACCATTAGTGACCCTTTCTTGTAGAAACTTCTTCAATTCTTAATGTCTGTCTTCAAATCTATCTTCAAATCGTCCATCTTAGCTTCCACGCCATTTATCTTAGATTCCACGCCACTTATCTTAGTTTCTGTTAGCTTTTGTGAGCGTGACATTTGTTGCACTTGTTCTTGTAATTTTGATATATCATGTAGCATTTCTTCCTCTTCTTCATGAGTCATGCTAGAGCTTTCAGGTTCCTTACTAGGTGTTTGCATTTTCTTTCCTCGGGGCATCAGTTACCGATAATAATGCTTTACTATGCCCTTTGAATTCCGTTAAACCAAGCTTACACAAAAATTTAAAAAAAAACTACACACCTTTTTTCACTTTATAGAAGCCTGATATTGAATCTGATGTATCTCTGTAATTTCGGATCATCCAGTTCTGAAATTGCTGCCTGTAGTAGCCTTCTATGTCCTCTTTCCAATTCCACAAGTTTGAGCCAAATTGGATTCTCCAAGGAAGAGTTATGTGAAATCTCCCACAGTGACTAGCTTTTATACTAGTTCAGTAGAGTGAACTTTTACGACATACCACGCATCCCTGTTTTAACCTCTGAATCTGAAACACACACGCAAGAAACTAAAGTAAATCCCCTTTCTGTACCTTCTTACGAAATTTCAATCCAATCTTTAGAGAGAAAGTTATGACAATTTTCCCCAGGTCACCTGTTTTTAATGTAATTCAGGAGTCTGCAAAAAGACCAACTTCCTCAGATCATATCTCCGAAAATATCAAGTTAAAAGCTTTGAAATTTGGACCCAAGGTTTAGCGCCAATTCTTCTCAAATGGGTTTTTTTTGTGACTTCTGAAACGTCATAGAAAAAATGTTATAGCGAAAATGCCACGATGACCTGTTTGGAGCAGCGAAACCCTAGAATCCAAAGCTCTGATACGAAATGTTATGAAACCACCTCAAGAAAAGATAGAAAAGATAGATGAACGCCTTAGAATTCAGCCTCTTCGAGGGGGAAACCTCCTTTACATTACATAAATGAACAATTCTTGGATGATACAAATGACAAAACCTCCTTTCTATATATAGGAGTCTAAGGAGTCACAATATAATCCAGCCGACCTAACAATAATAATATAAAGCCACAAAAATAACAATAGAGGGATTCTATGGGGCACAGAAATAACAATATGGGGGTAATAGGGGCACAACAATATAAATAAGGGGTATAACTACAATAGTAATGGGGTAATCACTAGTATTATAGGGACCCAACAAAATAACATAGTAGAATATAGTGCAGTCATTGAGATATTATTTGATGCCATCACATTTGTATTCGGTGTTCGATCATTAGATTAGATTCACAGCTCGTAGTATTACATTTAAACAATGTCTATGCAATAAGAAGTCCAACAATGTTAAGAATGTTTTTACGGGTCTGTCTTTTGGAAAGGAAATTTTATTATATCAAATATCAATACATTTCAAGATATTTAAACACATTGAAATATGCATCGGTTAATCATGTGTTAAATAGACATTTACGACATTTGTAAATTAAACAATATTCATTCATGTATTGATCAAGATACACTATAGGAAAAAGTGGTATTTTTCATCAAAATAGAGTTTGCATAGAAGTGTGTCTACAAAATATGTCATCCAAGGACATAAGGCTTCATGTCCTTTATTTTATGAATATGCTGGTACCAAAATTAAAAATGTGGTCCTAGAAACTAGAACAACTAAGCATGATGATGCTCATGATAGAAAACAACAACACGAGAAACTCGATGCAATAATAGTCTAAGTGGCCCTGTAACCCCAACTGCATGTCTCTAATATCGGTGACAAATGTCATCCATCCTAGTGTCTAGGATATCCAAAGTCAACCTCTCTGTGTTGTATTCCATCTCTATCAAAATCTCTTCTGCCTCTAGATTATCTGTTGCAGCTTCTATAGGCTGCTCGCCTCGTCTTTAAAATCACCTTAGCCCTACTGGTTGATTTAGGCCCACATCTGCACATGCATCTTGGATAATTAGCCTTTGAATAAAAAAGCACATAAAAATGTAAAAATTGAAAACATGTCAAAATGAGAAATTCTCACCTAGGTCACCCCACTGAGCTCGAGCTAGACGTGGGATATCGAGACACCTTTGTAATCCATCCTGCCATATGGGAAGTCATCAATCAAAATGATCAGTTGGCCTAAACAGTAAAAAAACTCAAAAGTATACCCGACTATTGGTCCATCACCTCCATGACGTGCCATCAGTGCAACCCACCTCATCATACATGGATCCCTAAGATCCCCCTCATTTGTTGGAATATGTTGTGGTTGGAGAAGAGGAATCCTCTCTAGGGAAAAAGAAATAAGATTGGAATCATAACTGAAGTTCTTTAGTTTCCCATTCTTGCATCTAGTCAACTATCCCTTCATGTTTATAACCACTACCTCGCACCAATTGAACACTGTGAATTCCAACAGTCTACATTTGTGCTCGTGTTGCTAAATGAAGGGCAGCACTACCACACAACTTTCTAACAGTGAAAGTAATGGTCCTTAGGGGCAAGAGTTCAATGGTTTGAATATCAATTATGCCATCCTTAGGTGGTTCACCTCTACAAAAGTGTTGTAGATACCCATAAATAGTATCTCCTCCTATCCTCTATCAAAATAATGACATATCATCTCCCCAACAAGACAGCTTAGTCAAGAAACAGATGTCATCGGCGTCAATGGTAACACAATGATCTTCGACCACGAAACATTATTCCTGGATAATCTAGGTTCTTACCATCCATGTCATCAAATCTACTTGAGCTTTGAACCCAAGAATGTGTCAGTATTTTAGGAGGCCATAAGTTCTTAGAGTCTGCATGGTAGTTAGAACTGCCAAAGCTACCAAATCATTGGCTTCGTGCTCTCTTTCCCTCCACTCCATTTTGAGAAATCAATTAACCTAAAATGACCATTTAAAAGAGTTTAGAACCATTTTTAAGGTCGATCTCATATTTCTTGGGGTCCAAATATTTCATTTTTAAAACTCTCGCCACTTGCACTGATGTTGTTTTAGAGATAGGGCACAGTTGCATGGATTTTTCTGGAAGGTATCCGTGCAGGCTGCGATTTTCCATATGGAAAATTTTACTTGACTACGTGAGCCCGATTGAAGGAAATCAACGCAGGGCTTAGGGCTTCTTGCCCCAAAAATTTAACTGAAAGCTTAAAATGGAAATTTGAATGGATGAAAAGATAAGTTAGGAAGAGATCTTCTACCTGGAAGAAATGATTTTTTATTTCATCAACTAGTTAGCTCAGAAGCAGTCCTAAAAATCTGGTGGTAGAAAACTCCTTTTTCTACTCTCAAATGATAAAATGAAAATGGTGAAAAATAATTTACATTTTCCACCTTTATAGGGTTTTTGAGCTAAAAAAATATTATTTTCATATTTAAGGCCTTTCAGGAGGGAAGTTTTATATTTTTTAGTAGTTATAATGATTTATTGAGTTTAGATCTCTAGGATAGGTTATAAAGAGAGAATAAATCATTTTTACCATTAGCAAACTTGTATCACTTTTCATGCTCTTAAAAAATTCCAAAAAGCAAAAATCATAGATTCCTCTTTTAAGCCCTTTTCAGACTCTAAAAAATTAAAAGATTGTCAAGTACTTGTTTGTTAAAACTCGTAAAATTAAATGATCAAACATCCACCCAGTATAAGTTTACCCCTTTTACAGACTGAGCCAAGACCGTTTACGGAAAATGTATACTTTGATCAAACATGGTCAATAGAGTTATCTCTTATATTATTTTATCATTTTCCAGACCTGAGGGACTAAAAATTACAAAAAAGAACCTAATGGATTCTACTTATGTTTTTCTTTTGACTCTCTAAAATTGAAAAACACCAAGCTTTACTTTCTCCAGGCTCGTTAAAATTTTATAGTAAAAGAATTGAATGAGTTTCCTCTTTGCGTCTTTTTCAAGCTCTTTAAAAGAAAATTACATCAAGTTACTCCTTTATTGAACTCATAAAAAGTAAACAGTATACGACTCGTTAAGAATAACGGGACCAAACCATTCCTTCTTATGGTTCGTTAAAAATAATTCAACGGAATCATCTGAAGGATCAGCTTATAGTCCAATCATATCTTATCCTCCTCAAGATTGTAAAAAATAAAGAGGTACTTCCAAGTAATGGTGGGGGAAAATTGGGAAAAGGTGTCCATTTTACATTTCATTTCTAAAGATAACATGTCACTCTTGAACATGACACTTTGTCACATTCATGTCTAGGTTGGGAAATCCGTTTGTCTTACAATTAATCAAACCTTACTGAAATTGTTCATGGTTTTGGGTATTATCATTAATTCAAGTTCTACCAAGTCAATTGTCATGTCGTTATGTGTTCAAAAGAAATTCAACCTCAATTTAAGTTCCTTTGCAAATTTTAGCCTTCAATCGCGTCGACCATCTTTGAGTTAGTCCTTGCAAACTATTTTCAAAACTTAACATTGTGTTTTGCATCATAGGCTTTCGTACAATGGGCCACTTCCTATCAATTTAGGCTCATTATATAAGAAGTTTATATAGAGACTGATATTGCAGCAAGAATGCTACAACTCTTGGGGCTACCAACTTTTCTTTATGAACCCGAGGTTCATACGAACTTGGAGGTGACAGTGTTGTATACACAATCAGATTTGATGGGTCCACTCTTTCTCACTGCTAAGGTGGCGATATACCACTATGGTTTCTCAAATGAGCCTTCTATTGATTCAGAAGAATCTTGATTACCAATGAGGAAAATGGGAATTTGCACTAACTGAAATCTTGTCTACTATACTAAGGAAAGACTAAAATTGAATGCTTAAACAAAACATTCATCTAACTAACTGCTAATAGGCTTTACTTCAAAATAATTCTAAGTTAACATGTGTTTAATATTACTATCCTAGGCATGAAATCTAAAATAGCCAAACATTCTACTACTGTGCATGTAAATGAACACAATAACTCTTTTTTCTTTTTGCCTTTTTCTGTGTGAAAATGTGAATTCTAAATCCTCTTGGTGATGTGGCAAGTGGGTTAGAGATGGTGGTGGAAGTTCAGATGGATTAGGAGGCAAGTAGGGGTCTTCTCCTATCTTTCTAGATGCTTTTTCCACAATTCGGCCTGAAAACATGCCATTACAGGTCATCCTACAAGATGTCCTAATGCCTCTTATAGGATGTCCTAATGCTCCTACAAGATCCCCTGTATTCCTATAGGATCCAACCGAGAGTAAGAGAAGTGATTTGTAATGTGGTGTAAGGATTATGGAAGGTGAACGGTGGGAGAAATAAGGCCAGGGAGTGACTAGGATTTCTTCAGATCTCAAAACAGAGTTTGTAAGATGGTTGGATTTTCTCAGCAAACCTGGAAATTTGTTCTTTTGGAATGATGAATTGAGTGAGGGACTTAGTGGCTTTCGATGATCATGAGATATCCCTACACTATTGAAACTCCTGCATTGCATCAATCACTGACGTTTATCCATGAATCATATCAAATAAGAAATATTTTCAATCAACTAAGAAAACATAATTCCATTATCTAGTTTCCTATTTCATGCATGGAAAACCATGCAGAATAATGTGAAACCCTTATGATATCTAATGCAAGGCTGAATATATCAGAAATGACAATTAAATCCTATTCTTGAAAACTTAAAACATGCTAGCCTAAGTATAATAGAGTCCTTAGTTTAGAAAATATTTTCGAGTGAACTTTCCTCCTTCACAATCATTAAAGTAATTGAAGGGTCACCTGCTTACTATAATTATAACCCTTTTCCAGGCTGGGATAGACTAGTTACGAAAAAGGAATACTCTAGTTTACTATGGCTAGGAGGTTCTCCCTTGTATACTTTTATCTCTTTTTAGGACTTAGGTGACAACTTTACGAAAAAAGGAACTTATAAAAAGAGAAGGGAGAGAAAATTTAATTCCATTAGTCATCAAACAACAACATCATTTGTGTCTCCCTTAAACATGACACCTATTTGATTTAATGTCTCACTATTGGGGTTTAGATTTCCTAGGATCCATACCATACATAGGAGTCTATCTAATCCTCCATTTGGTTATTCTTTCATTCAAATGGAGCATGTCTTGATGCCTCCTGCATTGTTGCAGGATATCACATGGTGCTCGTTAGTCGTGTTTCCAAGTCACTCTTGTGTCATGATGCTATGTGTTGAACGAAAGCCTCAACCTGTGTTAGTCATCTATAGTATCCTATTGACCTTTTTGAGTTTGCCATCCCTGTGTCAGTTGTACTTCATCACCTCATGACTTCATCCATACATCACACCATCCTAGTCTATTCCATGTTGATTGATGAACGATACATCAAGGCCCTACTTTGACATATCTTCTCCTGTCGATTTTAGATCATTATCCAGGAGCTTGATCTAGGAACTAGTATTACCTTGGAGCTTGCAGAACTTAGTGGTAGGCTTCCTCATGATCGACAGTGGGTTTACATCATTAGCTCCTGATTGGTCGAGTTCACTGGTGTTCGATGTTAGCTCATTTATTCACACTTGGTGGATTGTATTAGGTATCATGGGGACTATTTTCCTCAGTATTGGATTCCCTTACATTTGTTACTGCTTTACCTTATTGGTTGGTCATTAGGCGGTTTCTACCATGCTCAACATCAACTCATCTATTAGCATGTCGTATATTCGTACCATCAACATTATGCCAAATACCTTGGGTTAGCAACATCTTACTCTTATATGGAATCCTTCCCAGGCTACTTTGGAGTTATGTATCATTTATGTGCTTTGAGGGCTATCTGAGACACTTCTATGTCTGTCATGTGTCCATAGTCCTACTGATGTATACTATGACATAGATCCACATTGTATTTGTTGGTGACTATGGTTTATCTATTGAATCACATGGATACATTGTGTATGTCTTTGTGGTCATGTTCTATAATTTCATGTCATGGATCCACATTGTATTCTATGGTGGCCATGTTCAATATCTTATTGTGACCGAGCATGGGTATGCCCACCTTAGGGATGTTATCAACACAAATGTGAGTTTAGCTCTAGTGTCTTCTGATTTGAGTCCTTGGCTTTGTCTTCTCATTCCTGTTTTGACCTCTGAGCTCTACCATATTATATTTTGGTTATTGGTTTCTCTTCTGACCTCACACATTAGGGAGAATCTATTATCAGCCTATTTTTCTGCTTAGGGTTAATATCTCTGAGACACTATGTTTGTTGCCTTTTTTTGGGTCTCAGACCTTCTTTTTGACCTATGTGACGAGAGCCTTCCAGTCGTTCGCAACATGCCTTATACGTGCGACTGCAACCGAGTTTTCCTTATTCTATGCCCGTGACCGAGGAATCTTTCGAAAAATTTTTGGTTTCTAGGAGATCAATTTGACTCATTACCTATTCGAGTTGGCCAGGACTTATCGTTGAGAAGATTCCATAACTTCTCGTCATCCTAAGCATCTACATTCATCCTCCAAGGAGCTCTCTTCACCCTATTTATACTGGACCATCTAAGAGGGTTAAGCTAGCTAGAGCTACAGTTCCAGTGATTGAGCTTGAGTATTGGCATCAAATTCCTGGAGAGAGACAAAGTTTTAGAGTGATCCCTTGAGGCTTATGCTACTAGAGTTTTTGTTCTTTATGGATATTTTCCTGTTGTAGTGGGATACTCTATCGATTTTGGAGAGGCAACCTGGGTGAAGGTATACTTGTATTTTGATTCTGGATTAATAGAAATCTATGTTCCTTCCCTATATTTACATGCTTGCAACAATGATATATATTAATTCTATGATTTTTTGAGTTTACTATCTTCTGAGGAAGATCACTTCTCCTCCTTGGGAATTTGTGGCTATGTGTAGGTGTTTAGATTGAGAGTAGATGAAGCAGATCGGTTGAGTGGAGCGCGAGTATTCTGCTATGAATTAAAAACTCTTCAATGACCTACAAGGAGGCTAGGGAAAGCTCCTTCCTTCATAGCATATATAATCATTTGTTTGTTGCATGTATGAGTATTGGGCTAGGATTTGATTGTCTATCCATTGGCCATTTTTCTCTTGCTGTCTAGTGATCTTGTGTGAACAATAGATCATGAAGCAATATCTCCTTGCATGTAAATTTCTTTGCAACACAAGGTGGCATAATCTTAGATAGGAACTTTTGTATGAATATACAATAAGCTTGTATTTAAAAGAATTTAGTTTCCTTTCATGGAAGAGTCATCAAATCTTAGACAATAGAAAATTTCGTTGCACCATGTCTTATGATCTTAGAACTAACATGGATTTAAAGACAATAAATTTTTTTACTTCAATGTAATACAAGCTTTGATGCTTTACCATTCAAGATATACCTATTAAATTATCAAAATCGAATCTTTTAGAGTCATGGCAACAATATTTCAATATTTTTACATGTGAAACTTCTTGATGACTTTGATCTTAAGTCTTAAAAATGGACTCAACCTCTTATTCACTCCTATTAATATCACTGGACTTAATCTAATTCTATATTGCCATGACTATTTCATCATGGTGGATCTTCATCACTTCAATCTTCATAATTAAACTATATAACATATAAAAAAACAATGTGGATTGGTTGGACATTTATTAAAGTTATTCAATCTTATTGCATTTATCATCACAAAGCATCCTCATTTCTAGGGTTAAGCTCCAATGATTTTGAATTAATCACAAAAGGATTACATATTGTGATGGTTTAGGCTTTTCAAAAGATACTCAACCTTTATTAATAGGCATGTTGACTTCAGCTAATTGAGATTCACTGAGACATAATGCTTTGGTCCTTTTTCTAGCATAGGATCGTGATGTAAATATAACTCCTGAGGTTCAGTGTATGGAGGTAGATGAAATGAGGTTTAGAAATATAAATTTTATCCTCTTCAATGTCCATACATGGAAAATATAAACTATGGATCTCAAATGCATGATATTCCTTTTGCAAATAAGGATCCATTTCACAGTAGACTTTTGACCTACTGTAACATTATCCTTTTCTACAATATGCTTCTTATTTTCATTGAATAAATAGACCCTGGTTAAGGCACAAAGTACACAATGCTTTGGTGAAAAAACTTGGCCTAGGGAGAAGAGATCTGGATAAAATAACTTGATGTCATTTTTTCAGGGATGCTTTTTCACCATAACTCTTATACATTCTTGAATTTTAGGATATCCTCTATATTGATAATTACCTCTTATGAATTTAATTAATTTAATCCATTCCTTGTGTTCTTTCCATCGTAAATAAATTATATAGAAGAGATCAACAATAAAACAAAAATTTCATAAGGATCATAAAGAGACAACCTGATCCAAAATGGATCCTAAGACCCTCTAAGTCTTCATATACTTAAAAACTATCATAAGGGAAAAACATTAGAAAATGGTAGCAAACACTATCGGATGGGAAAACAATGAAGAAATGGCCAAAACAGAGTCTATTGGAGGCTTAAGCAACTTCACACAAGAGCCGTCTGATCTGGCCGATCAACGGTCCAAATCTAATCAGTGTATCGCAATTGGAGGCAGCAGGCGGAGTCTATCAGAGGCAGTATGAAAGTCGTGACATCGATCAACGCGAGTCAACAAGGACCGTCGATCAAGCGCACAGATCAATGGTCCAGATCTACTCGCGCTATCACATCGCTAATATACACACAGGGAAGGACTTAACCCGCGGCCCGAAGGTTTGGCGATATGTGATTGCGATATATTGCATCGCAACAAATGTAAGGGGTGATGCCAAAGACATGCAATAAAGCCGGACCCGAACTGGTTTATGGATGAAATTCATATGTTTTGAGTTCCGGTGAAAAATGTTTTCCTATGTATTTTCGCATTTTCGTTAAATAAACGAAATACAAAGGAAATACGCCTGGAGCGATAAAAATGGACCCGAAAGGTTTATACATGTAGCTATATATATTTTTAGTTTCGTAATGGTGAGATTTCAGGTGGGCCTCAGGTGGTAAGCAGTATTGGACGGGCTCTGCCCGAGCCCATACACTGGCGGACATGTGGCTTAGCGCTATAGAGATAAACTGCCTTTTTGAGCGGGTAATCCCCGTGCGCATAAGCTGCCCGAAATCGATATCGACCATTGGATCAATGATCACACAGATCAATGGTGGACTTGCGATAGCGATCAAAGGTGGATTTGAAAGGATTATAGGACAGATTCGATAATATTTCAGGTCCGATAAAAGGCGTTTTGGTGAATCTTTTAGTGTTTCTATGTATTTCTTTGTGTAAATAGAGAAACGATTGTTTTGGGATTTCAACGCACTGATGGTCCCTTTCATTTAAAAACAGGTGGCCACCATACCTGAAGACATTACACCATGATTGGTAATGCTAAGAGGGGATTTGAGCAGATAGAGGCTGCTGGTCACTTTAATTGCTTATTGAATTAAACAACAACGTGCGACATTAATTTTCAACCCAGGGAAGTCTTATTATTTCAAAGGCAACTGCGTACCATATGTACTCAATTTTAAAAGCAACAGAAGTTATAGTATAAAAAAATCACGCCTAAATTAACAAACTGAAGCTCCACTCTGCATTACATAAATTACACTCTGTTGCAGATGGCTATCAAAAAAACGCTTAATTCTAATAAAGAAATGGAAAGAATCAATCTGCAAAAGAAAACAATGGCTATGCTGTAACAGAGAGTCAGGACCCTATCCCCCAGAGTGGGAATCTCCAACACCTGCCTTTGATTAATTCAGCTTGCCAATTCACTCTGTAACTTAATCACCGGTGAAACACTCATATAACAATTAACAGAAACAGAGTTTTAGCAAAGGTATTATAAACAATATTCAGCAAACAATACTGTTAACAAGGCATGAATAAAAGGCACACTTAACACACTGCAGAAATGTAATGGGTGAATCTTGTGATGAAGGTGGGCCTTGTCCAGGGAAAATTTTAAGAACCCCCCCCTAAATTTATAAATATAATAAATGGGCGAATCTCCATGGTATATAGGAAAAATGGAAGGCGATCTTATCAATAATATAATATGTATATATATTTTTTTGGCGAATCTCTCACCAGGCATGGCGAATATTTTACTCAATTATAAAATCTTGTAAGATCTTGGCGAGTCTTTCACTAAATAATAAAACTTTGTAAAGTCCTAGTGAATCTTAGCATAGGCTACATGCTGGTTTAATTCACCCATTTAAATAGGCTACATTCCAGGTGAATACCATGGGTCAATACCATGTGCCATTTTTATTTTTATTAATTCTAATATTAGGGTTAATAATGGTTTTTTGCATGGTATTAATAACAATCTAGTCCATGGCATTTGTCCCATAGTATTTTGGCCATAAGTTTCACCTAAATATAACCCATTTTTTAAGTGTTCGTAAATATAAGGTGACTTATGGAGTAAATATAAAAAAATGTTTTATTTGTTTACCATACCTCTCGTTTATTTATATTTTTATTAATTTACCATACCTCTTTTAAAAATATGGTATTTGGCCCACAAGATTCACTTAAATAAAACCTCTTTCTTGAGCCTTCATAAATAGAACGAGGGTTATGGACTAAATATAAAAAGAGGTTTTATTTATTTACGATACGTCTAGTTTATTTATATTTTTATTTATTTACCATAACTTTTGAGTAAGTATAAAAAGACGTTTTATTTATTTACCATACCTCCACTTTACTTATATTTTTATTTGTTTACACCCTTACATGTATATAAGGTGACTTATGGAGTAAATATAAAAAAAAATATATTTATTTACCATACCTCTCATTTATTTATATTTTTATTAATTTACCATACCTCTTTTATAAATATTGTATTTGGCCCATAGGATTCACTTAAATAAAACTTATTCTTGAAAATGGGCGAATGGATTCACTTAAATAAAACCTATTCTTGAAAATGGGCGAATGGAAGGTTGTAAGTCCTAATTTCAAGGGCTAAATTTACCTTTTTTACCCTCTCCCTTAAAATAAGGTGGGCTATTTGAGGTGATTTGTAAAAATGTACTATGATACAAAATATTCGCCCACTAAAAATTTAAAACCCCTTAATTTTGCCAAAGGGCGAACATTCGTCCCTAAAATTATCCTTGGCCTTGTCCTTCTCACAATATTCCCCAGGAAACAAGAAATAGAAAAAGATGCTCAGAACAAAACTTTATTCATCCATCAATTTGTCATATTACAGAAAAGAGTTCCAGTGTTGTTCCCTCAGCTAAGCCTTTCTCCACAGTCTGTTCATCCCCTCTAATGTAGATGTCTCCTCTTTATATAGAGGAGACATCTATTACAAAATATTTACATTGTTCTAACCCATTATACAAAAATAGGGAAGTCAATTCCCTGTCAATGAAATGTTGTTACAGTAATGGTGTCTTTAGATATAAACGTTACATCCCGTGTAACAACTTCTTTGGTGATCAGTCCCGATTCCTTTGCTGCTGTCATATTTAGAATGCGGACCTCAACTGTTTCAGCATCGTGATTCGCATGTCGTTCTTGCGCTTTCAGCAACTACAAAAATAGTCTTCCAGATGTTTCAGCATCACAGACTGCACATCATCCTTTAAATGTTTAGCACTTAATAATTCAAAGATTAACTATGAAGATATCGTGATTATATGCTAAACAATTAAACATATAGTCATGAGAAGAATCGTTTCATACCTTAGAGATAATTGGGTCAAAATACTTAACAAAGGATTTTAAATATAAGTTTGAAAGGGATGGTATCATAGCAAAATATATGGTCAAAAAGGGACAATATGAGGTCCTAACATCCCCCCCAACTAAAGCAGTTGCATGTCCCCATGCAACATCTACTCTGAATTTGAATCGGAATACTGGGATGTACAGTGCAAATTACTTATACAGTAAGTATAAAAGGTGCTATCAGTCGGATTTCTGAAACCCTGGACACTCTGTAATCTCTGCCATGCTGCAAGCTCCTCCTTTTTGGACACCTTGAAGTCGGCCTTATATTGTTGTACTGGCAACCAGATAAGGGGAAAGTGAAAATGATAACCTAACCATTTGTTACCACATCGCTGAACACATTTAACATAATTAGGCACACATGAAATTGATGCATGAAGATTGAGAGGGTTAAAAGGATGATATTCCATTCTCTCCTTAGGGCAGTGTTCCTAGAACAAATTGTTTGCCTGCATGGCAAGAGATCCTTTCTTCTTGATATACTACTGACATTCTTCTAACACTACTACCTGTAATTCCCTGATATGCTCAGTCATTCCTGGTTCTTTTATAACCCTATGATGCTCAGCAATGAAAATAGCAGCATTCGGTCAGGGAAAATTTTAAGAACCACCCCTAAATTTACATGTATAATAAATGGGCGAATCTCCATGGTATATAGGAAAAATGGAAGGTGATTTTATCAATAATATGATATGTATATATAATTTTTTGGCGAATCTCTCACCAGGCATGGTGAATATTTTACTCAATTATAAAATCTTGTGTTTATTGAATACACATATGAAATCATTGCATTTCTTTAAAATATCTTTTGAAATCAAAATTACCGAAATTACATATCAATAACCTAGTGGGCGTAGGATAAAATTCACCTATGCCATTCACAGAAAGCATGAGAAAAAACCTAATACTATATATAAAACCAAGAAAAATTCAAATTCATCACTTCTAGGGACCTCGTAACCACCCTACCAATACACAAGCATGTTCCTGTTTGCAATTAGAAAAATTACCCAAATTACAATCTATTTACTCCAGCATATGTTGGAAAGTTATAGAAGGATGACTAGTGCAATGAGTCCATTCCTTTTAGCCCTGGATTTGTTTCAGTTTAAAACAAAATTATACAAATATACTTGTCCAATGTCTATGCTTTAACCATTCACCTTAAGATGTTTTTACAATATAATTTCCTAAGTCTATTTAATATCTTCATTATCATAAAAACCGACCTATATCCATCTTAACTCCACATATACCACTCTTAGGGGGATGAAATCTACTTATCCCTCTGAGCACTTGGTAGACCCAGAGTTAAGATGGATCTAAGATGATAGAATTTCCCCTTTAAATAGTCTATGCTCACATGAATACCATGGTATTACCATCGGTCAATACCATGGGTTATCATAAACCTGGAGCTTAAAAATTACTATTAGTAATTTATAAAAATTAATAAAATTAATAGTTGATTTTTATTTTATTTTTTATTTTAACCAAGCTAAAATGTTTAACATACATTAAATTACAACATCCAATTTTACTCTTGATCGGATCAAATAATTTTTTCACTCTATGCTAGTTTGCATATCACGATATTTGATACCTCTCGGGGGTTAATAGATCGAGAGTAAAGATGGATCTATGCTGGTTTAATTCCCCCATTTAAATAGGCTACATTCTAGGTGAATACCATGGGTCAATACCATGTGCCATTTTGGTGAATACCATGGATCAATACCATGTGCCATTTTTACTTTTATTAATACTAATATTAGGGTTAATAATGTTTTTTTGCATGGTATTAATAACAATCTAGTCCATGGTATTTGTCCCATAGTATTTTTCCCATAGGTTTCACCTAAATATAACGCATTTTTTGAGTGTTCGTAAATACAAGGTGACTTATGGAGTAAATATAAAAAAATGTTTTATTTGTTTACCATACCTCTCGTTTATTTATATTTTTATTAATTTACCATACCTCTTTTACAAATATGGTATTTGGCCCATAGAATTCACTTAAATAAAACCTCTTTCTTGAGCCTTCATAAATAGAACGAGGGTTATGGACTAATATAAAAAGAGGTTTTATTTATTTACCATGCATCTAGTTTATTTATATTTATATTTATTTACCATGCCTTTCGAGTAAGTATAAAAAGACATTTTATTTATTTACCATACCTCCACTTTACTTATACTTTTATTTGTTTACACCCTTGCATGTATATAAGGTGACTTATGCAGTAAATATAGAAAATGTTTTATTTATTTACCATACCTCTCATTTATTTATATTTTTATTAATTTACCATACCTCTTTTATAAATATGGTATTTGGGCCTTTGGCCCATAGGATTCACTTAAATAAAACCTATTCTTGAAAATGGGCGAATGGATTCACTTAAATAAAACCTATTCTTGAAAATGGGCAAATGGAAGGTTGTAACTCCTAATTTCAAGGGCTAAATTTACCTTTTTTACCCTCTCCCTTCAAATAAGGTGGGCTATTTGAGGTGATTTGTAAAAATGTACTATGATACAAAATATTTGCCCACTAAAAATTTAAAACCCCTTAATTTCGCTAAAGGGCGAACATTCGCCCCTAAAGTTTTCTATGCATTCAGTGGTTCAGTTCGAATCCATAGAAGGCTATTTTCTTCGTTATGTTTTTCTGAAAGAAAAGTGTTTTGCCATGTGAGCGGATTAGCCATAAAAGAAACCAAATCTCTAATCTGAATATCACCAGCTACAGGAATCAAATTAAACTTCCTATCTTCCGGAATGGCCTCATTATGGAGATAAATTTCACATAACAGATTCTGTTCGCTGACTGACGTTGCTGCAAAGGTTTCAATAAAATGTTGTGGTGTAGTCACTTCATGTGGTCGTCCATCTCTGACTGCTTTTATCTGAAGGAATTCTAGGCATTCTGCTAGGAACACAGAATAATTAAAAGATGGTTTCCTAGTGGCCAAAAGTCTTAGAACTATTTCAAAGATGAGGGACAGTCTGGTTTTTAACTTTTTATTTTCCTTCTGTTGCGCGTGGAACTGTTCCAAGACTTCCCATTCCTATATGCATGGTTCTGCCATAATGATTTTTGTGCCTGAAATGCCCGTTCTTGCGATAAGGCATACTCTTTCTTCCATATAGCATTGAGTTCATGAATGCTTAAAGTTTGAGTAAAAAAAGTCTCTGCACGAAGAGGCTCATTCTAGGTAAATACCGTCTTTGCAGACTTTGGTGCAGGATTCTCAACTTTGACAATTGGGGTAGGCCGGGATACTTGCGGTTTTTCTTCTTCTTCAGAAATCTTTGAAGGCCCTGCTAGTTCTTGTGTAACAGCAGGGCATTCCTTTTTAACTACAACAGGAGTGACTGTAGACAATGGAACTTCAACTATCTTATAACCAGCTCGAGAATAAAGATCACCACATTGGTTGCACATGTATTCCTCATACCGATCCTTATCCGCACTTCTCTCGGCTGTAGATGCTACCTGGGCCAAAGTATATAGATTAAGTTCTTTTTCATAAGCTTCCCTTGCTATTATTAACTCCTGCTTATAGGCCTCAATCTCAGCTTTCAGAAACTCATTCTCTTGTTGAAGGGAAGCTATCGTGACTGAGCCTTCTGTAAAAATTGCAGTCTCTATGTTTAGTTCAGGTGGATGGGAGGATGGTTGTTTGGTGGCAGCGTCATCATTCATTTCTCCAGCAGGTGGTTCTTGTGTGACAACTGTTGGGTCATCAGTTGGTTTTTCAACAACTATCTCTTCCTGAACATGCAAATTTTGCATACTGAGCAACTGAGTGACTAGCTCTTCCATAGCAACAATATCCTGGGTATCAATTCTTTGCTCATTGGTAGGTGGTTCTTGTGTAACACCTGCTGGACTAGTAGCTAGTTCTTGTGTATCAGCTATTGAGTCAATAACAGATAAGTCTTGTTCAGTTCCCTGTTCCTGGTCATCAGCAAGTGGTTCTTGTGTGACACTTGCTGAGACAGTGGTTGATTCAACTGTATGTTGATTACCCGTTTCCTATTTATCAACAGGTGGTTCTTGTGTAACACCTGTTGAGATAGTGGCTGCTATGTCCTGATGTGTTTCCAGATCATGGTCGTCAGCAAGTGGTTCTTGTGTGACACCTGCTGGACTAGTAGCTGGTTCTTGTGTAACAGCTATGTCTAGGTTGTCTATTTTTGGCTCCTCAACAGGTGGTTCTTGTGTAGCAGCTATTGAGTCGATAGCTAGTTCTTGTGTAATAGCTACATGCAGTACATCATCCTGGGTATCTACTTTTGATAAGTTAGCAGATGGTTCTTGTGGAGCAGCTGCGTCTTCTGAGATGAATGATGTCACAAAATCCTGGACGTTTTTCATTTCAGTACCCGAGGGTGAGGAAGGTAGGTATTCGGGGTTTGGTGGGGTATGGGGTTTTAGAATAATGGGTGGGGTATCTAGGATAGGGGTCTCTATTGCTGTTGCAGGAGATGTCCTCCTTCGTCTTCAAGGTAAGGAGGCAGAAAAAACGGAGGTTTTTCTTTTATGGATAGCCTTTTCTTGGGTGGGAGGAACACTCGAAATACTAGCTTGTTTCATTGAGGCCCTTGTTCGTCTTTTTATTGAAGGGGAAACTGTTTCTTGCGTTTTTCTTTTCCTTCTCAGCCTAGCCAGGGGAATGTCATCGTCTGAATCACCACTAGGAATATGGACAGTGGGAATGGATGATTCAGGTGAATTATGGGACGGGGTTGATACACTAGCGGGGTCAATTGATCTGGCTATTGTGGATGGCTGAGGAATTTCATCTTGTACTTGAGAAGTCTCAGCTGCCGTCTGAGAAGTTTCAGCGATTTCCTGAGGAATTGCAGTAGTTTCCTGGGGTGGGTTATTAAGGGGGAAAGGGTTCTGTAGGGCAAAGCCCCTGAGGATTAAGAGCTGAACCAGGTGATGGTGAGTAATGGAGAGGAGTGGGTACCTTGCATCCTTGGAATAATGCGACATATTCTTTAGATACCCAAGCAGATAGTACGGCATATTCAATAAACGACCATGTCTTAAATGATTCAATAATACGAAGTCATGTTGGTACACTACCTGGTAACGTCCTTCGCAGGTAAGATAGTGCTTGACAAACTCTGCAACCTTTGCCCATGGAGGTGGTAATGAACACAGTGCAACACCTACGCCTTTAGGTTCGACCTGCTCCCCAGGTAGAAGAAAATATTGCTGAGCATTCAGAGTTAAGTGTTTTCAGCTGAACCAACGGATACCATTGGCCGGTAATCCTGAAACTTGTGCTATATCCTCCTTTATTTCCAGAATTTGCACTCCCCAAACAATAGAATGGTCTTCATTTAAATTAAGTGCGAATTCCAAGACTTGATGAGAGTCAAATTCCTGGAGTCTTCGGAAGTAACCCACCCAACTCGCTTGCAGAAAAATTTGATATGCTTCTGGGTAAATCTCCAATAAAGATGTTGAACCAGGTTCATTTTGGACAGCGTTACCTCCCATAGTTACTGGTTCGGTAAAATGCACAATACAGAGCCGAGTTACTGCAGTCGAGACAGAGTAAGATATTTCAAATGGGGCATGACAGAATAAAACCAGGACGGGGTGACGAGACTCAATCATGTTAAAAAACGACGGTGATTGGCATATCAGGTAATTATTGCGAAACTTTGATATTCCCCCACAACTATGGCTAGAATGATGAGTTTTTAGTGTACGAGGATTTCGGCAATCATATCGTGATCTTGTCATTAACTATAGTTTAATATTTACACATAAACATGCACACCTCACATTTTACCTTTGATTGTTGTGCTAAAAGTCAATTTTTTTCATTTAGTGGATCACCAATGGTTATTAGAACAGGTTATAAGATATGAGGGTATTTACATAAAAGGCTTTCTTTATACGTAGGAGATGATGGTGAAGGAAATTCAATTATCAGGATAAATGGTTGATTCTCTGAGAATGGATAATATTATGTATTAATTATTTTTTAGAGAAATTGATGCCTCAATTACGGGAAAAATGGGAAAAATTGACGCTTTTTTGAAAAAATGAGAAAAATTCGGTGTTTCCACAATGGAGAAGAATGAGGAAAAATTGGTGTTTTAGCGACGGGGAAAAATGGGGGAATATTGGTGTTTCAACAATGGGGAAAAGATGGGAGAAGATTGGTGTTTCAGCAACGGCCGAAGCTAGTGTTTCAACAACGGCTGAAACTGGTGTTTTAGCAATGGGGAAAAAATGTGTTGTCGTTAAAGAGGATAGGGAAATTTTGCTGATGGATAATGAATTGAGATGGACTGGCCATGTTTCCCAAACTGAAACCTGATCCTGCTTGTCTTGCCATTACTCCTTCAACCAGCCTCTGGATTAAGACCTGCAAAAATAAATTGTAATATGGCAACCCTTGACAGGGATTATTAGTTAAGTAATCTAATCTAATACTAATACAAAACTAATGCAGAAATTAAGTGCAATGAGGGGCAAGAGACTCCCTTAAGAAAATGTAGTGTGAATCTACGATGCAAGTGGCTTTAAAATCCTCCTTAGAAATTGGTTGCTGGTACGGACGAAGCCGATACCCATTTAATATCAATGGAGTTCTAGAACCATCAATTGTTAGGAGCCTTACTGTTCCATTGGGAAAAACATTGTCTATTTCGTAAGGTCCCAGCCACCTTGTTTGTAACTTTCCTTGAAAATTTTCAAACCTGGAATCATATAGTAAAGCCCAATTACCTTTTTGGAACTGCTTATGTTTAATAGCTTTTTCATGCCACCTGGTTCTTTGCTATTGAATCATAGTTGTTTGATGGATGGCATCCAACCTTTTTTCATCCAATTCCTGTAGCTGCTGCAACCTAGCTGTCTATGCATCAGTTAAATCAAGGTTAACAGCGAAAGCAGTTCTTAAAGTTTTAATTTCAAATTCCATGGGGAAAACAATACTTTTACCGTAAACCAATTCATAGGGTGAAAAACCTGTAGTGCTTCTCCAAGTAGTTCTATAAGCCCATAATGCCTCAGACAGTCTTTGAGACCAATCTTCCCTATTCTCTTTCACAGTTTTTGTTCAAATAGCTTCTACGACTTTATTTGTGCTTTCCACCTGACCATTAGCTTGGGGGTGGTAAGGTGTAGTCATTTTATGGTTGATATGATATTTTTGAAGCATATCTTTGAAACCATGTGAATTGAAAGGAGGTCCTGCATCTGTGACTAATTCTCTAGGCACCCCAAATCTAACAAAGATTTCTTCAAATAAAAAGGTTAAAACAGATTCTTCATTAGCTTTGATTAGTGCCTTAGCTTCCACCCATTTAGTCATGAAATTTGTACAAACCAATATATAAACTCTTTGGTTGGATGGACGGTTGATGGGCCCTACAAAATATAGTGCCCATCTTTCAAAGGGTTCAAGTATTACCTGAGGGTTCAGCGGCATTTCATCTCTATGGTTTGGTTTGCCCATTCTTTGACAGCTGTCACAGGCCGTGACATATTTCTTTGCATCCTTGAAAAGTGAGGGCCAATAATAACCCATCCTGAGAATTTTATGTGTTGTTCTCTTATCAACGAAATGCCCACCACAAGGGCCATCATGACAAGCCTTCAATATGTCATAAACTTCATCTTCTCTAATGCATCCTCGGATCTCCTGATCAAGTCCTGTATGAAAAAGACACCCATTTATCCAGCTGTACCTAGCAATTTGTTGAATGATCCTTCTTTTCTCCCTATGTGATAGGTGTGATGGTAACTTCCCTGCAACCAAATAATTGGCAATGTCTGCATACCATGGTGAGTGAGCAGATACTGCAAACAAATAAACATCAGGAAAGGAATCATCTACTGTAGTATTATCATCAGTTTTTATCCGAGAAAGGAAATCAACAACCACATTTTCTTTACCTGGTCGGTCCATAATTGTAATATCAAATTCTTGTAGTAACAATAACCACCTGGTAACTCAAGCATTTGTAACGGATTTATTCATTAAATACTTAATAGCTGAGTGGTCAGTGTGAACAAAAGTAGGATAACTAGTAATATAATGTCGAAATTTATTAATAGCATAAATGACTGCTAAAAATTCTTTGTCGGTAACTGTGTAATTAAGTTCAGCAGGGGTCATATTCTTACTAATGAAGTAGATAGCATAAGGAAGATTGTTTTCTTCTTGACCCAAGATAGCTCCAATTGCAGTGTCTAAAGCATCAGAGGATATGTGAAAGGGAAGTGCCCAATCAGGTCCCCTCAGAATAGGAGTTGTAGACAACTGATGCTTAAGTTCATCAAATGCTTTCTGACAGGCATCAGTCCACTTAAATTCAACATTTTTCATAAGTAACACAAACAAAGGGGAAGCTATTTTAGAGAAATTTTTGATAAATCTTCTGTAATATCCAGCATGTCCTAAAAAGCTTCTTACATCAGTTTGTGTTTTAGGAATAGGAAGGGTCTGAATTACCTGTACTTTGGATGGATCCACCTGAATCCCAAGAAATGAAATGAAGTGCCCTAGTACAATTCCTTCGTTCACCGTCATATGACATTTTTCAGTACTTAAGGAGAATTAGCTTGTATACATCGTTTAAGTACTTTTCAAGGTTTTGTAGCGCAACTTCAAAAGTCACACCATAGGAAGTGAAATCATCCATAAATATTTCTAAAGAATCATTAAGCATATCAGAAAAAATTCCTATAACTGCTCTTTGAAATGTTGCTGGAGCATTACATAGTTCGAATGGGAGAAGTCTATAGGCAAAAGTTCCCCAAGGACTAGTAAAGGTGGTCTTGTCCTGATCTTGGGGTGCAATTCTGATTTGGTTATATCCGCTAAAACCATCTAAAAAGGAAAAGAATTTCTTCCCTGATAAACTATCCAACGCCCGATCAATAAATGGCAAGGGGAAATGATCTTTTTGGGTGGCTTTTTTCAATGCTCTATAATCCACACACACTCTCCATTTCCCGTTTTTCTTAGGCACTATCACCAATGGCGAAACCCATTCACTGTCAGATATAGGATATATATAAACCCGGCATCAAGCAACTTTTGAAGCTCTTCCTTAACAATTTCCCTTAGGTTGGGATTCATTTATCGCTGGGGTTGACAGACTGGTCGGGCTCCCTCCTTAATATAAATACGATGAGTACATAATTTAGGAGAGATCCCCCTCATGTCCGTGTAATCCCAGGCGAATGCTTCTTTGTTTTCACGGAGCAACCTCATTAGTTGTTGTGTTTCAGCATCTGATAAATTGGGGTTTATGTTTAATGTTTTTCCAGGTTCAATTTCTACTATTATGCTTTTATAGGAGATAGCAGTTGATGTTTGAGGTAAATCTTCAGATTTAAGCTTTTGATGTGCTTTAGGATCCAGAATTGCAGTTAACTGATTATGTGCTTCAGAAGTAACTGAGGAAGGTTCATAAATAAAATTACTAATTACTTCGTCTTCTGTGGTATCTTTAAGAGTTAAGGCCTGTCCAATGGTCAAGATGGGTTGAGTATCATTATCCTCATAGTGTAACCATACAAAATCATCATTATTAATCATAGGTGTAGCATGAGGGTATAGCGTAAGCTGCTTAGTTTCATAGCCATTAGAAATTGTCATTGAACCTGATCGATAGCTGATAAAAGCATCTGATGTAGCCAACCAGGGTCTCCCCAAAATCAGAGGATGCCCCCCCAACGTTTCTTTAGTTTGTAACACCACAAAGTCAGCTGGCTAATTCCAGGATTCAACTGAAATAATGAGGTCTTCAATAACCCCCTTTGGTTTGATTATGGAAAAATAAACTAATTCCAGGATAGTTGGTGTTTCTCTAATTACATTTTTCAATTGTAACTGCTGTGTAGTTTCAAGGGTCATGATATTTATAGCAGCACCTAGGTCTACCAGAACTCGTGAAACAATAGTTTTTCCAACCTGCACTGTGACCGTAGGGTCACCAGGGTCACCATATTTTATAGGAGGGGCTTTTCCTGTCATTAAAGTAGCTAGATCTCCCATCACATGAACTGTAAGGGGATCTTTAGCCTTCCTACCAGGTTTCTTAATGCAAATTTCTCTAACAGTTCTGGCATAGATTGGTACATCTTTGAGTGCTTCTAAAAGTGGAATTTTAACATACAGATTCTGCAATTCCCCTAAAAGGTTAAAAGCAGGTAGCTCAGGCGTCTTAGTGAGAGTCAAGTGCCTAGGGAATGGTGGTTCTGCTATTTCAGTAGTTCCTTTAGAGGATGGCCTGACTGTTTCAGCAGTTTTATTAGAGGATGGCTTGACTGTTTCAGTGGTTTTATTAGAGGATTTACTCTGTTCTGCTTCCTCTTTCTCAGAGTCTGAAGAGGTAATATCATCTATAATTGGCTCGACTACTCTCCTAGATCATAAATCAATATCATTGCATTGCATGGGAGATGTAGGAAGGTTCTGAATGTCGATAACTTTCACAACTTTATTGTTATTTGGGTTAGGGTTCGGTTGTACAGGCAGCTGAGGCTTCATGGTCTGATTATTCGACGGGGAACCTGCCAGAATAGAAAGTTGTTGCTGGAGCTGAGGAAATTGATTTGAGAATGGAGTCTGTTGAGCTCTCCAGTTTGGGTTCCATTAGTTAAAATAGGATTGTTGTAGAAGCCAGGGATTCCACATTGAAGGGTCTTCAAAGGGAGGGTTTGTTTGCTGCATGGGTGGGAAATTAAAGGGTGGGTAATTTTCTTGATTAAACGAAGGATAATTATTCCAACGATTAAATGGCATACTAGAATTTGTACCTTGTCCTCGTGGTTGCCTTTGCCTCCTTTGTGTCAACAGATAAACTGCTTCAGCTTCTTCCTCCGTTGGTTGTAACGCTGCCTTTATCCCTGGTAAAGAGGGGCATTGTTGAGTTTCATTGTCCTTTTCACAAATGGTACATATTGGCACCTTGTCCAGTGGGCATTCCCTCAATGGATGTTTTTCCCTGCATTTAAAGCAGAAGATGGCCAAAGCAGCTTCTGCCTCTGCCTGCTTCTTTTTAACCTGCAAGGTATGAATCTGTGAAGCAAAAGAACTTAACATTTCAGTTTTAAATTCCTCAAGTAAATTACCTATTTCAGCCCTTGTTGCTCCACTACTAGCTAATTTCTGGACCCTTGAATAAGTACTATCCCTACTCTCTGATTTATTTGCAGCTCCTCTTGAACACCTCTTGCAAAGGTTAACAATTTCATCATACGATTATTTGGATATATCTCCTTTACCAAGCATATTCAACATGTCTAAACAATCATCTCTTACCCCTTTCAACAATATTGTTTTGAGAATATATTTACTTACATCGGGGTGTTCAGATCTCTGCAGATTATATTGGAGTCTTTCCACAAAGCCCTCCAGATTTTCATCCTCCTTTTGAACCATCTTGAATAATTCCTCCCTTTTTTCCCTTGTCCGGCAATAGTCTTGGTATTTGGCCAGAAATTTCTCCTTCATCTGATCACATGAGCTCCCAAGCTCATAAACCATCTTAGTGCATTCCCTTTTAATGTAGCTGGAAACAACTTCAATTTCTGAGTAGCATTAACATAGTCATAGCTTCTACACAATATATCAAATTAAAAAAGAAACTCATCAGGGTCTTGAGAGGATAAACCATGGAAATTGGGTAATGCTGAAAGTGGGATATTCTTCATAGGAGTTGTTCCTCTAGGGAGTTCCCCAATAGGGAATTCCAGGGTGGAGAGAGAATTCTCTCCCCTTCCTTCTCCTCTAAGACCTCCATCGAAAAGTCCTTCATTGTTATCCTCCATTGGTTGTTTTCCTGATGCGCTTGCCCGGTCTTCAGTGCTTTCTGTTGGACTTTTAATGTCCTAAACTGGTTCCTCAACTTCAGCATCTTCTATTGGCTCCTCAATATTTTCTACTGGTCCTTCGACTTCTTCCACTGGTTCCTCAGTGTATTCTGGCGGTTCTATAACCCTTTCAGGTCCCACTACTTCCTCTGTTTGATAGTCTGCTTGGAAAGAGTGTTGGGTCTGTGGTCTTCGAGAGCTTAACCTCTAGGATGTCTCAGCGTTTGAAATAATATCATTGATGAAAGTTTTTCTTCCTCCTCCTCCTTTGCCCTTGCCACTTGTAGGATTATTTTTCTTGCATCCTCTCATGTATTTTGCATATCTACAGAAAAATCATCAGTACTTTTAAAATCTATAATTTCCTTCCTTGGAAATGGCACCAAAATGTTGGTCACTTTAATTGCTTATTGAATTAAACAGTAAAGTGTGACATTAATTGTCAACCTAGGGAAGTCTTGTTATTTCAAAGGCAACTGCGTACCGTATGTACTCAATTTTAAAAGCAACAGAAGTTATAGTATAAAAAAATCACGCCTTAAATTAAAAAACTAAAGCTCCACTCTTCATTACAACAATTACACTCTGTTGCAAATGGCTATCAGAAAAATGCTTAATTTTAATAAAGAAATGGAAAGAATCAATCTGAAAAAGAAAACAATGGCTACGTTGTAACAGAGAGTCAGGACCCTATCCCCCAGAGTGGGAATCTCCAGCACCTGCCTCTAATTAATTCAGCTTGCCAATTCACTCTATAACTTAATCGCCGGTGAAACACTCATATAACAATTAACAGAAACAGAGTTTCAGAAAAGGTATTATAAACAATATTTAGCAAACAGTACTGTTAACAAGGCATGAATAAAAGGCACACTTAACACACTGTAGAAATGTAATGGGTGAATCTTGTGATGAAGGTGGGCCCTGTCCTTCTCACAAGATTCCCCAGGAAACAAGAACTAGAAAAATATGCTCAGACCAAAACTTTATTCATCCATCAATTTGTCATATTACAGAAAAGAGTTCCAGCCCTGTTCCCTCAGCTAAGCCTTTCTCCATAGTCTATTCATCCCCTCTAATGTAGATGTCTCCTCTTTATATAGAGGAGACATCTATTACAAAAGATTTACATTGTTCTAACCCATTATACAAAAATAGGGAAGTCAATTCCCTGTCAATGAAATGTTGTTACAACAATGCTATCTTTAGATATAAGCTTTACATCCCGTGTAACAGCTTCTTTGGTGATCAATCCTGATTCCTTTGCTGTTGTCATATTTAGAATGCAAATCTCAACTGTTTCAGCATCGTGATTCGCATGTCGTTTCTACTGTTTCAGCAACTACAAAAATAGTCTTCCGGCTATTTCAGCATCACAGACTGCACATCATCCTTTAACTCTTTAGCACTTAATAATTCAAAGATTAAGTATGAAGATGTCGTGATTATATGCTAAATAATTAAACGTATAGTGATGAGAAGAATCATTTCATACCTTAGAGATAGTTGGGTCAAAATACTCAACAAAGGATTTTAAATATAAGTTTGAAAGGGATGGTATCATAGCAAAATATATGGTTAAAAGGGGACAATATGAGGTCCTAACAGAGTTCGAAAGCTAGAGAGCCCGAAAGGGAAAATGAATAGACAAGCACCGATTGGCTTAAAAGCCACTGAATGACAGAGATAGGAGTAGACAATGCTGAGATAGAGAGAAAACAGAGATAGAGAGCGAGAGGGAGAGTCTGTGTACTCAGAAAGACTTGAGGGATTCAAGCAAAACCCTTTTTTTCTTTCCTATTGTGTTGAGACTCAATTTGAGCTCACATTTGTAAAAAACCTACTCTTGAAGACATAATAGAGAGGTCACCACTAAAATTTGTACCGGGAGATGTAGCCCAAGAGTTTTTGGTGAACTCCTTGATTATTTATTGTGTTATGTGTGTATCTATTATGTTTCTCTAACTACTTAATTGTCTATATTATTCGCAATCTTTTTGATCCGTTGCACTAAATAATATAAGAAAATCCTACACATGAGTCTGTAATACCTTAATATTAATCTAAGATCTCATTATCAGATCAAGTGGTTTCAGAGCTTTAGGTTTGCTAATGTTAGACAAGCTTGTGCTAGATTTTTGAATGCTAACTAGGTCAAAGCTCAAACTAGGAGAAGGAGAACTTGTTGAGGTTAATACAAATATTGGAAGAGTCTATTCTCATAGGAGAATGGTCGGAGAAGTCCCATTGGAATCAGAATCTCAGTTCATGGACAATTTTATGGCCATGCGAGCCATGGTGGAAGAGATGTATCAAGAATTTAAGAAGGTTCAAGGTGAAAGCACTTCAACACCCAAACAAGACAAAGGAGCAGAGGAACCTTCTCTAGATTCCCCACCAGAGGGCAAAGGGAAAGGGGAAAAGCCTTCTCCCTCATCTCCTCCACCATCACCTCCATCATCCTCATCTCCTAGCCCTGAAAAGAAAAAGAAGAAAACATCTTTGATTAAATTAGATGTAAAGTTTGATTTTCCAATTTATGATGGAGAATTAAATGTAGAAAAACTAGATAACTCGATTAGACAGATTGATGTATATTGCAAGGTGCAGAACATTGATTCAGAAAGGAGAAATATCCAGCTAGCTAGACTTTTCCTTGGAGGAACTGCACTAGTGTGGTGGGAAGGAAAGACAGAAGATGATTTGAAGAGAGATGGTAAAATTCCTTCTACCTGGAACGAATTTGTTTCTGCCATCAAAAAAAAATTCTATCCTCTAGCTTATATGCAGCAAGCAATGATAAGTTGGCAAACTCTTCACCAATTAAAAGGCCAAAGTGTACAAAGTTATACCTAGGAATTTAGAAAAAGAGCTTTAACTCTAGGCATATCTTTAGACTCACCTGAAACTTTGTTGAAGTATATAGGTGGTATGCATATCTATTTGAAGCACACGATTCTCATGTTTAATCCCACTAGCCTAGATGATGTATCAATTCAGGCTACACATCTAGAAGCTAGAGGTAAGAATGTGAACCCAGAGGTTGGGGGATCATCAAAACCCTTTGCAAGCAAGAACAAGGAAAAGAAAAAGCTAAAAACAAAGGAGAGGAAGACAAATTCTGTACAGAAATACAAACCTTCATGTGCTCACTGCAAGAAGGATGGACACGATGATGAACATTGTTGGTCTTTGCATCCTAAGTTGAAACCTAAGAAGTTCGGTGGTAAGAAGAAGAAGACTCTTGCTGCTATTCAAAAAGACTTAGGGTCAGGCTCAGGTGATGAAACAATAGTCACAGCCACAGGTATAAAAGGTAAAAATTTTGAAGCATCTGCAAGTAATTCTACACAATCTATTGATAATGAAGATAATGAGAGGAAAAGACATGAGCTTTTTCATATTAGAGTTATTTCCAAGAACCAAAAGATTGATACTTTATTTGATAGTGGATCACAAGTAAACTTGATTTCTGAAAAAATTGTAAAGAAGTTGGGCTTACTAACAACACCTCACAAGAAGCCATATCCATTAGGTTGGGTACGTGATAAAGCAAAGCTACAAGTGACAAGACAATGTAAACTTAGGTTTGTTATTGGGTCAACTTTTGTAGATGAGGTTGAGTTAGATATAATTCCCTTGGATATATGTGGTATTGTTTTAGAAAGTCCTTACTTGTATGATAGAAATGCCATTTTCTATAGAGCTGAAAATAAGTATCAACTCACTAAAGATGGAATAGAATATATTGTTCTCTCATAAACTCAGGGCAGAAGAAAAGAATTATAAATTCATGCAAGTAATTTTTACTAATGGTTGTAAAGGAAAAGAACCCTCATAAAACCAATGTATTTGAAGGTTGTGATGCTAAATAGAAAGCTAATTTAGTTAAAGTTGTTTCAGAATATGATATCCTATTTCAAGAACCTAAAGGTCTGCCACCCAAAAGGGAAATAGTACAAGATATTCATTTGCAGCAAGATGCTCCATTACCTAAAATCGGAATGTACAGGTTATCCGCTTTAGAGAATGTAGAGATCAAGAAGCAAGTATAGGAGTTCCTCGATAAAGAGTTCATAAAACCAAGCACATCACCATGTGAATCTCCAATCATATTGGTGAGAAAGAAAGATGGTTCGTGGATGATGTGCATTGATTACAAAGCACTGAATAAAATAATGATCAAGAATCATTATCCTCTTCCTCGTATTGATGATCTATTAGATTAGTTGAAGGAAGCAGTTTACTTTTCCAAGTTAGACTTGCATAGTGGTTATCATCAGGTCAGAGTTGTAGAACAAGATGCATGTAAGACTGCTTTCAAGGCAAAGCAAGAGTTGTATGAATGGTTGGTTATGCCTTTTGGCTTAACTAATGCTGATGCCACTTTCATGAGAGTTATGAATGATGTACTCAAATCTTTTATTGATGATTTTGTAATTATATATTTATATGAAATTCTTGTTTTCAGTCAAACATGGGAAGAACATTTGAAGAATGTAAAGCAAACTTTAGATGTTTTGAAAAGATAAAATCTCTATGTGAAGTTATCAAAATGTGAATTTGGAGAAACATATTTAAATTATTTGGGTCATATTGTAGGGGCTGGTGAATTGAAGATAGATCCCTCTAAGGTTGAAGTCATTGTGAACTGGCCTAAACCCAAATCTGTGACAAAAGTTAGGAGTTTCCTAGGAGCAGCACAATATTAGAGAAAGTTTATTGCTAACTTTTCCTTGATTGCAGCTCCCTTAGAATCTTTAACAGGATTGAACAAGGTGTTTCAGTGGGGAGGCAAACAGCAAAAAACCTTCGACACCTTAAAATAAAAAATTCGTACATCACCAGTACTAGCACTGCCAGATCTTCAACGTCCATTTGCTATTGAAACAGATGCTAGTGACTATGCCATGGGAGCAATGTTGATGCAACACAGTAAACCCATATGCTATCATTCTGATACATTTACTTCTGCAGTAGTTAATTATCCCACATATGATAAAGAATTGTATACATTAGTACAAAGTGTGAAAAAGTGGAAACGTTACCTAATGGGTAAGGAAACACATACACTTCATCAACCACTTCAATATTTGCACTCACAAACTAAATTGCAACAATCAAGACATTATAGGTGGATGGGTTTTCTACAACAATTTCATCTTGTCATCAGATATAAGAAGGGCATACACAATAAGGTTGCAGATATGTTATCAAGACCAATTATAAATGCATCTACTATACTTAAACATAACTCAGTAATGCATGAAAGCTACATTGAACAATATGCTCAAGACGTAGATTTTAAAAATTTATATCCAACTTTAAGTCATGGCTGTTATGAAACCAGCTCACAAAAAGATAGAAAAGAGAGATCCACGCCTTAAAATTTAGCCTCTTCGAGGGGGCAACCTCCTTTACATTACATAAATGATTTATTCTTGGATGATACAAATGAAAATACCTCCTTTCTATATATAGGAGTCTAAGGGGTCAGAACATAATCAGAGCCGACATAACAATAATAATGTAAGGGCACAATAATAACAATAGCAGGCTTCTATAGGGCACAATAGTAACAATATGGGCACTACATGGGTACATCAATATAATAAGTGGGTTGTACTAATAACAATAAGGGGTTACACTAGTAGTATAGGGGCCTAACATGCCCCTCTCCTTCAAAAAGTGTTGTCCTCAACGGTTGAGTAGTTCTTGATGCTTCTGTATAAAATTCTTGTCCTCCCATGTGGAATCTTCAACAGGTAAGTTCTTCCACTTGATGAGATACTCTGAAATTGATCAATTTCGTAGTTGTCGGGTTCTTTTTTATGTGATTGTTCCAGGTTCCAATATGATTTTTCCTTCCTCTTCAATTTCTGGAAATATTGTTTGAATTGGGATCTTTTGAAAATTTTGAATAAGTGGCCATACTTCTTTGTCCTTCTTCCATTCATCCATTGCTTCATTTATCCAATCTGGTTCGATAATAGAAATAGCACAAAACAATGCTTCCACATCCTCATCCTTGAAGAGTTTTCTCATTCGGTAAGGTCGTCGTATTTTAAGTGCATGTAGTATTGCCAACATTTCCTTCTCATAAATAGGTTGCTTGAGATGTAGCAGTAAAAATACCCAATCACCTACATCAAAACATTATTCACTACGATGTTGATCTACTTGTTGTTTCGTTTGATTTTGCACCAAAGTGGCATTATCCTTTAAAAGTTGGAGAACTTGTTGTTGATGCTCGATGTGATCTTTCACTGCTTGAACCTTTTTCTTCTTGATATGTCCTTCTATCTCTAGAGTTTGAGGAGTGGTAATATTTTCCAATCATTTACAAGATATGGTCGGATTCATTTCTTGATGCTCGATTTGATCTTTTACTTCTTGAACATTTTTCTTCTTGATATGTCCTTCTATCTTGATAGTTTGAGGAGTGGTAATTTCGACCAATGAATTACAAGATATCGTTGGATTCATTTCTTCTTTCTCGATGTGATCTTTCACTTCTTGCACCTTTTTCTTCTTGATATGTCCTTCTATCTTGAGAGTTTGAGGAGTGGAAATTCTTGCCAATGCTTTACAAGATATGGTCTGATTCATTTCTTCTTTCTCCTGAGTGGCGTGTTTGGTCTAAAATGCAGATGCAAATTAGAGTTTAATTTAATTTCAACTCGGGAAGGTAAACTTAGAAGTTCTTATCTAAAATATATAGATCTAGAAAGATTCCTAATTTGTCCAAGATCTTAAAGTCCCCTTACAAGAACATATTCATTAAGATCTCTTTCAATAACTAATCAAACTTAGATCTAACAATTGTTTGAGATCTATAATTCTATTGCAAGAACATATTCTACAAGATCTCTTCCAACATTAGAACATCTAATAAGAAATTAAAAGCTGAAATGAAATAAACCTAGATCTAATAATTGTATGAGATTTAACAAAACTTGAAAGCTGAAATCAAACAAAAACATAAAATAAATTATACCTAAAATAAGCAAATAAGCATGAAAGTGAGGCCATGGGGGCCCTCCATAACTCCACAAGCACACCACTTCAATGGAGACTCAAATGTAGAAGAAAAATTGAAGTATGATCCTTTATTCCAAAATCTCCATTACAAACCAACTCTAAGATTACAACTCTAAGCTTCTAAGATTACATACTCCAAAATTCTAAGATGACAAAAACTTCAAGATTCTAATATTACAAAAACTTCAACATTACAAATGGAGGAGATTGTACTCCTATTTATACAATAGGATGAGTAACAAACTCATAATGATCATCCACTAATCTCTCTTTTAGTTCCATACATCTCTCAACCATCTAGACACATAACCCCTTTTGTCCTTGATCTTCTCCATGAGATCATAATCTTCTCCATGAGGTTTATCTTCTCAAATTCGAACTTGATCATTCAAGGCCACATAAATGTGTCTTGGAAGCTTCCTTGGCACCTACACGTCACAAAAGAAATCCACTTTCCATATATAACGTAAAATATATTATTTTCTAATATTTAATCAAGAATTTCTCTTAAAAATGCTTAAAAATAAATAATATTTGGAAAATATAAAGGAGACCCATTAATGGTGAATAATAGGGAAAATGGAGTGACAAGGTGGTGAATAGTGAGTGATATAATGGAAGAATAGGTGAAAAATGTATGGTAATGAGTGATATTTGTATGACATTTTGAAGTCCAAACATACTCCCCAACTAAAGCTCTTGCATGTCCTCATGCAAGCTACTACAATGACTTATTTGATTTGATTCTTAGATGAGCTTCCTATTACAAGATGTTTGGTTCTTGTGTAACAACCATCTTTCAATCATGGACTTCCTTTTAACTTTGCACATCTATAATAAGCATCTTTCAATCATGGACTTCCTTTTAACTTTTCACATCTTTGGATAACTTTTATTTTTGCCAAGCATTTGCATCTTTTAATGATTGGTTCTTGTGTTACAATTATTATTTACTTTCTTGAAATCTCTATTTAATGATTGTTTCTTGTGTTACAATCATTATGTACTTTGTTGAGATCAATCATTTCAAGAAGTCATTTAATATGCTCATCATTTTTAAGAAGTCATTTAATATGCTCATCATTTTGTAGTAGTTTTATTGTGGGAAAACTATGTGGGTAAAGATGTAATATGAATGAAGGAAAAAAATGAAGTGTGAAATTCCCCCTCCCCAACTGATGGTTTTTGGAAATTTTTTTTAATGAGAAAGGGAATAGTGAAATAGTGGAATATTTTCCAAATATCATCATTTTAGCATCTAAAAAGAATTTAAAGATTAAAGGTTAGAAAACATCATACCTTACTTACCTATAGAAGTGGAAGAATCATGCATGTTCAGCTATTGCAATTCTGATCTGAAGCAAGTTGTGGATGAAAGATGGATCTATATTGTCGTATCTGGTGCTGGATAGTCTGATGAATCTGATGAGTCTACTGAATATGGTTGAAAACGTACAAGGCTTGGAAGGTATACAAAATATATAAGTTACATTTTCCTCCCCCCAGCCTTATTTATTGACTTGTCCTCAAGTCATGACAAACTGAAAAACAATGAAAGGAAATCTGCTTCATCTGATAAAAAATATGGGTCTTCAAGTCTTCAACACTCGATGGCATGAATCTTACTATGTGATTAAATGTGCTGGTGTCGAACATAGCAAGAAGTTGTTGACTTAGTGGCCATTAATGAATTCCACTAGCCAACATGAGAGCTCCCACCATTGATTCCAATGGTAGTCAAGTGCCTAACACATCTTTGTAGGTACGAATAAGTTTGTTGTGGTTGAGTCACCTACAAGGTCCAACGAACAAGGGATATTAATGCACTCCCATTGTTCATTGGCAAGAGTACTTGCCCTTAAGGCATGCAAGCCTCTAGGTGTTTTTACAAAGATAATTAGACTCTAGGACTTTAACTCAATCATATACATAGAAGAAGGGTTTTATTGCTCGAAATAAAAAATGGTAGGAAAAAGGAAATGGAAATGGAAAATGGCTTTTATTGATGGGTTAGGAATAGATAAAAGGAAATGCATGGTGTATGAATAAGAACTCTTACTGTGAAAAATGGATATGGAAATGTCATGCTTTATGGATTTACAATTGGTGGAATTCAAAATTTGTTTCAAAAAGGGAGGTGTAAGGTAGTGGTTGTGGTCATGGATTTGTCTTTAGAATTTTTTCGTTTGAAGACCAATTGTTTGAAGACCAATTGTGCGCACAATTTAATCTCCTTAATGAATACTTGATTATCCTATAACCTGTTAAAAAAACTTGGTACAAAGAAAACATAAGTGTGCTCTAGAAGAAATGGCCAATTCCTTCATGTTTCTTACACAAAAATTTCATACCAAATAAAACAAATTAAGGGCAATAAAAGTGTTGAAATTGACTTAATCATGATATTAATATCAATCCTTTTTTTTTTAAATAACCATGAAAAGTAATACTCCCTGTTTATGTCAGATGAAATATGCTTGGCCAAAAGATTGGCATTAGAAAGATCTGTTGTGTTATGCATATTAGTATGTCATATAAAAGCATTCAATAGGAATATGTTATGAGTTTAATGCCAACTTAATGCTATCAAAACAAGATAATCATCATCGGTAGAATCCTTCAAATGTTTGATAAATTGATCCTCAAAATTTGTTTCCAAGTGTTCCATTATTTATTTTCAAACCTCCATGAATTTTGTGGAAATTTTTAATTTTTTTTTTTTAATTTTGCACTTGTACCCACTCTTGCACTTTCAATCAGTAATTTTCATGATTCTGTCAATTTTCATATCACCAAAGTTTTGTTTTATAAAATGCCAATATCCTTCATATGCCAATATTCACTTTTTAAATCCTTCAAAACAACAATTGTCACAAAACACAACAATTTTTTTATTTCTTTTATTTTTTGTTTGTTTGTATTTTTTTTTTTTTTAAACTTGATAACAAACATAATATAGCAATAACAATCATATGTAATATTAATAAAAATTTACAACTATATTAATATAATTATAGCATATTAATATATTAATATAATTAATATATTAATACAATCATAACATATATTAATATATTAATACAATCATAACATATATTAATACAAATCAAACATTAACTAAATATATATATATATATATCAAAACAAATAAAAATAAAAATATATAACAATAAATACAAAACAAATTTAAACTAAAGATGGAAAAAAACCCAAAACAAATGGAAAACAAAACGTAAACCAAAACATGGGGTTCCAATATGAATTGGAATTCATAAGAAGACGAAATTGCAGATGTAGGGATGGAGAATGTTGAGAAATTCTTCGTGTAATCCTTCTCCAGCAACCCAAAGCTCTGTGTCTTAACCACATCATGTCCAAAGCATTGAGGAGTTGCTGATGAGATTTTTGAGAAAAATTTCGTTGTTTCCATAAAAAGTGTTGATAATAAGACTCAAAGTTGGTTGATCTTAGGGTGGAAGTCTCAACTCCACCAGCTTCTGCCATGGTTTCTCCTCTAAGGCTTAACGAAAACACAAACTAGAAAATCACCTGAACGACCTTCCAAACCCTTTATATACAACAAAACAAACGTAAATGCGATCTTTTTTCGCCATGATGTTGATAAAATCATACTGCAGATTTGGGTTCTAGGTACCTACAGGGAATTTTGAGTTTGATATGTTTTGTATTGGCGTTGTATTGAAAATGTTTGGTGTTTTGTTTGTTTGTTTGAATGCTCTTGGCTGGATTTGTTATTTGTTGTGTAGTGTTTTTTATTTTTTTTTATTTCTTTGGGTTTTGTTTTGTTATTTTTTTATTTTTAATTTAAAAAATAAAAATAAAAATGCAATTGAATCTATCTTAAAATAATAATAATATATATGATATATATTATTATTATGTGGGATTTTTTTTTTATTTTTTATTTTATTTTTAAAAACTAAAATTTAAAAGAATAAGTTTTATCTAAAATGTTTTTTTTAAGATGATTTTTCACTCATGCAGATCAATTTTCCAGCAAAAGTATTTTTATTTGAAATAAATCAATAGATTTTTTGATCTTTCTGATCACACGAAGCGCAAGAGAGTATAGTAATCTCTTGATTTATTTTTATTTATGCAGGTTAGCATGGATGGATAAAACACAATTAAGATCTACGACAAAACCTTGCATTATCTATACTTGCAATGTTGCAGGGTCATTTAGACTCTCGGAAGAGAGATCTTTCCGATAATCAGGTTCCTCGCTCACCCGTGACACAGAAACAAGACATAGAAATGTAAAGATGAAGCATCTCTTTTTATTCATGATGATATTTTTAAAAAACAAGACTAAAAGAAAATTCTTGAAGAAAATTCTTGAAGGAAATTCTACGACGAAATTCTACAAGATCTCGTTTTGTTTTTATTTTTAATCTATTCTACATTAACTTGAAAGATGTTTTATTTTATAAGTAAAAGCATGCTTCAAGTGAATCCATCTACATATTAAAAGTTCGAACATGCTCACATCAAGATTTAAAAATTCTACGTTATGTTTTACAAGTATGTGAGAATCTTGTCTTAGAGTTGGCTCAAAGTGATTGTCCATGCTCTCCAAGAAGTACCTGTTCAACATTGTCCAATTCCTCATCCGTAGATGGATTAGCGAGAAACGGGGGGGGTTTAAAATAAAAACTGAATTTAAAATAACTATGTGCGAAAATAAAAATGCTCCAAACTTTGAACTCCTTTACGAACCTGCTATCACCAAATTCCACAAATTAGTCCATAAAAACAAATGCATAAAATAAATACTAAATCCTTCTAGTTGCACTTCCCCCCTTTTGTCCTTGATCTTCTCCATGAGATCATAATCTTCTCCATGAGGTTTACCTTCTAAAATTCGAATTTGATCATTCAAGGCCACATAAAGGTGTCTTGGAAGCTTCCTTGGCACCTACACATGTTACAAAAACAACCCACTTTCCATATATAAAGTAAAATACATTATTTTCTAATATTTAATCAAGAATTTCTCTTAAAAATGCTTAAAAATAAATAATATTTGGAAAATATAAATGAGACCCATTAATGGTGAATAATAGGGAAAATGGAGTGACAAGGTGGTGAATAGTGAGTGATATAATGGAAGCATAGGTGAAAAATGTATGGTAATGAATGATATTTGTATGACATTTTAAAGTCCAAACATGGGGTCCTGGTGTGTATCCTCTTCTTTTGATGTTTCTTGATCCTTTTCTTCCTCCTCTTCATATTCTATGTAAAATAGTTTCTTCTCAGCACACTTATGACCTTTAGTGCATTTACTATCACAATTGTAACAAAGTCCTTTTTTCTCTTTTTTCTTCCAATTGTTGTGGTGTAACCTTTGTAGGTTGTGGAAGGGTGGGAGAAACAACCCTTCCATGTTTATAGTTATGAGGGGTATGCTTCCTGGTTTCCATAATTTTGCTTTCCACTATGTCACAAAGCCCTTTTACTCTTTCCAATTGTTGTGGTGTTGCTCTAAAGAAGGTGTTGCTCTTTGTATCCTCATAATATGCTATCATTTCCTTCGTGAAAATTGACCTCGTAACAAGTTGTTTACATGAACAAAGCCCTTCATACCATAAAAATTGATTTGGTTCTAAATATGAAGATGCAATAATACCTTTTGTAACAGTGGTACACCATGTAGATCAAAATATTGCTCCATTTGAAGTATCCAATTTACTGGATCCTTTCCATCAAACTTCCTCATCTTGCTTTTTCTTGATTTTAGGAGCTCCATCTTGAAACGACTGTAACTCTATACTTTCGGATCTTTAAGTTCTGCAATTGCGACTTGTAGTAGCCCTTTGTGTCCTCTTTCTAATGCCACTAGTCTGATCCAAATTGGATTCTCCAAGAAAGAGTTATGCACAATCTCCCAAGATGACCTGATTATAGACCTTTCCAAAAGAGCGAACTTGTATAAAGTTCCACGTGTCACTGTTTCGACCTTTGGATCTAAAAAAAGATACAAAAGATACTACAGTCCTTCCTCTTTCTGTACCTTCTCACGAAATTTCAATGCGATGCTTAGAGAGAAAGTTATGACGATTTTCCCGAGGTCACTATTTGGAATGTAATTGAGGAGTCTGCAAAAAGACCAACTTCCTTAGATCATATCTCCGCAAATATAGCGTGAAATGCTCTGAAATTCGAACTCGAGATTCAGCACAATTTCTTCTCAAATGGGTTTTTTTTTAGCTTCTGAAACGTCGCAGAAAAAAGTTATAGCGAAAATGCCACGATGACCTGTTTGGTGCAGCGAAACCCTAGAATCCAAAGCTCTCATACCAAATGTTATGAAACTAGCTCACAAAAAGATAGAAAAGATAGATCCACACCTTAAAATTCAGCCTCTTCGAGGGGGAAACTTCCTTTACATTACATAAATGATCAATTCGTGGATGATACAAATGAAAAGACCTCCTTTTTATATATAGGAGTTTAAGGGGTCATAACATAATCAGGGCCAACATAACAATAATAATGTAAGGGAACAATAATAACAATAGTGGGCTTCTATGGGGCACAATAGTAACAATATGGGCACTACATGGGTACATAAATATAATAAGTGGGTTGCACTAATAACAATAAGGGGTTACACTAGTAGTATAGGGGCCTAACAATGGAAAACAAGTAGAAGAATTGGATTATTATGTTAAGGACTAACTCTTGTATCATTTGGAAAAGTTATGCATTCCACAAACTGAAAGAGTTAAAATAATCTGAGAAGCACATACTTCTCTTATATCAAGTCATTTTGGTGTAAGTAAAATAGTTGCACAGCTACAAAAGTTCTGTTATTGGCCAATAATGCATGAAACAGTTTCTAGATATACTAAAGGGTGTACCATGTGTGTTAAAAGCAAGTCCAGCAATAGAAAATTAGGCTTGTACAACCCACTTCTAGTTCCTTCTTGTCCTTGGGAAAGTGTTTCCATGGACTTTTTTAGGGGATTGCCAAAATCTAGAAAAGGTCATGATTATTTGTATGTTATTGTGGATAGGTTCAACAAAATGTGTATTTTGATACCTTGTAACAAGCAGGTTACAGCTGAAAAAACAACAAAGTTGTTCTTTCAACATGTATGGGTTCATTTTGGGTTACCCACTTCTATTATATCTGATCGAGATTCCCGATTTGTTGGGAAGTTTTTGTTAAGTCTATGGGAGTGGATGGGCACCAGATTGAAGAAGATCACAACATTTCATCCACAAATAGATGGTTAAATAGAGGTGGTCAATAGGATAGTGATCGAGTTTCTTAGAAGCTATTGCAACAAGCATCCCAAGCTTTGGGATGAACATTTGCATTATGTGCAACATGCTTACAATTGTGCCAAGCACTCTTCTACTCAGAGATCTCCTTTTGAGATTTGTTTTGGTTTTATACCAAAGTCTCCCTTGGATTTTGTCTTTAGTAAAGACATAACACTTGATAGATACAATGAGTGGACAAAGAAACCAAGTTCATTGAATAGTTCCAAGAAATTCACCAGACACTACAGGAACCACAAGAAAGAAGCCAGGCCAAGTACAAGGCAAGGCATGACAAGCATCGAATTGAGCATAGCTTCCAAGTTGGTGATCAAGTCTGGTTGTACATCAACAAAGACAGAATGCAAAGTGAAGGTAAGAAGTTGAAACCAATAAGGTATGGGCCTTTCAAGATACTTGAGAAAATTGGTGAAAACTCTTTTCGCCTTGATTTGCCAGCTTATATGCATATCTATTCAGTCGTTAATGCAAAGAACTTGAGGTTGTATGAACCTTCATTGATTGAAGATCCTGAAGAGAAAAGTCAATTTCCTTCTATTGATGATCTGTTGCCTAAATATCTCGGTGAGTTGCAGGAACACACAATTTTGGACAAGAAGGTGAGAACTATGTGCAGAGAAGATGTTGAGTACCTGAGAATCAGACTCAAAGGTTCAAAACCAAACACTGCACGATGGAGAGAGATTAGACAAGTGAGGAAGCTATATCCTTACTTGATCGATGCCTAAAAACCAAATTTTGGTGATCCAAAAGCTTTTTCAGTGGGAAGGCATGATCCAAAATGGATCCTAAGACCCTCTAAGTCTTCATATACTTAAAAGTTATCGCAAGGGAAAAAAATTAGCAAATGGCGGAAAACACTATCCGACGGGAAAAAAATGAAGAAATGGCCAAAACAGAGTCTATTGGAGGCTTAAGCAACTTTGCATAGGATCCATTGGATCTGGCCAATCAACGGTCCAGATCTAATCGGCATATCACAATCATAGGCATCTGGCAGAGTCTATCGGGGGCAGTGATATGAAAGTCGCGACAACAATTAGCGCAAGTCAACGAGGATTGTCAATCAAGTGCGCAGATCAATGGTCCAGATCTACTCGCGCTATCGCATCGCTAATATACACACAGGGAAGGACTTAACCTGCGGCTCGAAGTTTCGGCAATATGCGATTGCGATATATCGCATCGCAATATCACATTGCAACTAATGTAAGGGGTGATGCCAAAGACATGCGATAAAGCCGGACCCGAACTCGTTTATGGATGAAAATTAATATGTTTTGAGTTCCGGTGAAAAGGGTTTTCCTATGTATTTCCACATTTCTGTTAAATAAAAGAAATACAAAGAAAATGCACCCGGAGCGATAAAAACAGACCCAAAAGGTTTATATATCTAGCTATATATATTTTATGTTCCGTAATGAATGGAATTTCGGGCGGGCCTCAGGCGGTAAGCGGTATTGGACGGGCTATGCCCGAGCCCATACATTGGCCGACACGTGGCTTGGCGTCAGAGAGAGGAAACTACCTTTTTGGGTAGGTAATCTCCGTGTGCATAAGTCGCCCGAAATCGATATCAACCGTTGGATCAACAATCACACAGATCAATAGTGGACTTGCGATAGCGACCAAAGGTGGATCCAAAAAGATTATAGGACAGATTCAATAATATTTTAGGTCCGATAAAAGGCATTTTGGCGAATTTTTCAGTTTTTTTGTGTATTTCTCTATGTAAACAGAGAAACGATTGTTTTGGGATTTCAAATGCACTGATGGTCCCTTTCGTTTAAAAATAGGTGGCCACCATACTTGAAGACGTTACACCATGATTGGTTAATGCTCAGAGGGGATTTGAGCGGATAGAGGCCAAAAGCGAGAGAGCCCGAAAGGGAAAACAAACATACAAGTGTCGATTGGCTCAAAAGCGATTGAATGACACAGACAAGAGCAAGCAGCGCTGAGAAAGAGAGAAAACAGAGACAGAGAGCAAGAAGGAGAGCCTGTGTACTCAGAAAGACTTGAGGGATTCAAGCAAAACCTTGTTGTTCGTTCTTGTTGTGTTGAGACTCAATTTGAGCTCACATTTGTAAAAACCCTGCTCTTGAAGACATAATAGAGAGGTCACCACTGAAAATTGGACCAGGAGACGTAGCCCAAGAGTTTTGGGTGAACTCCTTGATTATTTGATGTGTTATGTGTGTATCTATTATGTTTCTCTAACTGCTTCATTGTCTATATTATTCGCAATCTTTTCGATGTGTTGCACTAAGTAATATAGGCAAATCCTACACATGAGCCTGTAATACCTTAATATTAATCTAAGATCTCATTATTAGATCACTACCACATAAGAACATAACATTTTACCCTAGGAAAACCCATATGGTGGAAAGCCCAAGAATCCTTTCCTTATATAATCAATTCAACGAGAGAGACATCAAATTCAATATCATAGTATTGTAACTACAACATTCCCATTTTGTTCTTATCTTTTTTATAATAAATAGGGACCTTCTATGCAAATTTCATCACTTCATCTTTTGTTTTTCTTTGGATTTTGTACCTTAGATCATTTTTTTTTATGACCATCAACTTTTCTCTTTGAGCACATCGACATTAAATGACATTAATGATATAATTTCAAAGCAAATTTCAACACTTGATCCTTTGTTTTTCTTGAGTCTGTCTGTTTTTTTTGGTCACCATCAACTTTTCTCTTTTAGTACACAGACATTAAACGACATTAATGATATCATTTCAAAGAGGTAATATGGCACTTTCAGCTGTCACATCACCTCACACTTTGAGTTTGATGTTGTTTTATTGGCACCTCTACCTCTCACTTTGGCACATCTGCATTAAGGAAAGGGAAAATCACTAATTAGATATTGTGAAATAATGATATTGTAAAGAATACATCGCTCCAAAGTTGGCTTATCAAACACATTTTGATGTGAGCATGACCTGTTGACCTATTTTACAAATCCCGAACATCCCTCCTTTGCAATATTGCGTAGCACATCCTTCACGTTACTACCTATTTTGATTCGACGTTTAAAACTATCGTTTCAATACACAGGTTAAAAACTATCGTTCTGGATATGTCGCTGTCAATTATATCTTGCTGAAACAAACAAGCAAAAAACTAATTGACCTTCCGTAATGGCACACAACACAGAAAATATATACAATGCTTTATTCATATTGCTCTGTATTAATTTTAGAATGGATTCACAGCTAATTCCATGTCTTCATGGCAGGTTTTCAGTGAAATTAATGCCACAGGAAGGGAGAAAAAACCTGTTTAAGCTGCTAATAGGAATATTTTTTTTTTTCATTTTAACTGCATATGCTTCTCACTTCGACGTTCACTGTTCAAAAAATTGTTTTCTAAAATGGAGAGGATCCCGAGATCCTCTGTCCACTTGATCAAACCTCTTCAACAGTTTGTCATTCTCAAGTGGACAGAGGATCCCGAGATCCTCTGTCCACTTGATGGAAACATCGCTAAATTTGAACCAGCATTATTAAAAGATGCCATCTCGGATTAGAGGGTGCACTGTAATCTATTTGTTTGTATGTGATGAGAGAATTCAACACAGAGTGTGAACCATTGAAGGACCGACAGTGTTTGTTATTTGTACAAGGAGTTCGAAAGTCGTGTGAAGAAGACATAATATCATTATTGTTCATGTTTTTCTTAGCCTTTTTTTGAACATTTCTGTTGGTATATCGCTATCGATTAGTCATGTGTAACTTGAGATTTGGTGTGAAGGATTTGCTACGACGTATCATTCTACTGCAATCATTCAGACCCAAAGATCACATCTATGTTGTCATATTGCCAACTGAATTATTGCTTTTACTATACACATATATATGACCGTCGCACTTTGCTTATGCAAATATGCCAAATGTGTTAGAAAGAAACAGTATTTTTACTCCATAAGCGGACTCCTCGCCTCTTCTTATGTTTGTGTTGGGTGTTCGTAGAACCCGTCATTTTTTTAATCCTTGATCATGAAGGTTACCATAGCAACACTTTAATTTTGGGTTATGGACTCCCTCCGGAATGAGAACGAGAGAGTAGCTAGGTGGGTGGAAACAAGGTAACTTGGTTGTAGAAGCAAGAAAATTAGGCTCAGAGATTTGATAGAAAGCAGTTGGTCTAGCTCAAGCTGGAAAGGCAGAAAGGGGTGGTCTTGCTAGTGTTTTTCTCAAGCTAGAAATGCAGAGAGTCTTAGGGTGCAAACTCAAAAACTTAGAAAGGTTTAGGGTTGCAGAGGCTCAACTCCAAAATGCAATTTTTCCCACTGTTTCCCTCCACAGGTAGTGTAGCCCAATATTCTCTAAAAATATGGTGTATTTTTCCATATATATATATATATATATACCCTTTAGGCTCTCATTATAACCCCAATATATTATTTTGTGATTCTTCAATTTTTAACCCCCTAATATGAATACACATGATATAATATTGGTTTGTTAGTGATACCCCGTGATTTTTACCATACTTGACATCATCTCATCTATTCTCATGTTGTATATTCCTGCCATCCATGTCGAAAACCTTGGGTTAGCCACATATACCATCCTTATATACCATCCTTCCCATTGGAGTTATCTATCATTTATGTGCTTTGAGGGATATCTGAGACACTTCTTTGTCTGTCATGTGTCCATAGTCCTACTGATGTACACTGTGACATAGATCCACATTGTATTTGTTGGTGGCTATGCTATATATATTGAATCACATGGATCCACTGTGTATGTCTTTGTGGCCATGTTCTATAATTTCATGACATGGATCCACAGTCTATTTTATGGCCGACATGTTCAGTATCTTATTGTGACCGAGCATGGGTATTCCTACCTCATGGATGTTATCAACACATATGAGACTTCAACTCTAGTGTCTTATTATGTGAGTCCTTGGATTTGTCTCCTCACTTATGTTTTAACCTCTAAGCTTTGCCATATTCTATTTCAGCCATCAATTTCTCCTATAACCTCATACATTATGGGGCATCTGTTATTAGCCTATTTTTATCCCTAGGGTTAGTATATTTGAGACGCTATGATGGTTGACCTTTTTCTGGGCATCATACCTTCTTTTTTCGAGTCATGACACCTAGTTACATGGATGAAGGCTTATGTGTGCGACTAGATGCAGCCAAGTTTTCCTTGTTCTTTGCCTTTGACCACGAAATCTTTCTAAAGTTTTTTGGTTCCTAGGAGATCAATTCAACTCATCACCTATTTGAGTTGGTCAGTATTTATGGTCTAGAAGCTTCCATAACTTCTTGTCGTCCTGACTGTCTACATTCATCCTCCTAGGAGCTCTCTTCACCCTATTTATACTAGACAATCTGAGAGGGTGAAGCTAGCTAGACCTACACTTCCAGTTATTGAGCTTGATTATTGGCATCATATTCGTGGAGAGAGAGAGAGTTTTAGATTGATCCCTTGAGGCTTATGCTATTAGAGTTTTTGTTCTTTATGGATATTTTCCTATTGTAGTAGGGAGACTGTTAGATTTTGGAGAGATGACCTAGGTGAAGGTATATTTGTATTTTGATTCTAGATTAATAGAAATATATGTTCCTTCCCTGTATTTACATGGTTGCAACATTGATATATATATTAATTCTATGATTTTTTAAGTTGAAAATCTTCGGATGATGGTCACTTCTCATCCTTGGGCATTCGTGGCTATGTGTAGGTGTTGAGATCAAGTGTAGATGAAGCATATCACTTGAGTGGAGCATGAGGATTCTGCTATGAATTAAAAACCCTTCACTAACTTATGAGGAGACCAAGTGCCTGCTCTTTCCTCTATAGCATATAGAATTGTTTATTTGTTGCATGTATGAGCATTGGGTTGGGATTTGATTGCCTATCCATTGCCCATTTTTCTCTTGTTGTCTGGTGATCCTGTGTGGACAATAGATCACAAAGAAATAGTTCATTGCATGTAAATTTCATTGCAACACAAGATAGCATAATCTTAGACAAGAAATTTTGTATGAATATACAAGAAGCTAGTATTTCAAAGAATTTAGTTTCCTTGCATGGAGTAGTCATCAAATCTTAGACAGCCGAAAATTTCATTGCACCACATCTTGTAATCTTAGAACTAAGATGGCTTAAATACAATAAACATTCAGACTACAATGTAATACAAGCTTGGACCCTCTACCTTTTAAGAAAAAAGGGTTAAATTCTCAAACTCGGATCTTTTAGAATCATGGTAACAATCTTTCAATATTTTTACATGTGAGACTTCTGGATGAATTTGATCTTAAGTCTTAAAAATGGACTCGACCTCTTATTCATTCGTATTAATCTCACTGGACTTAATTTAATTCTATATTCCCATGACTATTTCATCACGGTGGATCTTCATCACTTCAATCTTCATACTTCAACTCTATAACATAACTAAGAAAATTATGAAGCTTTGATCAAATCACAAAGAGTTACATATCAAAAAAAACATGTGAACTGGTTGGACATTTATTAAAGTCATTTAGTCTTCTAGCATTTATCATCATAAAGCTTCCTCAGTTCAGGGTTAAGCTCTAATGATTTTGCATTAATCACAAAAGGCTTACATATTCTGATCGTTTGGGCTTTTCGGAAGATACTCGACCTTTATTAATAGGCCTTTGGACTTTGGCCAATTGAGATTGACTAAGACATAATGCTTTGATCATTTCTCTAGCATAGGATCATGTTGTAAATATAATTCCTGCGGTTCAGTGTATGGAGGCAGATGAAATGATCAGTGTATGGAGGCAGATGAAATGAAGTTTAGAAATAGAAATTTTATCCTCTTCAACATCTGGACTTAGAAAATATAAACTTTGGATCTCAAATGCATGATATTTCTTTTGCAAACAAGTGTCCATTTCATAGTATACTTTTGCCCTACTGTAACATGATCATTTTTCACACTATGCTTATTCTTTTCATTGAATAGATAGACCATGGTTAGGGCACAAAGTACATAGTGCTTTGGTGACAAGACTTGTCCCAGGGAGAATAGACTTAGATCAAATAACTTGATGACTTCTTTTAGGGATGCCTTTTCACCATAGTTTTGATATCATGTTGAATTTTAAGGAATCCTCTATATTGAGAATTACTTCTTATGAATTTAATTAAGTTAATCTATTCCTTGTGTTCTTTCCATCATAAATAAATTATATAGAAGAGATCAATAGTAAAACAAAAATGTCATAAAAATCATAAAGAAACAATCACACAAAAACATAACATTTTACCCTAAGAAAACCATATAAAGGAAAACCCAACAATCCTTTCTTTATATAATCAATTCAACCAGAGACATCAAATTCAATATCATAGTGTTGGAACGACAACATCCCCATTTTATTCTTATTTTTGATAATAAATAAAGAACTTCCATACAAATTTCACCACTTACTGCTTTGTTTTTCTATAGATTTTATACCTTAGATCATTTTTTTTCGTCACCATCAACTTTTCTCTTTTAGCACACCGATATTAAATGACATTAATGATATGATTTCAAAGAGGCGATGTGGCAATTTCAGTTGTCACAGCACCTCACACTTTGCGTTTGATGTTGTTTTTAATGACATTGTAAAGAATACATCGCTCCAGAGTTGGCTTATAAAACACATTTTGATGTGAGCATGACCTGTTGACCTATTTTACAAATCTCGAACATCCCTCCTTTCCAATATTACGTGGCACATCCTTCACGTAACTACCTATTTTGATTCGACATTCGAGAATCATTTCAATACACAGTTTTAAAACTATCGTTCCAGATATATGGCTGTCGAGCATCATTTTAATACACAGGTTTAAAACTATCGTTCCAGATATGTCGCTGTCAATTATATATTGCTGAAACAAACAAACAAAATACTAATTGAGCTTCTGTAATGGCAGACAACATAGAAAATATATACAATGCTTTATCATATCTACTTAAATTGTGCCCACATATTTAATTCATATCGCATTAATTTTAGAATGGATTCGCAGCTATTTCCATGTCTTCATGGCAGGTTTTCAGTGAAATTAATGCCACAGGGAGGGAGAAAAAGCCTATTTAAGCTGTTAATAGGAATATTTTTTTCATTTTAACTACATATGCTTCTCATTTCAACGTTCACTATACAACTGAAATAGTTCAAAAAATTGTTTTCTAAAATGGAGAGGATCTCGAGATCCTCTGTCCACTTGATCAAACCTCTTCAACAGTTTTTCATTCTCATTGGTAATGATGAAAACATCGCTAAATTTGAACCAGAATTATTAAAAGATATCTTGAAGATGCCATCTCGGATTAGTGGGTGCACTGTAATCTATTCATTTGTTTGTTATGAGAGAATTCAAAAGACAGTGTGAACCATAGAAGGACTGAGAGTGTTTGTTATTTAAAGGAAGTCCTTGATTTGTACACTAATATCATTGTTGTTCATGTTTTTCTTAGCCTTCTTTTGAACCAGCAATCGATTTTTTCTTTTAAGTACTAGTTTCCAACATTGCTGTTGGTATTTGGCACCTTCGTGGGATAATGGCAGAGTCGGCAATGCTTATATTGCAAAGCGCATTGATCGCGTCATCCTCTCATCTTCTATCATCGAAGACTGGGGGATGCCCACTTTACAAATTGGTTCTGCCGCGACGTCCGATCACAAGCCCATCTCTCTGGCTTGGCCATGCGTCATGCATAGGAGGGGTTACTCTTTCAAGTTTAATTCAACCCATCTACAGGATCCATCCTTTGATGCCTTCGTCAAGTCTGCCTGGAACCAGATCTCTCTCTCAGAGGACGCCCCCTTCCACACGTTCCGGGAAAAGATGAATATGCTTCGAGGGAAAGTAAAGTCTTGGCAAATCGAGCAGCGGAAAATTGATTCTTGGGAACTAAGCACCATTCAGGAAAGAATCAAACGCATCTCGTCCTCTGTTCCTATCCACGGTCTCACTTTTGACAGGAAGACTCTTCTCTGGTCTCTTGAGAAGAGGAAACAAGCCCTCCTTCTAAAAGAAGAAGCCGCTTGGAGACTGAAGAGCCGACTCCTTTGGCTCAAGAAAGGCGATAGCAATACCAAGTTCTTTCACCGTATTGCCAATGCGCGTCGATCAAGGAACTCAATCTGGAGCTTGAAGGACTCGATGGGTAACACTCTTATTACTCAACATGACATCTCCGCTGCTGCTACCACCTTCTTCAGGAATCAATACAAGCGCCAGAGTAATGACATCTATGACATGCTTTGGGCGGTTAACCACCTCCCCACCATGTTCGATGATGCCGCCAACGATCTTTTCCTCACTCCTATTCTGGAAGGTGAACTTTCTAGCGTCATAAAAGGCTTCAAAAAGGACAAAAGTCCCGGTCCTGACGGCATCCCAATTGAGTTTTTCTCTCATTTTTTTGACATTCTTAAGGATGACCTTCTCAACATGGTCAATGCCACTTGCCAATCTGGAAGCATAAATAGCAATCTGTCGGCTTCCTTCATTGCATTAATCCCAAAGATTGAGAACCCAGCATCCTTTGGGGATTACAGGCCTATCGCCCTTTGCAATGCTCTCTATAAAATTGTCTCTAAAATCATTGCGGAGCGCTTGAAGAAATCCATCAGCTCCTTTATTGCTCCGCAACAGCATGCCTTCTTGAAAGACCGCCTTATTCTCGACGCCGTTGCCCTTGCTCAAGAAGGTATTTTTGCCATTTCCGCAAAAAACATTGATGCGGCTGCTCTCAAGATAGATCTGTCCAAAGCCTTCGACTGTGTCAGTTGGAGCTTCTTGCGAGTTCTTCTTGCCAAAATCGGCCTCTCGCCTCGGGCATGCAGCTGGATTATGGCTTGTGTTGAATCAGTTAACTATGCGGTCATCATCAACGGGACTCCTTCCTCCTTCTTCCAGGCGGAACGAGGTCTTCGCCAGGGCTGCCCACTGTCCCCCCTTCTTTTTATTTTAGTCATGAATTCCCTCAGCTCGCACATCAATCTTGCTGTCTCTCAGGGGAGGTGCAAACCAGTTAAGATTTGTAAGGATGTCTCTCTATCCCATAATTTTTTTGTGGATGACATCCTCATTTTTGCTATGTTATGCAAGGCATCGTGGGCATGTTTATATATCATCTTTCAGAAGTTCCATGCGGCCACAGGCCTCTTCATCAACAGTGGCAAGTCCATGTTATTTCATAACAATTCCAACCTGGCCAATGCCCTATGGGTTGCGAATCGCTTTGGCATCAACCTTGCTCTTTTCTCTGAAGGCCTTCCATATCTCGGGTTCAAGCTTAGAATCAAAAACAACAAATTCTCTGATTGGTTATGGCTCATAGACAGATTCTACAGTAAAATATCTAAATGGGAGCATAGACTTTTGTCTCTAGCTGGACGTTTTGTTCTCGTTCAAGCGGTTCTCTCGCAATTATCAGTATACTGGGGCCATCTCTTTGTTCTTCCTGCAAAAGTCCACAAAGCAATCCAGTCTCTTGCTGCCAACTACCTGTGGGGAGGACACTCCCATCAATCAAAGCTTCATCTTGCAAGGATGGATCTCATCACCACTCCTAAAAAGATTGGCGGGTGGGGCCTTATCAACATGAAGCGTTTTGGCAATGCTCTCATCGTCAAATCTATGCACAGGGCAATATTTGGGAACAGCCCATGGTCTTCTCTTATCAAGCAGAAATATTTAAAGGGGCGCCCTCTAGATTACTGGCTCAGGAAAGATTCACTTGGGATCTGTTTTGGATCTCCCATCTGGTGCTGCTTTCGAAAACAACAGCGCTTCTTCTTCAGCATTCTCAAATGGTGCTTCTACTCTGGATCATCCATTTTCATTTCTTTCGACCCCACTCTCTACAATTTGGAATCTCACATCTCCCCGACTCTCCTCATTTTTCTTCACAGCAGGGGTATCTTCACTTGGTCCATGCTCATTGACTCGTGGTCCTCCCTATCGCCCATTTGGAAAACCAATCAACAACTACACATTCCTCCACCTCTTCGCTGCCTTTGGACCTCCGCCACCCTCCACTTCTCTCAGCTGAATATCCTTCAGATGGGGACTCATGATTCCCTTATTTGCTCGACAGACTCCTCCTCTCGCCCCATCTCTGTCAAGCGCCTTTACTCAGCCCTCACCTCCTCCTCCCCGCCTCCTCCCTCCCCCTTCCCTCTTAAGCTCTGGAAAGCTTCTTGTCCTCTTAAATCCATTTTGTTTGCCTGGCTTCTCTTTCACAACAGGAATCTTGTATGGGACGTTCTTCAAACAAAAGGATGGCAAGGTCCAAGTCGATGCTGCTTTTGCCTTACCCATTCGGAATCTAACATCCACTTGTTTTTCCACTGTTCGGTTACCTCTGCCTTATGGACCGATCTTTCATCTTGCTTTGGCTTTCCTATCACTCCTTTTTCCTCGGTCATGGAGGCCTTCACTTGGTGGTCGTCTCAGCGGCCCTTCTGGCTCGCTATCTTCCTCAACACGATCTGGCATATTTGGAATTGGCGTTGCGGCCATATTTTTCAGGACTTAACTGTCCCTCCTGCTATCATTATCTCCAAGATCATTGGTAGCCTGCCTTCGGAATGATCTTCTGATGCGCGTTGATACACAGCATTCCCTTCAGGGGACTCATCCGCTGCTGCCCTTTTCGTTTCTCTATGACGCTTTAAGCCCTTTTTGATGTATTGATGCACCAGCTCCTTTCTCATTCTCATGCACTGGATGTATCGGGTTTTCCTTGGTCTCCTACTAAGGATTGTGATTCATGCAGAATCATCGACAGATATAACAATTTTCATCCTTTTTTGTAATCTAACTGATTATATGATCTCAATATAACATATTCAGATTTTTTTCTTCTGAAAAAAAAAATATTACTTCAATTTTATAAAATTGATCCAATTTCCTCATGCTTGGTTACAAATGATCCTTACCTATCGCTACAGATTAGTCATATGTAACTTGTGATTTAGTGTGTAGGATTTGCTATAGTGTATCATTTTATTTCAATCATTCATTCATACCCAAAGATCACATGTGTGTTGTCATATTGGGAACTGAATTATTTCTTTTACTATATATGATCTTAGCCATTGTTTATGAAAATACGTCAAATGTGTTAGAAAAATGATTGAGAGCGGGGTGAATCAATATTTTTAATTTATTGTAACTTTCAATTTCACATTTAGAATTTTGTGTGCTACTGTTATTCATGAAACCCACGTGTGTACATGATTTTATTGAATGCAAATAATGTATATCTAGATTACTTGATTTTCATAACTTCCATAAGATGTTCAACTTAACAATTGCATTATTAGTTCTTTAGTCATTTATTATGCAGTTGATCCAACTTAAACAAGAACTAAACAAATTATAGATATACCATAAATACAGAGATGTAGCAGAAACAACACTTCATTTCATTAATATCAGAATATTGAAATATGCTTACAAACAGAATGGAAATAAACTAGCTCTCGTGATGGTAGGTTATCTCTGAGAAGACATGTGGTGACTACATGTCTCTGAAATGTGTTACAATGAAAGTCAAGAGCATATTTATTGTTGAACAACAAGGGAAAACACTAAACAACCAAAACCCTAACCCCAAGAGATGGAACTCCAAGAGTTTGTAGGCCTAGTTGGGGTTAGTTGGGCAACCAACTTCCCGGGGTCGTAACTTGGTCATATTATCTCTGTTTGGCGCGTACAATAACTTGTTGGAAAGTTCTCTCTGAGTACTACACGATTTGTGACAAACCCTTGCTTATAGCAATGTGCCTATTGCGGACCTCAAAAAAATGTCGCTTAGGGGGTCAAAACTGCTTCGAAAGTTTAGGACCTCACAAACTGCTAAAAATAGTAAATGCTGAAATAAAAAAGGAAAAGGATGAAAATGACTGGAGGTGCCACCAATATCCACCTGGATCAGTGCTCTCTACTTAGCAAGAAATGGTCCCCATTGTGTGCAAAGCCTCCATGAGGTGAGGAAATTTCTGTTGAACCTGATCCTTGGTGAACCACTTTCCCTAGTGAAGGAGTTAACCTGCTTTGAAAACTCGATATAGCTGGATCCTCTGTTGGCGAGTGTTCTTGACCTGTGTATCCATGATCTGATCAGTTATGGTTTGTTCCATGCAGTCTGGGTACAACTCCGTTGGTGTGAGTTGTTCTGAAATGTCGCATGTGTCGAGCAATGGTGGAAAGTATGGCCGAAGATGGTCTACATTAAACACTTGGTGTAGACCAAGGAATGGTGGAATGCTAAGCTTAAAGGCATTGTCTCCCACAGCCTTGGTGATGGTGTGTGGCCCATATCAGAGTGAGTGAAGCTTGCGGTGGGGTCCAATGAGGCACTCCTTTTGAAAATGTAGCGAAACTTTGTCGCCCACCTGGAACTTGTACGGAACCCTATGTTGATCATGGTGTTGCTTTTACTTAGCATTGGTTGTGTCCAATATATCACAGACCTACTAGTGGATGTGTTTAATGTGCTCGATGAAGCTATTAGTTGTGTCAGCTTCAAACTAGACGTGAGTCGAATCTTCTTAAGTAGGTGCAAATCGTATGACCACATCGATGGGACATAATGGCTAAAATCCTAGCCCCACCTGAAAGGGGCTATGGAGAGCTCTGTTGTCTATGTGATGGACATAGGGGAGGCTTTCATCCCATGTGCGTGGATGCTTTGAGTTGTACATGCGTAAAATGTGTATGATCATCCTATTGACGACCTCTGGTTGGTGATCAATTTGGGGATGGAAAGTCGTGAACTTAGTAAGTTTGGTATCCAGAAGTGACCTGAGACTTGAAAAAATGTACTCAGGAATATGTTGTTCTGATCTAAGACAATGGACTATAGGATCCCAAAGTGTACCCACACTCGCTCAAAGAAGATTTTAGCATTGGCATTTTTTGTGATACTCTTCTTGCAACACGCCATAATGGCCATCTTAGAGAATCTGTCGACGACCATGAAAACACAGTCATTGTCGGGCTTAGAAGAAGGAAGGCCTGACATGTAATCCATGGAGATGGATTCCCAAGGTCGACTAGGAGTAGGAAGAGGAGTATATAGGCCTTTCTTCTTGATGGTTGGTTTGGCAATGGAACAAGTAGTGAAGGATTTAATGTACCTCCCAACATCTTGACGAAGGTTCGAACAATAAAAATACTTCTCTAGTACTACCACTATTTTCTCTACCCCAAAATTTCCAGTGACCCAATTGTAGTGCGCCTCCCAAATAATCTTGGCACGCTCACTTGAAGGAACACAGATGTGTCCCAGGTGGCATAACAGTGCATCCCAGAGGTGAAAATTTGGAACTTGCTTACCTTCTAGGAGTGTCTGGTACGTGTTGCCAAATTCTGGATCACTCATGTAAAGATGTGGCCACCCCAAAGTCTCGTGCTGAGAAGAGTCGAGCACAATGATCAATGCCATCACTAATGGTCAGTTGAGGCATTCTGCAGCATTACTGGTTCTGTCCTTCTTATACTTAATTTTCAAATGGAATCGTTGCAGGTATGTGGACCATTTCTGATGGCGATTGTTCTACAACTTCCCTTGTGTCTGTATGAACTACAGGGGTCGGTGGTCTGTGTGGATGACTGTTTCCTTCCCTGGAATGTTATGATTGCATTGACGGCATGCCTGCACAATGGAATATGTTTATTTTTCGTAAGTGGGATACTTACGAATTGTGTCTGAAAGTGTCTCACTATGGTAAGCCACTGGATGCCCCTATTGAGTAAGAACTGTACCAATAGCGTAGTCGGAGGTGTCTGCCTCAATCTCAAATGGTTGTTGTAGGTCTAGTAATGTGAGTACTAGCACAGATTAGAGGTGATGCTTCAACTCGTCAAATGCATTATGTTGGGTTTCAGACCAAAAAAATGCTTTTGCTCCACCCTTGGTGACTTAGCTTAAAGGCCAAGTGATATGAGAGAACCCCAACACAAACCTACGGTAGAAATTGGAAAGATCTAGAAAGTTGTGGAGCTCTGTTAGAGTGGTTAGAGTTGGCCAATCCCGAATGACTTGTATCTTGGCTATGTCCACATGCACACCCTTCTCATCAATGGTGTACCCAAGATATTGAACTTGGGTCATGCCAAAAGTGCATTTCTCCAAATTGGCACACAACTTGTGTTTTTGTAGGGTTTGAAGGACTTCTCGAATATGGTGGAGGTGGTCTACCTAACTCTAGTTGAAGATCAAGATGTCATATAAATACACCACCACGAATGCATTGGTTAAGGGTTGCAAGGTGGCATCCATCAATCTCATGAAGGTTGTGGGAGCATTCGTCAAGCCGAAAGGCATGACCAACCATTCGAAAAGGCCCTCCTTGGATTTGAAGGCAGTCTCCCACATATCAGAGGGTTCGATAGGAACCTAGTGATAATCAGACTTTAAATAAATCTTGCTGGAAATATTTCCCCCCTTGAGCTGGTCCAGAAGGTCGTCAATTCATGGGATTGGGTACCTATTCCAAACAACGATATTGTTCAACACTCAATAGTCGATACAAAGTCTCCAAGTCCCATCCTTCTTCTATACCAATACAATCGGGCTCCCACAGGGTGATGAGCTTGAGATGATGTTCCCTTTCTGTAACAACTCCTGAATCTTCCTCTTGATCTCATCGTTCTCCAGAACAGAACATTGATAGATCGGTCCATTGGGTAGCAGTGCACCCAGGGTCATATCGATGGAGTGCTTGACCTGACAATGCAGAGTTACCCCTGTAGGTGAGGCAAAAATGTCCCTCTACTCCTCCATGACCTTTTCCATCTAATGCTACTGTGTGGAGGAGACCTGTCTAGAAGTCATGGCCACAACCTTCTTCTTTCCCTAAGGGTGAATCATAAGGAAAACAAATTTCCTGATCTGGGAAATGATCTTATTGCATTTCTTTGCAGTGATCAAAGAGATGGTGGTAGACAGGGCTACCTCTGGTATCCTGTACAACTTATTTCTCAAAGTAATAATCACAAAGCGAGGTCTAGACTCATATATAGCATGTCGCTTCCACAAGTATGGTTGTCCTAATAATACATCACAAACTTCAAGATGAGCAACACCACATAGTACCTCATTTGTGAAGGGCTTGATGCTATAGGGAAGGAAACACTACTGGTTGATGCGGAGATCTTGTCCTTGATGAGGCCACCCGATAGTGTACAATTGTGGATGTGTTGTCATCGATAAGCCCAATTGCTTCACGACCTTTGCTGAAATTAGGTTCTTTTGGCTACCATTGTCGAAAATGAACTGCAGTGGAGAACCCTTCACCCACATCTATGAGTGGAAGAGGCGTTCCCACTCCTCTAGATCTTCAGGCTCATTATTCTGGATCTTGGTGGTGGCCATGGTGGCATTGGGCTTTGTGTCAATGATCTTCTTCCCTTTGTCATTCCCCTTGTTGGGTTCTGACTCAGAGTCAAAACATGCGTCTGATTCAGAAGCCTTTAGCTCAACCACCAATGACTGCCTGGCCAGACACTCACTTGTATTGTGAGTGGAGCTCTTATGCAACTCACACCATTTTCCTGTGTCCTTCTTTGTCTTTGGGGTGTTTTTCTTTGCTTGCGGCTTCGGCAGGTTGTCTTGGGTCACCCTGCCTTGGCTTTGGCCTTTTCTCTATGGTTTGGGGGTGCCTTTTCCTTGCATAGGATTCATAGATCCAAAGTCTCACTTCTTTTGTTTAAAATTATGCTCAATATTGATAGCTTATCAATATGTCATGCTGAGTGAGGAGATGTCCAAGAAATCCATCTCGTCTTGGATGTACTTGTGTAGGTAGCCGCAATACTTGAGTACCAAATTCCGCTCAGAATCCTTGATACCTAATTTTGTGCGGAGGGTATGGAAAACATTTGTGAACTCTAGCACATCTTGGTTCCTTCCCTACCATAGCGTGTTCCACTTTATGTATTTATCTTCATAGCTCCCGATAGGGTAATATTGTTCCTTGATGGCATCTCGTAAAGAATCCCAAGTGGGTGTGGCTAAAAATAATGAGGATTCCCTCTCGTCCTTTTGTTCACAATAGGTTTCTCACTAGTCCTTGATGTGTGGGGCGACTTTGAGAAGTGAAAAAGTAATATTTTCTTGACTGTAAAAGTCATGAACTGAAAAATATCCTTCCAACAGATTCAACCATTTATCTATGGCATCTGCATCAATTTGGCCCTCAAATATGGGAATGTCAAAGTTAACTTGTACCTTAAAAGGAGTGGTGCCTCGAGAGTGTCTGCGGGATGAAGACAAGTCACGTGTGGGTAGCCGTTGAAGGATCTGGGTAAAGTTATCCATCATCGCGTTCCTCTATTGCATGTGGTCTTCCTCGAGCAATATTTTCATTAGCCCGACATGTAATCCATGGAGATGGATTCCCAAAAGCTGACTAGGAGTAGGCAGAGGAGTATATAGGCCTTTCTTATTTATTGTCGGTTTGGAAATGGCACAGGAAATATAGGATCTAATGTACTTCCCAACATCATGTCGAAGGTTTGGCCAATAAAAATACTTCTACAACACTACCATTGTTTTTCTCTACTCTGAAATGTACAACAACCCAACTATACTATGCCTCCCAAAGAATCTTGGCATGCTCGCTTGAAGGAACATAGATGTGTCCCAGGTAGCATAACAGTGTTTCCTAGAGGTGAAAGGTTGGAACTTGCTTTCCTTCCAGGAGAATTTGGTACATGTTTCCAAATTTTGGATCGCTCTAGTAAAGATGCGACCACCCAAAAGTATCGTGTCCAAAAGAGTCAACCACAGTCGTGAGTGCCATAATCAGTGGTCAGCTGAGACAATATACAACATTATTGGTGTTTCCCTTCTTGTACTTGATGTTCAAATGGAAATATTGCAGATATGTGGACCACTTATGATGGTGATTGTTCTACAACTTTCCTTATGTCTGTATGAACTACAGGGGTTGGTGGTCTGTGTGGATGACCATTTTCTTCTCCATAATGTAATTCTTCCATTGTCAGCAGCCCTCCACAATGGAATACATATCTTTGTCATAAGTGGGATACTTTTGAACTGTATCTAAAAGTGTCTCACTGTGATATGCCACCGGATTCCCCTGTTAAGTAAGAACTGCCCTGATAGCATAGTTAGAGGCATATTTCTCAATCTCCAAAGGTTGTTGTGAGTCTGGTAATGTGAGCACTAGTGTAGAGAAAAGGCAATTCTTAAACTTCGTAAATGCCTTCTGTTAGGATTCAGACTAGAAGAAGTTTTTTTTTGCTCCGCCATTAGTGACTTGACTTAAAGGAAAAGTGATATGAGAGAATCCAAACATGAACCTGTGGTAGATATTGGTAAGACCCAGAAAGTTGCGTAACTCTGTTAGAGTTTTTTGGGGTGGCTAATCTCAAATAGATTGTATCTTGGTTGGTTCCACTTGCACACCCCTCACATCAATGATGCACCTTGGATATTGAACTTGAGTCATACCAAAGTACATTTCTCCAAATTGGCACACAACTTGTGTTGTCGCAGGGTTTGGAGGACCTGTCGAATATGGTGTAGGTGCTCTTCCCAACTCTGGCTGAAGATTAGGATGTCATCCAAGGACACTATCATGAATGAGTTGGTGAAGGGCCACAAGGTGTTGTCCATTAATCTCATGAAGGTTGCGAGGGAATTCATCAACCTAAATGGCATGATCATCCATTTGAAAATTCCCTCGTTGTATTTGAAGGTAGTCTTCCACACATTGGAGGGTTTCATTGCCACCTGGTGATAAGATGACTTCAAATCAATCTTGCTAAAATATTTGGCTCCCTTGAGCTAGTCTAGAAGGTCATCAATCCATGAGACTGGATACTTATTTTGGACAGTGATCTTATTCAGTGCTCGATATTCAATACATAGTCTCCAGGTGTCATCTTTCTTCTGTACCAACATGACCGGGCTCCCACAGGGTGATGAACTTGGCCTGATGTTCCATTTCTACAACATCTCTTGAATCAGCCTCTTAATTTCATCGTTCTCCAGAACATAGTGTTGGTAGATCAACTAGTTGAGTAGCAACATGCCCAGGGTTAGATTCAATGGAGTGCTTGACCTAACATTATAGGGGTACCCCTATGGGTGAGGTGAAGATGTCCCTGTGCTCCTCCATGACCTTGTATATTTGTTGCTTCCATGTAGAGGAGGCCTGTCTAGAGGTTGTAGATATGGCCACATTCTTCTTCTTTCCCTCAGGGTGAATCATAAGGAATAATATTTTCTCAGCCTAGGAAATGATCTTAATGCATTTCTTCGTAGAGATCAAAGAGATGGAAGTAGACGGTGCTACCTGTGGTATCCTATATAACTTATTTCCAAAATAAATAATAAAAGTGCGAGGCCTAGACTCATACACAACATGACGCTTCCACAAGTATGGTTGGCCTAATAATACATCACAAACTTCAAGAGGAGCAACATCACATAGTACCTCATATGTGAAGGGCTTGATACTATACTGAAGGTGGTACTGCTGACTGATGCAGAGATATCTTCCTTGGTGAAGCCACCCAATAGTGTATGGTTGCAGGTGTGGTGTGTTCGATAGGCCCAACCACTTAAGAACCTATACTAAAATGAGGTTATTTTTCCTTTTGATGTCAACAATGAATTGTAGTGGAGAACCCTTCACCCACAGCTATGGGTGGAAGAGTCGCTCCTCCTCCTCTAAATCTTCATGCTCAATCTTCTGGATCTTGGTGGTGGAAATATTGACACTGGGCTCTGCATCAATAATCTACTTCCCTGTGTCATTCCCCTTCTCGAGTTATGACTTAGATTCGGAACATGCATCTGATTCGAAAGCCTTATCCTCGACCACCAATGACTTCTTATTTTGACACTCACTTGTGTTGTGATTGGTGCTCTTACGGAACTCACACCATTTCCCTGTTTCCTTATTTGTCTTCATAGTTTTGTTCTTTGGTTGCAGATTTGACGGGTTGTCTTGGTTCACCTCGTCTTGTCTTTGTCCTTTGTTCTACATTTTTGGGGGTGCCTTTCCCTTGCTTTGGATTTTAAAATCCAAAGTCTCACTTCTTTTGTTTAAATGTCTACCTAATCTTGATAGTGTATCGATAGGTGGCGCTAAGCGAGCAGATCTCTAGGAACTCCATATCATCAGGGATGTACTTGTGTAGACAGTTGCAGCACTTGAGTACAAAATGGTGCTCAAAATCCTTAATACCTAACTTCGTGTGAAGGGTATGAAAAATATTTGTGAACTCCGAAATGGCTTGGTCCCTTCTGTGCTGCAGCATGGTCCATTTTATGTATTTATCTTCATATCTCTCAACAGGATAATATTGTTCCTTGATGGCATCCGGAAAATAATGCCAAGTGGGTGCCGCTAAAAATAGTGAGGGTTCCCTCTTGTCCTTCTGTTCATAGTAGGTTTCCCACCAGTCCTTGATATGGGGGGTGACTTTGAAGAGTGCAAAATTAATATTTTGTCGATTGGAAAAGTCATGAATCGAAAATATCCTTCCAATAGATTTAACCATTTATCTACAACATCTACATCTATCTAGCCTTCAAATATTGGAATTTCAAAGTTGACTTCTACCTTAAAGGGAGTGGTGCCTCCAAAGTGGTTGTTGGATGAAGATGTGTTGCCTATGGGTAGTCATCAAAGGATTTGGGAAAATTCATTCATCATCACATTCCTCTATCGCTTAAGGGATTCCTCGAGAAATATTTTGAAAGGAACTCCTACTCCCTCGTATTTATTTTCTTCCACCATGGGATGTTGTTGAGGTTTGCGAGGTTGGTCTTGCAAGGCTTCAACCAGTTTAAGCCCTAACTCCTTATACCCTGACCTCGGTCGGGACATACAAAGAGAAATAGAGAAAGAGAAGATCGCTCTGATACCACTGATCCAAAATTATGTAGGAATGCAATTGAATATAAATATAAATATAAAAACAAAGATGTAGCAAAAATAAATCTTCATTTCATTAATACCAAAGAACTCAAATATGATTACAAGCATAATGGAAATAATCTAGCTCAGGGCAATGGTAGCTTATCTCTAAGAAGAGATGTGGCAACTACATGTCTCTGAATTGTGTTACACTAAGGCTCAAGGGCCTTTTTATTATTGAGCAATAAGGGAAACCCTAAGCAACCAAAACCCTAACCCTAGGAGATGGAACACCAAGATTTTGTGGGCCTCGTTGGGGTTAGTTGGGCAACCAACTTCCGAGGGTCATAACTTGGTCATATGATCTATGTTTGGCACGTACTATACCTCATTGGAAATATCTATCTGATTACTATAGTATTTGCGATAGGCCCTTCCCTTCAATTATGGGCCTACTGCGAACCTAAAAAAAACGCCATTTAGGGGGTCAAAACAGCTTCAGAAGTTCACGACCCAAAAAAATGCTAAAAATAGTAAATGCTACTATAATCAAGGAAATTGATGAAACTGATTAGAGGTCTAGGTGGAATAGGTGGGTGGCCACAACTATCCACCTGGATAATTTGGAGAAAATAGCAGCCACTTTTTCTTTTGGAGGTATATATTCTAACTTGATTTTCTACTCAAGAACTTTCTCTCTAAGAAAATGGTATTTCATTGGAATTTGTTAAGTTTTTGAGTGCATGAGAGGGTTTTAATAGATACTTATGGCACTTGTGTTTTCACAAATAATAGGTACAGGTTGAGGACAAGTGACTTGAATGTATTTTAATTTTTAGATCATCCATAGTAGTTGAGTGCACCAAGTAACAGTCGCAACATATTCTAATTCAACAGTTGATAAAGCAATAAAACTTTATTTCTGACTGAACCAAGAAACTAAGTGTGGTCCCAAAATAAAATGCTCCTCCACTAGTACTTTTGTGGTCATCAAAACTTCCTCCCCAATTTGCATCTTTATAAGCATGAAGTGAAAAATGTGTGTTTTTTGGATACCATAGTCCAAGATCTTGAGTGCCCTGCAGATACTTGAATATATTTTTTACTGCTTTAAGATGTGTTTCTTTAGGATTTTCTTGGAATCATCCAACTATGCCAATTTCATGCATAATGTCTGGTCTTGTACATGTAATATAAAGTAAGTTTCAAATCATAGACTTGTACTCAGATTGATTAACATTTAGAGATTCTTCTTCTTGGTTGAGGCTACATCTTGTTACCATAGGCGTGCATACTAGTTTTCAATATTATAAGCCATATTTCTGCATAATATACTTAAGAAATTTGGTTTTTGAAATAAATATATCATTCTTAGTTTATTGTACCTGTAAACCAATAAAAAATGTTAGCTCACCAAGTAAAGACATCTCAAATTCCTATTGCATGTATGAAACAAACCCTTGGCTCATTGTGTCAACATTGCTTCCGAATATGATGTCATCAACATAAACCTCAACTATCAATAGTTTATCTTTGTCTTCTTTTATATACAAATTAATATCTTCAGACCCTTTCGTGAATCCCTGTTGTTGTAGATACATGTCAAGACGATAATACCAAGCTCTAGGAGTCTATTTTGATCCATATAATGTCTTCTTAAGTTTGCAAACAAGATTTTTATCATTGCCAATTATGAAATATTCAGGTTGTGAAATATAAACTTCTTCTTCTAAGTATCCATTTAGAAATGCATATTTAACATCCATTTGATATACTTTAAAATTACAAAAATTGGTAAATGCAAGGAACATTCTAATGGCTTCAAGTCGAGTTACAGGTGCAAATGTTTCTTCAAAGCCAATTCCTTCTTGTTGAGCATAACCCTCGCATACAAGTCTTTATTTATTCATAACTACTTCTCCATTTTCATTCAACTTGTTTTTAGAAACCGATTTGGTCCCAATTACATTTTTATTATGAGGTCTTAGAAAAAGTTCCCATATGTGATTCTTTTATATTTGGTTAATTTCTTTTTGCGTAAACTTAACCCAACATTCAAATTTTATTGATTGATCCACATTTTGCAGTTCAATAGTGGATAATAAAGATAAGTGACTCGATGATCCAACAAATTTTCTTCTAGTTTGTAATCCTACCTCTTTATCACCCAAAATTTGAGTTTCAGGATGATTTTTATGTACATACCTTCATGGAGTCTTTGCTGGCATGTTTACATTTTCATTTTCTTCCTCTGATGCTTCTCTTTCTTCTTCACCTATAATTTCTTGGATTTTGGTTGGAAGTTTTTCATCATTTAATTGTATTTCCCTTTTGATATCAGCAAATCATTCATCAACAACAACATCTACACCTTTGAATATCATTTGAAGCCTTTTATTATAACATCTGTATCATTTGCTTCTGGAAGAGTATCCTAGAAGGATTCCTTCATTTTCTCTAGGTTTAAATTTTCCAATATTATCATCATTTATTTTTATAAAACATTTACTTCCAAAGATTTTGAAATGTTTGATAGATGTGGGTTTTACATACCAGAGTTCACAAGGAGTTTTTTCATTATTGACTCGAACATGGGCCTTGTTGAGAATATCAATAGTTATTTGAACTTCTTCTCCCCAATAGGTGATGGGTAATTTGGACTCAACAAGCATAACACGTTCTATTTGTATAACTATGCTATTCATATTTTTAATACTCCATTTTGTTGAGGAGTTTTAGTTATGGAGAATTATCTTTTGATGCCATGTTGTTCACAAAAATTGAATAATTCATCTTACATAAACTCCCCTCCTCTATCAGATCTAAGACATTTTACTTTCAATTTGAATTCATTTTCTACCATAGCCTTGAATATTTTGAACTTTTCAAAGGCTTCATCTTTAAATTTTAGTAAACTAACCCAACACATCCTAGTAAAATCATCAATTAGTACCATGACGTATTGTTCAAACCGAGGACACTTATTTCTCATAAGTCCATATAGATATGTATGTATTAGTTCAAGAGGTTTACTTGAATTGCATTCTTTGGATTTGAACTGAACTCTTGATTTCTTACCAAATTGGCATGATTTACATATGTTATTATCAGGTGGTATGATGTTTGGAATATCATGAATTGCCCCCTTCTTGCTTGATTTATATAGCTGAGAAAAACTGAGATGTCAAAGTATTTTATGCCATATCCAACTTATCTATTTATGCTTAAGAAGCATTGTTCATTACTTCCTTCAAGAATGTACACATTGTCAGGTTTGGTTCCTTTGATTATTGCCTTACCTGTTTCCAATTCTTTGACTAAGAAATTTTAGATATGAAAACAACCTCGTGCCCTTGGTCACACATTTGACTGACACTCAACAAATTGTGTTCTAATCCATCAACAAATAATACATTCTGAGCTTTGGTTTTCTTATTTAGAATCACAAATCCTTTTCCTTTAATAGTAGTTGGTGAATTGTTACCAAAATATACATTATTTTCTTTCATAATTTCATCAAATAAAACAAAAGTATCTTTGTCACCTATCATATGTTTGGAGCACCCACTATCAATGTACCATATATTCTCTTGTTCTCTTGCACATAGTGCTAAACCACATTTTTCAGAGGAAGTGCTCTTCCTTTTCCAAATTTTGGGAGGTTGTGACTTTTTCTCATGATGATGAGATGGAATCATCCTACTTCTACATTCAATTTCTTCATGTCCAAATTTAAAGAAAATATTACATTCAACTTCATTTTGAAGAGGAGTGAAAATATTATAGGAAGAATTCTTTGGCTTGTTCATATTATGTTGATTTCTAGCTTCTCTAGTCATGATAGTTTTGTAAGCAACACAATGAATTGTCTTATGACCAAATTTATGGCAGGTAAAGCATTGACCATTGAAGCAAGAATTCCTGGGAGAGAAATAGCTTCTCAGATAGCTTGGACTTTGATCATGAAAAGAAGATCCTTTTTGTTTTTTTTCTTGCCTGAGTATACCTTGATCCTTCCTCCTTTTGTTGAGTTTTGCTACCTTGATAGTTTCTTCCCTTTACAACATTAGTGTAACTCTTAGTACCTATTTCAGAACACTTCATAGATCCATATTCTTCATAATTTTTATTTGCATTATAACCATGACCCATTTTTATTAATGGAGAGCATTGAAACTTAATAATTTCATCTAAGGTTTCGGAACCTTTTGCAGATCTTAGATTTAGATTCAACTGTGACTTTGTTTTCTCAATCTCTTTCCTTAGTCCCACTACTTCAAGTTCTATATTTTCACAACATTTTTCCCTTTCTTGGACTTGTTCCCTTAAGGATTATTTTTCTAATTTAGCCTCTTCTATACAAATTTTTAGCTGGGTTATTTCTTCAACTAAGTTATTCTCCTTATACATATTGATTTCCTTTTCTTGATTCTTGTTCACAATCTAGAGTCTATCAATTTCTTGTAGAGAATCCATTAGATCATCACAATCATCATATTTTTCCACAAATTTATCTTTAGAGGCCATAATTAATTTATATTCTTGATTTGAAACTTCACTATCTGAAGAATATTTACTATAAGAACTTTCCTTCTCAGTGACATTTTCTTCCTTATCATGATTCTCTTTACTAGAATAATATTCATAGAAAATCTTACCTTTTAGATATTGATATCCTCCTTCAATAGCTCCCCATACATCTACTCCTATTATTCCTTCCATATTCCTCCCTTTCATATATCTCCCTTTAAGCTATCAAGCTACTTTTGAGGGACTTGCTTTGATTACAATTGTTAGGAAAAATACTGAGAGTGGAAGGCGTAAATTAGTATTTTTAATTCACTGTAACGTCCAATTTCACATTAAGAATTATCTATCCTATTTTTATTCATGCACCCACATGTCTATGTGACTATAGTGAATGCAAATCACATATATCAATATTACTTAATTTTCATAATTTCCTTCAAATGTTAAACTTAATCATTGCATTATTATTTCTTTATTCATTTATTATGCAGTATCCATGAGTAGTAAAGAGCAGATAAATCATCAACACATAAGAAACACATCAACACATATAGGCACTAGGATTTTAGGTGGAAACCCAAAGTGGGAGAAAACCATTGTTTTTGTCATCTATGTCTTCTTATTTTATTATAAATAAAATATTCATTACATATTGTACTGGCGCAAACTCTTACCAGCATGAAGACACCCACCTGGAGGAGGCTACAACCTCCACTCATTCTCTAGTACCCACTATAAGGGTGATACAACTTCCTAGTCTTGTTTACTGTCTCCTACCTAAACGGAGATCCTATCCCTCACTAAAGGTTGGAACCCTCAGCACCTTATGGAAAATGTTTCATAATATTTTATACTGGATCCACCTATCTCAGATACACATCAAAACCTGTAGGCCACCTTTCATAATATTTTTCAAACTGGACCCACTCCAATAAAAAGCTCAAAAAAATAGACAAAACTAAATATTGAATCACAAAATTTGAATCACTGAAGCATTGTAAACCAAATCAATCAATGAAACATCAAGTCACTAAATATTAAAGAAAACCAATCACTAAACTGAATCTCAACCAACAACTGCAACTAGATCGAATCAATGCACAACCAATCCACAACATATATAAGAAATCATTGACAGACAATATAAAATACAACAAAACTCATCAAATTTCATCATCAAGTAGAAATTCAAACCCTGATCAAATTTAACACGCAATATATACGTGATTGTTATTGAGTAGCCCTATGTATATACACACTTATCATGTGCTAAACCCATGTATATATGTCAACGTATTGAATTCATTATCACAAAAATTATATGCAAAAATAGTGAACCATATTCGTGTATGTATGCGACAATACTAAAGAAAACCTACGTACAAAACTTAAACTACTGAATCAAATATTCACTGCAAATCACAAAATATTTCAAACCCAAATATCCATACACATACTATTAAAGTCACACATCATTACAAATACATTCGGATCATACCATCATTATAACCACAATTCTACCAGTGTTAGCTATATAAACGTGAACATATCAAGCAAGCATATTCATAAACTTTTAGATATTCTAGATCTAAACCTTCTCCTTCCTTTTCTATGCAACTAGCTCACAAAAAGATAGATCAACGACTTAAAAATTATCCTCTTCGTGGGGGAAAACTCCTTTACATTACATAAATGAAAAATTCTTGGATGATTCAAATTACAAGACCTCCTTTCTATATATTGGAGTCTAAGTGGTCACAATATAATCAGATCCTACATAACAATAATAATGTAAGAGCACAACAATAAAAATAATCGGCTTCTATGGAGCATATTATCACTCAAGTTGTTCCCCAAAAGTTGTAGAAAAGGGAATACGGCCAAGGTAACCACAGAACAATCTTTTAGATGCAAGTTCTAGCCAATTTGCATCCAGAGAGCGCTCTCTCTTTATGATTTAGCTTTGTTTTGAGGTATATTAGGCTAGTTATGAAGTACAAGGGTTTGTTTGGTTTTTGGATGGTGATTTTCAATAGAACAGGGGTGTAAAGCTGGGAATTTCAGTCCATTGGGCTAATGGAGTCTATGAGGATGAACTATTGGATATGGTTTCTTTGACAGAGGGTGGTACTACAAAGCAAGGTAATCAAGAATGGTACAATTTATCAGCTGCATTCAGGTGGGATGGAGTCATTGGGTGAAGGGCAGTTAAGAATCCTTCATCATGTTAACAGAGGGAAAGTGGGTGATTATTTCTAGGGAGCAGTTAAGAATTCCTTAGCTATATTCAAGATGTAAGAACCAGGGGAAATAGGAGCAATTAAGAATTCCTGCTTATGCTAATTCTGAAGAAAACATTAATAATAACAGAGATTGAACTCAGAGTGCTTGCAAACAAATTCTGAGTTATTCTTTTTCCCTATTATTCATATAATGAAACATAGATGATATATGAAACGTAGAAACTGTAAAACATAAGTAAGAGAGACTTATTGATCCATAAAATTATTTAGAAATTTTGTAACATAGTCCTCTGATATCAATTCCATATCCAGAGAGTCCATCGACAATGGATTCCAACAACTTTTGTATTCAGAAGATTTTCAGAGTTACAACGTAGTTCCATAAATGTATCACCAACCCCTAATACTTCGCTTGGGGAGGTATTTGTACAAAAATGTTTACAAAATATCTCAAAGAGATAATATCTAGTAATAAATTCTCCTACCTACTTTACAGGAGAAGTAAATGATCTTGGGAACAAGGAGAAATAAATGCAGAAGTGAATGCTGTTGTGCTAGATGCTCAGTTGGTGAGATGCATTGACTATGAGCTCGGTGATTCGGCCGATGGCTGTTTCCGCTGATATTTCGCGCTGCTGGCTCAACTGTCTCAGGCGCATCTATTTTTGATTTGATAGACTGCTAGCCCAAACAACTCTCATCCGTTTCCTCCCTCCGCTTTATGGCATCTGTTATATCCTGGGTGAAACAAAATTTGAAACGTGCCTATAGGATTTCCAACGTGCTTTGCCACCACTGTTCTTCTGATAACTGATGTCTTTATAGCTTTATGAAAGTCTCATTAGCTTCTGTGTATTTGTAGAAGTTGGGCTGGACTGTAAAGAGATGTTTCACTTCATGCTCAATATAGAAGATATTTTACAAATTATTGTAGAGAGTTTGGCCAAATGGAAGGATCTTCTCTATTGAAGTGCTTGATGATGCATTTACTTGATCAACAACATGTTTATCCAACCTGTGCATGTACTCAGCTTGTCTCAACAGGCATTCATTGTTTCCCAACAGACTTGGCAAGCCCCTTTCATGCAAAATTGCAAATCTCTCTATAAAAGAATTTACCTCCACTTGCATGTCTTGGCTCTTCCTCTCCAAGTTTTGCATTAGGGTTTTCATGGTTAGAACTCTTTTGACTATTAGAATGGTGGCTGTCCTGTCTCTGATGTCCAGTGCTGCTAATTCTTCACTAGTTTTAGTGTTCAAAAAATGTATTAAGCTGTTGGCCTGTTTGGGCATATGTCCCAATAAATTTCTGGCCTTTTGAATTTCCACCTGGGCTGCTGCTATCAAGTCAATCTGCTCATATATAATCTGAATAGATCTCCATATATTACAAATGGATTCACTGATGTTAGCCCACAAAATTCCTTTGATTTCACCCAGAGGCTTGTCTAAAGAGAGGTCCTTTTCCAATGATTTTACCCTGTTCACTAATGCTTTCATCTCTCTTGTCTTTTCTGCCACAGTCATTTTCAATTTGTCATAACTCACTTCCAATTTTGCCAATTTCTCTTTGGAATCTTTCAATTCTGATACTTGGAGTTTTAATTCCTCCATAGCCTTTATCAACTCCTTTGTTGTCATGGTAGTGCTGCTGCCTACTACTGTTGTTGTTGTTGAAGTACCTGCTGCTGATGCTGGGCCAGTGGGAGGCACTGCTGTTGTAACTGTAGGAGGGGTAGTTGTAATTGTTGGAGTTATTTTAGGTGGTTGGGAGGTTGACACTCCCTACTTTTCTTGTAATGCTTTCTCCAATTCCTGCTCTGTCTCACTTAATATTTGATTCATTCTCATCATCAAGTCCATCATGTCCTCCTCTACTTCTTTCTACACAACCTCTGTAGTTTGTGGATGCATAGTAATAGGCAGCTTCAATTGTTTCCCGAGGGCAACAATGTCCTCTTCCTTCTTTTTCATCAATACTTTTATTCCTTTGGCATCCTTAGGATCATGTCTCAGCTCAACGATAATATCCTCCAAGGACTTTATCCTGTTGTCCTTGGCTAAAGAAGATGCCTTTTCCAAATCTAGTTGGGCAGATGTGTTGTTCAATGAGTTCTGCAATTTGTGAGCTAACATTGCCTTATCTGCCAATGTAGAGTATACCATCTCTCCAGTTTGCTTATCCAGCTCAATTTGATCCATAAGATGAATGTATTTGGCAGGGACCTCTAGATTTGTTCTAATGTAATCGGTTGTTGAATATGGCTGCTGCACTTTGGGCTTAAAGTGGCTCAAGATCATTTTTCCTTCTTTAATGTCATATGCAGACATTAGCCTTTGCTGGTTGGTGGGGGTCGTCTTGAGAAATTGGTCATAAAGTTGCAGCCTCAATGGATCATTTCTAGCCTTAATCTTTGTGAATGTTCTTTTGACATCTGAGGCCTGCTTGCTTGATGGTCTGCTGGATGAAACTCCCACACTATGCTACCTTTCTAGGTCCTGCCTATGAAAGCTAGTGGATGTTTCTACCACTGGGGATGTCTGTGGGTTGGTTTCCCTCTCACCTCTTGCACTCTCTGAGGTTTCCTCTTCAGGTAGAGGATTTATGATTTGCCTTTTTGCCCCTGGTTGCTCTGCTGGTCCACTTACAGGTGTGGTCTCTTCTCTATTCCTTTTCTTGCCCTTTTCCTCATTTAGAGGAGGCCCTATTCCTTTGATGATGCTGGCTGATCTGTCATTATGTGCTGCTCTGTATCCAGCACTTCTTTGCCTTTAGATGTCCCTGCAGCTGGTGTAGTGCTTTCTTGGGCAGGTTGTTGTGAAGTTCCAGCAGATGATGTACCCACTCCGGTTTGTTGAGGCAGTTTGAAAGACACCTGTCCAAAAGAGTCCAGGTCAAGGGTCTTTTCAAGATTTTTCATAGCTTGTTCCATCCTTTCTTCCTCAGTGAGTTCTTCAATTAATGTGCCCTCTACCCACTCATCTCGATTAGAAAATTGCTCTATTTCAGGGATCCTACAATGTTTGTAGGCTGATAGCCTATTTTTTACTTTTCTTTCAGTGATAAATCCATTTGGGTCATAGGGTACCCACCAAAAGCTCCTCTTTAATTTGAGTTGTTCACCCAATATCTTGTCAGCATCTTGCCATGCTTCCTTTTTGTTAATGATAAAAGGGCCTAACTGGTTTCTTAATTTCAACTGAGCTTTTTTCTTTGCACCATAAAAGTGAGTCAAATCTGAGTTGATAAATTGCCTGAAATATTCTAGAGCAAACAATCTCATAGGCACATATTTGGGCAGCTTATAGGGGCACAACTCACAGCCATATATCCTGATCTCAGTGTGATTTTGGTAGAAGTACCAGTCACCTATTTTGTAGCTTTTGGAGAGCTGTAAAATTTTCTGCATATCACCAGAGAGTCTAGGAGGAGGATTTTTCATCAGTAGAGAGGAGACCGGATGTATAAAAAAATCAATGAATTCACAGTAAGTGTAAGGAGAGTTATGAACTTCATGGAAAACTGAGGTCCAAAAGATCACTGGCCTTCTTTCTCCTTTAGAATCAAATTTTCTGATGGGAAACTGAAAACTGTCTAGTTGGTAGTACAAGAACAGATGATATATATATGATGTGTACTTAAAGACTCCTTCTCTGTCTAGATTCATGAATTGGTCATGGATCTTGTTGGAAATGAAAGTAGAAAAGTCATATTTGATAGCAGGAGGCTATCGTGGAATAAACATGGACAACAGAGCTAAGATGGTCTCATCAACATATTCACTTGTCTTAAATCCCAGGACATAGGATATCATATTAATAATGAATCTTCCTACTTCATTGAACCAGACATGGTGAAAGGGAGATGGCTCTTTGGGCTAGCAATATGTTATCACAAATGTTTGAAAAACACTAGTTATCTCTACATTGGTCAGTTTAAAGCCCTGCTCAAGCAAGAATCCCATAGAAAGACAAGCCAGAGGATGAGTAGGTTTGAAGTGTAGCATTTCATTTATGGACTTAGGAGTTATATGAAAGAGGACAGTTCCAGATGGAGTGGTAACTGCTCTTTTGACAAGTTCATAATTAGTATAGCACATGTAGATAAAATCTGGGAATACATTTAATGAGGGGAGGTAGTACCTGGGCAGATTGGATTCCCATATCCCATAGAGATCAGTTTTACTTAGGTGACTATTCCTAATTTCATAGAATGCTTGGAGGTGGTTTTTGTAACCAGTTAATTCTTGTATTTGAAAATCCCTATCAGCCAAGGGCAGCCACTCTAACTCTTTGTGAGGCGCATTAAGGGGAGCAATGTTCAGGGCCACCGGGGCCTCCATTTTTGGTTTTTTGTGCTTTTGAACTGGGGGCGGGGCTTTTGCAGGCAAATGGGAAAAATAACAGTGGTTCTAGTGCGTATATTTGAAGGCAGTATGGTGAATTCAACTCAAATTTGGGTCCTTTGGACAATTTTGCAGAGGAAAGCTAAAATTCACAGGGTTTGGGAATAGAATTAAGGTAAATACCTGTTTTTAACAGCGCACTGTGCGGATTGCAGGTTGCAGGATGAGCTGGAAGACCAAACTGTGGACTCTGTTTGGCTTGGTGGCGGACTGTATGGTCGAGCGCTGCTTTGGACGTAAATCACATGCAACAGTCGCGCAGAGAAAACAAGTGAAAATGAGTGAAAATGATGTTTTCACGTCTTTTTTAACAAAAATTGGTTTGGCGGGCTTTTGGCACCTTTTTTTTGGATGACGTCAGCATGATGTGGTGTTTTGTCATGTAGCGGGGTGACATGGTGCTGATGCGGCGATGACGTCACGGATGAGGTGGTGATGACTGTCAGCAGGGGCGGTAAGCGGTTTGGCCCCGCACTGCTTTTGGGCAAAGGTGGTATCGGGTTGGAGGGCAGCGAGCATTATCGGCGAGCGCCACCTGTCCCAAGGTACGGCGAGAATACCACTGTTCTCCAGGCGGTAAAATTTGCTATGGAAGGGTGTCGTGATATGGATCTGGGCCATTGGATGGGAAGGCCCGAATCCAACGGTTGTTGGTCAACAGAGCTGGTGGAGGGCTATGGCATGTGGCCCAATCAAATGAAAAATGGGTTTAAACACATCGAGGCACGCTGATTGGCTGTTAGGGAATTTAATGATTAATTGACCATATATCAATTAACTTTGGCATATGCGCGCGTGGAGGGTTATTACATGGTTCCAAGTGAACCTATAATTCTCAAAAATAGAATAATATGGCTTATAACTAAACCTGGGCGGGATATTAAATTTCTTGGGGTTTTTTATATATTTTATATAATACGGACATGGGGGAAAATATAAGGGTTTATATATTATGGTTAATATGTTAATATGAAAGATCTCTTGGAATCAAAAAGCACTAAGTTGTAACATCAAAAACTTAGGCTTAGGGAGATGAAAGGCGCCAAACTATGAAGTTAGATAACTCAGGATGATGGACCAAGAGGAATTTTACACAAGAAATGTGGCTTCTTTGTATTTAAACAGGAATTCCATTTCCCTTTGCTTTTCTCATGAAATGGAGTGATGAAAGAGTATTTAGCAGATCCCAACATCTTTAGAGGGGAGGTTAGTGAGTGATTTTGGGAGAAGTATGGAGGGAAGTTAGACATGCATCACCTGATTTGTAGCCACACCTTGCCATGATACTTATGATATCCATGAGAGATGAATTATCTTTGAAAGAAAAAATTACTCATAAACCTGCTTCTGCAACATCAAAACTACCTACCCAACCTACTTTATCTAACATTTTTTCTTCCTTTTTCCTTGGGTGCATTTAAACTAGCAAACCCTTACTCTCTTCTTGTCTTTTAACTGCCATCCTATGTAAGTCTGTCCTTATTTCTTCTAGGGGCTCAGATTTGGCTATTGAGCTCCTTTGATTCTCTACCTAACTACTTATCTGCCAAACTTGAACTGTTTGGATAGATTTTATTCTCTATATCTAAAACAAGAAATTTAAACATGAACTGGCCAAGATTAAGTTGTTTGGCCATCTGTCAACTATAGCAAGAGTTAACTAATTACACACAGTGAAATTCTTTGAAAAAATAGAATAGTAGTGGCATTTTGGACTAGCACACTTTCCTGGTTGTCTTAATTTGGGGTTCATTTTCTTTCTTTTTGACCATTTCATTCCTTTTGCCCTTTGATTTTTCTTTTAGGGCATGCCTGTCACACAGAATCAGTCAAGGGTGCGGACGCAACTGACCTTCCTAGAAGTCTAAGACATTCTAATGACAAACAAAACAAACTGGAGCTATCCTTCTCTAAACATACATTATGATATGAGAAATCAAGTGTTTCGTTCTTACCTTTGTCCAAACGTTGTTGTAGAAATCCAAGCTTTGTTGATCTGGATGAGCTCCTCCTTTTCTCCAAAACCTGCAATCACCAACAGTCAAACAATTAAATAGCACCTGATTATAACATAAAACAAAGCATATTCAACACATAGACCAAGGAGTACATGAAATAACCCACAAACAACAAGTTATTGAGAAGAATGGACTAATTTGCATTAAAGGTAATCAAAAGGAACCATTACAACCTGAGCCTTGGTGTTGTGCAAGCTCCTTCCAGGGTCCACAAGAGTCTTCCTCTACTTTGACAAAGCTCACCCACTTCCAAATAGAACAAGTAAAGATGGCAATCACTCCTCACAAGCTTCTAAATGGGAGTCCTAATTCCTGCAGCATTTACCCTTAGAAATGTATAGCTTTCAACCTCTCTCCTTCTGGCACAATGCCTGTATTTATAGTGCTCAAGAGGAAGTTAATCAGGTCCACCATCAATGGGATAGTCCCCTCTTTGGATGGGATCACTCCCTTATTGATGGGATAAGTTCCTCTTTGGTAGGAGTGCATGAACCATCTGGAGGCGCTCAATACACATCAAACAACCTTCTAGAATGCTCTAGAAATGACCACAAGTAAGTTTTTGAAGATAAAACTTGCGCATTTTAACCTTTTCAGAGGGACGCACCTGCCCCTTTAGATACAGAGCGTCTTTGGACGCAGACCTTATGAACAATAGGTGCGTACCCGCAGGCAAGGTTTGAGAGAACCTGCGTACCCAGAGATAAACATATTTATAAAGACTTTCTCTCTTTCTTGGAGTTTGACATGAATAGCAGAGGCATAAGACTTGCTTAAGAGGGTAGTATGACTGTTGATAGAGCCATACCAACTGTAAATAGCCATGGTGACATTTTTTAGTGTAACAATGCCCTCTTTTTATTTTTTTATTTTTTTATTTTTTCAAAATATGGAACCTTTGCAGCATGGAAAGGATGAATTTACCAGTCAATCATGAAATATGACACCTATTGGTATAGGAGCATAACACTGGCTCCACTTGGGGATGGCTTTACCTGGTGAAAAGCCAAGAACAGCAGGTCAAATCGCCTTATGTATAATTCTTGCTATATTTTGAAATCTTCCCTTTGCTGTAAGTAAACAAAACTGTACCTCTACAACGTATATGCATTTCTCATAAGCTCATTCAAACAATTTCAGCTCTATTTTGGATAGTTTGTCTAAATTTTTGTTCGCATATTAAGTCTTATTCTTTAGTTTTTGTTTGAAGAAAAAAGGTAACACAAAAAGGTGGGACAGTTCCTTGACCTTTTCCCAAAATTTTCTACATATTCCTCCCTATCTTATTGCTGTAATAAACTGCAGAAAGTAAACATTTTCATGTACAAGTTAGAGTCCTGACATCTCAACCAAGTGGATCAAAATAATGCTTCAGCATCTGACCATTGACCCGCCCATCTTCTGCTTCTGTGCCATCCAAACTTTTCAAAAAGTAGGTGTTATTTCCTTGTGAGGCCTGAATAACAAAAGGTCCCTTCCATAGGAAGTCAAACTTCCCATGTTTTCCTCTATCTTCCCTTCTGGAATCCCATTTTAGTACTTTGTCTCCTATGAAAAAATCATCTGCCTTAGTCCTCTTATCAAATATCTTCTTAAGTTTTTCTTGTAGAATTTGAGATCTTTGATACACCTCTTCTCTAGTCTGTTGTAAATAAATAGTTTGATTAACTCTTCTCTGAATGTCATTGGGTTCTGCCTACACTTCTTGCAGCAATTTTATCATAGGGATTCCCAAATATGAAGGGAATATAGCCTCCATGCCATAAACCAATTCATAGGGGCTTGTTCCAATGGATCTCTTTGTAGTCAATCTGTCTGCCCAAAGTGCATTGATAAGCTTCTTATGCCAATTTTTCTTATTTTCCTCCAATACTTTCTTAATGATATTGATCAGGCTTTTATTGGACGATTCAGCTAGGCCATTACCTTGAGGGTAATAAGTTATGGAGTGGCCTAAGGTAATACGGTATTTGTGACAAAAATTGATAATTCTTTTGGATTTGAAAGCAAAAGAATTGTCAGTTATAATCTTTTCCGGACAGCCAAATCTAGACAGGATATTGGTTTCTAGAAATTTCATGATCATTGAATCATTAGCTTGCCTACGAGGGATGGCTTCTATCCACTTGGTGAAGTCGTCTGTGGCAGTCAAAATCCATTTATGTTGGCCAGAAGAGGGATGGTGAATTTCCCCAATGAAATCTAGACCCCATTGTTGAAATGGTCTTTCAGTGGAAATTGGTCTGAGGGGTAGAGGTAGAAGCTTTCTTTTGCCTTTAAAAATTTGACACTTATGGCAAGTAGTTACAAAATTATTTACATCAGAAAATAGGGTGGGCCAGTCAAATCCAGCCCTTAGGATTTTATCAGCAGTTGATTTCTAGTACAAATGTCCACCACAGTCCCCTGCATGAAATTCTTTCAGCACTTTGTCAGCTTCATCCTTTGTTAAGAAACTCATCAAAATGCCTTCATGATTTTTCCAAAATAAAACATTATCTAAAATACAAAATTTTGAAGCTTTCATTTTCAGAAATCTCTTTTTAGTTCTGGATAACCCGGGAGGAGTTTGCAGGTTGAGAAATACATAAGTTATATCAGCATACCAAGGTGATTGTAAAAAGGCTTGATTGATCTGTGGAGTCGCCATCTCCTGTTCATTATCCCGTTCATTGATGTCAAGGGCTTGAAAATTAGTTTCAGTCATAAGTTTAGCTAATCCTTGTCCCTTTATCAACTTTGTTGGTTTAATTTCAATATCATAGTCCAAAATGTTAGCTATCCATTTGCCTCTTTTGCCTTCGGTTCCTTCTTGAGTTATAATATCCTTGACCAAAGTACTTGGTACATAAGCTATTACATGAGAGTATAAGATATAAACTCTGAAATCCTTAATAGCTTTTACCAGTGCATAAGCCTATTTTTCAATGATTTGATATTTAAATGGTGCATCTCTAAGCACTTTGCTGAAAAAGCAATGAGTTTTTCACATCCTTGATCATCTTTCTGTAGCAAAACAGCAGCAATAGTATGTTCTGATGCAAAGGAAAAGATTATAAAGTCTCTGTCAAATCTCGGGTTTGTGAGGACTGGTGTTTCGGTTAAAGCTATTTTGATTTCTTCAAAGGCTTGTTTAGCTTCTATTGTCCATTTGACTTTGGAATCTTTCTTCAGCATGCTGTTCAGCAATCTTATCAACTTAGCCATGTTGGGTATGAATCTCCTTAAGAAATTGATTTTCCCTAGGAAAGCTTGAAGTTCTTTGATATTTCTAGGGTGAGGAACTTGAAGAATGGCTTGTATTATATCTGGATCTATTCTAATGCCATCTTTTGAGATTATATGACCTAACAATTTGCCCTCTTCTAGGCAAAATAATGATTTCTTTGGATTCAGTGATATACCATATTTTCTGCAGATTAAAAACACTTGTCTGAGATGATCTAGGTGTTCCTGATCTGATTTTGAAAAGGTAGTGAGATCATCTAGATATATGACCGGGAAATCATGAATTTATTTAGCAAAAGTTATGTCCATGGCCCATTGAAAGGTTTCCCCTGCATTCTTGAGTCTAAAAGGCATTTTTACATATTTAAAAGTTCCCCAAGGTGTTGTAAAAGCAGTCTTATCTTGATCATCAGGGTGAACTAAGATATGGTTGAAGCCTGAAAGTCCATCTAGCAGTGAAATTCTGGAAGCATCCACTACCCTTTGTAAAATGTGATCCATCTTGGGGAAGGGGTAGTGATCTTTTAAAGAGACTTTATTCAGATTTCTCAAATCAACACACAATCTTATTTCTCCCATTTTCTTCCTAGTGGGCATTAAATTTGAGATCCATTCTGAAAATCTAATGGGTGCAATTATCCCAGCTTCATACATTCTCTTGAATTCTTTTTCAATTAGAGGGAGGAGTACAGGGTTGACCCTTCTAAGTTTTTGTTTGAAAGGTTTTTGATTTTCTTTTAGGGGTATTGTATGTTGAATGATAGAAGTGTCATAGGATTTAAAATCTTCATAGCCCTATGCAAAAACATCTTGAAATTCTTTGAGAAGTTCAATATATTTCAGCTTTTGGTCAGGAGGCAAAGCTTTAGAATATTTTATCCTTTTAGGATTCTGTTTAGTGCCTATATTACAGTCCTCAATTTCTGCGTTTAATGGCTGCATTTTGGGTTTCCTTGGGATTTCATTAGAGTCAAAAATATCTTCCAGAGGGGTTAATCCTGTGGGTAAAAAATTATCCTTTAAATCAATCACTTTAGACTCTCCTTCAACAGTTTCATCAAAGTCTATTTGTTTCAGCTCTTGCGACTCCTCGTTGGTCAATTCTGTTGGATGTAATATTCGATTTGTTGTTTCAGCTGAAATATGAGTTTCAACTTTGTCTATTTGATCAACTTCACCAACAGTGCCTGTGTCTATATTTGTGCTGGAAAATTCTTCTTTTAAATTTAGGAAATTATTAATATGAGTGTCATTGTCAAACACCTACCAATTTTTTACATTGTCTGGTACAGTCGGTCTGTGTTTAATCTCAGCTGTAAAATGATGATTAAGCTCAAATTGCAATTTACAAGTGCTGACGAATGTTGCCAAACTGTGAGCATGCAAATTATGTTTCCTTGGAATTTTGGCAAGCTGTGATTCTAGAAAGGTATTGAGTATTTAGATTGTTGCTCCTCTATAAGCTCTTAACCTGAGGTCATTTGTGAGAAATTTTCTTTTCATTTGTTGAATAACTAAATCAGAGTCTCCCAAAATTAATATCCTAACTGCCCCTAGGCTTTTGATCAATTTGGGTCCTAGCAAAAGGGCTTCATATTCAACCATGTTATTTGTACATCTAAAATTTAGCCTGTATGCATGTCCTTCAGCATGATCATTTTGCATGTTATGTATCCAAATCCCTGCCCCTGCTCCTAGTTTATCGACTGATCCATCAAACTCTAGATACCAAAGAATTTCTTGATTACAACTAGCATCAGGAGTTTCAAAAATTTGCTTAGTAGGCAGATTTGGATTTTCAGTTTTATGTGGTTACCCTTATGTGTATGTTATATCAATTATTTCAGCAATTTCTAGACTTTGAGCAATAGATTCTTCATTTATGCTTTCTCCTTGTGTTGATGCTAAAACCTTGACATCAATTGGGGGGGAAATTTCAGCATTATATAGGATGAAAGAGTCCATATCAGAATGCATGGAATAGATGGGAAAATTTTGGGGTTTCTCTTGGCTACTGACCACATATTTCATCAAAGTTTCCCGATACAATATTTTTGGCTGGCCAAATACTGAAATGGTAGCATAGGACATGTCCAACTGTAAAGATCCCTGGAGCTTTGCACCCCAAGATCTAGACAAAAGCATTCCATATTTTGGTAGGATATCAACTACCACTACACCTATTAAAATTGTCTTGGCAGGGTATTGAACTAATGATACACATAAATCCTTGATTAGGCCTAGACATCTGACCTAGCTAGAATCAAAAGAGAACAAGTCTTTGTATGGCTTGGTGATATCCAGGTCCAACTTTTCCGTCACAGATTTAGGCATTAAATTATGGGAATCTCCAAAATCAAACATTGCATTGTGAAGTACTTTGTCATGAATATTCAGACTTACATAGAAAGGAGGAACTCCTCCATCTACTTATTTTCCATTTACTTCAGGGCCAAAAATTAATTCTGGCTGGTCATCTAGAACATTCACTGTATCTCTGTTTTTTGAAATTTGAAGTGATCTGCTGATTTGTTCATCTATAGACATCATGTTTAGCCAATTCTGACAGTGGAATGGCTATTCTTAACTTGCCTATTTCAGTTTCAAGTTTAAAAGGCGAGAAACCTTCAATGATGTAAACTGACGTCAAAGGCGAGAAACCTGCCATTGATGCATGCAGACTTCAAGGCACTGACGATTTCTAAGTCATCTCTCTAGATAATGTGCTGATGTCGATAGAAAGTGACCCGTTGCAGGCAAGCCCACAACACGAAATCATTGTTTAAGTTGAAGAAATGTTGCTGTAAGGACTGACTCAGGGATGGTCAAATGGATGACAAGTATTTTGCAGATGAAAGTTTTGTTTGCAGACCTCTTGGACACATAACGACACGACAGATGGTTTGGTGCTAAATAACTCAAAGTTAATCCCCGGAACCCGGTTGAAGACTTTCAAAAGTGGTTTGATCAACTATGAGGTAAAGGATTTCCCAACCTAGGTGAATGAAAAGTGTCGTGTCCAAGAGTGGTAATAAAGTTTCTTCTGAGACAAAAAGGTAACAAATAGGCTCATTCTTCTCTCTTTTCCGCCACCATTTCTGGCAAGTACCTCTTTATTTTTAACAAGCTTGAGGAGGATAACATATGCTTGATTATAAGCTCATCCTTCGGATGAGTCCAACCCAGTTTTGATTCGAACCCTAGGAAGGAGTGGTTCGTTCCTGTTTGTAATTGAACAGGTCCTTTACTGTGAAATGTTTAACGAGCCCAGTATAGGAGAAACTCGGCGTTTTTCAATTTTAGAGAGTCTGAAAAACTTAAGAAAACTCCAAGTTGAACTTTTTCGTAAATTTGTGTCCCTCAAACCCGAAAAAGTATAAAATAATACCTGGGGGAACCGCTTGATCTTGCGACCAAGGAGTACTTTCATAATTAGTGTCACTGACCTGAAAAGTAAAAAGCGATCAAGGACACGTCGTTTTATTTCCGTATCGAGTTTGAAACGACAAAAACACGACAATCTTTTCCTGATTTTACGGTCAGAAAAGAGCTATAAGGGGACCGTCTTTTAATTTCGTTTTAACGAGTGTAAAAGAAACGCTCGGCAATATTTTCATGTTTTAGGAGTCAGAAAAGGGCTTAAAAGATGACTCTGATATTTTGTTTGTGAAAAAATGACAATTTTCCCTCTAAGTCCCTTTGTCCTGCACAAAAGCGACACATTACTCATACCTGTTTAAGATAGGCAAAAATTCATCGAAAAACATCTTTCCATGGTGAGAAATGAACAAATTCATCCAAAAAACCTATAAAAAGACTTTTTACCATGTCATTTTTACCGTTTGACTGTTGAGGTTGAAAAATGAGCTTTTGACAAGAAACTTCCCGTGGTCGCTGCGGAAAATCCGACTGTTAGAATCGAACGCCGTCTCTTCCAGTTATTTCACAACATCCTCCTTGTCAATTTCATCCGTTTAGAATTTTATTTTAGGTTTCATTTTTTATTTTTGGGGGGTTTTGGGTTTTGAAAACCGTTCTGCGGGGGACGCAGGTTTCCTAAAGGCTAGCTTGCGTCCCCCGACTTTTTCCTACACAGGGGAAAGGTCGGGGGACGCAGGTTACCTTCAGGCCACCTGCGTCCCGGCGCACTGTGCGCCAAACGCGAGGTGCGTCCTCCGCAAAACGCGGATTTTGAAACCCCAAACTCCCAAATTAACCATTGAAATTACCCAAAATTTATTTTAATGCCTGTTTGTTCATGTGTAGGGCACTTATCATGCTGGATTGGAGAGAAAGAGAGCATGAGGAGGTTGATGAAGCTGCAATCAATCATCAACCTTCCCTCGATGCCCTAAGAGGATGTGGATTATACAAATACTGGGCCATACCTGGCATGAGAGCTCAGGTAAGATTCTTGGAGTGGCTGGTCGAGAGATGGAATGTTCAAGAGAAATTCTTTTATATCGGCGGGCAACAACTCGAGATAGAGCCCGCTGACATTTACTTTCTCACTGGCTTGCCGAATAGAGGTGAGAAACTCAATCTGGCTGGGACTAGGCCGGGTGGCCAATCCCTTGATAGTCTCCGAGCAGATTGGTGCCTACCTGATCGACACCATGCGAAAGGCATAGAGATCAAATATGTCTCTCGGCCTGAACTTATGGTCTTAGCTTTCACTGTGACCAGGATTTGTGGCTCAGCCACTTTACATATTGCTACTGGGTCTCAATTTCGAATGGCAATTGACTGTCTCCAAGGCACCATTTTCAACTGGTGTGATGCGCTGTCGGCTAACTTGAAAGCCCAACTGACCAGGGCAAAGACCGGGAGACTAAAGACCTTTGGATATGGGCCTATAGTTGTGAGCTTTGCCTTAGAGAGAATTCCAATGCTGATCCCTCAGCATCTCACTATTGATATTTCGGGTCCTCAGGAGCCAAAGCTGGTACGATGGGTTGCGGTGATGGCCCGGCATCCGGACGAGGGTGCGGCAGTTGTTCGATTCACTGACAGTTATTTTCACTGGTTAGAGGACCAGGTGTTTGCGATTCAGGACTTTCCGTATTCCGGAATAGATTTTCGAGGTGATCCGGACATAGTTCTTCCACAGGGAGAACAATGGGATGACAGAGGTACTTTATTTTTCACGAGTTTTCAAATTATTTATTTTTTGTTTTTTATATATATCGTCTCAAAACTGACAGTAAAATTTTCAAAATGCGGATGTCGGTCCACAGCGTCCAGCCAACCTCCGGCCTTTCGAGAGGAGACATCCAGTTGCATCGGTACCGGCCCCACAGGACGCGGCGGCTGCAGAGGTACTAGCTGAGTTGGAGCATGATCTACAACGTCTGACGGCAGATATACCTGAGACTACTATGGATGATATTCCTATCAGACTTCAGCGCTATGTAGTCGCGGTCCCTGGACCGTTGAGGAGATTTTTGCGCAAGGTAGCCCGTGCAGTGGTGTCGTACAGGGAGCACCACCAGTGATTGGCTAGTCACTTTGTAGACACATGTGACATTTTTGACTTTTTGTACTTATCATTTTTGCCGATCATAAGTTGTTTTTCAACCTATGATCGAAGACGATGTATATTTTTTGACACACTCCTATCTATATATATATCACTATTACCGGCTCGTCTTGTTTAACATGTATGATGAAATGTTTTTAAATTTACTTGCATGATTATCGTAAATGTCTGTCCAACACTCGAGAAGCAATTGCATCTGCTAATGTATTTAAGGACCTTGGAATATGCTGATATTCAATGTAATCAAATTCACGTTCCAAGAGACGCACTCTCAAAAACAACCTTAATAACACAGGATTTCTAATGGCATAAACTCTATTAAGTTGTAATACAACAAGTTCAGAATCTAACCTCACTATCAAACGTCGAATTCCAAATGAAATAGATTCGGATAATAATTCAATCACTGCACTGTATTCTGCAATGTTATTCGTTGTTTGACGGAGGCTTACCCCATGCATAGAAACTAACTCGTCAGAGGGTGAATAGATAACCCAAGCTGCGGAAGAGATATTCCGTGTACTACGACAAGCACCATCAGCAAATCCAATGTATGTTTGGAGGGGCGTCGACATCTACAATATCAAGAGCAAAACCAAGATAAGCCAGAATAACGACGAAAAACACACTCACTAAGCTAAGCACACTGACTAACTAACAATCATACTAGCTAGAAAGAAAACCTAACCTAACTAAAAATTCTCCATACCCACCATTTAAGCATAATACCTTTTTAGGTAAAGTCCATTTCTGGGTTTACCCAAAGAGTCCCCATCAAAATCTACCAACTCATAAGCCCCTTTTGCTAGCTTTCGCTTTACAATATAGGGTCCATGCCACATAGGAACGAATTTTCCAGCACCTAGCTTATCGTTAGCTTGATCATATAAAAGCACTAGGTCTCCCTCCGAAAAACTTCGAGGGGTCACATTTCTATCATACTGAGCTTTCATTCGCTTCGCGTGAGTCTCGATTGCCAATGCAGCGTCACGTCGAGTCTCATCTAATTTAGCTAAGTACAATAAACGTTTCTCCTCTTCAGAAGTAGCTGGAAGTAATTCGACAGCCATTTGAAGTGATGGGATTTCACATTCAATGGGTAACACTGCTTCTAAGCCATAAACTAGCTGGAAAGGAGTGAACCCTGTTGAGGTTTTCACTGAGGTTCGGTATGCCCATAGCGCCAAAAATAACATGTTGTGCCAATTTGACCGATGAATACCAATGGTTCGTCGGATCATGATAACCAGAACTTTGTTGATAGACTCAACCAAACCGTTGGCTTGCGGATAATAAGGAGTAGAGCTGTCATGGCGCAAACCAAGCTGGCTTGTAAGTTCAGTCATCATGGTGTTTCAAAAATGGCTCCCATGGTCAGTAATAATTGCTTGTGGGACACCAAACCTAGTTATTATATGATTGAATATGAAAATTGCAGCTGTTTTGCCGCTTGCGTCGAATGTAGGCATCGCCTCGACCCATTTAGTGAAATAATCAACCGCAAGGATGATATATGCATGCCCCCCGTCCGAGTGAGGGTTACAAGTAATAAAGTCGATACCCCATTTGGCAAATGGACCAACGGCAATTATAGGGTGGAGAGGAGCAGGTGGTGCGCGCATCTTTCGATCAAACACTTGGCAGTTGTGGCACTTCCAGACTGCAATGATACAATCTTTAAACATAGATGGCCAGAAGTAACCAGCGCGCAACACCTTCTGAGCTGTGGCATACCCAGACATATGACCGCCACATGCTCCAGAGTGACAATCATTCAAAACTCTCTCAGCCTCTTCGTGAGTTAGACAACGTCGAAAAACTAAGTCTGCCCCCCGGCGATAAAGTGTATCTCCAATAATTTTGTATTACTGGGATTGAAACCTAATTTTTCGACGTTCCGCTTTTGAAGCTTCAGGCCGAAAGGTTTGGGTTTGGAGATAGATGATTATATCCCCGAACCACGGATCTAAAGTACTGATAAGAAACAAAGATTCGTCTGCAATGGACTCTTCTGCCACAGTCTCTGTGTCAGTACGCGGGAAATCACACATCAATTCCGCAAAAACTAAGGATTTCTTAGACTTGGACTTCTCGAACTCCAAGTCGAACTCTTGCAGGATAACGATCTATTTAGAGTACTTGCCCCCTAGCAATTGTTTTGTCAAAATGTAAATCATAGGGTTGCAATCTGAAATAACTGTAGTTTTACGGAGAAGAATGTAGTGACGAAAACGCTGGACAGCTTGAACGGCTGCCAGGGCCAATTTCTCCACATGCAAATATTTTAGCTCAGTAAGATTTAAGGTCCGACTGAGATAATATATCACATGTTCCGCTCCAAATTCATCTTCTTGAACTAACACCATTCCAATGGTGGAATGCAAAGCTGCGAGGTATAAGAAGTAGTCCTGGTTGTAGTTGGGAGGATGCAACAACGGTGCATGGGTCAACGCGTGTTTAAGTGCATCAAAAGATTGTTGGGCAATCTCGTCCCAAAAGAATTGAACGTTCTGTTTCAACAACCGTGTAAAACCTTTAGTGACCTCGGCGTAGTTTGGGATAAATTGACGTAAAAAGTTTGCTTTCCCCTGCAAACTTTGGAGTTGGCGCAAACTCGAAGGAGGAGGCAATTTGATAATCGCCTCGACTTTCAAGGGATCGATGCGAATGCCGACGTTTGAAACAACAAATCCCAGCAATCGACCTGTTTCTATACAGAAAACACATTTGTGGGGATTCAACCAAATTCGATAATGCCTACACCTCATAAAGATTGCTCGTAGATGGTCAAGGTGATCAGCTCGACGTAAAGAATGAGCAGGCAAATCATCGAGATACGGTTGCACAATGTGCTTGATGTCGTGAAATGCGTAAGACATTTCCCGTTGAAAAGTGGCCCCGGCATTCTTAAGCCCAAAAGGTAATTTGCAGTAAGCAAACGTCCCCCATGGACAAATGAATGTCGTTTTTGGTTGCTCGGCAGGTAGAATATTGATTTGATTATAGCCCGAAAACCATCCATGAAGGAAAACATTTCACTCCCGGCACAATCATTAATAATTTGATCGATATAAGGCGTAGGATAGTTGTCTTTTGGACAAGCGCGATTGATATCCCTATAATCGATACAGATTCTTATTGTTCCTTGTTTTTTATTGACTGGAACAATATTCGATACCCAATCCGTTAACGGGATCAGATAAATGAAACCTGCTTTCAATAGCTTTTCGACTTCTGCTTTAATCGCAGCCGCTTTTCGAGTGTGAATCTGACGCAACCGTTGCCGGATGGGTTTAGCATCCGGGTAGGTTTTGATTTCATGAACAACAATGGCAGGATCAATTCCCGGCATTTCCTCGTAAGACCAGGCAAACACATCGCGGAATTCTTGGAATAGGGCCTTGTAAGTTTGGATTTCTTCTTCTGTACATGCGGCACCTATATGAATGTTCTCCTCAATTCCAGGCTTCACTGAAATATCAATGGGAATAGTACGAGAAATATTCCCTAAATTCAACTCTGAATCAGAATGTTTCGTTGGATCCTGAGCGTCTTTGACATATTCAACGGTAAAGATAGATGAAAAATCATTTTCAAATGCATCATCCTTAGGTAAAAACGAAGATCTGTGATGGAGATCTTCCCATGGTAGATCGTCTACACTTAGGATTTCGCGAAGTTGTTCGTCAGATGACACGACTTCGGGAAACGCTATCCATTCTAAGGTTGAGGTGAAAAGTGATTCTTCACTGACCACATTCATTTGGTCGACCTCGGTTGAATGAAAGTCGGTAAAAGACATGAGAGCTTCATAAGCAATTTCATATGGACTCAAGGGCATAGCATTACCGAATGAGTCTATCTCAGAGTCAGATGGGACATACCAAGGATCATCATAAATAATGTTTTCTGATGTAATCATATGAATTGTTGCAAACGAAGGTTCTACGTTGAGTGGAGGGAGAGGAAAAGTTCTCAGTAAACCGGAATCCTTAACTAAACCTACACCAACGTCCCTATAAGGGATTGTCGTTTTACCGACATGCTGGATACTCTCTGAAGAGGCTGGGTCGGATGAAAAGTATGTCAGCTGATCAATAGTCACGATCTTACCGTTATGTGGAAACTTAATTACTCTGAAGACCGATGAAACGACCGCTGTCATAGCATATGACCAACTTCGACCCAAAAGAAGGTTGTAGTCTAGAGGGGCATCAACCACTTCCACATCCAGACTAACGGTTTTACCTTCTACCCCTATAGGCAATTCCTGTAGAATACCAAACGGACGGAACCCACGGCCATCAAAGGCCTTAAGGATGGTGGGGGATTGGTTCAACGAAGGAGAACCAAGGGATCTCCAACATTGAATTGACATAATACACGTAGAAGCTCCCTCATCAATCACAGTTCTATGAATAGGCCTGTTTTTGACTATCACTGGAATTTGGAAAGCCATTTGATGGGGGAGTCATGGTGTACTATTTTCTAGATCGAAGATCATTAGATTCGGATCCTGAACATCAACAGCTCCTATAGCCGACAAAAGCAATTTTCGTTGTGCTGGGCATGATTGCAGCACTTCTAACGCCGACATTGCTGAGGGTGAAACAGCTAAGTCCTCAACAATGTTGTAATTCTGGGCCGCTCTCGCATGTGGATTGAAAGCAGACCTTCGAAGTACACCCTTGGCGGGCGGTTTAATTACTAAGTCTGGGTTAGGTTTCTCGATCTGTAGTGGATCGGAACCAGGAGCTGAGGTTGATGGGTTAGAGTGAGAAGATTCTGCTTCCTTACCATCAACAGGATTCTTACTACCATAATCTTGCGATCGAGTCGCAATCCTCACATGAGACATCATCAAAATGGGTTCTTCACTGGCATTCGAGGAAGAACCTATCATCTTATTCTCCTGCTCCGGAAATGGATTTTTTAACACAGCAGGAGTGGGAGAACCTTTGACTATTTTCATTACCTCGGCCCGATGAGGGCAATCTCTCGTAAAATGATCCTCTTCACAAATAAGACAAGGATATCGAGGTTTGCGCTTTTCGTCATTGGTTTCCGACTTTTCAGTTTTCTCCTTCGGAGCCTTGTCTGCTTTAGCCTTCTTCTTTCCTTTCTTCTTTCCACCGTTTTTTGATTTGGCCGTAGATGACTCTACAGCGTGAATATCGGCGGTAAGTTCAGGAGAAGATTCTCCTGTCGGGGAATCGGGCAAAGTGATAATAGGAGTAGTTGAAACCTTGGAAGACTTCTTCTTACTCTTTGTATTCACGATACCAATCATACCATCAGCTGCATGAGATCCCGAAGGAGCAACAGCGATTTGATTTGACTTTGGAAGATCCGGAATCTTCTCGTGTAATGTACCCGACTGCATGTAAACTAAGTCAAGGTATTGTGCCTGAGCAATGACTTGCTCCTCAGTAACTACTCCGGCCTTAGCTACATCTTCAGTAATCCTTGGTAATAATGATTTAACAAACCATTCAGCTAAGATTTGGTCCGGGATAAAAACTTTCACTAGCCTTCTTCGACGTCTCCACTCATGAATGTGATCTGAAATATACGTGGAGGTTGATTGTTTTAGTGAAGTTAATAACTCCGTACCGTTATCGTATCTGACCGGTAACTGAAAGTGAGTTAAGAACGAGGTAGCTAACTGGCTAAAATTGTAAAAAGAGGCCCGTGGTAACTCAATGTACCACTTGGCCGCGAGACCAATGAGTGTACGCTGAAAAAGACGTAAGCGGATCGAATCATCCGAGATGGAATTTGAAGCACACCAGAGGTGGTAAGTCATCACGTGATTGGATGGATCCTCTCCAGACTTACCTTCGAACTTGGGTATATCGCTGGGCAACTTATTTGGCATTGGCGGCCAAAACGGAAGATATTGAATTGGATCGTTCGTTAGGCGCGTCAAGTCTGGTAAATCCAAAGTTGCGATAAACGGTAACTGCCGGTTAGGATCTCTAAAACTCTGGGTCACAATACTGGCCCCAGGAGGAGGATATCCAGGATAACTAGGAACAGGAGTTGCATTTGGGATATTATATCCTCCTGGAAAACCAGGATTAACCGGACCGTACTGGGGTTGCTGAGGTTGTTGATAAGTGTACCCAGGATACGGTTGATACTGGTAAACCGGTTGTTGGGCAGCTTGCCCAGGTTGATACTGTCCCTGGTACGGAGGTTGAACAAATTGAGGTTGAGTAGTAACAACCGTACTTATACCATGTTGGCCTACAGGCATCTGGACTGTGGTTTGAATCGTAGATCCAGACAACAGTACAGATGTCTAAGGAGTGGTTACAGAGACAGTAGAAACTGGAGCGTCGATACTCCAGAAGTAATTATGGTAGATGTGGCGGTAGTTGCAGCAGCCGTTTGAGATGGAGTACTAGGTGCAATTGGCGGCTAAGTAACTACCGAAGTTACAGAGGTCTGAACACTTGACTGGACAGGTTGCGGTTGCTGGGGTGGACCAGAAACTACAGGTTGTCCTGCTTGAGGTACCGACTGTATACTTGGCTGCAACATCTGTTGACCCTGTGACGGATCCCACACTAACATTCCAGGGTATTGACCCATAACAGGTTGAGGGTACTGAGATCCATAGCTGGATTGAGGATAGGGTTGATAACTGTAAGGTGTAGTCCCCATAGCTTGACCATATGATTGACCTTGAGGTGGTTGATAACCTTGACCTGAGTATTGACCTTGAGGTTGATAACCTTGAGGTAAATACGGGTACTGGGGTTGACCTTGACCTTGAGGTTGGTATCCTTGAGGTTGATACCCTTGGGGTTGATACCCTTGGGGTTGCCATCCTTGAGGTTGCCATCGTTGAGGTTGATATTGATACTGAGGTTGACCTTGGGGTACATATTGAGGCTGGGGTTGACCTTGAGGTATGTATTTCCCCATAGGAGCGTACTGACCTTGAGGTTGCCCCCCAGACACGAATGAAGTACCTTGGGGCTGCCCCCCAGGCATTAACTGAGGCTGCCCCCCAGGCGGTAATTGGCCACCTTGAGGTTGGGTAACGGGAACTGAACCTGACATCATGTAAATGTCTCCTACACCCAATGGTACATTACCACTGTTTCCAACTAATAACCCATGATCAACGGGTTGAGGAGACGCTCCCGCAAAGGTACCAGAAAGATATTGATACCCAGTAGGAACAGAAGGACCGCCATGTAAAAAAGATTCAAGAGTTTTTGTGTAAACACAGATGACTGACCAGACATATTTACAGGAGTATGAATACCTCCAGGTGGAAAAGGAGTACGAGGTGTGGAAAAACCTAGCCCAAAGTTGTCTAAATAATTGGTTAACGAAAGGTACCAAGTAGTACTTCTAGGAGGACTGTAAAAGATAGATTCACGCTCCCTTAGATCAAGGGTAATTTGATCTTCAGGATCAGAGACGCCTATTTCTTCCTCTGGAACAAGTTCTTCAATAGCAATCAAACCAACAGGAATATTTTCGGTGATAATTCTTTCTATTCTCGGTGAATCAGGAACACTAGGAGTCGGAGTAACAGGTTCGGATATTTCTGGTTCTTCGCCTGTATCACTAGCAGACGAAAAACTACCAACAAGCTCAAAAACTGTAACAGCTTCGGGATTATAACCTGTCTCTAAACTTTGGTAATCTGGATGGACTACCAAGGAAGATTCTCCTTCTTCAGGTGAACCTACTCTACTGCCACTAGGAGGAGTTACAAGGACCTTTAAACCTTCTAAATGACTGGACTCGTCTTGAGGAGGTTCACCCCTAAGTCTACGGGATCTTCTCAACAATTCGGCCACAGAAACAACTTCAGGAGACTGGCCCCGAAGTCTATGGGACTGTCTCGGTGATTCCGCCACAGCTAAAAACTTTTAACTACTACACACGAAAACAAAATAAAATTTCAAATCAAACCACCTAAAGTCTCTAAAGAACCAAACAAATTTGAATCACACGCCTAAAGAATCTAGGGCGTCAAACCAAACACAAACAGTATTCTTCCGGACCAAAAGCGCTAGTTGGTGATGAAGCCCAACCTCGCTGGATTCAGTACAGAAATGGCGGGTGGAACAGTTACGCCGACAACCTGCTTAATGAATAGACTGGACCAAGTTCCTCCACTTTAACCGTCTCGAGTGAAGTGAACCCCCCAGAAAATCCAAGTGAGTATAGCCGACGTCTGCTCCAGGTACAGTGGGACCTTCCCTCCACCGTCACCTTGGGTAGAATCCTAAAGATTATGGTCACTAAGGTTACCAACGGCCACAAGTACACCTGGGGGAATAGTCTAAACTCCGACAGCACACAAGGGCAGAGTAGCAAGCTCAATCCCCTTATCGGCTCCTTGACAGTAATCCAAGGTTTACCGATAAGTGACCCCTGGCTCCTCGACAATGGTTAATCCGAGGTTTACCATTTGTAATACGTACTGTCTGGCGTCGTTCCCAACGAGGGGGGAATGATCCCCTCACTGGTTCGGACACGAGCTCGTGCTTCTCCTTTAAGAGGAGCTTTCCCAGAGTGTAAATGTAACAAATGGATTTGATTCTATCACAAGATCAACTACTTGTTTGGTTTTACTGTCTTGGAGAGTTAATTACTCACCTACTCCAAGACACTAGCCTGATCTAAATTGATGCTTCAGAGCCCTAGTAAATAAAAGTTACTATTTCAATTTTACTTTAAGCGTTACTTTTATGGTTGTTCTTTAAAGTCACAAGGTAATGGAAGTGAAACCAATTGTGTGTAGACTCGACTCCAACCACTACAAAGATGCACCTAAGATGATTTATGCTACTTTGCTTTTTCAATGAAATTCTTAACTAAGAGAGTTGAGAGAATGCAATTTTTAGAGAAAACAACTTCCTTAGAAAAGACAATCAAAGAAACAATTCTCTTTTTCTTTTCAAGCACACAAACATAACCACTCTTTACTTGCACGAAAAACTCTTTTTCTTTCAAAACTTTCAAAGCTACTTGAAACAAAACTTTTCAAAGGAGATATTTTTGTATTTTATCTTTTTAATAAAGCATGTAAACCTACCTTTAATAAAAAACAATCTCAAAAGCTACAAAACTATGAAAACTTGACTCACAAGCAAATCAAAAGAGAGATTACTCTAAGCAAACCTAACAAGGCAAAATCTCACAAAGATGATTCTAGGTTGTTTTACTTGATCAAAATCAAATCAAGGACCAGCTAATGCAGAATCAAAAGACTAGTCAAAACAAAACTCAAATCTTTTTTTTCTTTTTGTAAAATGGAATTCAAGACTTAAACAATAAGCACTTCAAAATTGGCCCAAAAGACAACTTGATGGTAAGTTGCTCTCACAGGTAGACTTTATGACAGGTCTGACTTCTTAGAATGTTGACAAAACCAGAGAGATCTAAGGCTTGACAACTCCTACCGCTAAAGTCACTACAAGACCTACTGAAAAATCAAACCCTAGGGCTTACACTTTGATGAAATCCACTAAAACACTCAATGCTATTGAAACAAGTTCAGGTGAAGATTCTGGGCAAGGGACTAATGAATCTGGGCAGAAGAAACTAAGAAAAAACAAAATCTAAGAGCAAAAAAGGCAAAAAATGGAATTTTCTCAAATTTTGGCAGGGGACGCAGGCAACCCGTTAGCACAGGTGCGGGCCCGCTCTGTGCACACAGCAAAAGTGCGTCCAGGGACGCACTGTGCAGCACTCAGAGGGTGCGTCCTACTGAAAAACTCAAGAAAACCCAAAATAAAACTAATCCTAAGCTAACCCACCCAGAGACAAGGTCACAGAGCCAAAATCAGAAAAATAAACCAATTTTCTCAAAGCAAAGTTCACACAAAAGAAAAGACTCTTCTCATCAATGGAATCTATCCCCAGTGGCGTCGCCAATTTGTCACACGGAATCAGTCAAGGGTGCGGACACAACTGACCTTCCTAGAAGTCTAAGACATTCTAATGACAAACAAAACAAACTGGAGCTATCCTTCTCTAAACATACATTATGATATGAGAAATCAAGTGTTTCGTTCTTACCTTTGTCCAAACGCTGTTGTAGAAATCCAAGATTTGTTGATCTGGATGAGCTCCTCCTTTTCTCCAAAACCTGCAATCACCAACAGTCAAACAATTAAATAGCACCTGATTATAACATAAAACAAAGCATATTCAACACATAGACCAAGGAGTACATGAAATAACCCACAAAGAACAAGTTATTGAGAAGAATGGACCAATTTGCATTAAAGGTAATCAAAAGGAACCATTACAACCTGAGCCTTGGTGTTGTGCAAGCTCCTTCCAGGGTCCACAAGAGTCTTCCTCTACTTTGACAAAGCTCACCCACTTCCAAATAGAACAAGTAAAGATGGCAATCTCTCCTCACAAGCTTCTAAATGGGAGTCCTAATTCCTGCAGCATTTACCCTTAGAAATGTATAGCTTTCAACCTCTCTCCTTCTGGCCCAATGCCTGTATTTATAGTGCTCAAGAGGAAGTTAATCAGGTCCACCATCAATGGGATAGTCCCCTCTTTGGATGGGATCACTCCCTTATTGATGGGATAAGTTCCTCTTTGGTAGGAGTGCATGAACCATCTGGAGGCGCTCAATACACGTCAAACAACCTTCTAGAATGCTCTAGAAATGACCACAAGTAAGTTTTTGAAGATAAAACTTGTGCATTTTAACCTTTTCATAGGGACGCACCTGCCCCTTTAGATACAGAGCGTCTTGGACGCAGACCTTATGAACAATAGGTGCGTACCCGCAGGCAAGGTTTGAGAGAACCTGCGAACCCAGAGATAAACATATTTATAAAGAATTTCTCTCTTTCTTGGAGTTTGACATGAATAGCAGAGGCATAAGACTTGCTTAAGAGGGTAGTATGAATGTTGATAGAGCCATACCAACTGTAAATAGCCATGGTGACATTTTTTAGTGTAACAATGCCCTCTTTTTATTTTTTCAAAATATGGAACCTTTGCAGCATGGAAAGGATGAATTTACCAGTCAATCATGAAATATGACACCTATTGGTATAGGAGCATAACACTGGCTCCACTTGGGGATGGCTTTACCTGGTGAAAAGCCAAGAACAGCAGGTCAAATCGCCTTATGTATAATTCTTGCTATATTTTGAAATCTTCCCTTTGCTGTAAGTAAACAAAACTGTACCTCTACAACGTATATGCATTTCTCATAAGCTCATTCAAACAATTTCAGCTCTATTTTGGATATTTTGTCTAAATTTTTGTTCGCATATTAAGTCTTATTCTTTAGTTTTTGCTTGAAGAAAAAAGGTAACACAAAAAGGTGGGACAGTTCCTTGACCTTTTCCCAAAATTTTCTACATATTCCTCCCTATCTTATTGCTGTAATAAACTGCAGAAAGTAAACATTTTCATGTACAAGTTAGAGTCCTGACATCTCAACCAAGTGGATCAAAATAATGCTTCAGCATCTGACCATTGACCCGCCCATCTTCTGCTTCTGTGCCGTCCAAACTTTTCAAAAATTAGGTGTTATTTCCTTGTGAGGCCTGAATAACAAAAGGTCCCTTCCATAGGAAGTCAAACTTCGCATGTTTTCCTCTATCTTCCCTTCTGGAATCCCATTTTAGTACTTTGTCTCCTATGAAAAAATCATCTGCCTTAGTCCTCTTATCAAATATCTTCTTAATTTTTTCTTGTAGAATTTGAGATCTTTGATACACCTCTTCTCTAGTCTGCTGTAAATAAATAGTTTGATTAACTCTTCTCTGAATGTCATTGGGTTCTGCCTACACTTCTTGCAGCAATTTTATCATAGGGATTCCCAAATATGAAGGGAATATAGCCTCCATGCCATAAACCAATTCATAGGGGCTTGTTCCAATGGATCTCTTTGTAGTCAATCTGTCTGCCCAAAGTGCATTGATAAGCTTCTTATGCCAGCTTTTCTTATTTTCCTCCAATACTTTCTTAATGATATTGATCAGGCTTTTATTGGACGATTCAGCTAGGCCATTACCTTGAGGGTAATAAGTTATGGAGTGGCCTAAGGTAATATGGTATTTGTGACAAAAATTGATAATTCTTTTGGATTTGAAAGCAAAAGCATTGTCAGTTATAATCTTTTCCGGACAGCCAAATCTAGACAGGATATTGGTTTCTAGGAATCTCATGATCATTGAATCATTAGCTTGCCTACGAGGGATGGCTTCTATCCACTTGGTGAAGTCGTCTGTGGCAGTCAAAATCCATTTATGTTGGCCAGAAGAGGGAGGGTGAATTTCCCCAATGAAATCTAGACCCCATTGTTGAAATGGTCTTTCAGTGGAAATTGGTCTGAGGGGTAGAGGTAGAAGCTTTCTTTTGCCTTTAAAAATTTGACACTCATGGCAAGTAGTTACAAAATTATTTACATCATTAAATAGGGTGGGCCAGTCAAATCCAGCCCTTAGGATTTTATCAGCAGTTGATTTCTAGTACAAATGTCCACCACAGTCCCCTGCATGAAATTCTTTTAGCACTTTGTCAGCTTCATCCTTTGTTAAGAAACTCATCAAAATGCCTTCATGATTTTTCCAAAATAAAACATTATCTAAAATACAAAATTTTGAAGCTTTCATTTTCAGAAATCTCTTTTTAGTTCTGGATAACCCGGGAGGAGTTTGCAGGTTGAGAAATACATAAGTTATATCAGCATACCAAGGTGATTGTAAAAAGGCTTGATTGATCTGTGGAGTCGCCATCTCTTGTTCATTATCCAGTTCATTGATGTCAAGGGCTTGAAAATTAGTTTCAGTCATAAGTTTAGCTAATCCTTGTCCCTTTATCAACTTTGTTGGTTTAATTTCAATATCATAGTCCAAAATGTTAGCTATCCATTTGCCTCTTTTGCCTTCGATTCCTTCTTCAGTTATAATATCCTTGACCACAGTACTTGGTACATAATCTATTACATGAGAGTATAAGATATAAACTCTGAAATCCTTAATAGCTTTTACCAGTGCATAAGCCTATTTTTCAATGATTTGATACTTAAATGGTGCATCTCTAAGCACTTTGCTGAAAAAGCAATGAGTTTTTCACATCCTTGATCATCTTTCTATAGCAAAACAGCGGCAATAGTATGTTCTGATGCAAAGGAAAAGATTATAAAGTCTCTGTCAAATCTCGGGTTTGTGAGGACTGGTGTTTCGGTTAAAGCTATTTTGATTTCTTCAAAGGCTTGTTTAGCTTCTATTGTCCATTTGACTTTGGAATCTTTCTTCAGCATGTTGTTCAGCAATCTTATCAACTCAGCCATGTTGGGTATGAATCTCCTTAAGAAATTGATTTTCCCTAGGAAAGCTTGAAGTTCTTTGATATTTCTAGGGTGAGGAACTTGAAGAATGGCTTGTATTATATCCGGATCTATTCTAATGCCATCTTTTGAGATTATATGACCTAACAATTTGCCCTCTTCTAGGCCAAATAATGATTTCTTTGGATTCATTGATATACCATATTTTCTACAGATTAAAAACACTTGTCTGAGATGATCTAGGTGTTCCTGATCTGATTTTGAAAAGGTAGTGAGATCATCTAGATATATGACCGGGAAATCATGAATTTATTTAGCAAAAGTTATGTCCATGGCCCATTGAAAGGTTTCCCCTGCATTCTTGAGTCTAAAAGGCATTTTTACATATTTAAAAGTTCCCCAAGGTGTTGTAAAAGCAGTCTTATCTTGATCATCAGGGTGAACTAAGATATGGTTGAAGCCTGAAAGTCCATCTAGCAGTGAAATTCTGGAAGCATCCACTACCCTTTGTAAAATGTGATCCATCTTGGGTAAGGGGTAGTGATCTTTTAAAGAGACTTTATTCAGATTTCTCAAATCAACACACAGTCTTATTTCTCCCATTTTCTTCCTAGTGGGCACTAAATTTGAGATCCATTCTGAAAATCTAATGGGTGCAATTATCCCAGCTTCATACATTCTCTTGACTTCTTTTTCAATTAGAGGGAGGAGTACAGGGTTGACCCTTCTAAGTTTTTGTTTGAAAGGTTTTTGATTTTCTTTTAGGGGTATTGTATGCTGAATGATAGAAGTGTCATAGGATTTAAAATCTTCATAGCCCTATGCAAAAACATCTTGAAATTCTTTGAGAAGTTCAATATATTTCAGCTTTTGGTCAGGAGGCAAAGCTTTAGAATATTTTATCCTTTTAGGATTCTGTTTAGTGCCTATATTACAGTCCTCAATTTCTGCGTTTAATGGCTGCATTTTGGGTTTCCTTGGGATTTCATTAGAGTCAAAAATATCTTCCAGAGGGGTTAATCCTGTGGGTAAAAAATTATCCTTTAAATCAATCACTTTAGACTCTCCTTCAACAGTTTCATCAAAGTCTATTTGTTTCAGCTCTTGCGACTCCTCGTTGGTCAATTTTGTTGGATGTAATATTCGATTTGTTGTTTCAGCTGAAATATGAGTTTCAACTTTGTCTATTTGATCAACTTCACCAACAGTGCCTGTGTCTATATTTGTGCTAGAAAATTCTTCTTTTAAATTTAGGAAATTATTAATCTGAGTGTCATTGTCAAACACCTACCAATTTTTTACATTGTCTGGTACAGTCGGTCTGTGTTTAATTTCAGCTGTAAAATGATGATTAAGCTCAAATTGCAATTTACAAGTGCTGACGAATGTTTCCAAACTGTGAGCATGCAAATTATGTTTCCTTGGAATTTTGGCAAGCTGTGATTCTAGAAAGGTATTGAGTATTTCGATTGTTGCTCCTCTATAAGCTCTTAACCTGAGGTCATTTGTGAGAAATTTTCTTTTCATTTGTTGAATAACTAAATCAGAGTCTCCCAAAATTAATATCCTAACTGCCCCTAGGCTTTTGATCAATTTGGGTCCTAGCAAAAGGGCTTCATATTCAACCATGTTATTTGTACATCTAAAATTTAGCCTGTATGCATGTCCTTCAGCATGATCATTTTGCATGTTATGTATCCAAATCCCTGCCCCTGCTCCTAGTTTATCGACTGATCCATCAAACTCTAGATACCAAAGAATTTCTTGATTACAACTAGCATCAGGAGTTTCAAAAATTTGCTTAGTAGGCAGATTTGGATTTTCAGTTTTATGTGGTTACCCTTATGTGTATGTTATATCAATTATTTCAGCAATTTCTAGACTTTGAGCAATAGATTCTTCATTTATGCTTTCTCCTTGTGTTGATGCTAAAACCTTGACATCAATTGGGGGGGAAATTTCAGCATTATATAGGATGAAAGAGTCCATATCAGAATGCATGGAATAGATGGGAAAATTTTGGGGTTTCTCTTGGCTGCTGACCACATATTTCGTCAAAGTTTCCCGATACAATATTTTTGGCTGGCCAAATACTGAAATGGTACCATAGGACATGTCCAACTGTAAAGATCCCTGGAGCTTTGCACCCCAAGATCTAGACAAAAGCATTCCATATTTTGGTAGGATATCAGCTACCACTACACCTATTAAAATTGTCTTGGCGGGGTATTGAACTAATGATACACATATATCCTTGATTAGGCCCAGACATCTGACCTAGCTAGAATCAAAAGAGAACAAGTCTTTGTATGGCCTGGTGATATCCAGGTCCAACTTTTCCGTCACAGATTTAGGCATTAAATTATGGGAATCTCCAAAATCAAACATTGCATTGTGAAGTACTTTGTCATGAATATTCAGACTTACATAGAAAGGAGGAACTCCTCCATCTACTTATTTTCCATTTACTTCAGGGCCAAAAATTAATTCTGGCTGGTCATCTAGAACATTCACTGTATCTCTGTTTTTTGAAATTTGAAGTGATCTGCTGATTTGTTCTTCTATAGACATCATGTTTAGCCAATTCTGACAGTGGAATGGCTATTCTTAACTTGCCTATTTCAGTTTCAAGGTTAAAAGGTTTTTCTATTTGGACTTTTTCATTTCGGGCAGCAAGGTTCTCCTTTTCTGCTATGTTTTCAATGCTTTTTCCTTTATTGGGAGTGTTGTTATGAGTTGAATCCACCGCAAAATCAATTTCAGGAGATTCCTTTGCATTTTCTTTGAGAGGAAAGGAAGTGGAAGGCTTACTGTTTGATAGTTAACTGTCTGATGTTTCCTCAACTGTTGGTTCTTTTGGGTTCAGGTCTATTCTAGCAGGGAGTTGTATAGGGGGTATTAACGTTATCTTTTTTAGGTTGTTTGGCATCTTTCTGCTTATTGGGTTCAGGAACATCTATTGTTCTACTTTTCAAGTCATATTGCTTGTGGACGTCATAGATATCAACATCATATCCCTCCCTAAAATCGAATGATTCCCTAGATTGGTTTTGGAATTGATTAAAAGTATGAGCTTCTTGGTCATCCTGGGTCAAAAAAATTTGTTGTTCACTATTTAGACCCATTAAGTTAATTTGAGTATCCTCTGTTGGCTCACTAGAATTTGAAGCTTCGGCATAGTTTTCCTGGAAAGGAGGCCTAATATTTTGGTCAGGACTGGCCTTTCTAGTATTGGGATTCTGATTTTTCTTAAAGTTTGGATTTCTTCCGGTGTTGCTCAGTTGACCATCCCAAGAGGATTTCCTCTCAATTGTTTCTACTCTATCACCCAGTCTATCCATTCCTTTAATAATTGCATCTAGTTTTTGCTCAACTGAAGAAGGTTCTTCTTTGAAAGGTGCTCTCCTTTCAGCTCTAGCTTGAGCTTGTTTAGAAATCAGATTGGCCTCTACACTGATAGGTATACTCTGCATGTCTTCTAAGTTTGGGGGAGATATTTCCCTAAGCTGGTAAGCCATGTAAGAATCAAATCCATCAGGGAATTTGATCAAGGCCAAGTCTGGTGGAGGTCTAAGATTCTGAGGGATAGCATTGTATACATTATTAAATCTGGCACAGTAATCTTGAACAGTTTCTTGTGGGCCTCTTTTCAAGCTTTCATATGCTGATAGGATTTGTAAAGGGTCCTTATTCTTTTTCCATATGTTCAAGAAAGTTTGATAAAGGGCTTGTGGATCAGCGATAGTGTTTACAGGGAGTGCCCTAAACCATATCCTTACATCACCAGTTAGACTCTGAATTTTTTTTTTTCATTCTGACAACATCATCATCAATTTCATAGTTCTCAAAATAATTTGTCATCTTCTTGGTATGTTGTTGAGATGTGTAAGTTCCAGCACCATCAAAATAGGTAATTTTTCTTTGATAATCTTGGGGCATAGCCCCTGGATTTGCAGGTAACTGTAGGGGAGCATATCGGTTTGCCATATTTACAGAGAAAAGTGTGACAGCTGGAAGAACAGGGATAACAACTGAGATATGTGCAGTGGATGGGGGAGTGGAAAAGATGGTTTGAAGTACTAATGGTGAACTAGGAGAAGCAACAGTAATGGCAGAATGGACTTGTGATTTTTCAGCAGTAAGGTCAGTTTGGATAGGGTTCTACTGAGAGGTGTCACGATGTAAATCAACAGAATATTCTTGCTTATCTCGGCTTCTAAAGTTTTTGGGGATCAAATTAGGATTTTCAAAGATAGGTGGAGGATTTTGATTCAGATTTGATCTGGTATAACGGATCTTCTTCTTTGGAGCTAGCTTCTGACTATATTTTTTGTTTTTTCTTGAAATATTTTGAAGAATACAACTTTTAATGTTAGGCCCCTATACTACTAGTGTAACCCCTTATTGTTATCAGTACAACCCACTTATTATATTGATGTACCCATGTAGTGCCCATATTGTTACTATTGTGCCACATAGAAGCCCACTATTGTTACTGTTGTGCCCTAGAATATTATTGTTATGTAGGCTTTGATTGTATTGGGACCACTTAGACTCCTATATATAGAAAGGAGGTATTTTCATTTGTATCATCCAAGAATTGTTCATTTATGTAATGTAAAGGAGGTTGCCCCCTCGAAGAGGCTGAATTCTAAGGCGTGGATCTCTCTTTTCTATCTTTTTGTGAGCTGGTTTCATAACATTTGGTATCAGAGCTTTGGATTCTAGGGTTTCGCTGCTCCAAACAGGTCATCGTGGAATTGTCACTATAACTTTTTTCTGTGACGTTTCAGAAGTCGCAAAAAAAAACCCATTTGAGAAGAATTGACGATGAACCTTGGGTCCAAATTTTGTAAGAATTTACAGGGTAAGTTCCTCAGAAAGAATACCAAGAGGACACCGCTCACAACCAGATCTCAAATCAATACACCAGTATTTTTGACGTGGTTAAAACCCTCAGAGTGCAAGGAGGGAAATAGTCCACGGCCTGTCCCAACGTGGGTACAGACAATTTATTAATCAAAGAATGAAAATTTACATAAGCTTCTCTCATGCACGGATTACCCGAACAATGACCCTCCATGCGCTTTAAATAGAACTCATGGACCAATCGGGTGTCAAGCCACGGATCAAGTGTCGATAATACCGAGGTGAGAGTGAACCGTCGGATCACTACATATCGTGACCGTCGGATTGTAAGTTACAATATGTACAACGGTAAAGAAACACACTTTACCTAACTCTATACCTAACTCTAAACTAGACCAAGTTGAACTTAACTATATCCTATGTGTCGGAATATCCTAACATCCCCCCTTAAGAACAACTTGGGATAGGATTGAAGGATTTACAAATATGACACAATAGGAGAAGGAAGGAGGCACTAGAGCCTATCCCCCCTTAGCGACAACTTCCTGAACTCCAAGCATATATCGAAGTTTAGTGAACTTCGCCTCTGTGAGAGCCTTTGTGAAGATGTCTGCAACCTGATCATCTGTTGGACAATATTGCACTTCAAGAACATGGTCATGAATGAGCTTTCTGATGAAGTGCATGTGTAGTTCGATGTGTTTGCTGCGCTGATGCTGAACTGGATCTTTGCATAGCTGAATGGCACTTTGATTATCACACCAAAGTGTGGTTGGATGCTGCTGCTCAAAGCCAAACTCTGATAGGATCTGACGAAGCCACAAGGCTTCCTTACTAGCTTCCACGGCACCACGATACTCTGCTTCTGCTGACGAAAGAGAAATGGCAGCCTGTTTCTTACAAGCCCATGTAATAGGTCCTGAACCAAGAGTGAAGACATAACCGGCAGTAGACTTCCGATCATCAGGGTCACCAGCCCAATCAGAATCAGTGAAACCAACTAACAGAGGAGCTGCTTTGGCACTGTAATGAATCCCAAACTGTACTGTACCTCGAACATAACGAAGTATTCTTTTGGCTGCTTTCCAATGACTTTCACGGGGGTTTTGCATAAAACGAGCAACAAGGCCAACAGCAAAGGAAAGATCAGGACGAGTATGGGTTAAGTACAAGAGTTTTCCTACAAGTTGACGGTATAAGGTAGCATCAACTTCAGGAGAAGTACAAGAGACTGAAAGTTTGACTCCAGACTGAAAGGGAGAAGGGGCTGGCTTACAGTCTTCCATGTGAAAATGACGAAGAATATCACAAGCATACTTGGACTGGGAAAGGGAAATACCTTCCTTGGATTGCAAGACTTGAAGACCGAGAAAATAGTGTAAGTGTCCTAAGTCTGTCATTTCAAATTTCTTTTTAAGGATAGACTTCACATGGTTTATAAGGTTGGGATCACTACCAGTAAGGATAAGATCATCAACATAAAGAACAAGGATGATAAGAGAGTCACCCACTTTCTTGGTGTAGACAGTATTGTCAGAATGACACCTAGAAAAGCCAGATTCTAAAAGAAAGCTATCCATTTTGGCATACCAAGCCCGAGGAGCTTGCTTGAGACCATAAAGGGATTTCTTAAGTCGACACACAAGGCTGGAGTCTGTTTGTATGAAGCCAATGGGTTGTTCCATATAGATTTCTTCCTGCAAGTCCCCATGCAAGAAGGCAGATTTAACATCCATTTGATGGACTTCCCATTTTAAAGAGGCAGCAAGGGAAAGAACAAGGCGGATAGAGTTCATTTTGGCAACAGGGGCGAAGGTTTCAGTGTAGTCAATGCCTTCAACCTGTGAAAAGCCCTTAGCAACTAGACGAGCCTTATGTTTATCAACTTTCCCATCTGGTCCATACTTGGTTCTGTAAACCCATTTGCATCTAACAAGTTTGCGTTCCTTTGGTAGAGAAACAAGATCCCATGTATCATTTGTCATCAATGAATGATATTCTTCATTCATAGCTGTTTCCCAATGTGGATGGCCTGAAGCTTCTGCAAAAGTGTCAGGATCATGATTTACTGGAGCTTGAGCCAGTAAAGAAGAGGCTCTTTCAAACTGAGAACGTGTACGTCGCTGATCTGTAGGATCACCGGCAAGATCACCTGCTGCATCCCGAGTAGCACGGACCCATCTTGGAAGTTGAGGATCCTGAGAAGGTGGGGGAGGATTATCATCCTCGCTTTCATCATCAGAAGAAGAAATGTTTTCAAAGATAGAAGAGATAGGAAGAGGTGGCACATCCGCCGGACTAGGCTCGCAGGCCGATTTATTTTCATCAAATTTTACATCTCTTCTAATGATAACATTTTTGGACTTAAATGGAATAAGTCTATAACCTTTTACATCTTCAGAATATCCAACAAAAGTACATTTCTCACTCTTAGGTTCTAAGGCTTTATGCTTTTCATCTGGAATATGGGCCCATGCTTCACTTCCAAACACACGAAAGTGACTTACATCTGGTTTAATGGAACTCCAAGCTTCTTCTGGAGTGATATTCTCTAGAACCTTAGTAGGAGTGCGATTGATTATATAATTTGCACAATTAATTGCTTCGGCCCAAAAACTAAGACTGAGTCCTTTAGATTGCAGCATACAATTAGCCATTTCCTTTAAGGTGCGATTTTTCCTTTCAGCTACACCATTTTGTTGTGGAGTGTATGGAACAGTATGTTGCATTTGAATTCCATTTTCGGTGCAAAAGTTGATGAATGCATTTTTAACATATTCTCCACCATTATCAGTTCTTAGCTTAAGAATTTGATGTCCAGATTGTTTTTCAACGAATGCTTTGAAGGCCAAAAAGGTGGTAAATACTTCGCTCTTGAGTTTTAAGAAGTATACCCAAGTGCGTCTGGAGAAATCATCAATGAAAGTTAAGAAGTACTTGCAGCCAGAGAATGAAGCAACAGGAAGAGGACCACATAAATCACTGTGCACAAGCTGTAAAGGGGCTGAGGCGTGCCAAGAGGCACGTTTGTCAAAACTGTCCCGATGATGTTTTCCGAGTACACATCCGGAACAAACACCATCTTTGCAAGATACCATAGGAAGACCTGTCACCATGTTTTCTTTACATAGATGCTGAAGGGAGCGATAGTTTAAGTGACCATATCGCTCATGCCAAAGTTTGCTCACTTCATCATTATGAGCAACAAATACTGAGGGAAGATGGGATGACCCAAAGTTGTGAAACTTATACAACCTTTTGGAATCATCAGCAAGACCAGTAGCTAGAATCTGTTTAGGATCTTTTAGATCCTTGATTACAACATCATGAGGTGAAAATTCAACAATTTTACCTTCACCTGAATGAGTTATCTGATAGACAGATAGAAGGTTGCAGGATAAGTTTGGAACACATAATACATCATTGAACTGACCATTGTCTAGATGAACAGTTCCAGTCCCTACAACATTAAGAGATCTATCATCACCAACATATATATTTTTGGTGTTACAATCATTTAAAGAAGAAAACATGGCTTGGTTTTTGGCCATGTGACAAGAGGCTCCAGAGTCAATGAGCCACTCATGAGAATGAGAAGAAGAAGAAGATACATTTAATGCATAACCAGACTGAGATGATTGACGATGACATGCAGAAAATGCCGTTCCGGAAGTTGAAGTTGAAGTAGGCTCCAGATGGATGTTATGTTTCTTCATTGCGGCTTCCAAGGCTTCCATCTTCTTAAAGCATTTAGATTCTAAGTGGCCATCTCGATTACAAAAGTTACAATGTCTGTCAGTCTTCTTCCATTTGTTTTTATTGGTCTTGTCATATTGCTGAAATGATCTTTCATCTTGAGGCTGAGTTGGTTTAGGACCATTCCTTTGAGGATAAGACTTCTTAGGATTCTTTGAATTTGGTTGCTGCTGGGCGGCTAACGCTTTCGAGGAAGAGTTTCCAAGATTAAGAAGACCAAGGTGTAAGAGTTTTTCTTGTTCTCTTATTAAGGAATCACAAAAGGAGTCAAAGGAAGGGGGCTTGTAGTCTTTGCCTTGACAAATGAAAGCTTCCCTGGTAGAATGGAAAGTGGAAACAAATACAGAGTAGGCTGGTCCCAACTTAGTAAGGATGGAATAAATAAGGTTACCATCTTCTTTCTTAACTTTAACACCTTCCAAGAGATATCTAAGGGTCTTGAATTTGGACAAGAAATCTTCAATGCAAGAAAAATTATTAGGATCCAAAGTAAGCAACTCATTCTCAAGTTGATGGGCTCTAATTTCATTTTTAATCCCAAAAACTTTAGCAAGTTTTTCTAATGCTTCATGAGGAGTTTCAATTTCTGCAATGTGGAATCTAAGATCAGGAGAAACAGACATTCCTATCAAACCACGTGCTTGATCTTGTCGATTTTCCCATTTTTCGGCCTTGTCTTCATCTTTGGGTTTCTTCTCTTGGTCTGTGGCTATTCTGAAGAGACCTTTACTTCTAAGTAAATCTCCCATGTAGGCTACCCATTGGAAGTAGTTAGTGCTGTCAAGAATGACTTGGCATGGACTTTCCATTTTTTAAAAAACAACTGAAGCTGAAGATGCTGAAAGTAAGTGGTCCAATGGATAGATCTCGAAAAAATAGGCGGTTTTAAAAAAAACGGCTCTGAAAAAGGCTTCCGGATGAAGAAGTTATGGCTTTTTGAAAAAAAATTGTTGACGTTGCCGGCAAAGTGCGCGAATGTGCGGGAATGAAAAAATCCGCCCCCACAAAATGGAGACTTGAACCCAAGACCTCTACTCTCTTAAAAGGTCTTTGAACCAATTGATCTATACAAAATATTTGAGAGAGAGAGAGAGAGAGAGAGAGAGAGAGAGAGAGAGGGGGGGGGGGCCTCGATTTGCGTGCTTGCCTTGGGAAGGCTCTTTTCCCCTACAAAACACAAAACACAAAACCCAACACAAATATCCAAAGAAAAACGAACCTTACGGCTCGAAGTTAGCTTTAGCCAAAGAACTAGAAATTTAAAAAAAATCTCAAAGTTAGCTTTTAGCCGAAAAACTAAATATTTTTCTCAATGTTTCTGATTTTCCGAGATCACACTAAGGTGCAGGGAAAAGAGCATACGCATGAGAAAAATCCTTTCTTTCTGTTTCTGATTTGCCCAGATCACACAGAGTCGCAGGGCAAAGAGCATACGCAGAAATGAAAGGTATAGATCCGGAAAAAAAAAAGGGCTAAATAAACCGAAACCGAAATAAGCAGAGAGAAAATGACAGTAAACTGCAAAAAAAAAACACTGTATACCTCCCGATCTGAAAAATGACGCAGCTAGGGCTACCGGAAACCTTTTCGCGTGAAACGAAAGGGGTTCCTCACTGAAACAGATGCTCCGAACGCAACAGAGCAGTCCTCTCGGCCTGAAAGCAGTCAGAAACAGCAGATCTAGGAAACGACAGCCGCATGCAGTTCTACCGGCTTCAGATTTGGATCACCAACGGACGCGGCCCTCAAATAGCTCTGATACCATGTAAGAATTTACAGGGTAAGTTCCTCAGAAAGAATACCAAGAGGACACCGCTCACAACCAGATCTCAAATCAATACACCAGTATTTTTGACGTGGTTAAAACCCTCAGAGTGCAAGGAGGGAAACAGTCCACGGCCTGTCCCAACGTGGGTACAGACAATTTATTAATCAAAGAATGAAAATTTACATAAGCTTCTCTCATGCACGGATTACCCGAACAATGACCCTCCATGCGCTTTAAATAGAACTCATGGACCAATCGGGTGTCAAGCCACGGATCAAGTGTCGATAATACCGAGGTGAGAGTGAACCGTCGGATCACTACATATCGTGACCGTCGGATTGTAAGTTACAATATGTACAACGGTAAAGAAACACACTTTACCTAACTCTATACCTAACTCTAAACTAGACCAAGTTGAACTTAACTATATCCTATGTGTCGGAATATCCTAACAAATTTCAGAGATTTTTACGCGATATTTTCGGAGATATGATCTGAGGAAGTTGGTCTTTTTGCAGACTCCGGAATTACACTCAAAACAGGTGACCTGGGGAAAATCGTCATAACTTTTTTCTGAGCATCGGATTGAAATTTCGTAAGAAGGTACAGAAAGAGGACGGACTGTAGTTTCTGTTTATATATTTTTCAGAGTCAAAGGTTGAAACAGTGACACGTGGCACTTCATACAAGTTCGCTCTACTGAGCTAGTCTATAATCAGGTCACTGCGGGAGATTGTGCATAACTCTTTCTTGGAGAATCCAATTTGGATCAGAATTGTGGCATTGGAAAGAGGACACAGAGGGCTACTATAGGTCACAATTTCAGAACTTAAAGATCCAAAAGTACAGAGTTACAGTCGTTTCAAGGTAGAACTCCTAAAATCAAGAAAAAGCAAGATGAGAAAATTTGATGGGAAGGATCCGGTAAATTGGATACTTCAGATGGAGCAATATTTTGATATACATGGTGTACAACTGTTACAAAAGGTATGTATTGCATCTTCATATTTAGAACCAGATCAATTTTTATGGTACAAAGGGCTTTGTTCTCGTAAAAACTTGTTACGTGGTCAATTTTCACGGAGGAAATGATAACACATTATGAGGATACAAAGAGCAACACCTTCTTTAGAGAAACACCATAACAATTGGAAAGAGTAAAAGGGCTTTGTGACATAATGGAAAGAAAAATTATGGAAACTAGGAAGCATACCCCTCACAACTATAAAGATGGAAGTGTTGTTTCTCCCAGCCTTCCACAACCTACAAGGGTTACACCACAACAATTGGAAGAAAAAAGAGAAAAAGGGCTTTGTTACAATTGTGATAGCAAATGCACTAAAGGTCATAGGTGTGCTGAGAAGAAATTATTTTACATAGAATATGAAGAGGAGGAAGAAAAGGATCAAGAAACATCAAAAGAAGAGGATATACGTCAGGACACTACCCCAAAGAAAGAAGAAATGAATCAGACCATATCTTGTAAAGCATTGGCAAGAATTACCACTCCTCAAACTCTCAAGATAGAAGGACATATAAAGAAGAAAAATGTGCAAGAAGTGAAAGATCACATCGAGAAAGAAGAAATGAATCAGACCATATCTTGTAAAGCATTGGCAAGAATGACCACTCCTCAAACTCTTAAGATAGAAGGACATATCAAGAAGAAAAAGGTGCAAGAAGTGAAAGATCACATCAAGAAAGAAGAAATGAATGTAGCCATATCTTGTAATTCACTGATCGAAATTACCACTCCTCAAACTATCAAGATAGAAGGACATATCAAGAAGAAAAATGTTCAAGAAGTGAAAGATCATATCGAGCGTCAAGAAATGAATCCGACCATATCTTGTAAAGGATTGGAAGAAATTACCACTCCTCAAACTCTAAAGATAGAAGGACATATCAAGAAGAAAAATGTTCAAGCAGTGAAAGATCACATCGAGCATCAACAACAAGTTCTCCAACTTTTAAAGGATAACACCACTTCAGCGCAAAATCAAATGAAACAACAGGTAGATCAACATCATAGTGGAAAATGTTTTGATGTAGGCGATTGGGTATTTTTACGGCTACATCTAAAGCAAGCTATTTATGAGAAGGAAATGTTGGCAATACTAAATGCACTTAAAAAATGGCGACCTTACCGAATGGGAAGACTCTTCAAGGATGAGGATGTGGAAGCATTGTTTTGTGCTATTTCTATTATCCATCCAGATTGGATAAATAAAGCAAGGGATGAATGGAAGAAGGACGAAGAAGTATGGCCATTTATTCAAAAGTTGCAAAAGATCCCAATTCAAACAATATTGCCAGAAATTGAAGAAGAAGGAAAAATCATATTGGAACTTGGAGCAGTCATAGAAACAAGAACCCAACAGCTACGAAATCGATCAATTTCAGAGTATCTCATCAAGTACAAGAACTTAACCGCTGAAGATTCCACATGGAAGGACAAGAATCTTATACAGAAGCATCAAGAACTACTCAAGTGTTGAGGACAACGCTTTTTGAAGGAGAGGGGCATGTTAGGCCCCTATACTACTAGTGTAACCCCTTATTTTTATCAGTACAACCCACTTATTATATTGATGTACCCATGTAGTGCCCATATTGTTACTATTGTGCCACATAGAAGCCCACTATTGTTACTGTTGTGCCCTAGAATATTATTGTTATGTAGGCTTTGATTGTATTGCGACCACTTAGACTCCTATATTTAGAAAGGAGGTATTTTCATTTGTATCATCCAAGAATTGTTCATTTATGTAATGTAAAGGAGGTTGCCCCCTCGAAGAGGCTGAATTCTAAGGCGTGGATCTCTCTTTCCTATCTTTTTGTGAGCTGGTTTCATAACATTTAACAATATGTTTCTCGGAAGTTTTAAACTATGAGAGTCTTGAATTTTCCTAAAGATATATTGAAAAAAGGAAACTTATCAAGTCTTTGAGACAGGTGTTCAAAGCCTAAAACTTGGCTGGAGATAGACTGAAGCAACTTTTATTTACTCCTATAATTGCATAGCAAAAATAGTTTCAAAGGCTATGTGGCTAACTTCAGGGTCCATCTGCAGCTTTAGAAAATAGACAACAGTAACAAACAATCATTCAGTCCCCAGTGGAGTCGCCAATGATGTTATCACTCAGGTTGTTCCCCAAAAGTTGTAGAAAAGGGAATACGACCGAGGTAACCACAGATCAATATTTTAGATGCAAGTTCTAGCCAATTTGCATCCAGAGAGGGCTCTCTCTTTATGATTTAGCTTTGTTTTGAGGTATATTAGGCTAGTTATGAAGTACAAGGGTTTGTTTGGTTTTTGGATGGTGATTTTCAATAGAACAGGGGTGTAAAGCTGAGAATTTTAGTCCACTGGGCTAATGGAGTCTATGAGGATGAACTATTGGATATAGTTTCTTTGATAGAGGGTGGTACTACAGCGCAAGGTAATCAATCATGGTACAATTTATAAGTTGGATTTAGGTGGGCTAGAGTCAGTGGGTGAAGGGAAGTTAAGAATCCTTCATCATGTTGACAGAGGGAAAGTGGATGATTATTTCCAGGGAATAGTTAAGAATTCTTTAGCTATATTCAAGATGTAAGAACCAGGGGAAATAGGAGCAGTTAAGAATTCTTGCTTATGCTAATTCTGAAGAAAACATTAATAATAACAGAGATTGAACTCAGAGTGCTTGCAAACAAATTATGAGTTATTCTTTTTCCCTATTATTTAGATCATAAAACATAGATGATATATGAAACGTAGAAACTATAAAACATAAGTAAGAGAGACTTATTGATCCACAAAATGATTCAGGAATTCTGTAACATAGTCCTCTGCTATCAATTCCACATCCAGAGAGTCCAGCGACAATGGATTCCAATAACTTTTGTATTCAGAAGATTTTCATAGTTACAACATAGTTCCAGAAATATATCACCAACCCCAAATACTTCGCTTGGGGAGGTATTTGTACAAAAATGTTTACAAAATATCTCAAAGAGATAATATCTAGTAATAACTTCTTCTACCTACTTTACAGGAGAAGTAAATGATCTTGGGAACAGGGAGAAATAAATGCATAAGTGAATGTTGTTGTGTTGGCTGCTCAGTTGGTGAGATGCGTTGACTGTGAGCTCGGTGAGTCGGCCGATGGCTGTTTCCGCTGATATTCCACACTGCTGGCTCAGCTGTCTCAGGCGTATCTATTTTTGATTTGATAGACTGCTAGCCCGCACAACTCTCATCTGTTTCCTCCCTCCGCTTTATGGCATCTGTTGTATCCTGGGTGAAACAAAATTTGAAACGTGCCTATAGGATTTCCAACATGCTTTGCCACCACTGTTCTTCTGGTAACTGATGTCTTTGTAGCTTTCTGAAAGTCTCATCAGCATCTGTGTATCTGTAGAAGTTGGGTTGGACTGTAAAGAGATGTTTCACTTCATGCTCAATATAGAAGAGATTTTCCAAATTGTTGTAGAGAGTTTGGCTAGATGGAAGGGTCTTCTCTGCTGAAGTGCTTGATGATGCATTTACTTGATCAACAACATGTTTATTGAACCTGTGCATGTACTCAGCTTGTCTCAACAGACGTTCATTGTTTCCCAACAGACTTGGCAAGCCCCTTTCATGCAAAACTGCAAATCTCTCTATAAAAGAATTTACCTCCACTTCCATGTCCTGGCACTTCCTCTCCAAGTTCTGCATTAGGGTTTTCATGGTTAGAACTCTTTTGACTGTCAGAATGGTGGTTGTCTGGCCTCTGATGTCCAGTGCTACTAATTCTTCACTGGTTTTAGTGTTCAAAATATGTATTAACCTGTTGGCCTGTTCGGGCATATATCCTAATAAATTTCTGGCCTTTTGAATTTCCACTTGGGCTACTGCTATCAAGTCAATCTGCTCATATATAATCTGAATAGATCTCCATATATTACAAGTGGAATCACTGATGTTAGCCCACAAAATGCCTTTGATTTCACCCAGAGGCTTGTCTAAAGAGAAGTAATTTTCCAATGCTTTTACCCTGTTCTCTAATGCTTTCACATGTCTTGTCTTTTCTGCCATAGTCATTTTGGATTTGTCATAACTCACTTCCAATTTTGCCAATTTCTCTTTGGCATCTTTCAATTCTGATACTTAGAGTTTTAATTCCTCCATAGCCTTTATCAACTCCTCTGTGGTCATGGTAGTGCTGCTGCCTACTGTTATTGTTGTTTCTGAAGTACCTGTTGATGATGCTGGGCCAGTGGGAGGCACTACTGTTGTAACTGTAGGAGGGGCAGTTGTAACTGCTGGAGTTATTTCAGGTGGCTGGGAGGTTGACACTCCCTACTTTTCTTGTAATTCTTTCTCCAATTCCTGCTCTGTCTCACTTAATCTTTGATTCATTCTCATAAGCAAGTCCATCATGTCCTCCTTTGCTTTTTTCTGCACAACCTCTGTAGTTTGTGGATGCATAGTAATAGGCATCTTCAATTATTTCCTGAGGGCAACAATGTCCTCTTCCTTCTTTTTCATCAATTCTTTTATTCCTTTGGCATCCTTAGGATCATGTCCCAACTTAATGATAATATCCTCCAAGGACTTTATCCTGTTATCCTTGGCTAAAGAAGATGCCTTTTCCAAATCTAGTTGGGCAGATGTGTTGTTCAATGAATTCTGCAATTTGTGAGCTAACATTGCCTTATCTACCAATGTAGAGTAGACCATCTCTCCAGTTTGCTTATGCAGCTCAATCTGATCCATAGGATGAATGTCTTTGGCAAGGACCTCTAGATTTGTTCTAATGTAATCATCTACTGACTGTGGTTGCTGCAATTTGGGCTTAAAGTGGCTCAAGATCATTTTTCCTTCTTTAATGTCATATGTAGACATTAGCCTTTGTTGGTTGGAGGGGGTCGTCTTGAGAAATTGGTCATAAAGTTTCAGCCTCAATGGATCATTTCTAGCCTTAATCTTTGTGAATGTTCTTTTGACATCTCAGGCCTGCTTTCTTGATGGTCTGGTGGATCAAACTTCCACACTATGCTGCCTTTCTAGGTCCTGCTTATGAGAGTTTGTGGTTGTTTCTACCACTGGGGATGTCTATGGGCTGCTTGCCCTCTCACCTCTTGGACTCTCTAACGTTTCCTCAGTAATTTCCTCTTTAGGTAGAGGATTTATTCTTTTCCTTTTTGCCCCTGGTTGCTCTGTTGGTCCACTTACAGGTGTGGTCTCTTCTCTGTCCCTTTTCTTGTCCCTTTCCTCATTTAGAGGAGTCTATAATGTTGGTATCTCTGGTGCTTTGGACTGGACAGGAGGAATTTTCCCTTGGCCCTATTCCTTTGATGATGCTTGCTGATCTATCATTATGTGCTACTCTATATCAAACACTTCTTTGCCTTTATATGTCCCTACAGCTGGTGTAGTGCTTTCTTGGGCAGGTTGCTATGAAGTTCCAGCAGATGATGTACCCACTCCGGTTTGCTGAGGCAGTTTGAAAGACACCTGTCCAAAAGAGTCTAGGTCAAGGGTCTTTTCAAGATTTTTCATAGCTTGTTCCATCCTTTCTTCCTCAGTGAGTTCTTCAATTAATGTGCCCTCTACCCACTCATCTCGATTAGCAAATTGCTCTATTTCAGGGATCCTACAATGTTTGTAGGCAGATAGCCTATTTTTTACTTTTCTTTCAATGATAAATCCATTTGGGTCATAGGGTATCCACCAAAAGCTCCTCTTTAATTTGATTTGTTCACCCAATATCTTGTCAGCATCTTGCCATGCTTCCTTTCTGTTAATGATAAAAGGGCCTAACTGGTTTCTTAATTTCAGCTAAGCTTTTTTCTTTGCACCATAAAAGTGAGCCAAATCTGAGTTGATAAATTGCTTGAAATATTCTAGAGCAAACAGTCTCATAGGCACATATTTGTGCAGCTTATAGGGGCATAGCTCACAACCATATATCCTGAACTCAGTGTGATTCTGGTAGAAGTACCAATCACCTATTTTTTAGCTTTTGGAGAGATCTAAAATTTTCTGCATATCACCAGAGAATCTAGGAGGAGGAGTTCTCATCAGTAGAGAGGAGACCGGATGTATAAAAAAATCGATGAATTCACAGTAAGTGTAAGGAGAGTGATGAACTTCATGGAAAACTGAGGTCCAAAAGATCACAGACCTCCTTTCTCCTTTAGAATCCAATTTTCTTATGGGAAACTGAAAACTCTCTATTTGGTAGTACAAGAACAGATGATATATATATATATGATGTGTACTTAAAGACTCCTTGTCTGTCTAGATTTATGAATTGGTCATGGATCTTGTTGGCAATGAAAGTAGCAAAGTCATATTTCATAGCAAAAGGTTGTCTTGGAATAAACATGAACAACAGAGCTAAGATGGTCTCATCAACATATTCACTTTTCTTAAATCCTAGGACATAGGATATCATATCAATAATGAATCTTCCAGCTTCATTGAACCAGACATGGTGAAAGGGAGGTGGCTCTTTGGGCTGGAAATTTGGTTTTACAAATGTTTGAACAACACTAGTTATCTCTGCATTGGTCATTTTAGAGCCTTACTCAAGCAAGAATCCCATAGAAAGATGAGCCAGAGGCTGAGTAGGTTTGAAGTGTAGCATTTCATTTATGGACTCAGGAGTTATATGAAAGAGGACAGTTCCAGATGGAGTCATAACTACTCTTTTGATAGGTTCATAATTGGCACAACACAGGTGGATAACATCTGGGAATACATTTGTTGAGGGGAGGTAGTACCTAGGCAAATTGGATTCCCATATCCCATAGAGATTAGTTTTACTTAGGTGACTGTTCCTAATTTCACAGAATGTTTGGAGGTGGTTTTTGTAATCAGTTAAGTCTTGTATTTGAAAATCCCTATTAGCCAAGGGAAGCCACTCTAACTCTTTGTGAGGCACATTAAGGGGAGCAATGTTCAGGGCCACCGGGGCCTCCATTTTTAGTTTTTTGTGCTTTTGAACTGGGGGCGGGGCTTTTGAAGGAAAATGGGAAAAATAACAGTGGTTCTAGTGCGTATATTTGAGGGCAGTACAGTGAATTCAACTCAAATTTGGGTCCTTTAGACAATTTTGCAAAGGAAAGCTATAATTCACAGGGTTTGGGAATAGAATTAAGGTAAATACCTGTTTTTAACAGCGCACTATGCAGGTTGCAGGTTGCGGGATGAGCTAGAAGACCAGACTGTAGACTCTGTTTGGCTTGGTGGTGGACTGTACGGTCGAGCGCTTCTTTGGACGTAAATCACATGCAACAGTCGCACAGGGAAAACAAGTGAAAATGACCTTTTCACGTCTTTTTTAACAAAAATTGGTTTGGCGGGCTCTTGGCACCTTATTTTTGGATGACATCAGCATGACGTGGTGTTTCCTCATGTAGCGGGGTGATGTGGCGCTGACGTCTCGGATGAGGTGGCGATGACGTCAGCGGGGAGGTAGTGGGGGCGGTAAGCGGTTTGGCCCCGCACCGCTTTTGGGAAAAGGTGGTATCGGGTTGGAGGGCAGCGAGCATTGTGGGTGAGCGCCACCTGTCCCAAGGTATGGCGGGAATACCACCGTTCCCTCGACAGTAAAGTTTGCTATGGAAGGGTTCTGCTATATGGATCTGGGCTGTTGGATGGGAGGGCCCATATCCAACGGCTGTCGGTCAACAGAGCTGGCGGAGGGCTATGGCACGAGGCCCAATAAAATAAACAATGGGTTTAAACACATCGGGGTGTGCTGATTGGCTGTCAGGGCGTTTAATGGTTAATTGACCAGATATCAATTAACTTTGGCATATGCGCGTGCGGAGGGTTATTACATGGTTCCAAGTGAACCTATAATTCTCGAAAATACAATAATATGGCTTATAACTAAACCGAGGCGGGATATTAAATTTCTTGGGGTTTTTTATATATTTTATATAATACAGGCATCGGGGAAAATATAAGGGTTTATATATTATGGTTAATATGTTAATATAAAAGATCTGTTTGAATCAAAAAGCACTAAGTTGTAACATCAAAAACTTAGGCTTAGGGAGATGAAAGGCGCCGAAATATGAAGTTAGATAACTCAGGATGATGGACCAAGAGGAATTTTACACAATAAATGTGGCTTCTTTGTATTTAAACAGGAATACCATTTCCCTTTGGTTTTCTCATGAAATGGAGTGATGAAAGACTATTGAGCAGATCCTAACATATTTAGAGGGGAGGTTAGTGAGTGAATTTGGGAGAAGTATGGAGGGAAGTTAGACATGCATCACCTAATTTGTAGCCACACCTTGCCATGATACTTATGATATCCATGAGAGATGAATTATCTTTAAAAGACAAAATTACTCATAAACCTGCTTCTGCAACATCAAAACTGCCTACCTAGCCTACTTTATCTAACATTTTTTCTTCCTTTTTCCTTGGGTGCATTTAAACTAGCAAACCCTTACTCTCTTCTTTTCTTTTAACTGCCATCCTATCTGTCCTTATTTCTTCCAGGGGCTCAGATTTGGCTGTTGAGCTCCTTTTCTTCTCTACCTAACTACTTATCTGCCAAGCTTGAAGTATTTGGACAAATTTTATTCTCTATATCTAAGACAAGAAATTTAAACATGAACTAGCCAAGATTAAGTTGTTTGGCCATCTGTCAACTGTAGCAAGAGTTAACTAATTGCACACAATGAAATTCTTTGCAAAAATAGAATAGTAGTGGCATTTTGGACTAGCACACTTTCCTGGTCTTCTTAATTTGTGGTTCATTTTCTTTCTTTTTGACCATTTCATTCTTTTTGCCCTTTGATTTTTCTTTTAGGGCATTTCATTTTTTTTTTTTTTTTTTTTTCAAAATATGGAACTTTTGTAGCATGGAAAGGATGAACATATTTGTCATTTTACCAGTCAGTTATGAAATATGACACCTATTGGTATAGGAGCATAACAGGGCACAATAATAACAATATGGGGACTACATGGGCACAACCATAACAATAAGGGGGCTACACTAACAATAGCAATAAGGGGCTATAGTGGTAATATAGGGACCTAACACGCCCCTCTCCTTCAAAAAAGTGTTTTCCTGAATGCTTGAGTAGCTATGGATACTTTTGTATAAAATTCTCATCCGCCTGTGTGGAATCTTCAACAGGTAAGCTCTTTTTCTCAATGAGATACTTTGAAATTGATCGATTTCATAGATTTTTGGTTCATGTTTTCATGACTTCTTCAAGTTCCAATATGATTTTTCCTTCCTCGTCAAGTTCTGGAAATATTGTTTAAATTGGGAGCTTGTCACCCATAACCTTCTTTAAGCATGAAACATGGAAAGCTAGGTGCACTCGAGAAGATGCAGGAAGCTCCAATTTGTATGCCATAGTACCAATATTTTGCAACACCTTGTAAGGACCATAATACTTTGGTGATAATTTATTATCCTTCTTAGATTGCTTGAGGGACATTTGTTTGTATGGTTGTAGCCATAAAAATGCCTAGTCACATACATCAAAAATTCTTTCGCTGTGATGTCGATCTACTTGTTGTTTCATTTGATTTTGTACCAAAGTGAGGTTATCCTTTAAGAGTTAGAGAACTTGTTGTTGATACTTGATGTTATCTTCCACTGCTTGAACCTTAGAATTTTCTCTTAAAGATTATGTGAAGGATGGTGGATTATATCCATAAAGTGCCATAAATGGGGTCATTTTTGCTACAGTATGGAGGGAAGTATTAGACCACCATTTATCCAGAGGTAACCATTTTACCCATTGTGTTTGTTTATCAGATACAAAGAAACAAATATATCCTTCCAAATATTTGTTCACTATCTCAGTTTTCCCATCATATTGAGGATGATAAGATGAGCTATGAGCTAATTGAGTACACAAACAAGAAAATAATTTCATCCAAAAATTTCCAATGAAAATGGGATCTTGCTGCAAATTTTGAATGAGCATCCACACTTCTTCATCATTATCCCATTCATCCCTTATTTCAGTTATCCAATTTGGATGGATAATATAAATGGCACAAAGAAAGCCTTCCACATCCTCATCCTCTCTTGAGAGTGCATCTGCAACAACATTTTTCTTCCCCTTTTTGTAGATGATTCCAAATTCATAACCCAACATGTTTATGACCCATTTTTACTACTCTTTCGAAGATAATATTTGTTCCAAAAAGTATTGAAGACTATCATGATCTGTTTTTACCTTGAAGTGTGTTCCCATTAGGTAACGTCGCCATTTAGTTAGTGCATGTAGTATTGTCCACATTTCCTTTTCATAAATAGGTTTGAGTAAATACTTTCCTTTGATTGGACGAATTTCAAAATCAATGGGTCTTCCTTTTTGCATTAAAATAATACCAATTCCATTTCCTAAGGCATCACATTCCACAATAAAGGTTTTTGTGAAATCTAACGTAGCTAAGACTGATGCTTGGCACATTGCCTCTTTAAGATGTTCAAAGGCCTTAGTTGCTTCCAGAGTCCAAGAAAATTCATCTTTCTTCAGTAATGTTGTTAGAGGTGATGCTATTCTCCCATAATTCTTAACAAACTTGAGATAATACCCTGTAAACCTGAGAAATCCTCAAAGATCGTTTATGGTTGTGGGGATTTTCCATTCCTTAATGGATTTAATTTTGTTAGGGTCTACCTTAGCACCCTCATGAGATACAATATTACCCAAATATTCCACTTCTTGTACTCCAAAGAAACATCTGGAGGGTTTTTCATATAATTGTTTCTCCTCCAATAGTTTGAGAACTCTATCAACATGTTGAACATGATCCTTCCAAGACTTGTTGTAGATTAGTATATCATCAAAGAATACTAATACAAATTTTCTAAGGAAGGGTTTGAAAATGGAATTCATCAAACCTTGAAATGTAGAAGGTGCATTGGTAAGGGCAAAAGGCATGAACAAAAATTCATAATGACCCTCATGATTTCTAAATGTTGCTTTCAAAATGTCTTTAGCATTCATTCTAATTTGATGTTATCCTAAATGACGATCCAACTTGGTGAAGTAAATTTCTCCATGTAATTCATCCTAAAATTCATCAATAATAGGAATGGGAAATTTATATTTAATAGTGAGCTTATTTAGCTCCCTACAGCATAAAAACATATGCCATGATCCATCCTTCTTACACACCAATAGTACTGAAGTAGAGAAAGAACTTTGACTAGGTTGAATTATACCAGCCTCTAGCATTTATGCAACCATATGTTCAATTTCACTCTTTTGAGCATAGGGATAACTATAAGCCCTAATGTTTGGAGGAACACTTCCTCGAATCAAATGAATAGCATGATCATGATCATGATCATGAATAGGTGGGAGGCCTTTGGGAGTCTCAAATACCTTGGAATGATTTTCCAAGACTTTTTGGAGATATGGAGAAATAGATGATTTTGATGTTTGAATATCTAGTGAGCATAATTGTGCAATTACACCCCTTTGTTCTTTATTTATAAGCTTTGTCATTCCATTAGAGTTGATTATCTCTCCCAGTTTCCCTACATACCCCTTAATTCAACTTCCTTTCCTCCCAAAAAAAAACTCAAGAAAAGTTCTTGAAAATTAAAAGTTATCATACCCAAAGATTGTAACCATTGGACTCCTAGTACAACATCAACACCACCCATTGAAATGGAAAGAATTGGACTATTAAATACATATTTCCCCATGGTTAGATTGATATTATGGCACTTTCGAGGGTAATTTATAGTTCCTCCATTTGTAACCATCACTTCACACTTTGGTGTTTGATATATGAAGTAATTCAATTCCTTGGCTATCTTAAAATAAATAAAATTATGGGTACTACCAGAATCAATCAACATTGTTACCTTTTTCTTCTTGATATGTCCTTCTATCTTAAGAGTTTGAGGAGTGGTAATTCATTCCCATGCATTACAAGATATGGTCGGATTCATTTCATGTTTCTCTAGGGTTGGTTCCTGGTGTATATCCTCTTCTTTTGATGCTTCTTGTTCCTTTTATTCCTCGTCTTCACAATTTATGTAAAATAATTTATTCTCAACACACTTATGACCTTTAGTGTATTTTCTATCACAATTGGAAAAAATCCCTTTTTCTCTTTTTTCTTCCAATTGTTATTGTGTCAACCTTGTAGGTTGTGGAAGGATAGGAGCAACAACACTTCCATATTTATAGTTGTGAGTGGTAGACTTCCTTGCTGCCATAATTTTTCTTTCAACTTTTCTTTCCACCCTAAATGCATTCTCCAATGGATCAGGTTCCCAAAGGTGAACCTCATGTTGGATGTTATCCATTAAATTCCCTATGAAGACATCAATCCTATGTTCCTCTGGAATATCATTTACCATTATATTCAATTTTTGGAAGTCCTCATTATGCTCCACCAGTGAACCCTTTTGTTTGATATTTATCAATTGGATAAAGAAGGTGTTTCTCTTTGTATCCTCATAATGTGCTATCATTTCCTCCATAAAAAATGATCAAGTGACATGTGGTTTATGAGAAAAAATACATCGATACCATACAAACTAATTGGGATGTAAATATAAAGTTGCAATGCATACCTTTTTTGTGTGTTGCACGTTATGGAGATCAAAATATTTCTCCATCTTTAGTATCCATGTTGTTAGAGCCTAGATTTGTCTCAGGCTGAAAAGACAAGGATCTAGGTCCACATCAAACCATGCTCAGCCTCGTAGCTGGCCCTAAGAGGACAGGAGAGGGCTCTCTCCGGGTCGATCTCGGCAAAAGACAAGCGATGGGGCTCGAGATGACTGATTTTGCAAATAATTTTAGGCTAGGTATTAAGTGCAGGGATTTGATTTGGTTTTTTTAATGGTTTTGTTGAAAAAATGGGAAAGGCAAATTTGGGCTCGGGGATGAGGCACAGTTTCTGCAGAGTTCTGATTGGGGCAAGGAAGGAAATCGTTTTGATGCTTTAAAGTGAGTGATATGGATAGATCAGACTTGTGAGGTGCTAAGGAGAGCAATAAAGTCTCAAGAATTCTCCTTAAACAGATGAAAACATGGAAATTTAAACAAATTCAAAGGTAGAGCATAACAGTTATGGATTCTACCTTAATCACTCATTTGTTAAAATTCAAAAGAAGAAGAAAGAAAATGATACACATAACACTAATGAACTTACAATTACTCAGAGAATCACACCATCAAAACATAAAGCCACATGGATCCCAAACAGTGCTGCAAAACCCTGGTCTTTCCTTTGCCAAAAATGTAGAGATGAATGTACAATAGAGTGCCAAACTTTTCCCAAGAGTCCAACCCTGAAAATGAATTAGAAATTACATGATATAGACTAGCCCAACTCATTCCCTTGCCTCTAGGGGTCTAGCTCATCATTCTAGGAGTTGTTTCAACCAGTTTTAAACAAAGCACTAAAATCTAGGCAGTCAAAACGACTTGCCTCTATAAGGTAGGAAACTGATTCATTCATTAAATTTTCACTTTTTGGTGAATGAATCTTCTAGAACAAGTAAATAAGTGCCAAAATTACATCATGTTTATCCAATTAAATCAATATAGATCAAAAATAACATCACAAAGGAAAACTAGTCAAACTGGTCGAATTTCTGAGCTGGAAGGTGAAAAATTGGGCAAAAAACCTCTGTGCGTTGCGCCAATTTCTGTATGCATCGCGCCACTTTGATGCTGATTTTGAGGCACATTTTGAAGTCAAAATTGATCCCAAGTGTGCTTTTTGGAAAGACCTACTTGTCTACTTTCCAACCCAAGTGAAATTTCTGAATTTGGTTCCCATTTGCCCCTCCAAAGCCTCAATCTCCCAAGACTTCTTTCTGTGTGTGAAATTAGGGGCAGAGAGGTCATTTTTAGGGTGTTTTTGACCTCGTGGGGAATCAAAACTTGCCAAAAATTCTTGGCCATGCACCAAAAGTCATGATTTTTCATGAAAAATCAAAAAATATAAAGTTTTTTTCATTTGGAGCCTCCTATCATAAGCGCACGCCACATGGCGTGGCGCACAGGGAGAAAAACCCTATTTTTTGTACAAAAATTTGCAAAAATACCAAAAATGCCCCAAATTTCTTGAAATTTGGGTTGGAGCTTCTTCATTAAGTGTTATGCTGGGCTAAAGAGGCTTCGGCCAATATCTGAAGACGATCGAGCTCCCTTTGCCTCTTTTTCTTCTTTATTGCCTTCCTTAATTTTGCCTTCAAATTCCTGATTCGAGCCTTGCACACCCTGTTTCGTACCATGTAGTGAAAAGCCATGTGTCTTAGCAAAGCATGGTCCTTGTCAGCCTTATCCAACAGCCTCTCTAAGTGCATGTTAACTCTCTTGAGATTGGCCTCCCGATCCTCATTAATCTCTTGCTCCAATGACGTGAGCTCAATTCCTCTTCTTTGTGTAGCCTGGCGATTCTCGCGAATGTTTTGTAGCTCCATGATTTCCTATTGATCTTCAAGCTATTTGTTCCTCTGCTCCAAGTATTTCATGGTCCACTTAGCCCTCTCCAAGTCAAGGGATAAGGCTTCGATCTCTGTTTGTTGCTCCTATATGATCTCTCTAAATTTTTCACTTTGTGGACCCGTATATGTATCATCATCATGAATGAGAATGAAGTCAGTCTCTCTTTCACCTGAAGGCCCCTCATCCTGCATTGGCCTCTTGCCTTTGTCCTGTACCTGTGGTGTTGATGGAGGAAGTAAGGCCCCTTCCACCCCGGGTGGAGATAACACTCGCTTTGCTGCTGCAAACAAATGTCTGGTGCCTCTCTGATATGTGATGATAACCGGCACACTGGTGGTCTCATGGTGCTCATACTGATGAGAAAGTCCACCTTAATGCTTAACCTTTGATAATACCTGTGAAGCTCTAAAGAAGTCACGAGAGATGAAATCATCCCAAGTGATGCCCTTCAATCCAAGCTGATGAACCACCAAAATCTTAATAAGAGAAAAATGATAGACACCGTTAAGTTGCTGTTGAGGGGTTTTGTGCTGCATAAAGGTGGTCATCCTCTCTATGTTGCAGCAAATGAAATATGGAATGTTCATCATCCGTACCCTGGTGAAATGCATGAGCAACCTGATGTGATAAGCATAGAGACGAGAGAACCGTCCCTCACAGCTGAAATATTTCATGATCAATTTCATTAGTGGAGCATATTCATCTTTTAGATATCAGAACGGGAACACTCACTTGAGCTACCTCAAGAAACTGGTTTTAATGTATGGCTCATAATGTTGCCGGTCAATATTCTCTTTCTTGTGCCATGGTTCACCAATGTTCGGTATACCGGTTGCTAATGAGACAGATTCTAGTGTAAGCGTGAAGGTGACACTGGCTAAGGTAGCTTGATCTCCATGTAAGTGCAGCACAAAAAGATGAACCAGCTCATGATGAAATTGGACACTAGCCACCTCTTGACAAAACTCATAGCATGACTGATGCTGAAAACAAAACATGGCAAGAGGGTAGGTCTGCAATTCTGTAAGGGTGGTCGGTTCTTCCCTAACATGTCTGCCACCTTTACGAGGCCTACGGGGTGCCTGTTCTTCCAAGGGTGAGTCACTTTGGGTTTCCACCTCATAGTTCGATGAATGTTCAGATGCCATGACTGCTTTTTTTCAAACTGCCTTGAAGAAAAAACTATTACTGTATGAAAACTATTTTGATTGCTCTTTAGAGTTCAAAGTCTGCCAACAAGGGGAAAAATGCAATAAGGGACTATTAGGAAGGGGAAATAATAGTGAGGAATGGGAATTATTAGGAGAAATTTAATAGGAAAATATGGGAGAGGGTTTGAGGGATTTATGTATGGGAATAGGGTTTACAGTTTGGGATTGTTGTATAGGGTTTGAGGTATGATTTTTGAGGATTTGGGACAGAGCATGTAGGAGAAGGGAATAATGAACTTAGGTGATAGGGAATTAGGGATTGGTGACGACAAGGGAACAATGGGAAGGAGAAATGATTTTGGTGGAAAAACAGTGAGTTCTGAAACCCTGGCAGCAAGTTTTCTTATTTTTATAGAAGGAGGGTTTGATATATGTGTTCACCCATTGTCATCCATAAACCACCATCACTAATAACAAAACTGGATGAAATATCAAAATAGTAACCCTACCTAGCAAATCCACGCAAGTTATGAGCAAATTGGTGAAATTTGAAACAATTTCGAGCTTTGGACTGTATGCGCCGCGCTAAGAACCCAGTGGGCCGCGCCCGTTCAGAATAACACTGGGCAGTTTCTTCCAGTGCGCCGTGCGCTTCCAGTGCGCCGCACCACCTATTCTGTGCACCGCGCCGACTAGTTGCAAACAATTTCACCCCAAAACACGCACTTGCTCACCCAATTCACTTTGAAATTTTTCTCTTTGACCTTCACATGTAGAATGACATTGATATTCATGGCAAAACCTTTACAAAGACATTGATTTGATTTTTGGTTCTTCAAAATCCATTTTTGTAATGTTTTGAAATTGGCACTTTTTCACAATTAATACAACTCTGTCTTTTGTTTCCTCTATTTTTTGGTTGAAATGATGAAATTCTTGGAAAGTTTTTGCAGGAATAGCTGACATGGAATTTGGTAAGGGAGACCAGGGATGCACCTGAAGATTTCAAGAACTGAAAATTTTGGAAAATTATTACAAAAATGAAATGTCGACTTCTCTTCAAAACAGAGTTTTGAAGAAAAGTCATAATCCATCCATATGAGGATAAAAATATTTGAAATAACAACTTATTAAGAACCTCCCTCTAGCCTGCTGGCTTTATTAGACCTTGTTGAAGACCAAATTGACTAACCCTAGACCTAATGACTAAAATGACTGTTATGACCTAGAAAATGAAACAGGACTGCAAATGACTTTTAAGACTTGATTTTGATGAACAGACCTGAGCCAGCAGTGCAAAGCATGAGGGGGATGAATGAAAAAATCCCTTCTAACATATTTATGGCATGCTCCTAACGGAATGCAACTGATCGAGCAAGACGGGACACCTAAAAATGAAATGAAAAAACCGTTTTGATCTCTGACGGAGGGATGACCAAACCGAATCTAACACATGTTACCGGATCCTTGCCATAAAAATTCCTCATACCAATCTTAGGAATATGGTGGGACTTCAATCCAATGTTAGAGTTTATGAAATAATGATTAAAATTTCTTTTTTTCTCATCATGATTTTCATCTAATATCTTTTTTCCATTAGGAAACATTTCTTGTGGCAGCTTTGTCAAACCTTCTTTCAAATCTTCCATGTCTACTTTTAAACCATCCTTCAAACCTTCCATGTTTTATTTTAAACCATTCTTCAAACCATCCATCTTAGCTTCCATTTCATTTTTGTTTACTCTTTGCGATAGCGAAATTTGTTGCACTTGATCTCATAATTTTGATATAGCATGTTTCATTTCTTCCTCTTCTTCATGTGTCATAGTATAAAAATTTGGTTTCTTACTAGGTGTTTCCATTTTATTGATTCAAGTCATTTTGGAATCAAACAATGATATTTATGCTTCACTATGCCCCTCGAATCACTTCAAGCTGATTTTTCAAACAAAACTTATGCAAATTTTAAAAAAATACACACATTTTTCTTGCTTTATAGGAGCTCGATATTGAATATGTTATATCTCTATAAATTCAGATCTCCAAGGTTTGAAAATAGGTATTGTGGTAGCCCTATGATTATTCTTTCCAATGGCACAAGTCAGACCGAATTTGGATTCTTCACGATAATGGTATGTACAATCTCCCACGATGACCAGATTATCGACTAGTTCAGTAGAGAGAACTTGTATAGAGTGCCATGTGTCACTGTTTCGACCTTCGGCCCTAATAAGGATACAAAATATACTGCAGTCCATTAAATTTTGGCAACATTTTACTAAATTTAAATCTAATTCTATTATAAGAGGATATGACAATTTTCCCATGGTCGCCTATTTGAGACGAAATTATAGAGCATGCAAAAAACCTAAATTCTTTGGATAATATATATGAAAATATAGTGAACCAAGATTTGTAATTTTTACATGACATTCATCAGGATTTCGGCTCCTCATGGTAAAATTTTCAGCTTTTGAATTTTCTTAGGAAAAACTTTATAGTGAAAATTCCACGATGGCTTGTTTGGAGCAACGAAACCCTAGAATCCAAAGCTATGATACCAAATGTCATGCAACCATCTCACAAACAGATAGATCAACGACTTAAAAATTATTCTCGTCGAGGGGGAAACCTCCTCTAGATTACATAAATGAACAATTCTTGGAGGATTCAAATGACAAGACCTCCTTTCTATATATAGGAGACTAAGGGATCACAATATAATCTGAGCCTACATAACAATAATAATGTAAGGGCACAACAATAACAATAGTGGGCTTCTATGGGGCACAATAATAACAATATGGGGACTACATGGGAAAAATAATAACAAAAAGGGGGCTACACTAATAATAACAATAAGGGGCTACACTAGTAGTATAGAGACCTAACATGGTCCCTGGTGCACACTTGTTCGAGATTAGATCACACAAGAATGATTCATTTCATTTGCACACTTAACTCTTTGATCTCCATCTCCTTATATAGTGTTTTCCTTTTCTAATACCTCAGGAAAATCCCTTGGTAAAGTTGTTAGTATTCATTGACATGATCAAATAGATGATTCCGACACAATACTATGAGTAATTACCATTATAACAACTTATAGTATCCAGGTTTCCATGGGTCAGATTATGTACCCAGCATTTGTTCACATAACCCTTGTATGTACCTGAATCTTCTTCATTTTGGTCGTGTATACTTTTCAAACTTAACAATTTCCATGCATTCTGTAACTAAACTGCCATTTCTTTTCCATATCCTCTGTAACATTTGTACCAATATTCTCGATATCTGCATTGGTTCCATAACCATTATAAGCAATTTGACATCAAGGACATATTTTTCAAGTAGGTTTCCATCAAGGACAACACATTAACCATAATGCCTATTATCACTCCAAGAAGCTCTCTTAGGTTGTAGCTCGGAGATGCCTGGTAACATATAATCTTCAATCTTGTTCTCTAAACTATTGGAATGAATGATGGTTTGGTTCAAGTCAAATAACCATTTCGATTCTATTCCCACTCAAGACATGCATGAACACCCTCAACAATACAAGCCTTTAGACTACTAATGCTCAATAGTTTATAGATTCAATGGATAGATGGAAAATATTGACAGTACCAGCAGATGCATACATAAACATGTATGAATGGCCAGCTACAGGAAGCAAATGAAACCTGCAAATCTAGTTTATCAATGCAAAGATAAGATGATGGTTATCTAGCATTAGACACAGTAGAAAACATGAATAACCTATTCATGTGAAAGCATAGAATAGCAGAGAAAATGGAATTGAACATGTAACAACAAAAGAAGCTTATATCGCTAGAATGAAGATGAGAATCTTGAAGGAACAGAGTAGCAATAATTTCCAGAAGTTGAACCCTTGGTACATTTATTTTTCAGCCTTTTATAGGCCTTTTACAATGCTCCTGAGCTCTCAAAGGCTCAGAGTCTTAATCTATCCTCTTTGTCCCTTAACTGTTTGATTCCCTGAATAGGCAAGCATGGCTTGGAGGTTTTCTCCTTCTGACAGAGGAATAACCACCTTCAGGTAGTTTGATGCATTGTCTGGGAGCCCTCTCATGCCAAAGATTCCCCATGATGTTTTTTTTGGGCAAGATGCACGTGTTGTGGCCCTTTCAAATGTTTAGCAATGCATGCTTTCTGTTAACACAGAACAACGCTGCCATATTGTGGACTTCTGCCAAAAATAATGATTGTTTCTGTTTTAAATAGAAAAAACAACATCATTGAGAAATCCTGCCCCTCTCTATCCTTTTCATACTTCAAAATTCGTCAAAAATGGTTTATTCCTCTATTGGGTCTACCCTTCGGGTCGCTATCACCTATCGCAAGTGGCCTAGTCCCTTGCATCCTTTGTATTTTGAATTTCGCTTGAAAAGCTCTGAAAATGCATGAAAATGGCCTTTAGCGGACTTCAAATATTATATATTTCACTTCCCAGACCCTTTCGGGTCCAAGCTTCATTGATATCGACGCTTCCAAGTTCCCCTTTGTATTTCGTTAAATAAAGAAATACATTGAAAATGCATTGAAACTAGACTTTTTGCGGACCTCAAATATTATCAAATAATATTTAGAATACCATTGAGTCTGCATCATTGCATCATTGATACAAAGGTATAAAGGCTTCGCCCCTTGGTGTTTCTCTGTTGCGATATAGCGATGCGATCTGATCGCAATCGCTTATCGCTCATGCCTAGGGCCCTTACTTAAATTGCTAATGCGACCCGCCGATATGATCATCAGAGATTGCTGATCAGCGGTGTCTTACACCCCTTCTTTAAGTCATCATCTCTACAGCACCGATTGCGATTTGCCTCTTAGATATGGGCTATTGGTCAGCCAAATCTAACGGCTGGTGTGATTTGACTTCTTTTCATGGTTTTTTCATGGTTTTGGAGTGTTTTTGCCTCCCGATAGTGTATTTCCACCCTTCCAAGGGCTCTCCTCTTGCACTTATTTTAACCTTTGGATGATCTTGAGCAAATCTTGAAGATTTCAGAGAATTTTTGGATCCATTGGCATGATTTTAAGCAAATTTGGAGACTTTAAGAGCATATATGGATCCATTTTTTGGGCCTTTTTCCAGCGAGGCTAACACTAGCTCCTTCTGGGGATGGAATCCTCCCTGTGAGGTTTCAAGGATCACATATCAATGCCTTTCCTATAAAAACAAAATCAAATATTCCTCCTAGTGTTCCATTGGGCATGGAGTCTATTTGTAAAAAAAATAAAAACTGGAAAAAACATATTTACAATAACAAGGCTTTAAAGCCTTAAACGAAATAAAGTTTCAAGAATCGCCCATTTACTAGGCTACCAAAAGTATCTCCTCCTTCCAAACTGTGCAGAATGAATGTATTGTTCTGCTGAATTTGAGCAATGACAAATAGACCTATCCATAAGGAGTCAAACTTGCCATGATTACCTTTATTTTCTTTAAATGCATCCCATTTAAGCACCCAATCACCAACTTGGAAATTGTCCACTTTTTCCTTCCTGTCAAAGGTTTCTTTGACTGTCTTCTGATGAGCCTTTGACTTCTCAACCAACTGCTCTCTGATCTATTGTAGTTCAACCAGGTTATTCATTCTTCTTACCATGTCATTCTCTTCATCTTGTTCTTCTTGCAAGAATTTAGCCACAGGGAGAATCAGCTGGATAGGGAAAACAACATCAGTGCCATAAACCAGTTTAAATGGAGAATTCCCTATGGAATTTTTGATGGTAACTCTATCAGCCCATAGCGCAAACTTCAACTTGGAATCCCAACTCTTTTTGTTGTCCTCTAACAGTTTTTTGATTATCCTTACCAAACTTTTGTTAAATGCTTTTTCCAGGCCATTTCCTTGAGGATAATATGAGGTAGAATGCACCACTTGAATTCCCATGGATTAAGTCATGTCCAAAAATTCTTTTTCCTTGAAAGCTGCTGCATTATCAGTGACTAGTTTGGCTAGGCAACCAAATCTAGTGAAAATATTCTCATTCAAGAATTTTATGACAACTTGATGATTGGCATTCTTAGTGGGTATAGCCTCAATCCACTTGGTGAAATAATCAGTGGCTACTAAGATCCGTTTGTGTTGGCCACTGGAATGTGGGTTGATCTCACATATAAAGTCCAAGCCCCACTACTAGAAGGGACCATTGACATGTCTTGGCTTCAAGGGTAAATATTTTAGCTACTGTCTTCCTGCAAACCTCTGACACTTGTCACAAGATTTCACAAAATAAAACACATCAGAGAACAGAGTAGGCCAATAATACCCAACCCTCAAGATTTTGTGTGCTGTGGTTTTCCAATAACGATGCCCTCCACAGATGCTAGAATGGAACTAGTGTATGACTTCCACAGATTTTTCTTTATCTAGACATCTCAAGAGGATTCCTGATGGGTCTTTCCAATAAATTAGATATTTATTTATGCATAATTTGGTTGATCTGAGTTTAATGGCTCGGGCGTGACTTGAGCTAAGCCCTGGAGGGACTTCTAGCTTTTGCAAAAAATGAACTATACTAGAATACCATTCACATGTGGCTAGACTTTCAGCAAAAGACTGATTCTGATTTTGTTCTTTTGATGCTCCCTCCATCTGCTCATCATCTGAATTTAAACCCATTCAATTTATGTCTAACAAGCTGCAATTTTCTTCAGCCATAAGTTTAGCCAAGCCCTAGCCTTTGACAAGCTTAATGGACTTCACCTCTATGAATTTTGCAATCCATTTAGCTCTCTTTCCATCAATATATGGCTGAGTTAAGACATATTTTACTGATGCTGAAGGTACATATGCAACTACTTTGGAATGCAAAATATAAATTCTGAATGCCTTTAAAGATTTTATGAGAGAATAAGCTTGTTTTTCAATAAGGTCATACCTTAGTTCAGCATCCCTTAGAGTTTTTTCTGAAAAAGGCCACAGGGTGCAATATGCTTTCATCATTTTTTCTGCAACAGAACTGTTGTAAGTGTATCATAAGAGGCAAAAGAGAAGATACAAAACTCCTTAGTGTAATCTGGGTTGATTAGAGTGAGAGCTTCCATGATAGCTTACTTGATTACTTCAAAAGAGCTTCTTCAAGCATCTGTCCATTTTATTTCTGATCCTTTCTTTAGCATGGAAGTGATGTTCTTTACTAACTCAGCAAAGTTTGGAATGAACCTCCTTACAAAGTTAATCTTACCTAGGAAGGATTGAATGTCCCTTTTTTACCTTGGGATGGACAATTTCTGAATGGCTTGAACCCTTGCTGGATCAATCTTCACACCTTCAGTAGAAACAATATGTCCCAAAAGTTTTCCTTCTTCTAGAGAAAACTGTGACTTCTTTGGGTTCACCGAAATTCCAAATTGTTTGCACTTTAGGAAGACCTTCTTCAAATGCTCCAAATGGTGTTTGTGACTACTGGAGAAGACTGTTATGTCATCAAGATAAATAAGGACAAACTTGTCCTTCTCTCCCACGAAGGCTATGTCCATGGCCCTCTGAAAAGTGGCCCTGACATTCATCAGTCCAAAAGGCATCTTGGAGTACGTGAAAGTGCCCCAAGGAGTAGTGAAGGCAATATTTTCATGACCTTTTGGATGTACAACAATCTGATTGTAACCTGAAAATCCATCTAAGAAAGACATGACTCTAGCCCCTGAAACTCTTTGTAGCAAGTGTTCCATCTTAGGCAGGGGGTAGTTATCTTTTTTAGAGCACTTTTTCAGATTTCTGAAGTCAACATAAGGCCTGATTTCTCCATTTTTATTTCTTACTACCACAAGGTTAGCTATCCACTTTGAATACCTTAAGGGAACTATGACTTTGGCATCCAATAGCTTCTTGATTTCTTTCTCAATCAAAGGCAATAAGAGAGGGCTGATAGGTCTTAAATTTTGGTTAAAAGGGATGGTGTTATTTTCCAGTGGAATCTTATGCTGAATTATGTCTGCATCATAGGTTTTTAGATCGTTTTATTCCCAGGAAAAAATATCAGTGAATTTCTTCATGAGGGTGCAATACTCGGAATTCTAGGCAGAGGACAAATGAGTGGACAGATTTATGTATTTCAGATGGGTTGGGCTCCCTATATTGTGTTTACGAACAACATACTCATTTTTTGTTTTGGCAGGCTTATAAAGCACATCGTTATGATCAAACAAATTCTCTAGAGGCACCAATCCCTTTGGTATATGGTTACTAGGCAGCTGGACAATGCTTCCTCGCGTGATCTCATTTTTTATCTTGGTCTGGCCACATTCTTTCATGGTTTCATTTTCTTGGTCGATGTGCGCTTCAGAAAATTCCTCAATGACTTATAAAAACCTGTTAATTTCATCATCGTCTTCAAAAACTTTCTAGTATTTGGCATTGTCGGGTAGAGACGGTCTATATTTAACTTGAACTTCATATGTCAATTTAGAAGGGAAAGGAGGAATAAATGTGCTAGCAGACACAGCAAGGGAATCAGCAAGTTGGTTCTTCATTCTCGGAATGTAAGAAATGATAAAATTATTAAAAGAATCCTTGAGCCGCCATACCTCGTCTCTGTATGCTTTCAGCCTCGGATTCTTTTCTTGGAAATTTTTATTGACCCGCTGAATGATGAGGTCCACATCTCCAAACACTTTCAGACCTTTGATGCCCATTTCTTTAGCAGTGCTTAAGCCCAAAATCAAAGCTTCGTATTCTACTATGTTGTTTGTGACTTGAAAGGTTAATTTTAAAGACAAATGAATGCATTCCTGCGTGGGGGACACAAGGACTACACCTGCCCCTGCAGCTTCCTTAGAGAACGCCCCATCAAAGAACATGTCCCAAATTTGTGGGCCTTCTTCCTCAGTGAACTGGAAAACTAGTTTTTTAAGCTACGTGGAGGCCAACTGAGATTCTTCAATATGAAGAATACATGCTTCAAAATAAGTGTCAACATCATAGATGGGATGATTACTGGGATTCCTTTCATCACTGATGATATAAGCCAATTGAGCTTCTATGTATAATCTCTTGTTCTCACCTCCGAAAACTGGGACAATAGCATAGGATAGATCATTTTGTAATGATCCACCTAATCTCTTGATCCAAACTCTGGAAAGTAACATGCCAAACTTGGCGGGTACATTTACTACCACAATATCCATCATCATTCTTTTCATGGGCAGCTGAGACAAAGTGATGGCTAGGTCCTTGATTAATCCCTAACATTTCACATTTCTAGAGTCAAAAGAAAACAGGTCATGATAAGGCTTGGTGATGTCAAGACCCAACTCATCCATGACAGCCTTGGGCATTAGATTATGGCTAGCTCCAGTGTCCAGAAGGCAGTTGTGAAGGATTTTATCATGAATAGTCAGAGAGACATAGAATGATGGGAATTTGTCTTCACAATTTTCAATCATCGGGCTGAGAATAACAGCTGGCTTGTCATATTTTAGATTTACATAATCAGCGGAGGCTTGCATGGCTTTAGGCTCAAGGGCCTAGAGGATGGATCTTTTGAAGGACTCAATTTTCACTAGTTGAATCAAAGGCGTAGGTATTCTTAGTTTCTGAATTTCTGATTGAAAACTAAAAGGAGAAGGAGACTTGTCAAGGCTTCTTACCTCATGAGCTGGAGCTTTGAGGATGATGGGATCAACTGCCAGGTACTTCTACTTATTATCTTGTTGTACTACAGGGACAACAACTCTTTGAATAGGGGTTTCCTTGGCATTATTCATCTTTGACCTCAGATTATATCTTTGCTGATCTACAATTTGTAGAACAGCTTCACCATCCCATTCTTGGTTAATCTAGTCATTGAATAATGACTTTTCATAGGCAGCTGAGGTAAAAAAGGAGGCATTTCCTTTGTCTTCTAGACAATGGATCTCATCATCTTCTTCAAACTGCTCTTCTTCCATGACTACATTCTAGAAAGGGGCCTTCACCCTTTGGTCTTCATTAGCATCTTTGCTTCTTTGCAAAATCTACATCTGCTCATTAGCTCTTATATATGGATTTGGATTTGTATTTCTGGGAGCAAAGGTATTAAGAACTCTTCATTTCCCAGGGTGCTGCTCAACCTTTAATTTGGAGATTTCAGAGGCTAATGACTCTATCATTTTGGTCATTTTATCTATCTTGGGATCTGAAGATGATGAAGACTCGCCCCTCTGTCTTCTTCTATCAACATTTCCCTTGAGCTTCTCTACAGCCATGATGTTTGATTCCACTTCCAAGGCTACATCCTGCATATTAGCCAAAGTAGCACATCGCCTCTCCCTCAACAGTAGACAGAAGTCAGAATCAAAAGCACTGGCATAGGTGAGTTTAGCAGAGGTAGTGGTGGGTTTTACTTCAACTGGTATCTTGTTGTACATGTGGTTAAACCTCTTATTAAAATCAGGCAGCAATTCACCATTTTCCCTCTTTAAGTTCCCAAACTTAGTGTGGTAGTAGAGGAGATCCTTCTTATCCCCCCAATGCTTTAGGAATGCATCGTCCAAAGCTTCAATATCTGCTATAGATATTGGGGTTAGTTCTCTGAACCATTTTTTAGCCTCTCCATCTAGGCTTTGGACAAAGACTCTCATCCACACATCATCTTCACTAATGTCCAGGTTATCAGCATAGCTATAGAATGACTCAAGATGTTCTTCAGCTGTAACACCTTAAGTCCTAGTGGACTTAGGCCTATAATTATGATATTCTCTAGTAGGCATGGAATTCAAATGAGTGGGCAGTACTAAAGGTCCATACCTAGCAGCTATGATTCTTTCCATTTTGGTGGGTGCTTGTGGACCTGCCATAGCTGTGGTGGCTATAAGAGTACTGGCAGTCTAAATGATAGAGGGTTAAGGAGTGGATGACAAGACTAAAGGAGTATGATTGATAGGAGGTGAGGTTTCCTTTGGGATTTCAACAAAAGGATAACCTAAAGAATAATGAGCTTTATAAATCTCTGAGAGTTTTTCTTCACTGCTAGTATTGGAAGCTATACTCTCAACATGTATTTGTTCTATTATAGGATTTTCTTGAAGAGATATAGAATATTATTTAAGTTTACCTGAACCTAATGCTCCTTTGTGCAATACCTTCCTTTCTCTGATGATCTTTTCAGGATTAGGTACTGGGTCAGCTTGTGACTTCTGAGGATTTCTCCAAGTATGCATCACAAACTAAGCCAGAATATGAAGTGGAGTCGCCAAGAGGTTCGGCCTCTAGTAGAGTCACCAGATAGATGATTGCAACCAAAAAAGTTCCCAAAATTTGTCTATCATCAAAGCTAGATCTGTGTCATTTCCCAAGGAAGTTGAGCTTCAGTTTCCTCTCCCTGGCAATGATGCCAATTATGTTATCACTCCAGGAAACTCTCCTAGGTTGCAGCTCGGAGATGCCTAGTAACATATAATCTTCAATATTGTTCTCTGAACTATTGGAATGAATGATGGTTTGGATCAAGTCAGATAACCATTTCCACTCTATTCTCACTCAATACATGCATGAACACCCTCAACAATACAAGGCTTTAGACTACTAATGCTTAATAGTTTATAGATTCAATGGATAGATGGAGAATACTGAATGCACCAGCAAATGCATACATAAACATATATGAATGGCCAACTACAAGAAGCAAATGAAACTTGCAAATCTAGTTTATCAATGTAGAGATAAGATGACAGATATCTGGCATTAGACACAATAGAAAACATGAATAATCTATTCATGTGAAAGAATGGAACAGCAAAGAAAATGGAATTGAACATGTAACAGCAAAAGAAGCTTATATTGCTAGAATGAAGATGAGAAGCTTGAAGGAACAGAGTAGAAATAATCTCCAGAAGTTGAACCCTTACTACATTTAGTTTTCAGCCTTTTATAGGCCTTTTACAATGCTCCTGAGCTCTCAAAGTCTTAATCTATCCTCTCTATCCCTTAACTATTTGATTCCCTAAATAGTCAAGTATGGCTAAGAGGTTTTCTCCTTCTGACAGAGGAATAACCACCTTTAGGTAGTTTGATGCATTATCTGGGAGCCCTCTCATGCCAGAGGTGCCCCATGATGTTTGTTTTGGGCAAGCTGCACGTGTTGTGGCCCTTTTAGATGTTTAGTAATGCATGCTTTCTCTTAACACAGAACATTGCTACCATATTGTGGACTTCTGTTGAAAATAATGATTGTTTCTGTTTTAAATAGAAAACACAACAACATTGAGAAATCCTGCCCCTCTCTGTCCTTTTCGAACTTCAAAGGTCCTCAAAATTTTTTTATTCCTCTATCGGGTCCGCCCTTCGGGTTGATGTCGCCTATCGCAAGTGGCCTGGTCCCTTGCTTCCTTTGTATTTTGAATTTCGCTTGAAAAACTCTGAAAACACATGAAAATGGCCTTTGGCGGACTTCAAATATTATATATTTCACTTCCCGAACCCTTTTGGGTCTAGGATTCATCGCTATCGGTGCTGCCAAGTTCCCCTTTGTATTTTGTTATATAACGAAATACATTGAAAATGCATTGAAACTAGACTTTCTGCAGACCTCAAATATTATCAAATACTATTTAGAATACCATCAAGTCTGCATCATCACATCGCCCATATGAAGGTATAAAGGCTCCGCCCCTTGGTGCTGCTCCGCTGCAATATAGCAATGCGATTTGATCGCAATCGCTTATCGCTCATGCCCAGGGCCCTTACATAAATCATTGATGCCTTCGCCTATGCGACCCACCGATCCGATCATCAGAGATTACTGATCGGTGGTGTCTTGCGCCCCTTCTTTAAGTTTTCCTCTTTGCAGTGCCGATTGCGATTTTCCACTTAGATTTAGGCCATTGATGACTAGATCTAATGGCTATTGTGATTTGGCTATTTTTCATGGTTTTTCATGGTTTTGGAGTGTTTTTGCCTCCCGATAGCATATTTCTTCCCTTCCGAGGGCTCTCCTCTTGCACTTATTTTGACCTTTGGATTATCTTGAGCAATCTTGAAGATTTCAGAGCATTTTTGGATCCATTGGCATGATTTTAAGCAAATTTGGAGACTTTAAGAGCATATATCGATCCATTTTTTGGGCCTTTTGGTAGTGAGGCTAACAATGCCAACAAAATGTGTATGCATTGTCTTTATGGAATGAATCATTTTTTTCCTTGATAAACTTGTAATTCAAATTCACGTGTAGGGTTCAGGAACTAAGATAAGAAAGCAACCTGAGTAACAATTTTGTACTTAATTCTTTTTATGTTTTGCATTCAACTAAATCTGGGGTCGGTCTTTATTTAACAAAAGTAGTTTCTATACAACGCTATCATTGTATTATTACTTATTGTTTAATATTTAATTGATCCTTTAGTCCTTTTTTTTTTATACAAAATTTCAAAATTAATGTAATCGTTGTCGAATAACTTTATTTTATTTGTAATTGTTGTATGTTAATATATGTGTGTATGTCTGTGCATGTGATTGACACAAAAAAATGGATCTATACAGTTGGATATTATTTGTATTCCTTCATCTTTGTTAATATCATGTTATCATAGTAATCCTTGCACTTATACCATTGATCATATCGATAGACACAATCACCAAAATTCTGCCTATGCAAAATTGTGATATAAATTTTATTTTCACATGGATGAAATCCTAATGGATTTAAATCTACTAATCGTCTTGTTCATTTTTCTATTACATAAATACATTTTGTTAGTCATATGTGCATGGATGTTGCAAGTTGTTATAAATTCATTTCAACTCACTTGAATGGATTTTACTAACTTGAGGGAGAATTAAAGCGACCCTTTGTTAGATTTGCTCTTACAAATTGTAATTATCTTTTCATTCATATACATATCATTTTATGGATCCATTTAACATGTTCATTCAATTACTATAGATATCATTATCCTTTCGACTAATTGAAAAGTGTGTTTTGTTTGTAGTAATGGTTTCAATCATAATATTTTGATTAACCTTTAGTTGTAAAATGTCTTATCCATCTTTAATATCCATGAATATAAGTCTATGTATGGGCTTGTATATAAATCAGTAGACAAGTGGAGTTAGATAGTTGCACTTAAATTAGCTTTAGATTAAATAATTTTGTTCATACTCCCAAATTGTAAAGGTTTCCTTACATTAAACCATGTCTCCATGTAGGTTTTAGCCTCGTACAAAAATTACTTGCATACGAATTCTAAAACATAGAAAATAAACAATGTGAGAGCATAACACATAAAACACATATACACAGAGACTTTCCCCTTGACCCCAAAACCGGGACTACCAGCTTGATTTTTCATTATGTTCCTTTCAATGTTACAATACATATTTATACATGCCAAAGCATCCAATATCATGGACCGAAAAGCATCACGTCCAAAACCATGGACTGAAAACCATCGTGTCCAAAACCATGTGCGAAAATCATGCACAAAACCATAGGTAGGTTTGCCCAACCTAATATAGGGTCCAAAAACAAAATTTTAGAGTGGGGTTACCTGCATCCCTTAAACCCCCTGTGACCCCCCCCCCCCTTCGCTATGCAATCGGTGCAACGAAGGGGGGGGGGGGGCTCCGCTCCCCCTCTAACCCCCCAGTTAACTATGTGGGCTTGTTGTGGAAAGAATATAACACAACCCAACACTCCATTTGTTGGAGCACCATTTTGTGAAGTGTAATCTGATCCTAGAATACCAGTCAGGATTGTCATCCCAATGGAAAGGAGTCTAATCGAGACTTTGAATGAGAAATTCCTCACGTTTTGAGCTAGGCAATTTCTAGGGTTCAACACATAAATAACTGACCAACAAGATGACAACCTCAACAATCCTTCAAGAAGCCAATTCAACCCTCCAAAAACTTTGGTCTACAGGACTACAGGTCTACAATAGGGACCAAATTTCATATTGTCTCCCATAGAAATATCAGACTTCACAACAAATAATTCATACCTAAGTTTAGAAAATATCATAGAAACTTTGGCCCTTTCTTGGACACATGTGCGAGAAGGAAAGAGAGAAACTTTCACATGTCTAAGCACTTCTTATTCTTCTAGCTTCGACCTCCTTTTTCCTTGATCTTCTTTGCATAAGGGACCATAAATATAACTCTTGATGATAATGTTTGATTGGAACATTGAGGGAGATCAAGTGACCTTATATATAGTTTCATTGGCGGCCGAATAGGTGCCAAATTAGGGTTGAGATGACTTGTCATGGAGGAGGGCCAACTTGGTCTTCTTTAGGAGTCTTAAAACAAAACTTAAAATTCAGAGTTTACTTTTGATAGATAAATAATAAAATTTTATTTTAAGCATGAAGAACATGCTTTACATATAAATATATCAATGATAAAAATGATAATTATGAAGACTGACCATAACTACAAAATTCAACAATTATCACCCTTAGAAATTTTTGACTCAATAATAATTAATTTGCATGAAGCAAATCATTAACTATTGATTTGTTCCACATAAGTCCGGTCCTTTTGATTTAGAAATCTTCCCTACTCATCCCCCATCCATTGTGGGAGGGAATTTATAATTATCTATAAATAAATGGACTCATATTATTTTTATATAAAGTATAAAGAGGCATGGGACCTTCCATAGCTTATGCGTAATGTAGTTTTTAGTTATTACCTCATTTCCCAATCGTTGTTCTAAGTCATTTTCCAAACATTTGTGTCCAAATAATTCCTTCCAATTATTACCTTTTGATATTTCCAACTAGTTACCATGTGTCATAGGGAGATATGCCAAAAGAACTTTGGATAAAAGTAATATTTGCTAGTTACCATGTGTCATAGGGAGATATACCAAAAGAACTTAGGATAAAAGTAATATGAGAAATAATATGATGTAGAGGCGAGATGTGTGAGTTTAGAAAAACTTCTACATGTAAAAGGGTAAAATTAAGTAAATGTAAAATTGACTAAGTAATGACTATGGGAATGGAGGAGTGTGAGGAATGCATTGTGTGGAGGAAGGGGATGAAAAGGGTTATGTGGAGATAAGTGTCAGTAAGGGAAGGGTTTTATGGAGGTAAGTGTTAGTAGAGGAAGAGAATGTGTAAAGTAAAGTATGAACAAAGGAATATGAAGTAGGGTATGGTTACATAAATGACTACGTAAGGAAGAAATGTTAAGGTAATTCCACAAAAAGATAACACTTAATTGGGAAAATGAAAAATAGATAAATGACATGAATAATATAAATAATGATAAAAAGGGAAATAATGGAGATATATGGGTAAATCAATTATATCTTTGGCATAAGAACATTATTTTTATTTTGTAAAATGTTGGATGAAGCTAAGACATAAGGATATTCAATGAGAAGATGAACATGAACAATTTCTTTATTTTTGGTATCTTTTTTTTCTCTTCTCCCTTTTTGAAACATAAACCATTCTTGTTGGCCTTTCATAAAGAATATTTGCAACATTAAAACTCACTAACAACTTGTTATTTCATAACTACTTTATTTGATGTGTGACACGAAAAAAAATTAACATTCATCTCCAACTATGGGATAGTGATCCCCTTTGAGTTGCTAAGAACACGAGAATGTGACTACTTGCCTTATTTATTAGGTTATGTAGGCATCCCAAACCATTATCTTGATAGAATAAATGTCTATTAGGTAAACCTTATTGAAGGAACAAAATTATCTATGTCAAAATGAAAATCTTCCTAACATGACTTAGAGAGAAGGAATACTCTCAAGTATAAATATACTCACAATGGATCCATGTATATAGCCAACTCATATTCTTCCTCCAACAATGTTTAAGAGTCTTGAATTACAATAATTTATTTGTGCCCGAAACTCCAAATGCAAAATATTGAAGACTATCTCATAAAAGAACTTGCTTCATCTTCAACTTATAATGTGAATTAGATAGCTTCTAGTTTCTCCATAATATCTTATCCATAAAACAAAGTATCATATTTCTTGAAAATGAATCTCTCCCCAATGGTGTCACCAAAAATTTTGAGCTCTTTTCTTGTTAGGGACAAGAGTCAACCTACTATGGAATTATCAAGACTCCCTCTTCATTTTTATAGAGGTAGTACTCCTATTTCAGTGTGTGGAATATTGTTATTATGGTGTTAGATTAATGCAATGAGTGAACATTACACCACAAACCCCAAGAAATCTTCTAATAAAAATCTTATATAACATATTTAATCATTAAGCACACAAGAAATGAATATGAACTACACGCACATACACACACACATATATAAATATATGGGACAAGAGTCAACCTCCTAGGGTATTATCAAGACTCCCTCTTCATTTTTATAGAGGTAGTACTCATATTTCAGTGTGTGGAATATTATTATTATGGTCTTAGATTAATTCAATAGATGGATGTTAAACAACAAGCCCCAAGGAATCTTCTAATAAAACTCTCATATAACATATTTAATCATTAAGCACACAAGATATATATATATATATATATATATATATATGTATGTATGTATGTATGTATGTATGTATGTATGTATGTATGTATGTATGTATGTATGTACATATACATATACATATACATCTACATACATACATACATACATACATACATATATATATATATATATGTATATATATGAGAGCTTTTCTTAAACAAGTATTTTTCCTTTCTCTTTAAAATAATGTGAATCCAAAATTAATTATGCCTTTACAAGGAAAAATAAATATAAAAGTAAAAATATGGTCAAGTTTTTAATGAACTTTAAAGGACTATATATGTTTGAATCAAATGAGTTTATAAATCTTCAATTGTGCAAGAATCTAGTAATCCATCACCATACAAACTCATGCATAAAACATGAAACTTGAATAGATCTTTGTGAGAGAAATTAACAATAATATCCCAATGTGAAGGGTTTGACATTATCTAAAAACTAAAACAACCTCCTACATGACAAATAGATAAGCTATAGTTAAACTATATTTTCTTTATTACAAGTAGGGATCTTTCTCCCTTGGACCTAAACTACAATATGAAGTGGTTGGAAGAAATAAGAAGACATAATTGGACCTAGATCTTCCTCCACCCCAGCACACAAAGAAAATATAATTGACAAATAGATTTAGAAGAAAATATGAGTGGAATTTGAGCAAGCTCGTTCACAAAATGTTTTGGAAAGGAAAACTCATCTTCGACAAAAACCCCAAGAAACAACAACCTCTTATCTTAATGTGATTTTATCCTTTTATAATATTATCTTCATATTTGCAACTACTTAATGGTTAATTTTTCCTCTTTGTGTTAACTCAATGAAGATTTATTTTGAAAATATGAGTTAGGAATTCATCCTCCAAGCTAGGGTCCCACATCAAATCATTCATATTTCTTTTCTTCATAAATCATATTTAAAAAAGAATTTAGTGATAGATCCAACATTGGCCATGAATTTTCTTTCAAGTGTACATTATTATATCTATAATTTTAGCCCTAGAAACCACTCTTAGCATGTTCTTCATGCTTCTATATTTCTAAAGAACTCTTTTTTATCCATATCAGACATCGAGAAGTCAAGTTATGACCTCTAGACGTTCATGTCTCAACACCCACTGATTTGCACAAGGTGACCCAACAACTATCTATCTAATCCACATGAATATGGTCCTTTTGATTTATAACTCCACCCTACTCATTCCACATGCATTATGGGAGAGAATTTATAACTATTTATCAAGAAATGGACTCCTTATATTACTTTTATATGAAGTGGAAGGAGATACAAAGCCTTTCATAACTTATGCATAATGTACTTTTTGGTTACCATCTCATTGCCTAGTCATTGTGTTAGTCACTGTCTAACAATTTGTATTTAATTAATACCTTCCAATGTTACCCCAAGATATGTCTAATTTGTTGTCACATGCCATAGGGAGATATGCCAAAAGAACTTAGGATAAAAATAATATGATGTGGAGGTGATATATGGGAGTTTAGAAAATATTTTAAGTGTGAAAAGGTAAAATTAAATAAATGTAGAAGTGTCTAAGAAATAATTGTGGGAATGGAATGTGAGGAAAGGGTCGTGTAAACTATAAGGTATTTAGAGAAAAGGGTTGTGTGAAGGTAAGGGTATTCAGAGGAAAGGAATGTGCAGAGGTTTAAGTAATGTGTAGAGGAATATCAAGTGGGTAATGTTCTACACAACTTGGAAAATGATTAAGGGCAGTTGACTAAGTGTGTGAAATGGTCACGTAAATGGCTAAGGAATAAAAGATAAAGTAATTTTTAATGAAGATAACACGTTATTGGGAAAATGAAAATTATATAAATGACATGAATAATGGAGATAATAATAAAAAGAGAAATAATGGAGATGTGTGGGGAAAACAATAATATCTTTGGCATATGACCTTTAATTTTTATTCCATAAACTGTTGGAGGAAGCTTACACATAACGCTATCCAATGGGAAGATGAATATGAGTATTTTTTTGTTTTGTTTTTAATCTTTTATTTTCTTCTCTCTTTTCAAAATAGAAATCATCCTTGTTGGCCTTACGTAAAGATTCATATTTGCAACATTAAAATTGACCAAAAGCTTGTTATTTGATCATCCCTTTATTTGATGTGTGATATGAAAAAACATCAATAGTAAGTTAAGATTTTAGTGGTTCACGAATTTAGATATTATTGGGTTAGAGGGTAATATTTTGTAGATTAGGGTTTAAGGGGTAGGAGTTTCTAGATTAAGAGTTAATGGTTGGTGAGTTGGGGTATAATGGTTAGTAAATGGGTCAATTAAGTGTTGTTGGGTTAAAGGCTGTTTAATTGCGAGTTAATAATTGGGTGTTATTAATCAATAAATTAAGATTTAATGTGTTAAGGTTCTAAGAATTTGCATATTACAAAGTAATGATTAGAGTTAGTAAGTTATGGTTAGCGAACTAATACTTATAATTTTTCTAACTTCAAAAATCGCTTTCACATTTTTTCTCTATATAACCCCTATTGTACTAACTTTTATAAACATGACAAAAATCCTTGTAACTTTTAAACACACCTAAAATCCTTATAATATTTACATATTCTTAGTTAAATCATTTTTATTTCATCTTTTTCAAATATCCCTTATTCTCTTCAAAAAAAAATAATTTAACCCCTATTGTACTAAATTTTATAAACATACCAAACACCCTTACAATTTTTTAACATACCTAAAATCCTTATAATATTGACATATCCTTAATTAAATCATTTTAAAACCATCTTCTTTCTAGTGTCCCTTATTCTCTTAAAGAAAAAATTAGTGTCATTTCCTTACATTTACTCTGCAACCTATAATCTTCCCAATTGTGCATCTCTCATTATATAATATAAAGAGGTCTCATTTTTCTCTCTTATTCTCATCAACAATATCCTTAAAGGGACCCACTTTATCACCATTACATTGATGTGTCAAACATGTAAGATTACTTGATTTCAAAGACATTGGAAGAATACTAAGGACGAATGCAATTATTAATGAAAGGTCGAACGTATGATGATAAGGAAGGATGTTTCCTAGAATGATTTCGTCATCCCTGATACTTTTTGTCAAACATGGCATCATGTAGGGCGTTGTAAAGTTATTATATATTCCTATAAAGAGACGTGGGAAAGGTTGCTTTTTGCACCACATTATTTGTCCCTTCATTGGCCTTTGAATGGTTATAGGTAATTTTATGTGTGTGTTTTGTTTAATTGAAATAAATGATTTATAGAAATTTTTATTGAGAAAATAAAATTATATATATAATTATTATTATTATTATATATATATATATAATTATTATTTATATATATATATATAATTTTAATGAATAATTTATTTTTAAAAAAGATATATTTTGTGGGGTATAGAATAAAGGGTAATATGGCATTTTGTTAAGTTATTTTTTAGTGTAAAAGTTACTAGTTTGAAATTTTATGAGAAAAAAGTTTAGCCATGTGGTCGAGAGCGAGTGTAACTTTAAGGTGATTTTAATGATTTAGATGTTTTTGGGTCGCTGCTACTCAAACCATAAGCTAAGGTGTTAATCATCTCAGAAATCACATAAACTAGCAAACAAAAAAATATATAATTTTAATATTATTTAAAAAATAGCTTTCCAATAGATTTTTTTGTTTTATAAAATGTGATTAAACAAAATTTTAATTCATTTTCAACTTGATTAAGTCAAGATAAGTATCCTAATTGATTTTGTAGAGGGCTTTTCAAAACCATTTTTAGAATGGATAAATCTAATAATAATAATAATAAATTATAATAAAAAAATATTTAAAACGATTTAAGTTATGTATTTAAAGGATTGTCATTTTTAATTCAATTTTTAAATAATAATGTAATCATTAAAGTACATTTTTAATAAATTGATTTTGTAGAGGATTTTTCAAAGGAATTTTTAGAATGGATAAATCTAAAAATAATAATAAATTATATTAAAAAAAATTAAAATGGTTTAAGTTATGTATTTAACGGATTATTATTTTTAATTTAATTTTTAAATACTAATGTAACTATTGAAGTACATTTTTAATAAATTTATTTTAGATTCATAATGAAACTTTTATATGGAGCAAATAAGTGAAAATGAGTATAGAAATGGAAGGTGAATAAAAAAAATGAGGGGTTAATATTTGAAGCTACATTAGTTTTCCATGTTTTTTTTTTAAACATTGTCAATTTTCATTTTTTTATAAAAAACAAATCACTCAAATTTTATAATCTAAAACTATTTTACCTTAAAATATTGCTAAAAATTTATAGATATTATATAAAATCATTATAAATTTAAATATTTTTACAAAATATCACCAAACATTTTACAATTTAGATATTAAGAATGAGTGAAATTTACCAAGATTTCTAAACTTTTAAATTAATTCCTATCCTTAAAATTTCTCATAAAAGTGAAAATGTACTAATCTCTTACACAAATTGATTTTCCATCTCTATCTTATACCGATGTTATGAGGTCTTGCATGATAAATATTATGATATAATTAAGTAAATTAAATTACCATTGAAATTGATTTTCCATCTCTATCTTATATCTTTATTATGAGGTCTGATATAATGAATATTATGATATACTCAAGTAAATTGGATTACCAATAACATTATATATTTTTATAAGTTTAAAAATACAAATAAAAAATAATTTAAAAACACAAATATAAAATAATACTTTTATAAACCAAATAATTTAGTAATTAAAATATGAAAATAGTGTTTCAAACTTAATTTGCTCTTATTACCTACTTACTACCTAATAGACATTTCCTTTTATATAGGTTTGAAATTTACATAATGAATGGCCTTCCATAAACTAACTAAATTATTATTATATTAAAATAATCAATTTGACTTTAAATAGTCATCATAAACCTAATGAATAAATAAAATAGAAATATCAACATAAATACAATTTAAAACTTCTTTTACCAACATATAACTTATTTTACCAATATATAACATAGATAATGATAGGATGAATGCTCTAAACGACCCATAAGCTGAATTCAAAACCCTAACCGATATGATATGATAGGTATTTTTTTGAGGAAAAGTCATACCTAAGAAATAACACAAATATCCATCAAATAAAAAGTTGGATATCTAACAAATATAATATATAAGAAATTCAACGAATAAAAAATTGTATACCATATAAGTGCATAATTTGTTTGACTTTGAATGAGCCAACATGATTATCTCAATTAATCAATATTATCGTTTATCAAGTGACACCAAATTCATGTGTAGACTTTGAGAAAGACTTCAACATTTGTAATCTAAGCTATCATTATCATTATCCAAATTCATATGGTTATAATAAACTTTATGGATAAAAATGTAAAAATGTTATACAAATATAACAATATTTTCAAATAAAAGCAAATATCTATATAATAGATGGAATAAAATAACTTAGATAACCAAGACATTCACTAGATATTTTCAAATGAAGGCAAATATCTATATAATAATAGATTCAATAAAATAACAAGAAATTAGATAACCAAAACATTCACTAGATATTAGTGCAATACATTCATTAGATATTAGTGAAATACATTTACTAGAAACATTTACACATTATAATTAACTCTATGATACTTATATAAGGGTAAACTTAAATAATAAATAAACCAAAGTATAATAATTACATTAAAATAAATACATAAAATTTGAAATTGTAATCATGAATTTCACCACCTAGTATTAAAGTAAAAAATGTGTGATTAAATATTGAAATAAAAATAAAAATGTAACATGATATTGCAATAAACTATGTGATTTAATGACATGATAGTCAATGATTACATATTAAATGTGTAACTTAAGATTTCTTTTTTTGAATTTTATGTTGTTTTTTAATTTTTTTCCTTTGTACAAACTAGTGAGAATTTGAAGTAAAGATTGATAAAGTTTATATTCTATATATTTTTTGTTATTTTGTTGATGATTTGAATTGGATATTCACGAATTTTGTTATCCACGAGTCTAGATCCATCTTAAGTCCAGATCTACTAAGCACTAGGAGCGATCAAATCTCTTTTCATTCTAAAATAGGTTTGCATCTTAAGAGATTCCTTTTCAATGCTTGATAGATCAGAGTTAAGATGAATCTAGACTAGTTTAGTTGCCCCTTTAAATTAGTTATATTTGACATAAATACCGTGGGTCATTTTTATTAGTATTATTATTTAATTTTTGTAAGATTATTTTTATTTTTATTTTTACTTTTATTTTATTTTTCTTGATTTAAAAGGTTTACATTACATTACATTAATATTTCTGTTTATTTATTTTTATGTAATTTCACTTAGTCAAAATGCTAAACATTACATTACAACATCTCAACCATATTGGGCTGAAGAGTGACTCTCAATGCAATTAACACATTTATGTCAGAGAAAATTGTATTGAACAATGAAACTTAATATGTTGGTATTAGTTCAACATAAAAGTTAACATTTTTCACATTAAACATTTTAATATAGTTCAATATATGAAAAATGACACTTACCATTAACCTTGTGATCATGATGTATAGCCTCCTCATTATCCCTCCTCTCATCACCATGATGACCATTTCCATCGTGATCCATGCCATCTTCTTCCAATATCAAGGGAATTCATAGTGAGAGTTATCTACTAACTTCATTTGTAATGTGTCTTGTTCTTCCTAGACATGTTTTCCAACAATGAAATCAACATTTGTATGCTGAATATTGGTCCATATCATTGCATGGTACTATGTTTAAGGTCAAATTACTATGTTAAATCATTGTTGGATTGACACAAAAATGTTAGAAAACTAACCTTTTTTTTTGGAATTTTGATTTTGGAAAATAATATTGTATTAGAAATGTTGACTTAATGTCAAATTTTTACCTTGTTAACATTGATAAATACAATGATTTCTTTATGATAATATTTGTACAAGAAGAAAATGGGGGAAATTTGCTTTTAACAAATCAATTCAAAAATGGTGAATGGCTCCTATTCGCATATGTTTTACTGCAATGACTAGGGCCCAAACCTATCCATCCACCTATCCTCCCCTCATCTTGTTAATCCCATGTGATGGAGGTTTTCTCATCCATTGCAGTTATGAATCCTTCTATAGATCTTTTCAGACTCATTTTTTAGGTGATCTCTGTTGTTGGGTGTGAATTCTCTTGTGTTTTTCCCTCGGTGGATAGTCCTCCCCCTCTTTATGGATCCCTTGGTGTTTGGATTTAAATCTTTTGACAAGCAGATGTTTCAGTCCCTCTCCTCGATGGTTGACCTTCATTTTCCCTCCACCAATGATTCCTTTGACATAATGGGCGTTGTCGCCTCTTTGAATCTGCCTCCTCCTCTTTCTTCGATGATGGAAAAAATGACATATGGTTCCAGTTCTCTCGTGATGGGCATAAATTTTCCTTCCTTTCAATACATTGTGAAATTTATCTCTTGTTCCTCCTTCTCCAATCTCTTAGTATAAGAAGCCCCATTGATTGAAATGCTTCTAGTGGTTGAAGAACTGAGCGAGGAAAATTTCTTCTCGAAGGCTGATTTGATTTTTAGATTCAGTGGATTATGGCCACAACTCGTTGACCTTCATTCTTGGATTTATAAGCACTGGAATCTTATGAACTTATTATTTATTCTCTAGTGAGAAGCTTATTTGTTGTAGTGTTTGATAAACCTAAATATCATGGGTTAATTTGTGATTATGTTTTATGGTCCTAGGGCAGTGAAGGGATTTCTTCATAACCCTAGTATCCCTCTTTCAATCCTTTTTTGGCATATATCCCTACTTCTTTGGATTGTGTAAGACTACCCAACTTCCTTTGCATATGTGGAATATTACATCATTGTTAGCAATAAGTAATGTCTGAGGTAGTTTTTATAATATATTTTATGACACCAAATACTAATTGAAGCCCACATATGCATGCATATGTGTGGAGGTGGTGTTGGCATTATGACACAGGTGTTGTCCTTGATGGCAACTCACCCAAATGACAGATCATTGTTCAAGCTCTCAGAATGAAAGAAAAAGAGATATACGTAGTTTCCTCTTAACCAAGTTGCATATACACGCGGGTTCGACGATCAAAAGGCATGTATACATATGCCCGCAATTTCATGCAAGGAAAAGTGCATACATGTGGGAAAACTTATTTTTGGTCCATGGTATTTAGTCCTTGGTATTTGGACCTATGGTTTTGGACCATGATATCTCGTCCGAGTTGTTGAACCCAGGTATTGGGTCCATGGTATTCATTCTCTATGGTTTTTGGACCATGGTATGGAGTAAGGCCTAAGACTATAAAAGGGGGAAGAGACCATTAGGCAAAGATAATTCACTCAAGTATTGAATATCTTATGAAGTGCAAGATCTAGAATATTGGTCATTGGGTTATGGTGCATAGCTAGATCTGAATCAAGGAGGAACCTAAGCGCAAGGAGAAGGATAAGTTCTATTGATGGGTCAAGATCTTAAGGCTTGAATAATGGCATCTTTGTGTTTTTTTTATCTGTTATATTTGGCGCATGAATTGATCTATAAATTTGATAATCTGGGTATAACTGATGTCGGAATTTTTGAAAGGGTGAATTATCTTTTATAGATCTGTACGCAGGTTCGACACATTAGAGGTACATATACACGCTGGTTCAGTAAGTCAAAACTACGTATATGCTGGTTGGCCTTAATACAGAAGTGTATGCACACAGGGTCTACATATTGAAATAGCGTACGTCTCATGAAATATGTTTTAGCTACTTCTGTGTATTGCTGTATGGTTTCGGTTCCGGATTGGTTTCTGGTTACTATTAATGTATTATGGTTACAACATTCAGAGAAGTAATTGTTTGATTCAGTTTTAATTGGAGCAAAGGATATTCATAGATGCAGATATATTTGATGATTGACTATTGTTATTAATGGATCCAGTCTGAAAATTTATGAAACGTAGTCCGTGGAAGAAAAAAAGAAGGTTGTAGCCTTCTGTAAGTCAGCACCTACGTACTAGTACTCAGCTAGTAGAAGAGCTAAGGGGGTTGTAGCTCCCTTCCAGGAGAAGCTGGAGAAAGAGAGAAGGTTGTAGCCTTTTGCAGGTAGAAGCCTGCCTACTGGTATAAGACTGCACCAGTACAAATCCATTGTAAACAGAAGTTTCTAATTGAAAGAAGATAGAGATGAATTGCAGCAGGTGGTTTTCACCCACATTGGGTTTCCACCTTATATCTTGTGTTCTTGTGTGTGACTTTCTAATTTGTTTTACTGTTCCTGGTCACTGTTTATATGGTTCTGACACACAGATTAATGATCAACATCAGAAGAATAAATTAAATTACAAGTTTGCAAGTTATACACGAGTTTCTTTAACTGTAGTTGCATATAAACACTTTTTTCACTAACTGAAGTAGCGTATGCAAATCTGATTGTGAAATGAAAAAATAATTGCCTTGATAACACTGATTCACCCCCCCTCCTCAGTATTATTTCCAGCAATTGGTATCAGAGCCAGGTCCTTCAGAAGAAGCTTGATCACTTGAAGGAAGATCTATCATCATGAGCAACTACGAAAAAGAGGCATCGATTAGGCCACCAATCTTTGATGGGAGAAAATTTGTCTATTGGAAGGTAAGAATCACAGCCTATCTTCAATCTCTTGGTACAGAAGTTTGGGATATCGTGGAAGTAGGATACACATTCTATCAGCAACTCCTACAGATACGGCTGGTAAGAAGCAGTATGAAACAAATGCAAAGGTTGTCAATACTCTATTAGGGAGTTTATCTCAATCAGAATTTGTCAAGGTTATGCAGCTCAAAACCACAAAAGAAATATGGGACAAGATCGTTCTGAGTTATGAAGCAGACGATCATGTAAAATGTGCAAAACTACAAATTCTCAGAATTCAATTTGAAAATCTCAGAATGTACAATGATGAAAGTGTGGCTAATTATTTCTTACGTATAGATGAGATTGTTAATCATATGAAGAACTTGGGTGAAGAGATAAAATAAGTTACTCTAGTTAAAGAGGTTCTAAGATTCTTGTCTTCTAAGTTTGAATCAAAAGTCTCTGCCATAGAAGAAAAATAGGATCTACAAAGTATTACCATGTCACAGCTGCACGAAATCCTAACTACTTTCGAAATGAGAAAAGGGGGACCATCAGACAAGAGATAAGCCACATGCAAAGCTTCAGGAAAAGGAGATTACAATGAGTCAGGACATATGTCAGAAGGAGAGGAAGAATCAAACTTTGTCAAGAACCTTCAACAAGGTTCTGGAAGATTCAGAGGTAAGCTACATTTGAAATGCTTTGCTTGTGGAAGAGTCGGTCACTATGTAGCTAAGTGTCCTCATAAAGATAAGCTTGATAAAGGTAGGGAACTAGTTAGATGGAGCAGAAAACAGAATGTAAATAAGAAGAGCTATTATACACATGAAGACAATGATGGATTTTCAATTAGTGATGAAGATGAACAATCTAATGATTATAGACTTTTGATGGCTTTTGAAGATGATGATTTCTTGGATGCTAAAATGATCTCTATGAAGAAATTTCTAAACTTAAAATCTATTTAGAAGAAAAAAGTATGATCATAGATACTCTGACATTCCAACTTGCTGAAAGGGGAAAACACAATGAAAAGTTACAATGTGAAATTGTGGGACTTAGAAAAGAATAAAGGAGTATGATCGATAGGAGGTGAGGTTTCCTTTAGGCTTTCAACAAAAGGAGAACCTAAAGAATAAGGAGCTTTATGAATCTTTGAGAGTTTTTCTTCAATGCTAGTATTGGAAGCTATACTCTCAACATGTATTTGTTCTATTACAAGATTTTCTTGAAGAGATATAGAATATTGTTTAGGTTTACTTGAACCTGATGCTCCTTTGTGCAATACCTTCCTTTCTTTGATGATATTTTCAGGATTAGGTACTAGGTCATCTTGTGACTTTTGAGGATTTATCTGAGTATGCGTCACAAACTAAGTCAGAACTATGAAGTGGAGTCGCCAAGAGGTTCAGCCTCTAGTAAAGTCGCCAGATAGATGATTGCAACCAAAAAAGTGCCCAGAATTTGTCTATTATCAAAGCTAGATCTGTGTCATTTCCCAGGGAAGTTGAGCTTCAGTTTCCTCTCCCCGGCAACCATGCCAATTATGTTATCACTCCAGGAAACTCTCCTAGGTTGCATCTCGGAGATGCTTGGTAACATATAATATTCAATCTTGTTCTCTGAACTATTGGAATGAATGATGGTTTGGATCAAGTTAGATAACCATTTCGACTCTATTCTCACTCAAGACATGCATGAACACCCTCAACAATACAAGGCTTTAGACTAGTAATGCTCAATAGTTTATAGATTCAATGGATAGATGGAGAATACTGACTATACCAATAGATGCATACATAAACATATATAAATGGCCAGCTAGAGGAAGCAAATGAAACTTGCAAATCTAGTTTATCAATGCAGAGATAAGATGACAGTTATCTGGCATTAGACACAGCAGAAAACATGAATAACCTATTCATGTGCAAGCATAGAACAACATAGAAAATGGAATTGAACATGTAACAACAAAAGAATCTTATATTGCTAGAATAAAGATGAGAAGCTTGAAGGAACAGAGTAGCAATAATCTCCAGAGGTTGAACCCTTGCTACATTTAGTTTTCAGCCTTCTATAGGCCTTTTACAATGCTCCTAAGCTCTCAAAGGCTCGAAGTCTTAATCTATCCTCTCTGTCCCTTAACTGCTTGATTCCCTGAATAGGCAAGCATGGCTCAGAGATTTTCTCCTTCTGATAGAAGAATAACCACCTTCAGGTAGTTTGATGCATTGTCTAGGAGCCCTCTCATGCCAGAGATGCCCCATGTTGTTTGTTTTGGGCAAGCTTCATGTGTTGTGGCCCTTTCAAATGTTCAGCAATGCATGCTTTCTATTAACACAGAACAACGCTACCATATTGTGGACTTCTGTTGAAAATAATAGTTGTTTCTCTTTTAAACAGAAAACACAACAGCATTGAGAAATCATGCCCCTCTCTATCCTTTCCGAACTTCAAAATTCCTAAAAAATGTTTTATTCCTCTATTGGTTCTGCCCTTCAGGTCAATGTCGCATATCGCAAGTGGCCTGGTCCCTTGCTTCCTTTGTATTTTGAATTTCGCTTGAAAAACTCTGAAAACACATGAAAATGGCCTTTGGCAGACTTCAAATATTACATATTTCACTTCTCGTACCCTTTCGGGTCTGGGCTTCATTGCTATTGGCGCTGCCAAGTTCCCCTTTGTATTTCGTTATATAGTGAAATACATTGAAAATGCATTGAAACTAGACTTTCTACAGAACTCAAATATTATCAAATACTATTTAGAATATCGTCAGGTCCACATCATCATATCGCCCATATGAAGGTATAAAATCTCCGCCCCTTGGTGTTGCTCCATTGCGATATAACAATGTGATTTGATCACAATCGCTTATTGCTCATGCCGAGGGCCCTTACTTAAATCACCGATGCCTCCGTCGATGCGACCAGCCGATCTGATCATCAGAAATTGCTGATTCGTGGTGTCTTGCACCCATTCTTTAAGTTTTCCTCTCTGCAGTGCCGATTGTGATTTGCCGCTTAGATCTAGGCCATTGACCGGCCAGATCTAGCGGCTATTGTGCTTTGACTATTTTTCATGGTTTTGGAGTGTTTTTGCCTCTTGATAGCATATTTCCACCCATCCAAGGGCTCTCCTCTTGCACTTATTTTGACCTTTCTATGATCTTGAGCAAATCTTGAAGATTTCAGAGCATTTTTGGATCCATTGGCATGATTGTAAGCAAATTTGGAGACTTTAAGAGCATATATGGATCCATTTTTTGGGCCTTTTGTGAGCGAAGCTAACAATAACAACAAAATGTGTATGCATTGTCTTTATGGAATGAATCATTTTTTTTCCTCGATAAACTTGTAATTCAAATTCATGTGTAGGGTTCAGGAACCAAGATAAGAAAGCAACCTGCGTAACAATTTTGTACTTAGTTTTTTTTTATGTACTACATTCAACTAAATCTAGGGTTGGTCTTTATTTAACAAAAGTAGTTTCTATACAGCACTATCATTGTATTATTACTTATTGTTTAATATTTAATTGATCCTTTAGTACTAATTTTTTCATACAAAATTGCAAAATTAATATAATCGTTGTCAAATAACATTATTTTATTTGTAATTGTCGTATGTTAATGTGTGTGTGCATGTGATTGACACAAAAAATTGGATCTATACAGTTGGTTATTATTTGTATTCCTTCATCTTTGTTAATATCATGTTATCATAGTGATCCTTGCGCTTATACCATTGATCATATCGATAGACACAATAACCACAATTATGCGTATGCAAAATTGTGATATAAATTTTATTTTCACATGGATGAAATCCTAATGGATTTAAATCTACTAATCGTCTTGTTCATTTTTCTGTTACATACATACATTTTTTTAGTCATATGTGCATGGATGTTGCAAGTTGTTATAAATTCATTTCAACTCACTTGAATGGATTTTACTAACTTGAGGGAGAATTAAAGCGACCCTTTGTTAGATTTTCATCTTACAAATTGTCATTATCTTTTAATTCATATACATATCATTTTATGGATCCATTTAACATGTTCATTGGATTACTATAGATATAGTTATCCTTTCGACTAATTGAAAGGTGCATTTTGTTTGCAGTAATGGTTTCAATCATAATATTTTGATTAGATTAACCTTTAGTTGTAAAATGTCTTATCCATCTTTAATATTCATGAACATAAGTCTATGTATGGGCTTGTATATAAATTAGTAGACAAGTGAAGTTAGATAGTTGCACCTAAATTAGCTTTAAATTAAATACTTTTTTTCATATTCCCAAATTGTAAAGGTTTCCTTGCATTAAACCGTGTCTCCATGTAGGTTTTAACCCCGTACAGAAATTACATGCATACGAATTCTAAAACATAGAAAATAAACAATGCGAGAGCATAACACATAAAACACATGTACACAAAGATTTTCCCCTCGATCCCAAAACCGGAACTACCAGCTTGCTTTTTCATTATGTTCCTTTCAATGTTACAATACATATTTATACATGCCAAAGCATCCAATACCATGGACCGAAAACCATCACGTCCAAAACCATGTGCGAAAATCATGCACAAAACCATAGGTAGGTCCGCCCAACCTAATATAGGGTCCAAAAACAAAATTTTAGATTGGGGTTACATGCATCCCTCAAACCCCGTGCGACCGCCCCCCTCGCTACACAATCGGCGCAACAAAGGGGGGGGCTCCGCTCCCCCTCTAACCCCCCGGTTAACTAGGTGGGCTTGTCATGGAAAGAATACAACACAACCCAACACTTCATTTGTTGGAGCACCATTTTGTGAAGTGTAATCTGGTCCCAGAATACCAGTCAGGATTGTCATCCCAACGGAAAGGAGTCTAATCGAGACTTTGAATGGGAAATTCCTCACATTTTGAGCTAGGCGATTTCTAGGCTTCAACACATAAATAACTGACCAACAAGATGACAACCTCAATAATCGTTCAAGAATCCAATTCAACCCTCCAAAAGCTTTGGTCTACATGTCTACAGGTCTACAATAGGGACCAAATTTCATCTTGTCTCCCATAGATATATCAGACTTCACAACAAATAATTCATACCTAAGCTTAGAAAATATCACAGAAACTTTGGCCCTTTCTTGGACACATGTGTGAATAGGAAAGAGAGAAACTTTCACATGTGTGAGCACTTCTTCTTCTTCTAGCTTCGACCTCCTTTTTCCTTAATCTTCTTTACATAAGGGACCATAAATATAACTCTTAATGATAATGTTTGATTGGAACATTGAGGGAGATCAAGTGACCTTATATATAGTTTCAATGGCGGTCGAATAGGTGCCAAATTAGGGTTGAGATGACTTGTCAGGCCAACTTGGTCTTCTTTTGGTGTCTTAAACAAAACTTAAAATTCAAAATTTACTTTTGATAGATAAATAATACAATTTTATTTTAAGCATGAAGAACATGATTTACATATAAATATATCAATGATAAAAATGATAATTCTGAAGACTGACCATAACTACAAAATTCAACAATTATCACCTTTACAGATTTTTGACTCAGCAATAATTGATCTGCATGAAGCAAATCATTAACTATTGATTTGTTCCACATAAATTTAGGCCTTTTGATTTAGAAATCTTCCCTACTCATCCCACATGCATTATGGGAGGGAATTTATAATTATTTATAAAGAAATGGACTCATATTATTTGTATATAAAGTAGAAAGAGGCATGGGACCTTCCATAGCTTATGGATAATGTAGTTTTTAGTTATTTCCGCATTTCCCAATCATTGTTCTAAGTCATTTCCCAAACATTTGTGTCCAAATAATTCCTTCCAATTATTACTTTTTGATATTTCCAACTAGTTACCATGTGTCATAGGGAGATCTACCAAAAGAACTTTGGATAAAAGTAATATTTTGTAGTTATCATGTGTCATAGGGAGATATACGAAAAGAACTTAGGATAAAAGTAATATGAGAAATAATATGATGTAGAGGTGAGATGTGTGAGTTTAGAAAAACTTCTACATGTAAAAGGGTAAAATTAAGTAAATGTAAAATTGACTAAGTAATGACTATGGGAATGGAGGAGTGTCAAGAATGCATTCTGTGGAGGAAGGGGATGAAAGGGTTATGTGGAGATAAGTGTCAGTAGGGGAAGGGTTTTATGGAGGTAAGTGCTAGTAGAGGAAGAGAATGTGCAAAGTAAAGTATGTGCAAAGGAATATGAAGTCGGGTATGGTTACATAAATGACTACGTAAGGAAAATTTTTTAAGGTAATTCCACAAAAAAATAACACTTAATTTGGAAAATGGAAAATAGATAAATGACATGAATAATATAAATAATGATAAAAATGGAAATACTCGAGATATATGGGTAAATCAATTATATATTTGGCATAAGAACTTTATTTTTATTTTGGAAAATGTTGGACGAAGCTAAGACATAAGTATATTCAATGAGAAGATGAACATGAACAATTTCTTTCTTTTTGGTATCTTTTTTTTCTCCTCTCTTTTTGAAACATAAACCATTCTGGTTGGCCTTTCATAAAGAATATTTGCAACATTAAAACTCACTAACAAATTGTTATTTCATAATTACTTTATTTGATGTGTGACACGAAAACAAATTAACATTCATCTCCAACTATGGGATTGTGATCCCCTTTAGGTTGCTAAGAACACGATAATGTGACTACTTGCCTCATTTATTAGGTTATGTAGGCATCCCAAACCATTATCTCGATAGAATAAATGTTTGTTAGGTAAACCTTATTGAAGGAACAAAATTATCTATGTCAAAATGAAAATCTTTCTTAGAGAGAAGGAATCCTCTCAAGTATAAATATACTCACAATGGATCCATGTACATAGCCAACTCATATTCTTCATCCAACCATGTTTAAGAGTCTTGAATTACAATAATTGATTTGTGCCCGAAACTCCAAATGCAAAATATTGAAGACTATCTCATAAAATAACTTGCTTCATCCTAAACTTATAATGTGAACTAGATAGCTTCTAGTTTCTCCATAATATCTTATCCATAAAATAAAGTATCATATTTCTTGAAAATGAATTTCTCCTCAATGGTGTCACCAAAATTTTTAAGCTCTTTTCTTGTTAGGGACAAGAGTCAACCTCCTAGGGATTTATCAAGACTCCCTCTTCATTTTTATAGAGGTAGTACTCCTATTTCAGTGTGTGTAATATTATTATTATGGTGTTAGATTAATGTAATGGGTGAAAGTTAAACAACAAACCCCAAGAAATCTTCTAATAAAAATCTTATATAACATATTTAATCATTAAGCACACAAGAAATAAATATGAAATACACACACACACATATATAAATATATGGGACAAGAGTCAACCTCCTAGGGAATTATCAAGACTCCCTCTTCATTTTTATAGAGGTAGTACTCATATTTCAATGTGTGGAATATGATTATTATGGTCTTAGATTAATTCAATGGATGGATGTTAAACAACAAGCCCCAAGGAATCTTCTAATAAAACTCTCATATGACATATTTAATCATTAAGCACACAAGATATATATGTGTGTGTGTGTGTGTGTGTGTGTATAGGTATGTATGTCTGTATGTATGTATGTATGTATGTACATACATACGTACATACATACATACATACATACATACATACATACATACATACATACATATAGATATGGGAGTTTTTCTTTAAGAAGTATTTTTCCTTTCTCTTTAAAATAATGTGAATCCAAAATTAATTATGCCTTTACAAGGCAAAATAAATATAAAAATAAACATATGGTCAAGTTTTTAATGAACTTTAAAGGACTGCATATGTTTGAATCAGATGAGTTTATAAATCTTCAATTGTGCAAGAATCTAGTAATCCATCACCATACAAACTCATGCATAAAACATGAAACTTTAATAGATCTTTGTGAGAGAAATTAACAATAATATCCCAATGTGAAGGGTTTGACATTTTCTAAAAACTAAAACAACCTCCTACATGAAAAATATATAAGCTATAATTAAACTATATTTTCTTTATTACAAGTAGGGATCTTTCTCCCTTGGACCTAAACTACAATATGAAGTGCTTGGAATAGATAAGAAGACATAATTGCACCTAGATCTTCCTCCACCCAAGCACACAAAGAAAATATAATTGAAAAATAGATTTAGAAGAAAATATGAGCGGAATTTGAGCAAGCTCATTCACAAAATGTTTTGGAAAGGCAAACTCATCTTCGAAAAAAACCCCAAGAAACAACAACCTCTTATCTTAATGTGATTTTATCCTTTTATAATATTATCTTCATATTTGCAACTACTTAATGGTTAATTTTTCCTCTTTGTGTTAACTCAATGAAGATTTATTTTGAAAATATGAGTTAGGAATTCATCCTCCAAGCTAGGGTCCCACTTCAAATCATTCATCTTTCTTTTCTTCATAAATCATATTCAAAAAAGAATTTAGTGATAGGCCCAACATTGGCCATGAATTTTCTTTTAAGTGTACATTATTATATTTATGATTTTAGATCTAGAAACCACTCTCAGAATGTTATTCATGCTTCTATATTTCTAAAGAGCTCTTTTTTACCCATATCAGACATCGAGAACTCAAGTTATGACCTGTAGAAGTTCATGTCTCAACACCCATTGATTTGCACAAGGTGACCCAACAACCATCTATCTAATCCACATGAATATGGTACTGTTGATTTATAAATCCACCCTACTCATTCCACATGCATTATGGGAGAGCATTTATAACTATTTATCAAGAAATGGACTCCTTATATTACTTTTATATGAAGTAGAAGGAGATACAAAACCTTTCATAGCTTATGCTTAATGTACTTTTTGGTTACCATCTCATTGCCTAGTCATTGCGTCAAGTCATTGTATTTAATTAATGCCTTCCAATATTACCCCAAGATATGTCTAATTTGTTGTCGCATGCCATAGGGAGATATGCCAAAAGAACTTAGGATAAAAATAATATGATGTGGAGGTGATATATGGTAGTTTAGAAAATATTTTAAGTGTAAAAAGGTAAAATTAAATAAATGTAGAAGTGTCCATGAAATAATTGTGGGAATGGAATGTGAGGAAAGGGTCGTGTGAACTGTAAGGTATTCAGAGAAAAGGGTTGTGTGAAGGTAAGGGTATTCAGAGGAAAGGAATGTGCAGAGGGTTAAGTAATGTGTAGAGGAATATGAAGTGGGGTAATGTTCCACACAACTTGGAAAATGATTAAGGGCGGCTGACTAAGTGTGTGAAATGGTGGCGTAAATGGCTAAGGAATAGAACATAAAGTAATTCTTAATGAAGATAACACTTTATTGGGAAACTGAAAAATATATAAATGACATGAATAATGGAGATAATAATAAAAAGAGAAATAATGGAGATGTGTGGGAAAAAAAATAATATCTTTGGCATATGACCTTTATTTTTTATTCCATAAAATGATGGAGGAAGCTTAGACATAGCGCTATCCAATGGGAAGATGACTATGAGTATTTTTTTTGTTTTGTTTTTAATCTTTTATTTTCTTCTCTCTTTTCAAAATAGAAATCATCCTTGTTGGCGTTACATAAAGATTCATATTTGCAACATTAAAATTGACCAAAAGCCTGTTATTTGATCATCCCTTTATTTGATGTGTGATATGAAAAAACATCAATAGTAAGTTAAGATTTTAATGGTTCACGAATTTAGATATTATTGGGTTAGAGGGTAATATTTTGTAGATTAGGGTTTAAGGGGTAGGAGTTTCTAGATTAAGAGTTAATGGTTGGTGAGTTGGGGGAAAATGTTAGTAAATGGGTCAATTAAGTGTTGTTGGGTTAAAGGCTATTTAATTGCGAGTTAATAGTTGGGTGTTAATAATCAATAAATTAAGATTTAATGTGTTAAGGTTCTAAGAATTTTCATATTACAAAGTAGTGATTAGAGTTAGTAGGTTATGGTTAGCGAAGTAATACTTATAGTTTTTCTAACTTCAAAAATCGCTTTCACATTTTTTCTCTATATAACCCGTATTGTACTAACTTTTATAAACATAACAAAAACCCTTGTAATTTTTAAGCACACTTAAAATCCTTATAATATTTGCATATTCTTAGTTAAATCATTTTTAAATCATCTTCTTCAAATATTCCTCATTCTCTTTTAAAAAAATTAATTTAACCCCTATCGTACTAACTTCTATAAACATACCAAACACCCTTACACTTTTTTAACATACCTAAAATCCATTGACATATTCTTAATTAAATCATCTTCTTCGAGTGTCTCTTATTCTCTTAAAAAAAAAATAGTGCCATTTCCTTACATTTACTCTCATTTACTTGCAACCTATAATCTTCCCCATTGTACATCTCTCATTATATAAAGAGGTGTGGACACACTATGAGTTCATGACCACTCATTTTTCTCCCTCATTCTCATCAACAATATCCTTAAAGGGACCCACTTTATCATCATTACATTGACGTGTCAAACATGTAAGCTTACTTGATTTCAAAGACATTGGAAGAATGCTAAGGACGAATGCAATTATTAATGAGAGGTCGAATGTATGATGATATGGTTACATCATTAAAATTATCTTTCCTAGGGAAGGATCTTTCCTAGAAAAGATCCCTCGTACTTTCTAGTGATAATGTCAAACATGGCATCATGTAGAAAGAGATGTGCGAAAGGTTGTTTCCCTAAATGGGAATGTCTCTCATTTGGTTTAATAATGCATATTTTTTGCACCACATTCTTTTGTCCCTTCATTGGCCTTTGAATGGTTATAGGCAATTTTATGTGTGTGTTTTATTTAATTGAAATAAATGATTTATAGAAAGTTTTATTGAGAAAATAAAATTATATATATATAATTTTAATGAATAATTCATTTTAAAAAAGATATATTTTATGGATATAGAATAAAAGGTAATATGGTATTTTGTTAAGTTATTTTTTGGTGTAAAAGTTAGAAAAAAGTCTAGCCATGTTAAGGGATGGTGTGGTCGAGAGCGAGTGTAATTTTAACGTGATTTTAACGACTTAGATGTTTTTGGGTCGCTGCTACTCAAACCATAAGTTAAGCGTGTTAGTCATCTCAGAAATCACATAAACTAGCAAACAGAAAAATAAAAAATAAAAAATTATATAATTTTAATATTATTTAAAAAATAACTTTCCAATAGATTTTCTTGTTTTATAGAATGTGATTAAACAAAATTTTAATTCATTTTCAACTTGATTGAGTCAAGATAAGTATCCTAATTGATTTTGTAGAGGACTTTTCAAAAGAATTTTTAGAATGGATAAATCTAATAATAATAATAAATTATAATAAAAAATATTTAAAATGATTTAAGTTATGTATTTAAAGGATTATTAATTCAATTTTTAAAATAATAATGTAATCATTAAAGTACATTTTTAATAAATTGATTTTGTAGAGGATTTTTCAAAGGAATTTTTAGAATGGATAAATCTAAAAATAATAATAAATTATATTAAAAAAAATTAAAATGGTTTATGTACTTAACGAATTATTATTTTTAATTTAATTTTTAAATAATAATGTAACTATTGAAGTACATTTTTAATAAATTTATTTTAGATTCATAATGAAACTTTTATATGGAGCAAATAAGTGAAAATGAGTATAGAAATGGAAGGTGAATAAAACAAATGAGGGGTTAATATTTGAAGCTACATTAGTTTTTGTCAGACCAGGAGTAACTCCAGACTTGGCAGAAAAACTGATTTTTTTATTTCATTAGGTAGCTATTGTTATATACATGAATGTGACTGATCAGTTCATCTTCTTGATGACTGTTCACATTCCAAATTCACCCAATCGCAGAGGATTAGGTTTCAACATTCCCCCCCTTAATCTGAAGGGATGTTGGTGAGTCCAAGCATCGTTCTGAATCTTTCAAGCTTTTCTCTTCCAAGCGCTTTGGTGAAGATGTCTGCAATTTGCTCATTTGTGGAACACTGACGAAGATGGATTGTTTTGGCCTCAACATGATGTCGGATCAGATGATATTTAGTATTGATGTGCTTTATACGATCATGGAACTTTGGGTTCTTGGCCAACTTTATTGCAGAGGTGTTGTCAATCATGAGTGGAGTTGATTGTACTTGTTTTACCTGCAAATCTTCAAGAATTTTCCTGAGCCACACAATTTCTTTCGTTGCTTCAGCTGCTGTCACATATTCTGATTCTGTTGTGGAATCTGCTGGAACTGATTGTTTGCGTGATCTTCAAGAGACAGCTCCTCATCCAAGACTCATAGCATATCCTGAAGTAGATACTCCAGCTTCTTTGTCTCCATCGAAGTCTGAATCAGAGTATCCAATCAAGCTGAAGTCGTCCACCTGTGTATACTTGATTCCAAGGTCTTGAGTTCCCTTCAAGTACCTTATAACTCTTTTTGCAGCAGACCAATGTCCCTCACAAGGCTTTTGCATGAACCTGGAGAGGATTCCAACAGTAAATGAAATGTCTGGTCTGGTAGTAGTGAGGTAGATGAGACTTCCTACAAGCTGTCTATACCTTGTTGCATCCTCAAATTCCTTTCCTTCAATAGATGTGAGCTTTAAGTTTTGTTCCATTGGAGTAGAAAGAGGATTGCACTCTGTCATGCCAAATCTGTTTAACAAATCTCCAATGTATTTCTTTTGAGAAATAAATATGGATTTTGTATGCTGGATTACTTCAATGCCAAGATAGTAATGAACATAGCCCAAATCAGTCATTTCAAAACTTTTTCCTAATTCTTTCTTTATGGATGCAATATAGCTTTCATTGTTCCCTGTCATTAAAAGATCATCTACATATACCACAAGATATACAACTGTTTTGCTAACTTTCTTGACAAATAAAGTTGCATCATCAAGATCAAAATGATTGAAGTTGAGTTTCAGAAGATGCTCAGTTACTTTTCATACCAGGCTCGTGGTGCTTGTTTGAGGCCATGCAAGGACTTCACAAGTTTGCATACTTTATGTTCATGTCCTTTCACAGCAAATCCTTCAGGCTGGGACATAAAAACATTCTCTTTTAGATCTCCATTCAAGAATGCAGTTTTTACATCCATTTGATGGACTTTCCAACCGTTCTGAGCAGCTAGTGCAAAGAGTGTCCGAATGGTGGCCCATTTTGCTGTGGGGGCAAAAGTTTCCTCATGATCGACCCCTTCCTTCGGTGCAAAGCCTTTTTCCACAAGCCTAGCTTTGTGCTTGTCAAGTGAGCCATCAGCTTTGTATTTGTTCTTGTAGACCCACTTGCAGCCAATTGGTTTGGTTCCAAATGGAGGATCAACCAGCTTCCAAGTGCCATTCTTTATGAGGGCATCATACTCCTTTTTCATCGCTTCTTTCCATTCATCATGAGAAGCAGCTTCTTTGAAGGAAGTTGGTTCAAAATCTGTAGACAAGTTCAATTCACAATCATAAGTAACATCCATATCAACAGGAGAATTAAAGTCATCTACATCACCTCTATTTTGTCGGTTTGAATTTCTGGTTCCTGTTTTTCCAATTTCATCAGGATGAACACTTTCAAGTGTCTTTGTCAGCCACTTTGGGGGACCTTTCTGAGATGGTCCAAGCTGCTCTATTGATTGAGTTGGGACTAAATCAAGATTGAGTCTCCAAATTCTATCAATTACTTCACTTAAAGCATCATCCGTTGTTGGAGTTTCATGCAGGGGAGATTGTTCTTCAGAAGAAGATTCCACATGTTGATCTAGTATAGGAATCCCCCCTTCAAGATGTGGAATTTGATTATCAAATTCTTGAAATGATTTTGTTTTTGCGAATCTATCCAAGCGATCAAGTTGCCGCTCAACAACATTGTTAGATTTGGATGATTCCAGAAAAATGACATCTCTAGATACAACAAACTTTTTATTTACTTCATCATAGAGGTGGTATACTTTAGAAGTGTTTGAATACCCCAGGAAGATACACTTACGACTTCTAGCACCAAGTTTGTTTCTATGTACCTTTGGTATCAAAGCATAATAGGTGGAACCAAAGATCCTGAGATGTTTTACCGAAGGAACATGTCCATACCACAATTCATAAGGAGTCTTGTTTCTTATAGCATTAGATGGACATCTATTCTTTATATATGCAGCACATAGAACAACATCAGCCCAAAACATTATCTTTACATTTTTGAAAAAGAGCATGGATCGTACCATATTCAAGACTGTTCTATTCATTCTTTCAGCTACACCATTCTGTTCAGGATTATAAGGCACATTTGTTTGATGTTTAATCCCATGTTGGCGAAGATAGTGTTCAAATTCATTTGATGTATATTCTTTTCCATTATCAGTGCGAATAGACCCAATATTAGATTGTGCATCATTTTCAATCCATTTATGAAAATTCTTGAATGTTTGAAAAGCATCAGATTTGTTCTTCAATAAATAAACCCAACACATTCTGGTGTAATCATCAATACATGTCATGATATATTTATTTCCATTTGCAGAAGGAACATGCATTGGACCACATAAATTTGAATGAATGAGTTCAAGCTTCCTATCTGCTCTTGAATGTGAATCATGAAAAGACTGTTTGCTATGCTTTCCTAGAATGCAAGCATCACATTGCTTATGTTTCCTAGGAATTGTAGGCAAACCAACAACACCATTTTTCTTCAATAAGCGGAGACTGTCATAGTTTAAATGTCCAAATCTAGCATGCCATAATAAACTTGATGGAAGTGTACCTTCTTCATGATGATAAATATATGAGAAATGTTTTGCATGAGCAGAGGTTCCTTGCAGTTTGAGAAGCCTTTCTTCTTCTCTTCCCCTCATGACAAGTGAGTGGTTAGATGCTTTTCTTACCTCAAGTTTGCCATCAAACATATGACTGGAGTGACCTTGCTGGTGGATGTGGACCAAGGACAGCAAGTTTCTCTTGAGCTGTGGGAGATATAGAACATGATCCAGAAGAAAGTCTGGAAGACCAAGCAATTTAAGCCTGATTGTGCCAAGCCCTGATGGCTTGATTTTTGACTGATCTGCAAAGTATACTACTCCATCAACATTGTCAGTGAAATCTTCAAAAAAATCTTTCCTGTGAGTCATATGATAGGTTTCTCCTGAATCAAGCAACCAATCATTTTTCGAAGAAGCAAGTGAAGCATTAAACAAATCTTCATTTACTCCAATGTTACATTGTGCCTCAATATAGTGAGCGGATTCAGGTGCTTTACTTTTGTCTATATCATCAGTTTTACCTTTCTGCTGGTTTCTTTTCTGCTCAATTTTGTCCCATGGTAGCTTGCATGTAGAAGCATCATGTGATCCATTTCGTTTGTAGCGAATACAATGCAGATCTGCTTTTTCTGCTTGAGAATGTCTGCCCCCCTGCCTCTGAAGTATCTTCCTCTTCCTCTTCGTCCACCTCTTCCTCTTGTAGAATCTTGAGCATGATGATTTTCTTTATGAGCAAGGCAAACAGTCTCTTCAGAAGATTCAGGGACTGTCTTCTTTCCAAAGGATTTCTCTCTCTCAGCAAAATTTTTCACAAGAGAATCAAAGGTTATATCTTTAATATTTCCATTTTCTTGTAGAGACTCAAGATAATTGGAGTAAGTAGGATAGAGTGCCTTGAGAAAAGCAATAAGAGGGATATCCAGCTCAACCTTAGTGGATTTAATATCATGCATTATAGACTTTACTTCAGATGCAAGAGCAAGAGGATCATTATTTTTCAGTTCAAGAGTGAAGACTTTAATCATGAGCTGAACAACTTCAAGTGCAGAATGTGAGTCATAGAGTTCTTTCAGCTCTTGTAAAGCTTCAAAGGCAGTTGAATATGATGAAATATGGCGACTTACTTCTTCATTTATAGATGCTATGATTAATGCATAGGCTTTGTTGTTCTTGCTTTCCCAAATAACGAGCTCTTTGTCTGATGTAGGCTGCATTGGGTCATTTTCTCCTTCTCTGACACAGACTCCTTTCCACAACTCATTGAAGATGAGGGTGTGTTTTATCATCCGGGACCATTCAGGATAGTTCTCCTTGCCAGTGAGAACTATTCCTACCATAGAGATGATTGAATGCATTCTGTGAAAAAAAATAACTTCTGCTGATAGAATAATACTTCTAATGGCAAAAAGAATGTGCTTTTGTGGAGAAAAAAAAACTTTTGCTGCTAAAAGAATGATTCTGATTCTGCTACGCCATTTATATATTATTGACTATTGAAATGAATGCTGATAACATGCTACCACTGTAACATATATCACCACATATATATCACCACATGAACAATTTGAGCGCTTGTGTTAAACACTGCCACTGTAAAATATGGGCACTGTGTTGAACGTTATCACCGTACCATATATCACAACATATATATGTCACATAAAAATTGAGCGCTGCTACTGTAACATATATCACCGCATATATATATATATATATATATATATATATATATATATATATATATATATATCACATGAAAATTTAAGCGCTGCTTACTGTAACATATATCACCGCATACTTAAAAATTGAGCGCTTGTGTTAAACGCTTCCCAAACCATGTCAGTTCATACCAGTCTTTAGCTGCATTCGATACCATTCATAAGTATCAATCAACAGTATTTATTTGAAATAGCTCCGATACACGAATTCGATACCATTCATCCAATCTTTGTTGCATTCGATACCATTCATACCATTCAAGTGCCTCAAGGCATGTTGAATGCCAGACGAGCTGACGAGAAATACATTATATGATCTCTGGCGTAGATTTTCAAACAAGTAACCATTCCAAAGAGCACTTCTTGATGCAAGCGATTAATCAAGGATGCTATTTTTCATTTTTCAAAAAAACTGGGTTGTTTTCAACCATCTCTCAGACAGCCCGAAATTTCTCAACATTTTGTGCTACAGCTTGACAGCGTACCCATTGAAGAAGGTACCGACAGGGGACGTGTTCGAGGCTTGATGTGGAGCGCCTCAGGTATCTTGACTGTTCAATTTCAGATGTCAGGCCTATGCAGGTCAGAGACAAGCGTTATGGACAGAGCGCAGTGGCAGAGGCAGATTATTTTAAAACAAAAGGGAATAAAGCAGAGGCAGAGGCAGAGGTCAGGACAGAGGAGTTACAAGGAGCATAATAGCTAAAACAAGGAGCTGGCTCTGATACCATGTCAGACCAGGAGTAACTCCAGACTTGGCAGAAAAACTGATTTTTTTATTTCATTAGGTAGCTATTGTTATATACATCAATGTGACTGATCAGTTCATCTTCTTGATGAGTGTTCACATTCCAAATTCACCCAATCGCAGAGGATTAGGAGTCAACAATTTTCCATGTTTTTTGTTTTAAACATCGTCAATTTTTATTTTTTTCTAAAAAAACTTCATTCAAATTTTATAATATAAAATTATTTTACCTTAAAATATTGCTAAAAATTTATAGATATTATATAAAATCATTAGAAATTTAAATATTTTTACAAAATATCACCAAACATTTTACAATTTAGATATTAAGAACGAGTGAAATTTACCAAGATTTCTAAACTTTTAAATTAATTCCTATCCTTAAAATTTCTCATAAAAGTGAAAATGTACTTAGTTACACGAATTAATTTTCCATCTCTATCTTATACGGATGTTATGAGGTCTTGTATGATAAACATTATGATATAATTAAGTAAATAAAATTACCAATGAAATTGATTTTCCATCTCTATCTTATATCTTTGTTATAAGGTCTGATATAATGAATATTATGATATACTTAAGTAAATTAGATTACTAATAACATTATATATTTTTATAAATTTAAAAATACAAATAAAAAATAGTTTAAAAACACAAATATAAAATAATACTTCTATAAACCAAATAATTTAGTAATTAAAATATGAAAATAGTGTTTCAAACTTAATTTACTACTATTACCTACTTACTCCCTAATAGACAAATAGACATTTCCTTTTATATAGGTTTGAAATTTACATAATTATAATTATAGTGTAATGAATGGCCTTCCATAGACTAACTAAATTGTTATTATATTAAAATAGTCAATTTGGTTATAAATAGTCATCATAAACCTAATGAATAAATAAAATAGAAATATCAACATAAATACAATTTAAAACTTCTTTTAAAAGCATATAACTTATTTTACCAATATATAACTTATTTTACCAATATAGGATGAATGCTCTAAACGACCCATAAAGCTGAATTCAAAACCCTAACCGATATGATATGATAGGTAATCTTTTTTTGAGGAAAAGTCATACCTAAGAAATTCAACAAATATACCACAAATAAAAAGTTGGATATCTAACCAATATAATATATATAAGAAATTCAACAAATAAAAAATTATATACAATATAAGTGTATAATTTGTGTGACTTTGAATGAGTAAACATGATTATCTCCATTAATAAATATTATCGTTTATCAAGGGAGACCAAATTCATGTGTATCAACTCACTCCAAACTAATTATTAAGGAAAAGTAACAAATAGATTTTATTAGTTATCATTGGAAGATGTAGTCATCTGAGTATATTCCAATCCTACTTTTTAGAAAGGTCACTCATCATAGTATCTACAAAAATAGATATCAATATTAAAACAAAGTATCATCAAAATAAAAAACTTTAAGAAAGACTTGAACATTTGTAATCCAAACTATCATTATCATTATTATTGTCCCAATTCATATGGTTATAATAAACTTTATAGATAAAATTGTAAAAATGCTATACAAATATAACAATATTTTCAAATGAAAGCAAATATCTATATAATATTTTCAAATGAAAGCAAATATCTATATAATAGATTCAATAAAATAACCAGATATCTATATAATAGATTCAATAAAACAACCATAAATTAGATAACCAAGACATTCATTAGATATTTTCAAATGAAGGAAAATATCTATATAATAATAGATTCAATAAAATAACCAAAAATTAGATAACCAAAACATTCACTAGATATTAGTGCAACACATTCATTAGATATTAGTGCAATACATTCACTAGAAACATTTACACATTATAATTAACTCTATGATACTTATATAATCGTAAACTTAAATAATAGTAAATAAACCAAAGTATAATAATTACATTAAAATAAATACATAAAATTTGAAATTGTAATCATGAATTTGACCACATAGTATTAAAGTAAAAAATGTGTGATTAAATATTGAAATAAAAATAAAAATGTAACATAATATTGCAATAAACTATGTGATTTAATGTCATGATAGTCAATTATTACATATTAAATGTGTAACTTAAGATTTCTTTTTTTTTGAATTTTATGTTGTTTTTAATTTTTTTTTCTTTGTACAAACTAGTAAAAATTTGAAGTAAAGATTGATAAAATTCATATTTTATATTTTTTTGGTTATTTCGTTGATGATTTGAATTGGATATTCACGAATTGTATTATCCACGAGTCTAGATCCATCTTAACTCCAGATCTACTAAGCACCAGGAGCAATCAAATCTCTTTTCATTCTAAAAGAGGTTTGCATCTTAAGAGATTCCCTTTCAATGCTTGATAGATCAGAGTTAAGATGAATGTAGACTAGTTTAGTTGCCCCATTAAATTAGTTATATTTGACATAAATACCATGGGTCATTTTTATTAGTATTATTATTTAATTTTTGTAAGATTATTTTTATTTTTACTTTTATTTAATTTTTCTTCATTTAAAAGGTTTACATTACATTACATTAATATTTTTATTTATTTATTTTTATGTAATTTGACTTAGTCAAAATGTTAAACATTACATTACAACATCTCAACCATATTGGGCTGAAGAGTGACTCTCAATGCAATTAACACATTTATGTCGGAGAAAATTATATTGAACAATGAAACTTAATATGTTGGTATTAGTTCAACATAAAAGTTAACATTTTTCACATTAAACATTTTAATATAGTTCAATATATGAAAAATGACACTTACCATCAACCTTGTGATCATGATGTATAGCCTCCTCATTATCCCTCCTCTCATCACCATGATGACCATTTCCATCATGATCCATGCCATCTTCTTCCAATATCAAGGAAGGGAATTCATAGCGAGAGTTATCTACTAACTTCATTTGCAATGTGTCTTGTTCTTCCTAGACATGTTTTCCAACAATGAAATCAACATTTGCATGTTGAATATTGGTCCATATCATTGCATGGTACTATGTTTAAGGTCAAATTACTATGTTAAATCATTGTTGGATTGACACAAAAATGTTAGAAAACTAACTTTTTTTTGTAATTTTTATTTTGGAAAATAATATTGTATTAGAAATGTTGACTTAATGTCAAATTTTTACCTTGTTAACATTGATAAATACAATTATTTCTTTATGATAATATTTGTACAAGAAAAAAAGAGGGGAAATTCGCTTTTAACAAATCAATTCAAAAACGGTGAATGGCTCCTATTCACATATGTTTTACTACAATGACTAGGGCTCAAACCTATCCATCCACCTATCCTCCCCTCATCTTGTTAATCCCATGTGATGGAGGTTTTATCATCCATTACAGTTATGAATCCTTCTATAGATATTTTCAGACTCATTTTTTAGGTGATCTCTATTGTTGGGTGTGCATTCTCCTGTGTTTTTCCCTCGGTGGATAGTCCTCCCTTCTTTATGGATCCCTTGGTGTTTGCATTTAAATCTTCCGAAAAGCAGGTGTTTCAGTCCCTCTCCTCAATGGTCGACCTTCATTTTCCCTCTACCAATGATTCCTTTGACATAATGGGCATTGTCGCCTCTTTGAATCTGCCTCCTCCTCTTTCTTCGATGATGGAAAAAATGACATATGGTTCGAGTTCTCTTGTGATGGGCATAAATTTTCCTTCCTTTCAATACATTGTGAAATATATCTCTTGTTCCTCCTTCTCCAATCTCTTAGTATAAGAAGCCCCATTGAAAAGTTAGAATGTGAAATTGTGGGACTTAGAAAATAATAAAGGAGTATGATGGATAGGAGGTGAGGTTTCCTTTAGGCTTTCAACAAAAGGAGAACCTAAAGAATAAGGAGCTTTATGAATCTCTAAGAGTTTTTCTTCACTGCTAGTATTGGAAGCTATACTCTCAACATGTATTTGTTCTATTACAAGATTTTCTTGAAGAGATATAGAATATTGTTTGGGTTTACTTGAACTTGATGCTCCTTTGTGCAATACCTTCCTTTCTTTGATGATATTTTCAGGATCAGGTACTAGGTCAGCTTGTGACTTTTGAGGATTTCTCCGAGTATGCATCACAAACTAAGTCAGAACTATGAAGTGGAGTCGCCAAGAGGTTCAACCTCTAGTAAAGTCACCAGATAGATGATTGCAACCAAAAAAGTGCCCAGACTTTGTCTATCATCAAAGCTAGATCTGTGTCGTTTCCGAGGGAAGTTGAGCTTTAGTTTCCTCTCCCCGGCAACAACGCCAGTTATGTTATCACTCCAAGAAACTCTCCTAGGTTGCAGCTCGGAGATGCTTGGTAACATATAATCTTCAATCTTGTTCTATGAACTATTGGAATGAATGATGGTTTGGATCAAGTCAGATAACCATTTCGACTGTATTCTCACTCAAGACATGCAATAACACCGTCAACAATACAAGGCTTTAGACTACTAATGCTCAATAGTTTATAGATTCAATGGAAAGATGGAGAATACTGACTACACCAGTAGATGCATACATAAACATATATAAATGGCCAGCTACGGGAAGCAAATGAAACTTGCAAATATCGTTTATCAATGCAGAGATAAGATGACAGTTATCTGGCATCAGACACAGCAAAAAACATGAATAACCTATTCATGTGCAAGCATAGAACAACAGAGAAAATGGAATTGAACATGTAACAACAAAAGAAGCTTATATTGCTAGAATGAAGATGAGAAGCTTGAAGGAACAGAGTAGCAATAATATCCAGAAGTTGAACCCGTGTTACATTTAGTTTTCAGCCTTTTATAGGCCTTTTACAATGCTCCTGAGCTCTCAAAGGCTCAGAGTCTTAATCTATCGTCTCTGTCCCTTAACTGCTTGATTCCCTAAATAGGCAAGCATGGATCAGAGGTTTTCTCCTTCTGATAGAAGAATAACCACCTTCAGGTAGTTTGATGCATTGTCTAGGAGCCCTCTCATGCCAGAGATGCCCCATGATGTTTGTTTTGGGCAAGCTACATGTGTTGTGGCCCTTTCAAATGTTTAGCAATGCATGCTTTCTGTTAACACAGAACAATGCTACCATATTGTGGACTTCTGTTGAAAATAATGGTTGTTTCTGTTTTAAACAGAAAACACAGCAGCACTGAGAAATCCTGCCGCTCTCTGTCCTTTTCGAACTTGAAAATTCCTCAAAAATGTTTTATTCCTCTATTGGGTCTGCCCTTCAGGTCAATGTCGCCTATCGCAAGTGGCCTGGTCCCTTGCTTCCTTTGTATTTTGAATTTCGCTTGAAAAGCTCTGAAAACACATGAAAATGGCCTTTGGCAGACTTCAAATATTACATATTTCACTTCCCAGACCCTTTCGGGTCTAGGCTTCATCGCTATTGGCACTGCCAAGTTCCCCTTTGTATTTCGTTATATAATGAAATACATTGAAAATTCGTTGAAACTAGACTTTCTACAGAACTCAAATATTATCAAATACTATTTAGAATATCGTCCTGTCCACATCATTATATCTCCCATACAAAGGTATAAAATCTTCGCCACTTGGTGTTGCTCCATTGTAATATAACAATGAGATTTGATCGCAATTGCTTATTTCTCATGCCCAGGGCCCTTACTTAAATTGTCGATGCCTCCGTCGATGCGACTAGCTGATCCGATCATCAGAAATCATTGATTGGTGGTGTCTTGCACCCCTTCTTTATGTTGTCCTCTCTGCAGTGCTGATTTTGATTTGCCGCTTAGATCTATGCCGTTGGTCGGCCAGATCTAGCGGCTATTGTGCTTTGACTGTTTTTCATGGTTTTGGAGTGTTTTTGCCTCTTGATAGCATATTTCCGCCCATCCAAGGGCTCTCCTCTTGCACTTATTTTGACCTTTGGATGATCTTGAGCAAATATTGAAGATTTCAGAGCATTTTTGGAGCCATTGGCATGATTCTAAGCAAATTTGGAGACTTTAAGAGCATATATGGATCCATTTTTTGGGCCTTTTGCCAGCGAGGCTAACAATGCCAACAAAATGTGTATGCATTGTCTTTATGGAATGAATCATTTTTTTTCCTCGATAAACTTGTAATTCAAATTCATGTGTAGGGTTCAGGAACCAAGATAAGAAAGCAACCTGAGTAACAATTTTGTACTTAGTTTTTTTTATGTACTACATTCAACTAAATCTAGGGTCGGTCTTTATTTAACAAAAGTAGTTTCTATACAACACTATCATTGTATTATTACTTATTGTTTAATATTTAATTGATCCTTTAGTACTATTTTTTTCATACAAAATTGCAAAATTAATATAATCGTTGTCGAATAACATTATTTTATTTGTAATTGTCGTATGTTAATGTGTGTGTGTGTGTGTATGTGTGTGTGCATGTGATTGACACAAAAAATTAGATCTATACAGTTGGTTATTATTTGTATTCCTTCATCTTTGTTAATATCATGTTATCATAGTGATCCTTGCGCTTATACCATTGATCATATCGATAGACACAATAACCACAATTCTGCGTATGCAAAATTGTGATATAAATTTTATTTTCACATGGATGAAATCCTAATGGATTTAAATCTACTAATCGTCTTGTTCATTTTTCTGTTACATACATACATTTTTTTAGTCATATGTGCATGGATGTTGCAAGTTGTTATAAATTCATTTCAACTCACTTGAATGGATTTTACTAACTTGAGGGAGAATTAAAGTGACCCTTTGTTAGATTTGCATCTTACAAATTGTCATTATCTTTTCATTCATATACATATCATTTTATGGATCCATTTAACATGTTCATTGGATTACTAGAGATATAGTTATCCTTTCGACTAATTGAAAAGTGCATTTTGTCTGCAGTAATAGTTTCAATCATAATATTTTGATTAGATTAACCTTTAGTTGTAAAATGTCTTATCCATCTTTAATATCCATGAACATAAGTCTATGTATGGGCTTGTATATAAATTAGTAGACAAGTGGAGTTAGATAGTTGCACTTAAATTAGCTTTAGATTAAATACTTTTGTTCATATTCCCAAATTTTAAAGGTTTCCTTGCATTAAACTATGTCTCCATGTAGGTTTTAACCCCGTACAGAAATTACCTGCATATGAATTCTAAAACATAGAAAATAAACAATGCGAGAGCATAACACATAAAACACATATACACAGAGACTTTCCACTGGATCTCAAAACCGGAACTACCAGCTTGCTTTTTCATTATGTTCCTTTCAATGTTACAATACATATTTATACATGCCAAAGCATCCAATACCATTGACCGAAAACCATCACGTCCAAAACCATGTGCGAAAATCATGCACAAAACCATAGGTAGGTCTGCCCAACCTAATATAGGGTCCAAAAACAAAATTTTAGAGTGGGGTTACCTGCATCCCTCAAACCCCCTGTGACCCCCCCCTTGCTACGCAATCGACACAACAAAGGGGGGGGGGGCTCCGCTCCCCCTCTAACCCACCGGTTAACTAGGTGTGCTTGTCATGGAAAGAATACAACACAACCCAACACTTCATTTGTTGGAGCACCATTTTGTGAAGTGTAATCTGGTCCCAGAATACCAGTCAGGATTGTCATCCCAACGGAAAGGAGTCTAATCGAGACTTTGAATGGGAAATTCCTCATGTTTTGAGATAGGCGATTTCTAGGCTTCAACACATAAATAACTGACCAACAAGATGACAACCTAAATAATCGTTCAAGAAGCCAATTCAACCCTCCAAAAACTTTGGTCTACAGGTCTACAGTTCTACAATAGGGACCAAATTTCATCTTGTCTCCCATAGAAATATCAGACTTCACAACAAATAATTCATACCTAAGCTTAGAAAATATCATAGAAACTTTGGCCCTTTCTTGGACACATGTGTGAAAAGGAAAGAGAGAAACTTTCACATGTGTGAGCACTTCTTCTTCTTCTAGCTTCGACCTCCTTTTTCCTTAATCTTCTTTACATAAGGGACCATAAATATAACTCTTGATGATAATGTTTGATTGGAACATTTAGGGAGATCAATTGACCTTATATATAGTTTCATTGGTGGCCGAATAGGTGCCAAATTAGGGTTGAGATGACTTGTCATGGAGGAGGGCCAACTTGGTCTTCTTTTGGAGTCTTAAAACAAAACTTAAAATTCAAAATTTACTTTTGATAGATAAATAATACAATTTTATTTTAAGCATGAAGAACATGCTTTACATATAAATATATCAATGATAAAAATGATAAAAATGATAATTCTGAAGACTGACCATAACTACAAAATTCAACAATTATCACCTTTAGAGATTTTTGACTCAGTAATAATTGATTTGCATGAAGCAAATCATTAACTATTGATTTGTTCCACATTAATTTGGGCCTTTTGATTTCGAAATCTTCCCTACTCATCCCACATGCATTATGGGAGGGAATTTATAATTATTTATAAAGAAATGGACTCATATTATTTGTATATAAAGTAGAAAGAGGCATGGGACCTTCCATAGATTATGGATAATGTAGTTTTTAGTTATTGCCTCATTTCCGAATCATTGTTCTTAGTCATTTCCCAAACATTTGTGTCCAAATAATTCCTTCCAATTATTACTTTTTGATATTTCCAACTAGTTACCATGTGTCATAGGGAGATATGCCAAAAGAACTTTGGATAAAAGTAATATTTGCTAGTTACCATGTGTCATAGGGAGATATACCAAAAGAACTTAGGATAAAAGTAATATGAGAAATAATATGATGTAGAGGTGAGATGTGTGAGTTTAGAAAAACTTCTACATGTAAAAGGGTAAAATTAAGTAAATGTAAAATTGACTAAGTAATGACTATGGGAATGGAGGAGTGTGAAGAATGCATTATGTGGAGGAAGGGGATGAAAGGGTTATGTGGAGATAAGTGTCAGTAGGGGAAGGGTTTTATGGACGTAAGTGCTAGTAGAGGAAGAGAATGTGAAAAGTAAATTATGTGCAAAGGAATATGAATTCGGGTATGGTTACATAAATGACTACGTAAGGAAGAAATTTTAAGGTAATTCCACAAAAAAATAACACTTAATTTGGAAAATGGAAAATAGATAAATGACATGAATAATATAAATAATGATAAATAGGGAAATACTGGAGATATATGGGTAAATCAATTATATATTTGGCATAAGAACTTTATTTTTATTTTGTAAAATGTTGGACGAAGCTAAGACATAAGTATATTCAATGAGAAGATGAACATGAACAATTTCTTTCTTTTTGGTATCTTTTTTTCTCGTCTCTTTTTGAAACATAAACCATTCTGGTTGGCCTTTCATAAAGAATATTTGCAACATTAAAACTCACTAACAACTTGTTATTTCATAATTACTTTATTTGATTTGTGACATGAAAACAAATTAACATTCATCTCCAACTATGGGATAGTGATCCCCTTTGGGTTGCTAAGAACAAGAGAATGTGACTACTTGCCTCATTTAGGTTATGTAGGCATCCCAAACCATTATCTCGATAGAATAAATGTTTATTAGGTAAACCTTATTGAAGGAAGAAAATTATCTATGTCAAAATGAAAATCTTCCTAACATGACTTACTTAGAGAGAAGGAATACTCTCAAGTATAAATATACTCACAATGGATCCATGTACATAGCCAACTCATATTCTTCATCCAACCATGTTTAAGAGTCTTGAATTACAATAATTGATTTGTGCCCGAAACTCCAAATGCAAAATATTGAAGACTATCTCGTAAAAGAACTTGCTTCATCCTAAACTTATAACGTGAACTAGATAACTTCTAGTTTCTCATAATATCTTATCCATAAAATAAAGTATCATATTTCTTGAAAATGAATCTCTCCCCAATGGTGTCACCAAAATTTTTAAGCTCTTTTCTTGTTAGGGACAAGAGTCAACCTCCTAGGGAATTATCAAGACTCCCTCTTCATTTTTATAGAGGCAGTACTCCTATTTCAGTGTGTGTAATATTATTATTATGGTGTTAGATTAATGTAATGGGTGAATGTTAAACAACAAACCCCAAGAAATCTTCTAATAAAAATCTTATATAACATATTTAATCATTAAGCACACAAGAAATGAATATGAACTATACACACACACACATATAAATATATGGGACAAGAGTCAACCTCCTAGGGAATTATCAAGACTCCCTCTTCATTTTTATAGAGGTAGTGCTCATATTTCAATGTGTGGAATATTATTATTATGGCCTTAGATTAATGCAATGGATGGATGTTAAACAACAAGCCCCAAGGAATCTTCTAGTAAAACTCTCATATAACATATTTAATCATTAAGCATACAAGATATATATATATATATACATATATATATATATATATATATATATATATACATATATATATACATATATATATACATATATATATATACATATATGTGGGAGTTTTTCTTAAACAAGTATTTTTCCTTCCTCTTTAAAATAATGTGAATACAAAATTAATTATGCCTTCACAAGGCAAAATAAATATAAGAATAAAAATATGGTCAAGTTTTTAATGAACTTTAAAGGACTGCATATGTTTGAATCAAATGAGTTTATAAATCTTCAATTGTGCAAGAATCTAGTGATCCATCACCATACAAACTCATGCATAAAACATGAAACTTGATCTTTGTGAGAGAAATTAACAATAATATCCCAATGTGAAGGGTTTGACATTTTCTAAAAACTAAAACAACCTCCTACATGAAAAATATATAAGCTATAATTAAACTATATTTTCTTTATTACAAGTAGGGATCTTTCTCCCTTGGACCTAAACTACAATATGAAGTGCTTGGAAGAGATAAGAAGACATAATTGCACCTAGATCTTCCTCCACCCAAGCACACAAAGAAAATATAATTGAAAAATAGATTTAGAAGAAAATATGAGCGGAATTTGAGCAAGCTCATTCACAAAATGTTTTGGAAAGGCAAACTCATCTTCGAAAAAAACCCCAAGAAACAACAACCTCTTATCTTAATGTGATTTTATCCTTTTATAATATTATCTTCATATTTGCAACTACTTAATGGTTAATTTTTCCTCTTTGTGTTAATTCAATGAAGATTTATTTTGAAAATATGAGTTAGGAATTCATCCTCCAAGCTAGGGTCCCACTTCAAATCATTCATCTTTCTTTTCTTCATAAATCATATTCAAAAAAGAATTTAGTGATAGGCCCAACATTGGCCATGGATTTTCTTTTAAGTGTACATTATTATATTTATGATTTTAGCTCTAGAAACCACTCTTAGAATGTTCTTCATGCTTCTATATTTCTAAAGAGCTTTTTTTTACCCATATTAGACATCGAGAACTCAAGTTATGACCTGTAGAAGTTCATGTCTCAACACCCATTGATTTGCACAAGGTGACCCAACAACCATCTATCTAATCCACATGAATATGGTACTTTTGATTCATAAATCCACCCTACTCATTCAACATGCATTATGGGAGAGAATTTATAACTATTTATCAAGAAATGGACTCCTTATATTACTTTTGTATGAAGTAGAAGGAGATACAAAACCTTTCATAGCTTATGCATAATGTACTTTTTGGTTACCATCTCATTGCCTAGTCATTGCATCAAGTCACTGTCTAACAATTTGTATTTAAGTAATGCCTTCCAATGTTACCCCAAGATATGTCTAATTTGTTGTCGCATGCCATAGGGAGATATGCCAAAAGAGAAATATATAAATGACATGAATAATGGAGATAATAATAAAAAGAGAAATAATGGAGATGTGTGGGGAAAACAATAATATCTTTGGCATATGACCTTTATTTTTTATTCCATAAAATGTTGGAGGAAGCTTAGACATAGCGCTATCCAATGGGAAGATGACTATGAGTATTTTTTTTTTTTTTTGTTTTTAATCTTTTATTTTCTTCTCTTTTCAAAATAGAAATCATCCTTGTTGGCCTTGCGTAAAGATTCATATTTTCAACATTAAAATTGACCAAAAGCTTGTTATTTGATCATCCCTTTATTTGATGTGTGATATGAAAAAACATCAATAGTAAGTTAAGATTTTAGTGGTTCACGAATTTAGATATTATTGGGTTAGAGGGTAATATTTTGTAGATTAGGGTTTAAGGGTTAGGAGTTTCTAGATTAAGAGTTAATAGTTGGTGAGTTGGGGGATAATGGTTAGTAAATGGGTCAATTAAGTGTTGTTGGGTTAAAGGCTATTTAATTGCGAGTTAATAGTTCGGTGTTAATAATCAATAAATTAAGATTTAATGTGTTAAGGTTCTAAGAATTTGCATATTACAAAGTAGTGATTAGAGTTAGTAGGTTATGGTTAGCGAAGTAATACTTATAGTTTTTCTAACTTCAAAAATCGCTTTCACATTTTTTCTCTCTATAACCGCTATTGTACTAACTTTTATTAACATGACAAAAACCCTTGTAATTTTTAAACACACCTAAAATCCTTATAATATTTGAATATTCTTAGTTAAATCATTTTTAAATCATCTTCTTCAAATATCCCTTATTCTCTTTAAAAAAAATAATTTAACCCCTATCGTACTAACTTTTATAAACATACCAAACAACCTTACCATTTTTTAACATACCTAAAATCCTTATAATATTGACATATTCTTAATTAAATCATTTTTAAATCATCTTCTTCCAGTGTCTCTTATTCTCTTAAAAAAAATAGTGCCATTTCCTTACATTTACTCTCATTTACTTACAACCTATAATCTTCTCAATTGTGCATCTCTCATTATATAAAGAGGTGTGGACACACTATGAGTTCATGACCACTCATTTTTCTCCCTCATTCTCACCAACAATATCCTTAAAGGGACCCACTTTATCATCACTACATTGACGTGTCAAATATGTAAGCTTACTTGATTTCAAAGACATTGGAAGAATACTAAGGACGAGTGCAATTATTAATGAGAGGTCGAATGTATGATGATATGGTTACATCATTAAAATTATCTTTCCTAGGGAAGGATCTTTCCTAGAAAAGGTCCCTCGTACTTTCTAGCGATAATGTGCTCCTTTGTCAAACATGGCATCATGCAGAATTATAAAGTACGATAATGTGCTCCTTTGTCAAACATGGCATCATGCAGAATTATATATCTATGTATATATAGATATATAATTTTAATGAATAATTTATTTTTAAAAAGGAGATATTTTATGGGGTATAGAATAAAGGGTAATATGATATTTTGTTAAGTTATTTTTTGATGTAGAAGTTATTAGTTTAAATTTTATGAGAAAAAAGTCTAGCTATGTTAAGGGATGGTGTAACCACTTAGATGTTTTTGGGTTACTGCTACTCAAACCATAAGTTAAGCATGCTAGTCATCTGAGAAATCACGTAAACTAGGAAACAAAAAAATAAAAAATAAAAAATATATAATTTTAATATTATTTAAAAAAATAACTTTCCAATAGATTTTCTTGTTTTATAGAATGTGATTAAACAAAATTTTAATTCATTTTCAACTTGATTGAGTCAAGATAAGTATCCTAATTGAGTTTGTAGAGGACTTTTCAAAAGAATTTTTAGAATGGATAAATCTAAAAATAATAATAAATTATAATAAAAAAATATTTAAAACGATTTAAGTTATGTATTTAAAGGATTATCATTTTTAATTCAATTTTTAAATAATAATGTAATCATTAAAGTACATTTTTAATAAATTGATTTTGTTGAGGATTTTTCAAAGGAATTTTTAAAATGGATAAATCTAAAAATAATAATAAATTATATTAAAAAAATTTAAAATGGTTTAAGTTATGTACTTAACGAATTATTATTTTTAATTTAATTTTTAAATAATAATGTAACTATTGAAGTACATTTTTAATAAATTTATTTTAGATTCATAATGAAACTTTTATATAGAGCAAATAAGTGAAAATGAGTATAGAAATGGAAGGTGAATAAAAAAAATGAGGTGTTAATATTTTAAGCTACATTAGTTTTCCATGTTTTTTTTTAAAACATCATTAATTTTTATTTTTTTCTAAAAAAAATTCACTCAAATTTTATAATGTAAAATTATTTTACCTTAAAATATTGCTAAAAATTTATAGATATTATATAAAATTATTAGAAATTTAAATATTTTTACAAAATATCACCAAACATTTTACAATTTAGATATTAAGAATGAGTGAAATTTACCAAGATTTCTAAACTTTTAAATTAATTCCTATCCTTAAAATTTCTCATAAAAGTGAAAATGTACTTATCTCTTACACGAATTAATTTTCCATCTCTATCTTATATTGATGTTATGAGGTCTTGTATGATAAATATTATGATATAATTAAGTAAATTAAATTACCAATGAAATTGATTTTCCATCTCTATCTTATATCTTTGTTATAAGGTCTGATATAATGAATATTATGATATACTTAAGTAAATTGGATTACCAATAACATTATATATTTTTATAAATTTAAAAATACAAATAAAAAATAATTTAAAAGCACAAATATAAAATAATATTTTTATAAACCAAATAATTTAGTGATTAAAATATGAAAATAGTGTTTCAAACTTAATTTACTATTATTACCTACTTAAACTTAATTTACTATTATTACCTACTTATTCCCTAATAGAAATTTCTTTTTATATAGGTTTGAAATTTACATAATTATATTGTAATGAATAGCCTTCCATAGACTAACTAAATTGTTATTATATTAAAATAATCAATTTGGTTATAAATAGTCATCATAAACCTAATGAATAAATAAAATAGAAATATCAACATAAATACAATTTAAAACTTCGTTTACAAGCATATAACTTATTTTACCAATATATAACCTAGATGATGAGAAGCTGAATTCAAAACCCTAAACGATATGATATGATAGGTAATTTTTTTGGGAGGAAAAGTCATACCTAAGAAATTCAACAAATATCCCACAAATAAAAAGTTGGATATCTAACAAATATAATATATAAGAAATTCAACCAATAAAAAATTATATACAATATAAGTGTATAATTTGTTTGACTTTGAATGAATAAACATGATTATCTCCATTAATAAATATTATCGTTTATCAAGTGACACCAAACTCATGTGTATCAACTGACACCAAACTAATTATTAAGGAAAAGTAACAAATAGATTTTCCATAAATTTTGAAGAAAAAAAATAAATTATTAGTTATCATTGGAAGATGTAGTCATCCGAGTATATCCAAATCTTACTTTTTAGAAAGGTCACTCATCATAGTATCTACAAATAGATATCAATATTAAAACAAAGTATCATCAAAATAAAAATAAAAATTAGAAAGACTTCAACATTTGTAATCCAGACTATCATTATCATTATCCCAATTCATATGGTTATAATAAACTTCATAGATAAAAATGTAAAAATGTTATACAAATAATGAAAGCAAATATTTATATGATAGATTCAATAAAATAACCAGAAATTAGATAACCAAGACATTCACTAGATATTTTCAAATGAAGACAAATATCTATATAATAATAGATTCAACAAAATAACCAGAAATTAGATAACCAAAACATTCACTAGATATTAGTGCAATACATTCATTAGATATTAGTGCAATACATTCACTAGAAACATTTACACATTATAATTAACTCTATGATACTTATATAATCGTAAACTTAAATAATTGTAAATAAACCAAAGTATAATAATTACATTAAAATAAATACATAAAATTTGAAATTGTAATCATGAATTTCACCCCATAGTATTAAAGTAAAAAATGTGTGATTAAATATTAAAATAAAAATATAAATGTAACATAATATTGCAATAAACTATGTGATTTAATGTCATGATAGTCGATTATTACATATGAAATGTGTAACTTAAGCTTTTTTTAGTTTTATATATATATATATATATATATTTTTTTTTTTAATTTTATTTAATTTTTATTTTTTTTTATTTTTTATTTTTTCATACAAACTACTGAGAATTTGAAGTAAAGATTGATAAAATTCATATTTTATATTTTTTTGTCATTTTGTTGATGATTTGAATTGGACATTCACGAATTGTGTTATCCACCAGTCTAGATCCATCTTAACTCCAGATCCGCTAGGAGTGATCAAATCTCTTTTCATTCTAAAAGAGATTTTCATCTTAAGAGATTCCCTTTCAATGCTTGATAGATCAGAGTTAAGATGAATCTAGACTAGTTTAGTTGCCCCTTTAAATAAGTTATATTCGACCTAAATACCGTGGGTCATTTTTATTATTTTTATTATTATTATTATTATTATTATTATTATTTAATTTTTGTAAGATTATTTTTACTTTTATTTTATTTTGCTTGATTGAAAAGATTTACATTACATTACATTAATCTTTTTATTTATTTATTTTTTTATGTAATTTGACTTAGTCAAAATGTTAAACACTACATTACAACATCTCAACCATATTGGGCTGGAGAGTGAATCTCAATGCAATTAACACATTTATGTCTAATAAAATTATATTGAATAATGAAACTTAATATGTTGGTATTAGTTCAACACAAAAGTTAACATTTTTCACATTAAACATTTTAATATAGTTCAATATATGAAAAATGATACTTACCATCAACCTTGTGATCATGATGTATAGCCTCCTCATTATCCCTCCTCTCATCACCATGATGACCATTTCCATCATGATCCATGCCATCTTCTTCCAATATCAAGGAAGGGAATTCATAGCGAGAGTTATCTACTAACTTCATTTGCAATGTGTCTTGTTCTTCCTAGACATGTTTTCCAACAATGAAATCAACATTTGTATGTTGAATATTGGTCCATATCATTGCATGGTACTATGTTTAAGGTCAAATTACTATGTTAAATCATTTTTGGATTGACACAAAAATGTTAGAAAACTAACTTTTTTTTGGAATTTTGATTTTGGAATTGTATTAGAAATGTTGACTTAATGTCAAATTTTTACCTTGTTAACATTGATAAATACAATGATTTCTTTATGATAATATTTGTACAAGAAAAAAAGGGGGGAAATTCGCTTTTAACAAATCAATTCAAAAATGGTGAATGGCTCCTATTCGCATATTTTTTACTGCAATGACTAGGGCTCAAACCTATCCATCCACCTATCCTCCCCTCATCTTGTTAATCCCATGTGATGGAGGTTTTCTCATCCATTGGAGTTATGAATCCTTCTATAGATATTTTCAGACTCATTTTTTAGGTGATCTCTATTGTTGGGTGTGCATTCTCCTGTGTTTTTCCCTCGGTGGATAGTCCTCCCCTCTTTATGGATCCCTTGGTGTTTGGATTTAAATCTTCTAACAAGCAGGTGTTTCAGTCCCTCTCCTCGATGGTCGACCTTCATTTTCCCTCTACTAGTGATTCCTTTGACATAATGGGCTTTGTCACCTCTTTGAATCCACCTCCTCTTTCTTTAGTGATGGAAAAAATGAAATATGGTTCCAGTTCTCTCGCCATGGGCATAAATTTTCCTTCCTTCCAATACATTGTGAAATCTATCTCTTGTTCCTCCTTCTCCAATCTCTAAGTATAAGAAGCCCCATTGATTGAAATGCCTCTAGTGGTTGAAGCACTGAGCGAGGAAAAGTTCTTCTCGGAGGTTGATTTGATTTTCAGGTTCAGTGGATTATGGCCGCAACTCGTTGACCTTCATTCTTGGATTTATAAGCACTGGAATCTTATGAGCTTAATATTTATTCTCTAGCTAGAAGCTTATTTGTTGTAGTGTTTGACATACCTAAAGATCATGGGTTAATTTGTGATTATGTTCTGTGGTCCTAGGGCAGTGAAGGGATTTATTTGTAACCCTAATATCCCTCTTTCAATCCTTTTTTGGCATATATCCCTACTTCTTTGGTTTGTGTAAGACTCCCCAACTTCCTTCGCATATGTGGAATATTACATCATTGTTAGCAATAAGTAATGCGTTAGGTAGTTTTTATAATAGATTTTATGATACCAAATACTAATTGAAGCCCACATATGCATGCATATGTGTGGAGGTGGATTTCAACAAAGGATTCCCAGCTAAAATTAAGTTAATTGGTCTTGACTATCAATGGTGCAAAATTTAGACTATGAAAATGTTTCATTCAGATGTAGAGCATGTTATGAAACCACGAATTCATTTAAAATTGTCTTAAAGTTGGAAAGGATAAAGCTAGGAAAATTAGTCGTAAACCAAGATGGTGGGATGGGACATGTTGGGTGTGGAGCCTAATTATCTTCTTGATTATTTAGATTTTTTTGTTTCAACTGCATTGGATCCTTGTTCCTAACGGGGTAGCAACGTTGCCTGTATGATCGTCGTTAGAGGGGTCGGGGGGAGAGGGGGGGGGGGGCAATGTTATGAGGCCCACCCCCCCCGCCCCCCCCATAGCCGAGGTTCGTGGGTAGTGCCCTCGAAGCTAAAAATATATAAAAATTTGTCTTGTAAAATATTCTAATTTCGTAGTCAATCTGGGTCATTCGTTAGGCAGATGATTTGATGGTAGAAGTTAATTTAGGGTATTCTCCCTAGAATACAACCCTCAATTTATATGAGGGAAATGTATTGTGGTTGGTTATTAATATTATGAGTGAGAACGGGAGAGGATATTGTGTGAGAGCAAAGAGGAAATTACAATGGATCTTTTGTAAGTTGTATCTCTTCATTTTGCTGGATAATATAAAAGGAAGGACTCGTTGTATCTCCATGGATGTAGCCCAAAATTGGGTGAACCATGAATATCTATGTATATCTTGTTTTATATGTTTCTGTGTTTGTGTTTATGAAATATTTTATGTGTTTCATTGGTCTGTTAATTAATTTATAACAACCGGTATTAGAGCTGAAGATCTATTTGGCTAGTAAACTTGCAAGAGAGAACGGTTCATGGTTCTAGTGGGAGAAATGGAGAAAGATGGTAAATTTAGGGTCAAAAAAATCAAGAACCAAAGCTACTAGTTGTGGAAGATGCATATGGAAGATTATTTTTATTAGAAAGATATTTACCTACCATTGAGCAGAAAATCAAAGAAGCCGACAAGTATGATGGGCAAAGAATGGGATCTTCTCGACAAAAAGGCAGTAGGAACAATACGGTTGTGTTTGGAAGCATCAGTGGGATTCAACATTTCAAAGGAAACAACAACAAAAGGTTAATGATGGAATTGGGAAAACTATATGAAAAACCTTCCGCCTCAAACAAGGTATTTCTTATGAAGCGTTTATTTAATATGAAGATGTCAGAAGGTGGATTAGTTACTGATCATTTAAATGAATTTAATATGATTACCAATCAGTTAAGTTATGTACAGGTAAATTTTGTTGATGAAGTTAGCGCTCTATTTCTTTTTTTCTCATTGCCATAAAGTTGGAATGGATCAGTTATGGCTATCAGTAACTCTGTTTCTGGATATAGTACTTTAAATTTTGATGATGTTGTTGGTGATATCCCGTTGGGTGTGAGTTATATTTTTTCCATGACTAGTCGCATGTGTGGCAGAGTCACAGGGGGTGTGAGTTATATTTTTTCCATGGCTAGTTGCCCGTATGGCAGAGTCACAGGGGGTGTGATAGTGTTGGCTTAGGGGGTCCTGACCTAGGTTCAGAGTTAGTTGAATTAACCAAAAAAAGCCTACATTATTGGCCCTTTTGACAGAAACCTATGCAATACAGGTCACAGACTCATCCGAAGTAGTATTGGGGGATGCAAGAACCAAGTTTCTACATCCTGAGACTAGTGTGATGTCTTTCAGTGCCTTAGATTTACTTCAGTGTAGATAGTTAGTCTCCTGGGGCTCTTTATTGCAACTAGGTTAAATGGGTTCAAACCTTCGTGAAGGTCCTTGATCAGTCTTTGCGAACCTTTAATAGGTGTTTTACTTACTTTCGCATATCAATAAGCAACCCTAGATTGGAGTTCATGTAGATTTACTTTATTTATCATAAAAAATAAGAGAATCTTCTTTTAACTTCGTGGAAGTAGACAACCATTCATATCATACATTATCAAGATAGATTCAGTGAATTAGTGTAGTATTCCTTCATTATTTCATAAAACATATCATTTAATTGACAAAATATAACATAACAGATTCAACAGAAATACATATTAATTCTCCAAAATTTGGTCTTTATTGATCTTCCATTCACAAGTTACAGACTCTCTACCCTGTGCATACAACTGCTGGGGTTCGTGCACTCAGGGGCGGACTCTACCCAGGCATCCTATGCACTCAATTGTAGGAGCCTTCTGTTCTTCACCTAAGTGTAGGAAGCAGAGCCTTTCTGCCTTAGCACTTACCCAAGACAACAAAAACTCTTCAGCTTACCAATTCTCTATCAAAAGATATATCTATTAATTCACTATGACTCAATTATTTATAGGTTTTCTAATACAATACCATGGCCCCTGGCACATGGGTGAGTCTTAAAAATCTCCTATCACTTACCTAAACAAGGGGCTAAGACCCCTGCTACTGTTGACTAGCTACATGCTCCACATCCATATTTTGCAGAGACTTTAAAAAATTCTTTATAAAAAAGGACTAATTTCTTCAATTCTACCCCTGGGGACCCCATCCCAACACATGCCACAAATGATTGTATCATGGACACACAGATTAAGAAAACTCACAAACAAAGGACCCAACTATATTGAGTTTTCAAATTCGGTTAATTCTTACACCAAGGCAAGTGACTTACTATGGACCAACTTCAACAGAAGCTTCCCCACCTTATGGAGGCACTCAATGCAATGATTACCGTCACTTCCTAAGGGGGGAGGACTGAACTAGGTGGATATTGGTGGCCACCCACCTATTCCATTTGGACCCCAAACATTATTTCCTTTAAGTTTCCTATTTTGGCAGTTTTCTATTTTTGGCAATTTTTTAGATCCTAAACTTTTAGAGTTGTTTTGAGGCCCTAAACGACATTTTTTGGGGAAAAACAAAAATGTGATTTTTGTCTAATGTTTGCAGCTGATTTTTTTTCCTTGGATATACCTCTCTAACATCTTATCGTGCATGCCAAATAGAGATCATATGCCAAATTTACAACCCCAGAAAGTTGATGTTCTAACTAACCCCATCAGGGCCCATACCTTTTGGCACTTCATCTTCTACGGTTAGGTTTTTGGATTTTTAGCATTTCTCACTATTTATTCATGATAAAAATACCTTTTAGCCTCATTGTAACATAGTTCAAAAGGAATTTATCCTTCACATCTCTTCTCAGAGATAAGCTACCATCAACTAAGCTAGTTTGTTTCCATTTTACATGTAAATAGCTTTCAACATTTGTTATCTATTAATTAAATTTAATTTTTGTTGTATATATGTATTTTTTTTAAATTTACATTTCATTTTTTTCCTTCATAAACCTGAACCCGCTAAGTAGTGAAGCTAAGCTGACTAATGAGACAAATCAATAATTCCTATGGTCTAGACTTTGATCATAAGAAAGGCCTAAATACATAAGCTGAGGTCCTTCCAGTGAATTTCCAAGTGTTTTTGTTTCTACAACCACCCTCCAAAATTTTCTATGTTGCCTTATTTTGGATCCCTTTTCAAATATCAACACCATGTTCTCCATATGTCTAAGTGACCCAAGTCATCCTAAGCTTGTTTAAGATCTTCTAAGTGTTTGAAGTCATTTGAGTTTACTTTGAAAAGCGGTAAGTGTTAATGCACTTATTGCTCACAAGATTAACACACTTTTCCTTTGTAGCGTACTTTTCTTAGAAAGCTAAGAATAATTCCTCAATCTAGTACCATCAAACTTATCAAGCCCAATCCAAGCACACATTCTAGTGCAAAGGCATACTCCAAAAACCCAAATATCTCACACATGTGAGAAACTTATATATAGACTTGACCCCTCACTTACATTTCATTGTTTCAATTGGTATAGTGGGAGCTCTGCAAATATTTTGAGCATAGAGCATATCCTTTTATCTGTGATCGCACATGTTCTCTTTTGGGTAAGCTCCTCTTTCACACCTGAAAATTGCGCGTATGTTCTATTATTTCAATTCCTTGATCTTGTCTCTTACACCTCTTTGTATACCGTGACTTTTCACATTCTTTAATGATCAAATTGATATATATGTATGTACGCACTTATAATGCACTTCGATTTTATCAAATTTTCTGGTACTCTCTCACAATGACTCCTCACACACTTTGTCGATTTTTTATTTCCTTATTACCTTTTAAACTAGGTGCACTTGCACAAGTTAGAGCCTCAGCCATGCACCTCTAAAGGGTGCACTTATGCCCATTTTAATTCTACCCCTTCACCTACCGCACAAGTGCATGATAAGAGCATGGTCATGAATCCCTAATCTTGGAAAGCGCGATAGTGCCACCTTGGTCCCTTGTCCATGTCATCACACCACACATTTTTTAGACTTAGAGTTGCATCCTCTATCCATCCTCAATGCACTTGTGCCCTATACATATGTTATTTATTATTTAGGGCATTGTGCTCTTCTATCACTTAGTCCAAACAAAGTTCTATCCCTAACCCATGCATTTGTGCCAAACTCACTCCTTAACCTTGTACGAACACGTTGCACACTCGTAGCTCTCAGTTTATTCAACCATGTCTCTACCCTCTATGCTTATGTCAAACCTTGGTGCATTGTTTCTACAATTAATATTTTACACAAATTTAACAAGATAGAGTAGTGATTTTGTTGAACTAATCTTTCCTATTTGAGCAAGAGTATTTTTAGTTTCTAGGAACTAGAAATATCCAATGTATCAACATATATCCTTCATTGAAAGCATGGCTCCTATTACAAGGAAAGGACTTGTGAGAGACATAGTTTAAAGTAGTATTGAATATTTGGTGAATAATTTGAAACCAAAAGTACCAATCTTCTAGGAGATAGCATGTTTCATAGACAAGTCCAATACCCTGACTTTCAAAAACATATTTAAGGACTTCGCCAAGAAATAACTCCCAGAAGATCTAGAATAAAATTTATACATTAATGTTAAGAGGTCCATATTCCATAGAGTTCCTTGCCATTACCAAGGCTACCTTGTGGAAATACCATAGGATTTCAATTGAAACACATTGATTCTCAAAACATGATTGTCAAAAGTGCAAAAGGAGAAGTGCTTGCAACATACTAGCCTCATGACCTTTATATGTACTATAAGCTCTCAAATCCTGAAGAATATCTCAATTGGACCTTTTATCAGGGAAAATTTTAAGAACCCCCCCTAAATTTATATGTATAATAAATGGGCGAATCTCCATGGTATATAGGAAAAATGGAAGGCGATTTTATCAATAATATAATATGTATATATAATCTTTTGGCGAATCTCTCACCAAGCATGGTGAATATTTTACTCAATTACAAAATCTTGTAAGATATTGGTATTACCATGGGTTATCATAAACCTGGAGGTTAAAAATTACTGTTAATAATTTATAAAAATTAATAAAATTAATAGTCGATTTTATTTTTTATTTTTTATTTTAACCAAGCTAAAATGTTTAACATACATTAAATTACAACATCCATTTTTACTCTTATCCACTAACCCCCGAGAGGGATCAAATATTTTTCACTCTATGCTAGTTTTCATATCACCATATTTGATACCTCTCGGGGGTTAGTAGATCTAGAGTAAAGATGAATCTATGCTGGTTTAATTCCCCCATTTAAATAGACTACATTCTAGGTGAATACCATGGGTCAATACCATGTGCCATTTTGGTGAATACCATGGGTCAATACCATGTGCCATTTTTATTTTTATTAATACTAATATTAGGGTTAATAATGTTTTTTTGCATGGCACTAATAACAATCTAGTCCTTGGTATTTGTCCCATAGTATTTTGCCCATAGGTTTCACCTTAGTCCTTGGTATTTGTCCCATAGTATTTTGCCCATAGGTTTCACCTAAATATAACACTTTTTTTGAGTGTTCGTAAATATAACGTGACTTATGGAGTAAATATAAAGAAATGTTTTATTTGTTTACCATACCTCTCTTTTATTTATATTTTTAATAATTTACCATACCTCTTTTACAAATATGGTATTTGGCCCATAGAATTCACTTAAATAAAACCTCTTTCTTGAGCCTTCATAAATAGAATGAGGGTTATGGACTAAATATAAAAAGAGGTTTTATTTATTTACCATACGTCTAGTTTATTTATATTTTTATTTATTTACCATACCTTTTGAGTAAGTATAAAAAGACGTTTTATTTATTTACCATACCTCCACTTTACTTATATTTTTATTTGTTTACACCCTTGCATGTATATAAGGTGACTTATGGAGTAAATATAAAAAATGCTTTATTTATTTACCATACCTCTCATTTATTTATATTTTTATTAATTTACCATACCTCTTTTATAAATATGGTATTTGGCCCATAGGATTCACTTAAATAAAACCTATTCTTGAAAATGGGCGAATGGATTCACTTAAATAAAATCTATCCTTCAAAATGGGCGAATGGAAGGTTGTAACTCCTAATTTAAAGGGCTAAATTTACCTTTTTTACCCTCTCCCTTAAAATAAGGTGGGCTATTTGAGGTGATTTGTAAAAATGTACTATGATACAAAATATTTGCCCACTAAAAATTTAAAACCCCTTAATTTCGCCAAAGGGCGAACATTCGCCCCTAAAATTTTCTATGCCTTTTATGCTAGTTTTGGGAATTCCGTGAAGGATATTTGTAGAACTTGGTGGCAACAAATGAGAAAATTTCACCAGAAGCCTGACGGTATCTACAAAACCAAAGCATTGAAGAAAGTGTACCAATATCTAATGGCTATGTGTTACAGACTGTATGGTGTGAGAACCCAAAATACTTTGAGGAAGGATGGGTCTATATGGTACACCGATACACTACTAAGGGAACCATTTTCAATTAGTTTGACCTCATAGCTCAACAATTGTAGAACCATTTTGCAATGGCGAACAACATGGAACAAGGAAAGCAACGAGAGTTTTATATGTCCTTATATTTGTTAGATGGTATATGTGATAAAAATGAGTTCTCAGGGCTAGGGTGAAAGTGGAATTATGCTAGAGAAACACCTCTAGTCCACATATATTGTAAGATACCATGGGGTGCCAGTTACATGGGAATGTATGAAAACATAACCAATCTTTTCATCTTTGTATTGTATCAAATTGTTTGGCATAGAGACAACCTACATGATAGAAAATGCCAGATAAGCCATAGAAGATATCACAAACTAGTTTCCATCACCTGAAGGAACATTTATCAGAGTATTTGGAGCGTATAAAAGTCCACATTGCATTCTAGAAGATAAGGTGGTAGAAGAAGAAATTTCATAACTATAGCATCTCATGTTCGATGAGATGGGATATCGTGGGTATGATATTAGAGGTATATACATGCAACATTGTGCAAATCTAAGATACTAATGGCCATACACCTCATTCTATTGGAAGGATGAGGAGAAAATAAAGAACCATTATAGTGCCTCTCGATCAGCCAGAACAGACGAAGAAGCAGGTTCTTCAAATCAAGAAACCATTATGGAAGACCCAAAGGGAGGAAACCAAGAGGATATGAACGTGTAGGAAAACCCTAGACAAAAGAGGAAACATAAGCAAGAAGAGGAAAAAGATAGAAGCAAGAAGTTAAAAACTGATAAAGATACCAAATGGGTAGCTGAAGAGGAGAAGAGGAGGAAAGAATATGAAGAAGCTAGAATAAAGAAATAAGAAGAAGAGCAAAGGAAAAAGGAAGAACATGTAAAGATCAAATAAGAGACCATGCAAAGAAGAAAAGAATAACCTATAGAAAAGGAGGAGCCAACCCTGAAGAAACAATAAGAGGAGGCCCTCAAGAAGTAGAAGGAGGAAGAAAAAAATAAGGTTAAATATTAAGAGGGAGAAGAGGAAGAAATAAGAATAATATGTATAGATGAAGAAACTAGAATAAGAACTTATCACTAAAGAGAGAGAATATGAGCAATAAGAAGAGAAACAAATAGTGAAAACTAAGCCAATTGTAGTTTTTTTGAATATTCATCCTCCAATTCCTTTGACATGTGGGAATATTCCCCTTAGTAAAATGGGGATTCCACCTCATGGAGAAGAGAGGATTTCATATATCTCTAATTTCAAATTTGATGAACTTAAATAAAAATTCATTCAATGGAAGTACTTTCTGAATGAGCTAGATCAACCAGGCTCTATCAACATGGAGAGTGTTAGCTACCTATATCAATAGGTTTCATATTTCATGATTGGCAAAGAAAGGTCCAAATATGCTCTGCTTTGGTGATGCAAAGATCCCATATTTCCTAGAGAAAACAATGTATGTACATAAGTTCTATGTTGACTCAATTTTGATGGGTGATCCAAAAGCCTAATCTGGATCATGCCATGTTTCAATTTTTTGTTGTAGAATAGAGGAAGAAGTCTGTCCAAACCGTTTAATCTTGGCAAACCAGTAGCTAGGTAGAGAAGTAAGGTTCCCAACTGCTTAATCTGGGACCTTGGAAGCTATAAGGGCAGGATTAGATAGAAAATCAAAAGGAAAAAGCCAAGGAAAAGAAAAAGGCATATAAGGGTCTGCAAGTCTAAGTGCACCCTCCATGAAGAAATAAAAAATGCTAGGAAAATAGATGGGTAGGCAGTTGGGGTTGCAGAAGTATCAGTCCTTTCTAATTGAGTGTTTGATAACCTGTTTACAAAGGAATATCAGTGGATTGAGAAGGTCCTCTTCTCCATTATGTTGCAGCAAAGCAAAGGAGCATGTCTAACTTCCCAGTTTCCCCTTTCACTCCCATTCCTAACATCCCCTCATCAGTTGAGATTCATGGAAGAATTTGAGGTTTTATGGTGGTTCTTATTCCTTTAAAAGCCAAATTTCTTGTCTAAAATTATTTTCATTTTGATCTACTCCCTAAACCAAGTGATTTTCAAAATAAACTTAGTGATATCATTCCTCATTCACCCTTTTTCATCCATATTAACCCCTAACTTCTATTATATAAATCCCCTGTGTTACCCCTTTCCCTACTATTATAACACTATGGTGTATAAACCCCAAGCATTGTATAAATATCCCTCCCCTGGCATTATAGCCATATGTTCACTATCAGGGATTAAATTGACATCTGGTCAGCTTAAGATCCCTAACCCTTGCCCCTCTTTCCCCTTCTGAGGTGAGTTAACCCATTAATCCCTTCATTTGCTAAGAAACCTTGTGAAAACCCATTTCCACCCTTAACCCGCTTCGTTTGCAAAAAACATATAAAAACCCAATTTTTCCGTTTACCCAAAGTTTGGCGCTAGAGGGCATTTGCATAAAAAACATTGGAAAAACCACGTAATCCGCCAAATTTCCAAAGGTCCCGCCGGGCGCAAATCTCAAAAGAAACATTATTTTATTCCCGCCCTCCGTCCGTATCGTTCGGCCACCTCAACGATCCGTCGACCGTCGGATCGGGCCCTTTTGATCCGACGGCCCTCGTGCATATCGGACCGGCCCCGACGTCTGAGAGTTACCTTCCGATATCTGTCAGAGGGTGACGTCAGGCCTCTGCCACGCGTCACCCCCACAGCGTATCGGAGGTACATCTGACATTTCTTCTTCCGTATCAAAAGCGGTGCGATATGAAACCGCTAACCACTTCCGGTTTCGGTTGATCCGCCCTGCCAGCGTCACCGCCGAGTCAGCGCCCCGTCCTCCAGTTGCCCCACCTGTCTGCCACTTCACCATCCCCGTGGACCTCTTGTATGCCGCAACGTCGCCCGATGACGTCATGCTGATGTCATCCGACTTTGACCCCACCTGATGATGTCATCCATAAAAGGCGCCAAAGTCCTGGAAAAACCATATTTTGGCTGAAATATCGTATTTTTTGCACTTTTTGCAAAAAACGTTGTTGTATCCTCTGCATGAATTTCACGTCCGAGCCTTCGCCAACCTACTGAATTTAACCTGGAGACCGCTGGCGCGCCATTTCACCTGCATTCTTGACCATTGCTGACTGTATATCAGGTATTTATCCATGCAAATCCTTTCTGCGCCCGATTTTGTCTGTAAATTGCCAAAATAACTTTAAATAGTAAAATATATATATATATATATATATATATATATATATATATATATAATTCACCAGCAAATCCCCTGTGCCTGGTCCCCATTTGCACCTAGAACGTCGAAATTCACCAGCTAAGCCTCGTTTACCTGAAATTTTATGAAAACTGCATTCTGTTCGCGCAATCGCGAACTAGTAACCCAAACCATACCAATTTGCTGTAAAAGAGAGATTAAGGTTAGACATTGGTCTTATCCATGCATTAAGCAGTATTTCAATTACTGCAATTGACCATATATCCTCTGTCCTTAAGTAATTCACATTTCTCTGTCAAAGTAAACTCTTTGTGTTGCTCTGCATAGTAACACCAGTCTATAAACAATAGAAATCCTTAAAGTAACCATGGATCCACCAGTAGCCCCGGTGGCATTGAACGTTGCTCCATTGAATTCCCCTTAGAGAGAATTGGAGTGGCAGCCTCTAGCAGACCTGGATTATCAGATATCCGAAGAAATGTTGATGCACAGCAAGTACCACATTCATTTGCTGAATGAGTTGAGGATTAAACATGAAGCTGGAACATATGTATTAGGTATTTGGGACTCTTTTCTCCCTATCTTCAAGCTCCCATAGGTCAACCAGTTTCCTGAGCTAATTCACCTATGTGCTTAATGCTATGACCCTACTCAGAGGGCAGTGCTTGACTCTTCAGGCTCAGCTATTTTCTATATCACTCCTGAAGCCATCAGAGAGATGCTGCAATTCAAAACTCAGAAGAAATTGGTTCCTTTGTCACTGAGTGATCTGATTAAGCAAGGAGCCAAGTTGACAGATGCTCAGGTCACCAAATTAAATCAGCTGTACATTGACTCTGACTCTGTGAAGTATCCTCCTATCAACCATGTATACCTCAATCAACTGGGCAGAGACCTAGTAGATATGATCAGTCCCATTCTGGGCTACAATTCAATTGAGTTTGTTGATGAAACTGTGCTGGTAATGATGCTTATGTTTGCCCCTGGCAAGTCTCCGATCTGCTATGACTATGCCACCTATATATCAGACAAAATACATGAGCAATTGATGAACTTGGCAAGAGAAAGGGTGTTCAGATACACCTCCTACATCTACCATTTGATTTTGTACTATCAACACGAGAAATTTCATTTTGCTATGAAAAGAGTGGATGCACAAGGAAACCCAAGGTCAGTAGTCTATTGGTCCTCTGCCTTCCACTGCAGATCTGAATCTCCATACACTTACTGTGAGTTCATAGATCTCTTCATCCACCCAGCCATGTCTATGCTGATGAGCTCACCTCCTCCAAGGCTCACTGATGAGATGCAAAGGGTCCTTCAGTTATCCAAAACATACAGCATTGGGGACTGGTACTTCTACCAGAACCACACGGTCATCAGGATATATGGGTGTGAATTGCCTCCCTACAGATTGCCCAGATATGTACCCATGAGATTGTTTGCCCTGGAATATTTCAGGCAGTTTGGGAATGCCGATGTGCTTCACTTTTCAGGCAGAGGTAAAAAAGCACAGCTGAAGGTCAGGAACCAACTTGGCCACTTTATCTACAACAAAAGGGAAGAAGGCTGGCTAGAGGCAGATAGAATGTTAGAATCCCTTGGCCTGCAAACCAGTTTCCTGTGGAAACCATATGACCCAAATCACTTCATAACTTTAAGAAGGGTCAAGTATAGGATGTCAGGTTATGACCATGTAAGGATCCCTCACATAGAAAAATATGCAAATCAAGTAAAATGGAGGAGAGGAACCCTAGAGGAGCCTGTTACACAAGAAGAGTTGAATCAAAGAGCAGTGAGAAATCTGAAAAAGATGGCTGACCTTGAACTTTGTTCACAGGTACTCACTCTTCCAAGCACACAAGTGGGAGCAGTTGCCTCGTCCTCAACTGCAAATCAGCAAGCAGCCAAAGCTAGTGAGAAAACCTCTAGCAAAGGCAAGGAAAAGGAGATGGAAACATAACAGCCGCCTCATGAGGAGGTGCAGCAGCCACAACAGCAGGAACAACAGCAAGAAGAGGGGCAACATGACAAAGAGCAGCCATTACAGCAAGAAATGGCAGCTGAGGCCCCAATTTTCACTGAGCAGCAGGCTCAGAACACTGTGCCTCCTAGGCAAGAGATTACTACTGAAGCCTCAGTCCTCCAAACTCCACAAAAGGAGGATATAAGTAGGAAAAGGGACAGAGGGACTCCCCTCACATCATCCATAAATCAGGGAGAGAAAAGGCATAGAATGAATCCCCTCTCTGAGGAGGAAATGCCAATAGGGAAGTCTCTGGGCATGGGCCCACCTAGTAGAGAAGCATCCGCTAGTTCCTTCCAACAGGGACAAGACAGAACAATGGGAGGAGAAGTCAGCTCCTCAATCCACCAAAGAGAAGCTGAAGGAGGAATCAAACAGCAGTTTATTGATATTAAAAGGAAAAATGAGCCACTTAAAATATAGCTCTATAATCATCTGCTGAAAATGGCTCCTACCAACCAGCAAAGACTGATGTCTGCCTATGATGTTCATGAGGGCAAGATGATAATGAGTCATTTTATGTCAGTTGTAGTATAGCCACCGTCCCCTATAGATTATATAAGGACCAATCTTGAGGTCCTTGCCAAGGACATCCACCCAATGGATCAAATCGAATTGCACAAGCAAACGGGCGAGATGGTGTATGCCTCCTTGGCAGATAAGACACTAGTGAATTATAGGCTAGAAAATAGCCTAAATAATACAACCGCCCAACTTGAGTTGGAAAGGGCATCCTCTCAAGCAAAGGATAACAGAATTAAAGCCTTGGAGGAAATAATTATAGAACTTGGGTATGATCCCAAGGATGTTAAGGCTGTGCAGGCATTGTTGAAATTGAGGGATGCAGACATGGCAGCCCTTAGAAAGATGGTCAAAGTCCCAGCAACAATTCACGCACAAACTGAAGAAGTTGCTCAGCTAAGACATGATCAAGATGCCACAACTTTGCTGATATCCCTATACAAATAGCTAATCCAGACCCAAGAGAAGTTGGGAGAGTCAGAGGCTGCCCAGGCAGCATTGCAGCAAAAGGAAGGAGGTCAAACCTCTCAGCCTCCTCCTGAAATAATTAACCTTGAGGAAGCTCCTCAAACCACTGCTCCCCCTACTCAACAAACAGAACAGGCAACACCATCCACCTCAGCACCAACACCAACAACAGACCAGGCTTCAAGCCTGGACATGCAGAAGCTAAGGAATGAAATCCAAGCCCTGGAAGCCCAAATGGCAGAGCTAAAGGAGGCCAGGGAAAATTTGGTCAATTTAAATGAAAGATATGACAAATCCAAGCAGACTGTAGCAGAAAAGGGCAGGGAAATAAAGGCCCTTAAGGATAAGATAAAGGAGCTGGAAAAGGAGCTCACATTGGACAAAGTAGTGGCTGAGCTCAAAACAGTCTTATGGGCAAATATTGGCCAGTCCATCACTGACCAATGGCAATTTATTGAGACAATTCATGAGCAGATTGAGCTCATAGGAAAAGCACATAGGGAAATCCAAAGATCAAGGGCATCTCTAGGCAATATGCCTGAGGCTGCCAGTAGAATGATCAATGTGCTGAATAACAGAACAAGTGCTCAGCTGGCAACAATGGGAATCTCAAGCAGAACTGAGACCATCCAGCTAATAAAGAGGGTCCTAACACTGAGAAGCCTAGTGCAGACACTAGAGAGAAGGACCCAGGATATGCAGACCGAGGTCAATAGATTCATGGAAAAATTTGTGGCATTGCAAAACAGAGGTCTTCCAAGCTTACTGAATAGCGCAGGAAGACTACTTTCCCATGAAAACTATGCCAAGAGGGTGAACACCTTTGCCACAAATCAAATCACAGAGAATGCCAGCACCTCAGAGGAAACAGGGCCAGCAACAGGACAAAGTCTCTACAACAGAGTAGAGAACTTATCTTTTATCATGGATGAGATCAAACATCTATTTGAAGTGCCTCCCAATTTCTATAAATATACAGAGGCAGATGAGACATTAGAGGCAATTCTGAGACACCAATTGCCCACGCAGGAATACTGGACCAAAATGATACAGCTGATATTGTAAGCCAGAGCCTGTAAATCAAGTTTTTGTTGTTTGTTATTCAAATTTACAAGTGATCATGCACAACAAAACTTGGAAAGATCAACATGCATGAAAAGGGAAGGGATGAGCCAACTCAGCAGAACTATTCGGCCAACAAAGCACAATTGACAACTAACAGGTAGCAGGGCCGAAAGTTACATCACGACAACCATAAAGACGCATTTTCCAGCATTAAAGCAGAACGTTCAGACCGACTCAGTGGCCTCCAAAAGGTCAAAATATCTCCTGACAGACATAAAGAGCATTTATGTTGTATTAAAAGCAGTAATAACTTCTTATCTGCTGTTCTGTACAAGTTGGTGAAAACATTTATTTCTCAGATGACTCAACGCCTTAGATATTTTGTATGACCGTTTGTATATATTTCCCCCTGGCATAAGCTTGCAGGGGTTGTTGTTGATTTCTCTTCAAGAAGTTTCTTATGCTGTAATTTTCCAGACTATTAATACAAAAGTTGATGGAATTTCTGAAGCTCTGCGTTATCTGAGTCGTTGTGGTGTTTTGCTGAATGTTACAGGATTCCTGCATGTTTCATGGCACAATAAGTTTTTCTTCAAACTCTCGTTACATGTTTCTGTATCTTTTCATAGCTCATTCATATTCTGTGTTTTACAATTAAATGGCAAAGAAAAAGAATAGTTCTAGGATTTAATCACAGATTACCCTAGACTCAATCTATGCCATTATAAATGTTTTCTTCAGTTACAGGTATGAAGGTGTAATTCTTAATTGCTGCACTTTCAAACTATATACTTTCACAGTGATTGTTGTTTCAGGAATTCAAGTTTGCTCCTGTGCAACATATCTCGTTCTCACACTCAGCTTAGTGGAAGTTTCTTAATTGCCTTTCACTGGTTGAACACACATCACAATCACAATTTCAGATTTGTCCCATGAGATATTTAAATGGCCCTGTAATTCCAGTAACTCAACCCAATATTCAGCCAACCTGTAGCCACAGACTCCATTGCCCAATGGATTAATACTGCCTGAAAACTTACACCTTAAATGCAGAAGACATCCTTCAACCAAAACATAAAAACAAAACCCTGAACATTATAGCTAGCCTAAAATACTATTAGAACAGTGACAAATCATAAAGAGAGAGCCCTCTCTGATTACAGTTTGGCTAGAAGTTGTAATCCAAAGATTGGTTAGTGGTTACCCCGGCCGTATTCCCTTGGGAGTCATAGGGAACAACCTGGGTGTTAACATAATTGGCGACTCCGCTGGGGACTTCCTTAGGATTTTCTAATTACTGTATATCTCCTAAATCTACAGATGAAGTCTGAATACCAGCCAGGAAGCCTTCAGAACTGTTTCTGTTTTACATTAACAGGTTCAGATAAATGCTGCTTCAGTCAATCTTCATGTTAGCTTTGAGAAATATACAGCCATTCCAAAATCTTGCCTAGTCCTTACAGATATAAAAATACTCCAAAAAACATACTCAAAAAGAAGTTCAGAAGCTGGCTCCTAAAAGGGAAACCAGACACACTAGGTCAAACCCTGACCCAAATCCACCAGCAGTTTTTGAAAATCCTAATACAATCCCCAAAATAATTAGGAAACAGCAAAGGCAGGAAAATCCTAGTGATTTGAGTCCTGAGACAGCTCACCCTGAATGAGTTCCAACTCCTATCAAGGTTCTATTTCGGTCTACCCATGTTTCCCCCAGTTCACCATCTACACCTCAAAGCCATCCTTTCACACCTTCATCCACTGCACATATTCCCTTGACCAACACTCCAGTTTCTACCAGTCCCATCAACCCTGTAGTACCCATCATCCCTCTGTTCCCGTTTATCCCTGTCAATCCCATCAACCCCGCAAATATGGCCAATAGGTATGCACCCTTGCAGTTACCTGCTAATGCTGCAGCTCTACCCCAAGACTACCAAACTAAGATCTCATATTTTGACTCCATTGGCCCCTTCACAGCTATTCAGCATGCCAAAAGGATGCAAGATCATTTTGAGACCTATGAAATAGATGATGACAGTGTGAGAATGAGGATGTTTGTTCAAAGTCTCACTGGGATGTAAGAACTTGGTTTAGATCCCTGAATGCAAATTCCATCACAACTCCTAATGAGCTTTATCAAGCCTTTACTAACAGATGGGAGAAAAAGAAAGATCCTCTGCACATACTTGGTGAATATGGCACTATCCAACGAGGTCCTCAAGAGACCGTTCTGGAGTATTGTGCAAGATTCAACAATGTATACAACGCAATCCCTCAAAATTTAAGACCTCCTCCTGATTTGGCCTTGTACAAATTTCCTGATGGTTTTGACCCTGATATGGCCTATCAGTTGAAGGAGAGAGCTCCTGAGACCCTTGCAGATGCCCAAAAGGTTGCTGTCACAGTGGAAGCTAACCTGATTGCCAAAAGAAACAGAGCAAGGTTGGAAAAGAGAACTACCTTCAAAGAAGAACCCTCAGCCTTTGATCTAAAACTGGATGCAATACTCACTAGTATGAAGAGATTGGGTGATAGAGTGGAATCAGTTGAGAGAAAGTCATCATGGGAAGCACCACAAAACAACCCTCCTAGGAATCCAAATTTTAGGAGAACTCAAAATCCAAACGTTGGCAAGGCCAGTTCTGACCCAGACATAAGACCCCCTTTCCAAGAGAATTATGCTAAGACTTCCAAATCAAGTGAACCCAATGAAGATCCCCACATTAATTTAATGGGTTTGGATGGTGAAAGTTAAGTCTTTTTAACACAAGAAGATCATGAGGATGATGAAATCAAGTTGTTCCAAACCAAATCAGGTGAGTCATTTGACTTTAAACAAGGCTATGACACAGCTGTTTATGAAGTCCATAAACAATACAAGTTAAGGAGTAGAACTGTAAATGTAACACAGCCTGAAAAGATAATGGATAGCTAGCAGCCCAAAAGAGCCATAGTCACAGAGCCAAATGACACAACGGAATCACTTGCAAAGGAAGTAACCAGTGAAGAAATCACTGAACCATTTTCTTCAAAATAGCAGCCCATGGCTACATCATCCTTGCACCCTAACCCAAGTGTCACTCCTCAAGGGATGAGCAAGAAAGACTGGCCTCAAGATCAAGATAAGAATCAAGAAGAAGAGTTATTGAGCAAGGAAAGAACTGTCATCCACAACCAAAAGACCCAATCTGAAAAACCCTTTGACCTAGAAACTGAAATTGGTAAATTGAAGGTAGTTATTCCTCTTTCAGAACTAGCCAAGCATGACATTTATAAACAACAAATCAAGAAGTCCCTTCAACTTACTAACAACAAAGATGATGTCAATGTGTTGGATGATACCCCAGAATTGATGTTCGGTCCAGAAGTTGATGGAAAAAAAGTAATCACAGGGATCTTACCTTTTTATGTCAGTTTACATGTTCATGATAAGATACTACACAATGCAATGTTAGACTCAGGTGCCTCTCACAACCTCATGCCAAAAGTAGTCATGGAAAGATTGAATCTAGATATTACAAGACCATATAAGGACCTATTCTCCTTTGACTCCAGCCAAGTCAAGTGCTTAGGTCTAATAAAAGACCTATGTGTGTCCCTTGCTCTGTACCCAAATAAAACAATTCTAATGGATGTTGTAGTTGCTGATATCCCACCCAAGTATGGGATGCTATTATCAAGGTCATGGGGGGCTAAACTTCAAGGTTCCCTACAACTGGACATGTCATACGCCACCATCTCTGTTTTTGGGCAACCAAAGAGACTATACAGAGAAACACTAATGAAATACATGGTCAGCAGTGAAGAAAAGCCCCAAAATTTTCCCATATATGTTGTCCATTCAGACATAGACTCATACATTCTCTTCAATAATAATACAACTCCCTCAAACAATGATGTTGAAACCAATACACTCATACAAGAGGAGGACACTGATGAAAAAACTGCTACCCAAGAAATAATGGTTAAACCATCACTAAGCAAAGCTGTTGTTCTAGAAATCAAGCTAATTCAATCAAGTGATCAGACTGTCCTAGAAGACAAACCAGGTGAAAAACCAGAACTTCAACTTATGATCCCAGATCACAGAGAAGTTATTAAATCTCCCCTAGAAAAAGAGAACCTATGGTTTCTTGAATTTGATGGGTCAGTCAACAAATTAGGGGCAGGAGCTGGAGTTTGGATACACAATAAACAAAACAGTCATGCAGAAGGCCGAGTCTACAGACTAAATTTCAGATGCACCAATAACATGGCATAATATGAAGCTCTTTTACTAGGCCTCAAACTAGTAAAGTCCCTACAATCCATAAAAGTGTCAATTCTAGGAGACTCAGACCTAGTTATCCAACAAGTAAAGGGAAATTTTATCACCAATGACAAAAGACTGAGATCTTATAGATCTGCTGCTGCTGAACTACTACAGTCCTTCACTGAATTTCAAATTACCAAGATTCCCAGAATCCATAACTTGCATGCTCACAGTTTAGCCACATTTGCAAGTACCTGCAAGCTACCTTTTGAGCCCCACCACTGTTTTACAGCTGAGGTAAAACACAGACCTTCTGTCCCAAACAATGTCAAGGACTGGTAAGTATTTGAAGATGATGCACGAATAAACAATTTTTTAACTTTGCAACAAGAATTTGCAGGATCAAATGTTGACAGAGAGCAAGTCAATCACAAATACAGTTTGAATAGAATAACCACCCAATATCACCCAGAACAGCAAAACAAATGCTACATCCAACCATTTTCAACAAAGAAAACATACAACAAATTCAACAAAACAGTTATGAAGAAGTGCCTGTTACAGAGGCTGAGATCATAGAGCTGAAAGACAATTTTCTTCCAACAGGCCTAACTCCATTAGAGGACATCTTTGACTCAAATGACATCCCTAGAAAACCAAAGATGCAGCCCCTTAACGTTGTTGTTGAGGAATGCAACATTGGAACCATTGAGAAACCCAAGATAATAAAATTGTCTGCATCCTTACCTCCTGATCAAAAGCCCAAATACATTGACCTTTTCAAAGAGTTTCAGGACGTGTTTGCATGGGGCTATGAGGATCTAAAATCCTATGATACCTCTGTTATCCAGCACACTATCCCTCTCAAGCCTAATCAAAAGCCATTCAAACAGAAATTGAGAAGGATTAATCCCATGCTTCTCCCCTCAATTGAAAAGGAGCTACAGAAAATGTTTAAAGCTGGTATCATAGCCCCAATCAGGTTTTCTGATTGGATTTCAAATTTGGTGCCGACAAGAAAGAAAATTGGTGAAATAAGGCTTGGTGTTGATCTTAGAAACTTAAATCAAGTGTCCCTCAAGGAAAACTATCCCTTGCCCAAGATGGATCACATTCTCCAAAGAGTGGTAGGGGCCTCAAGGATTTCATTACTTGATGGATTCTCAGGCTTTAATTAGATCCTAGTACACCTTGATGATCAAGACAAAACTGCATTCACAACCCCATGGGGAACTTTCAAATATGTAAAAATGCCTTTTGGATTGAAGAATGCAGGGGCGACATTTCAAAGAGCAATGGATATTGCTTTTGCCAAAGAGATTCATGACTTCCTTATCATTTATTTAGATGATCCCACACCTTTCTCAAAATCAGACCAAGAACATTTGAAACATTTGAGACAGATCTTCCTAACATGCAGGAAATATGGAATCTCATTGAATCCCAAGAAATCCTTATTTGGTTTGGAAGAAGGTAAGCTATTGGGACATATCATTTCAAAGGATGGCATCAGAATTGACCCAAATAGGATACAAGATATCTTACAAATGCCCCACCCAATAAATATCAAAGAATTGCAAGCATTCTTGGGAAAAATAAACTTCTTGAGAAGGTTTATCCCAAACTTAGCAGAACTGATCAGATTACTAAATAACATGCTAAAGAAGGATTCAAAAGTAAAATGGACCGTTGAAGCAAATCAAGCCTTTGAAGGTATAAAATTGGCCCTTACCCAAACTCCAGTCCTAACAAATCCTCAATTTGATAAAGAATTCATCATTTTCTCTTTTGCCTCCCAACATACTATTGCTGCTGTTTTATTACAGAAAGATGACCAAGGAAATGAAAAGCCCATTGCTTTCTTTAGCAGAGCTCTTAGAGATGCACCTATGAAATATCAAATCATGGAAAAACAAGCTTATGCTTTGGTCAAAGCCATTAAATACTTTAGGATTTACATCCTTTATTCCCAGGTTATAGCTTATGTGCCAAGTCCTATTGTAAAAGACATACTCACCCAAGAAAACTTAGAGGGTAGAAGAGGAAAATGGATTGCCAACATCTTGGAATTTGACATTGAAATAAAACCTACAAAGCTGATAAAAGGGCAAGGCTTGGCCAAATTAATGACAGAATCAAACTTCCAAGCCTTAGACATAAACCAACTGGACAATGAACCGGAGCTGGCGACTCCAAAGATCAACGTAGCCTTTGAACAATCCCCTTGGGACTCTGATATATGTTATGTGTTACAAAACCTGTGTGCTCAACCAGGATTGTCCAGAACTAAATGTAGGTTCTTAAAAATGAAAGCCTCAAGATTTTGTGTCATGGATGGTAATTTTCTTTGGAAAAACCATGAAGGGATATTGCTAAACTACTTAATTGAGAATGAGACTAACAATATCATGAAAGAATTTCATGCAGGTGACTGTGGTGGACACTTGTACTGGAAGTCCACCATGGAAAAAATACTAAGGGCTGGTTACTATTGGCCCACTGTTTTCTCTGATGTTAAAAAGTTTACCACATCATGTCATAAATGTCAAGTGTTTGAGGGAAAGAGAAAGTTACTACCACTTCCCTTGATGTTGTAGGGAAAAGTATCCGACTCGGATGACCCTATCCCACTCTAAGGGTGATAGTTCCTTAGCAACAACTGTAAAACAAACTACTTAAGGTTTACTTCTTTATGAAAGCAAAAGAGAATGGAGAAATGCACTAACCGTTGCCTTGCGCTTAATGTCGAATCCAAACTCTTCTCTTTGGCCGCTTGCTCCTAGCTCCTTATTCTTTTGCTTGCCCAGCTACAATGAGATCCTGCAAAATAACAAAGAAGGAAACTACAAGAGGCATGCAATCATAACTGGTTCATGGATTAGTGTAAACCAAACATGCAATCATCACAATATATTATTGAAACAAGAGCACATAGAAGAACCTCAATAGCTTTTATTAATGAATAAGTAAAGGTTCTGAGAGTATTACAACCATTGAAGACTCCAACCCAGCAACACCTCCCAGCAGAAAGAATTTCTCTTCTTCACCTCTCTCAAACAATCACCCAATAACTCAATAGTGAAACCAACAGCATATCATTACTTTGCACAAAATTCCAGCCTCCTGAGCTCATAGGAGAGAGCTCAATATATAGATGAATTGAGAAAGGATGAGTCAGCTTGCAACTGATGTGTAGCTGCCTTGTGTCCTCTCTCTCTTCAGTTAATCTTTAGTTGATCTTCAGTTCTTGAGTCCACTTGGAGAACTTTGCTTCCACTTGGAGAAACAGAGCCTCTGACTCATCACAAGGCGAAATACCTGATCCAAGTGTCATTTTTGGAAGATTCCAAAGTAATGACTCATTGTGCCACTTGTCCCATCTCGCTCAGCGCAGGTGGCCTTTGTCCCACTTGCTTTGCAACGCAGGTACACCATGGAGCAACTGAGTTTCAGCGCAGAAACCTAGTGGAGCACCTGCTTTGATTTCAGGATTGCTTGTTTTTGAGTGTTTTCAGGTGGAGAACTGATCTGAGAGCTGTTGGTTTGCTGACCTTGTTCCTCTAGGGGTAGGAACATCATGTTTAGGGAACTTTGGATCCCTTGGATTATTGACAATTCATGCTTGTTGCTGTAAGGCACAAAATTGTCTATAACAGATGCCCCCTAAAGTATGAGGTCGTTTATCGGGTGAAATGCTTTATTGAGAGGATCCGAAGTTCATTCAATCTGCTGAGAAGTGTCCGGTAATAAGATACAATACAATACATTATTTTTCATACATTTTCATGATCTAGCTGAGGCGGGCATTCCCATGCTCAGCTTTATAAATACATTTTGGTACATAGAACATACAATCGTCTGATTGTAGACTGATAATTCTCTGCTGAAATTATCATCCTTTGAGAAGGATGATCATCTGCTGTAATGATGTACATATCAAATGTCTTTATGTCCTGAATATATATCGCAGCCCGGATGGATGAAACTAGATCCGGGGTCTTCAATCTCTTCCGATCTTCACTCGATGTACAAGTCGATCCATGTGAGAATTTCTTGAAGTCGAACACGGAAAGACATCGCTTGATTACCAGTCAATGATGAAAACCGTTAACAAGCGCGAGAGGAATCACCGATAAGGATGATGACCCTCAAGGTACGGCAGTACAATCTACATGGTGGGAATAAAGGACTTGGCGTCGACCACCATGCAAAATCTTCTGGTCGAAGGTCATTGATGTATACCTGTCGCCGGAAGTGAGAAACTTGCCATTGAGGCATTCAAGCTTCAAAGTATTGAAGGGGGTGTTCCTAGATCAACTCCTTGGATAATGAGCTGATGTCGACAAGGAGCGATCCGTCAAAGGAGGGCCTTAATGAATCCCACATCAGTGACACGGAACGGAGCTAGTGATTGTGATGAGGTGAAAACAAACTGTGATGTATGATTCACGGTGGCGGTCACGAAGTGGATGAAGGATAATGTATGGTAGTGGGTGGAACACGGTTGACTCTTTACAGAACCACATCTCTTGAACATATAACGACACTGATGTGATGGATTGGTAGCATTACCCCAATTGTGGATGGTGTGGCGAGGACCATGGTTATGAGACCGGTGAATGAAACAACCCAACCCGATGTGATACGGAGGACAAAGTGTCATGTTCAAGAGCGACTTGCTACCATTAATGCTGTGAGGTTCTCCCAATTTTTCCCCAGTCATTGCTGACCAGTACCTCCTTATTTTTGTCAAGCTTGAGGAGGATAACATATGCTTGTTCTATAACCTGCCCTTCGGGCAAGCCCATCGCTATGTTTTAACGAGCCTAGCGATAGGGAAACTCGTTCTTGTCTAAAGACAAGTTTGTCGCTATTTAATCATTTTAACGAGTCTAACGACAAAGAAAACTCGGTCCTTTTCATTTTTAGAGAGTCTGAAAAGGTACGAAAAGTTAACTCCAAAATTCCTTTTTCGTCTTCTAATCCCTTAAGTCCGAAAAAGTATAAAACAATACAGAAGGGATGAATTTTCGATTTCTTTAACGAGCCGAACAAAACAAGCGCTCGATCTTTTTGTGTAATAATCCCTCAGGTCCAAAAAGATTAAAATCTAGAGGAGGGATAACTCTTCTTGTCCTTTAACGAGCTGGAAGGCCAAAACTCGGCAAACTTTCATATTTTACGAGTCAGTGAAAAGAGCTCAAAGAAGACTCGTCTTTTGAGGAACGAGTGATGAACAGGGATAGCAGCAGATTCCAGGTACAGGTTGGAATTCTCCAATCACGGCAGTGTCACAAGGATGGCTAAGTGGAATCACTCTTTGCAGCTGTTCCTCAAAATGGGTAAACAAACATATGGAGGTGAACGATTGGCCAAATGAACGGATGGAGGTGAAAACACGACCAAGGGCTTTTAATATGGCTTTCAAAGGTTACATTTCTCCAGGTTATTTACCGGTTCATTTTTTCTGGATGAGCTTGAACTGTAGGGAAAGATTGCTCACAACTTGTGTTTATTTTTTAACGAGCATGAACTCTGTACAAAACTGCTCGATTCTTGCGTTTATTTTTTAACGAGCATGAACATTGCTAAAACTGCTCGATTATATGGTTTACTTTTGATTTTTACCATAATTAGCTTCTCTTTTTCATTGATAGCACTGCATTTTCAATTTGCTGCAACAAACTAGTTAGAAATGGGTAATATTTACTTGAAAATGAGATTAACACATTAATATTTACCTTGAATTACGTAAGAAAGCAAATAAAAAGGGTTTTACCTCTCATTTTACCATTTCATTTGCATTTTGCTTGTTGGAGCTTTGGAGGAGCCTCTTTCCCCTCGATTTTCATCAGCTGATTCCGGGAGATTCTGCGGACGATTTTCGGCGCCGTTTGGACCAAGTAGGAGCTAAACCTTAGCTCTTCATTTTCATGGTTCCATTTTCCTGTTTTATGCCTGTTTTGTTGTTCTATTGAGCCTCTGGGGTTTTGCCAGGGCGCCCTCTGATCAACGCAGGTCCCCCATTCGAAAACTGCGTTGGGATCCAAGCTGCTTGAAGGCAGCTTGTCCCCCAACACAGGTAGTACACTGGGCACCTGCTTTGGGGCATAAAAGCAACAATTTTTTACAGATTTTGATGAAATTTTCACCAGTTTTTCATCAATTTCAGGAGCTGACTCATTCTCTTGCTTGTTTTGCAGGGATTCTTGAACAAGATGGCCCTAACATGGCGAGAACGAGAACATGAAGAAGAAGATATGATTGCCCTTCATGATCCTGTTACGGTGGGCGCATTGCGAGACTGTGGTTTACTGAAGCTTTTCCGTATCTCTAGCATGAGAGCACAGATTTCACTACTGCAGTATTTGCTTGATGCTTGGGATCCTGTTAACCAAGTATTCCAGATCAGGAACAAACCTATTCCATTGACTGTGACAGATATTTACTTCTTGACTGGCCTGTCAAGGCGGGGTGCCCCCATTTCTTTATCAGGTACAGTTCGGGGGAATGATTCCGTGAGAGATTATGTTCGCCAGTATTGCAGGGAGGGGTCCCAGCCGAGCAGAGACGGCAAGGTGGTTATCCGTGATGTTACTAGCAGGCCTCTCAGGTCCATTCTGTATACTCTTGGTAGGATGGCCGGTAGCGCATCTTTACATGTTGCCAACAGGTCTCACATGCAGCACGCCTTGGAATGTCTCCAACCAAAAATCTTCAACTGGAGTGATGCAGTGCTTAGTCAAATGAAAAATCAATTGAACAAGGTGAAGGACGGGAAGCTGAAGAACTTTGGTTTTGGTTCGATTCTGACTGCCTTCGCCTTGGAGAAGATCCCTCTGATGCAACCTCAGTACATTGATCTCGGAGTGCCTTCTCCTACCGAGCCACGTATGCAGCGATGGGTCGATCACATGTCCAGGCATGCAGGTCAATCCCAAATTTCTTTCAATGCTGCTTTCTTTAGGTGGTTCGATCGCCAGGAGATGGCTTTTTCCGAGTACCCATATGTTGGTATGGATTTCCAGGGTGATCCGGATATGGTACTGCCAGACAGTGCTCAGTGGGATGCTACTGGTAAGTACTTCAACCATATTACCGTTCACTGTTTTCATTCATAATGTTCTTGTGCTTTATTCTTTCAAGACTTTAATTGAACTCATGTGCGCTTGCAGATGTCGGTCCTGCTCGTCCGGCATTTCGTCCGAGACCACCTGTTACTGCTCCGGCAGAGGAACCTGCTCGGAGAGTTATTATCCGTGATCTTAGCGACACAGAGACCCTTACAGCTGCACAGGGGCAGGTCGAGAACCTTACCCGTGGTCTTCCGGATGTACAAATTGACGAGTTACCTTTACCGATGCAGCAGCATACTATCGGTGTACCTAGACGATGGACCCGTCTTCTGCGCATGATCGCACATACTGTGGCTTACTATCAGGAGCATCACTAGGCTAGGGTGCCCCCTAGCATTTTGAGTTTTTAGGTCATATGACCAATTTTGTCTTGGTTACAGAACATTATGTATGAACTTTATGAACAACTTATATATATATTTTGATTTTCGGGTCTTATTCTGGTTGATTTGGATGATTCATATGTACACTTTTTGTGATGTGTCTTTTTATAAATGTTGCAAATGTCTATCTAACACATAATTTGCCAATGAGTCAGTTAATGTGTTTAGATTTCTTGAAATATGTTTATATTGAATTGAATCAAATCGTCTTTCCAAGATCTTTACTCTTAGGAACATGCGATAAATAGCTGGGTTACAGACAGAATATATACCATTGAGTTGTAGTATTACGAGCTGTGAGTCTAGCCTGACAATTAGTCGGCGTATGCCTCGTGTAATGGCATCAGAGAGTAGTTCTATCAACGCGCTATATTCAGCGATGTTATTCGTTGATTGCCCAATATATACACCTCTGAAACTTACTAACTCGCCACTTGGATCAAAAATGGCCCATGCTGCGGAGGATAGGTTCCGCGAACTACGAATTGCTCCGTCGGCATACCCAACACATGTCTCCATAAGGTTTGACATCTGCAACGAATGAAAAGGGGAATCACTCAACCAGAACAAGAACTTTGGCAAAAACAAAATACAACAAAATCATGCAGGTTACTATATAAGCATAGTAACGCTTGAGGTACAGCCCGTTCTGGGGCTGCGCCAGTGGAATTCCGTCGTAATCTATCAACTCGTAGGCTCCTTTTGCTAACACTCTTTTAACAATATAGGGGCCCATCCATAAGGAATTGAATTTACCTGCTCCTAATTTATCGGATTCTTGGTCATAAAGCAAGACCAAATCACCTTCTGAGAAGACACGGGGTTTGACATTTTTGTCGAACTGAGCCTTGACTCGTTTCTTATGGGCTTCGTTAGCCAAAGCGGTGTCACGACAGGTTTCATCCAATTCGATTAATTCCAAGAAACGAGCCTCTTCTTCCGAAGTTCCGGGGAGGAGATCAATTGCGAGTTTAAGCGACGAAATTTCGCACTGGATCGGTAAGCCTGCTTCTAGACCGTACACCAATTGGAAAGGTGTGAAACCGGTCGCATTTCTTACCGAGGTTCGGTAGGCCCACAAGGCTGCATACAGGATCAGGTGCCATCTTCTTTTATGAGCTCCGATCATCCTCTGCAACATACGCTTCAGGACCTTGTTGATTGCTTCAACTTGTCCGTTGGCTTGTGGATAATACGGAGTAGAGCTGTCGTGAGATAGCCCTAGTTTGGCAGCTAATTCGGTCATCATGTGATTGCGGAAATGCGATCCATGATCTGTAACTATAGCCTGGGGTACACCGAACCTGGTGACTACATGATTGAAAAAGAATAGGGCAGCTGTTTCACCAGTATTGTCCAATGTAGGCATCGCCTCGGCCCATTTGGTAAAATAGTCAACTGCGACTATAATATACCCATGCCCCCCGGTCGAGGTGGGGTTACATTGCATGAAATCGATGCCCCATTTGGAAAAAGGCCCAACCGCAACTATTGGTTGCAGCGGTGCGGGTGGTCTTCTGGTTTTGCTATCAAAGATTTGGCAGGAATGACAACTTCGGACTGCGATTATGCAATCTTTGAACATTGTTGGCCAAAAATATCCTGCTCTTAATATCTTTTGGGCTGTAGCGAAACCTGATTGATGCCCCCCACACGCACCTGAATGACACTCATTCAGGGCTTTTTCGGCTTCTTCATGGGTGAGACACCTCCTCAGAACGGTATCGATACCACGACGGTAAAGAGTATCACCGATGATCATGTAGTCTTTTGCCTGGTATCGTATACGTTTCTGTTCGGAGTGCGAGGTGTCAGGCCAAAACTTTTGGGTTTGGAGATAGATAATTATATCTCCATACCATTCATCGCTTGCAAATATCCGAAATAAAGTCTCGTCCACTATTGACTCCTTGGAAGTTTCGTCGTTGGACGATGATGGGAGATCGCATAATAATTCTGCGAATACCAGAGCTTTCTTTGACTTGGATTTCACAAATTCCAGATCAAACTCTTGAAGGATCGCTATCCATTTGGAATATTTTCCCCCCAGCAACTGTCGCGACAGTATATAAGTCATGGGGTTGCAATCTGACAGAATGGTAGTTTTCCTAAAGAGGATATAATGTCGAAATCTCTGTACCGCTTGAACAGCAGCGAGCGCTAGCTTTTCAATGTAAGAATATTTACTTTCTATATCATTTAAGTTTTTACTTAAATAATAGACAGGATGTTCAACTCCATCGACTTCTTGTACTAAAACCATCGCAATGGTTGTATCTGCCGCAGCTAGATACAGGTTAAAATCCCTAAGATAATTTGGGGCGTACATTAATGATGCTTTTACTAGAGACTCTTTCAAAGCGTCAAAGGAAGCTTGCGCAACCTGGTCCCAATCGAAGGGTACATCCTTTTTCAAAAGACGTGTATAACCTTTAGCAAGTTCTGCGTAATTTGGAATGAACCTCCTCAGAAAGTTTGCTTTCCCTTGGAGTTTCTGAATCTGAAGCAAATTCGAAGGTGGAGGCAAATTAATGATTGCCTGAACCTTACAGGGGTCGAGACAAATCCCATCTTTAGAGACTACAAAGCCAAGTAAGCGACCAGAATTGACGCAAAACACACATTTGTGAGGGTTGAGTCTTATCTTGTAGTGTCGACAACGTAGAAATATCGCTCTTAAATGTTGCGGATGATCAGTCCGCTTTCGTGAATGAGCCGGAAGATCGTCGAGATATGGTTGAACAATGCTCTTGATGTCATGGAAGGCGTAATTCATAGCCCTCTGAAAAGTTTCTCCTGCGTTCTTCAAGCCAAAGGGTAATTTTCGATAAGCGAACGTGCCCCACGGACATATAAAAGCAGTCTTTGACTGGTCTTGTGGGCGGATATTTATTTGATTATACCCGGAAAATCCATCCATAAAGGAAAAGATTTCACATCCGGCGCATTCATCAATTATCTGGTCGATGAAGGGCGTAGGGTAGTTGTCCTTTGGACAAGCTTGGTTTACATCCCTATAATCGACGCACACTCTTACCGTCCCTTGTTTTTTCATAACAGGGACAATATTCGATACCCAATCGGTTAGAGGAACCAGGTAGATGAATCCAGCATGGAGAAGTTTCTCAACTTCTGCTTTAATGGCAGCGGCTTTCTTAGGGTGCACCTGTCGAAGCCGTTGTCTTACTGGTTTGACATCAGGATACATTTTAATTTCATGTTCAACGATACTCGAGTCGATGCCTGGCATTTCATCATATGACCAAGCAAAGACATCTTTGAATTCGCGAAAGAGAGCGTTATATATTTCCAGTTCTGAAGGGGAACAACCTTTGCCAACATGAATATTCTCTACAACATCAGGTTTTGTCGAGATATTTATGGCTATAGTCTCTTCAATATTTGATAAGTTTCGCTCGGAATCCACCGTGTTTACAGTATTTGTTAGGAATTCAAAGACTGAAGGGTGGTAAAGATCTTTCTGAGTATCTTCTTCGTATTCTGGAAGAAGGGAACGATGGTGGTGATCATTCCATGGTGCCCCCTCAATCATCATTGATTGTAAGATTCCTTCGTCAGTCCCATGTACTCTCGACCAAGGATCTAATGGGGTACTATATTCTCTAGATCTATCTACCCAAACGCTCGACGAGCATTGATTTGGGTTTGCCTCCCATGCATGAAACATTGATTGCTACAATATTTCAATGGGGCTTGGTGGCAAAACCATTGCATGATCCATAGCGACTCTGCCTTCTGTGACTTTCAAGGTGGATACCATATTGCATGTTGCTACAAATGGTACATTTCCTATACAAATAGGAGGTGGTAGCGCGAAAGTTCCCATCATAGTGGGGTCTTTCAACAGACCTACTCCAATGTCTTGAATCGACCGGTCGCTGCCATGGATCATGGGAACGCTTCCTGTAACATGTGAACCATTAGGGAGGAAGTTTTGTTGATCGACGACCGTAATCCCTCCTTCAAAGGGGAATGCGATCTTCCTAAAATAAGTCGACACAACAGCTTGCATGGCATAAATCCATGGCCTTCCCAGTAGGATGTTATAGTCAAGATTGCCATCAATGACTTCAACATCTATTTCTACTATTTTTCCCCCTAGTTCAACCTTCAGGTTACTAAGGATACCGTAAGGGGTATATATCCTTCCGTCGAATGCTTTTAATGTTGTCGATGATCGCGACAAGGTTGGAGATCCTAAAGTTTTCCAGCAACTCATCGACATAATACACGTCGATGCTCCCTCATCAATAATCGTTCTATGAACTGTTTTGTTGAGGGCTTTCACTTGGACGAGGAAAGCTAATTGAGCCGGCAACTGAGGATCATACCCTTTGTGATCAAAGGATACCAGATTGGAATCTTTAGGATCCACCCCACCAATCGCTGATAACAATGCCTGCCTTTGGGATGGGCAATGTTGTAATACCTCAAGAGTCGACATAGCAGATGGCGATTGCGCCAAATCTTCTACTATGTTGTAATGCTGTGCCGCTCTGGCACAAGGATTAAATGTCGACTTGTGTACTACTCCCTTTGGCGGTTTTATTGTTAATTCATGTGTGATGGGGGGTACAACTTCTGCCGAAGTTGTTGTCGAACTGCTAGGTTGATCTGTCCCTTTATCGTTCGACACCTGTGGATTCCCATAATCTTTGCTCCTTGTCGAAATCAAAGCATCATTTTGCTGTTTCGAAATCGACAACATAAGTACTTGGGACGGGGAAGCGTTTCCACTATCAACCAGATTTTGACCTGGGTTAGGAAATTGATCACTTGACACAGTTGAGGTATGAGGACTTTTAAAGAACCTCTTTAGCTCAGCTTTGAATGGGCAATCCTTAGTGTTGTGATCTTTGTCATCGCATATTTGACACGGAAACTGTTTCCTATTCCCAGGAGGGTTTGAAGAATTTTTCTTAGGGGATGACCCACCTTGTTTATTCTTCCTCCCTTTGTTTTGATTCTTCTTGCTTCCTGGTTGATTGGTTTCTTTGCCCTTATCTGTCGATACGGCATTTACTTCCGAAGCAAGAACTTCTTCATGCGCATTTTGATTCGAATCCTTACGGGCCTTCTTTTCATGGGTCTTTTTCGGATTCGTGTTTGCCGTGCCAATCACGCCATCACCGGCATGAGAGTCACTGTTCGATTTAGGAGGAGGAGGGATTGAAAACTCTGGTCTAGGGGCGTCTGGTATTTTTTCATAAAGCGTGCTGGACTGAGTATATACTAAGTCCAAATATTGTGCACGGGCTATAACTTGCTCTTCTGTTACGACTCCTCCCTTTGCCATATCTTCCGTTATGGCCGGAAGTAACGACTTTATAAACCACTCAGCTAAAAGCTGATCAGGAACGTATGTCTTAACCATTCTTCGTCGACGTCGCCACTCATGTATATGATCTGATATATGAGTTGCGGTTGTCTGTTTGAAGTTAGTCAATATCTCTGTTCCTGTCTCATACCTTATTGGTAATTGAAAGTGGGTCAAGAATGTCGTGGCAAGGGAGCCAAAATTGTCGAACGAAGCTCTAGGCAATTCTATATACCATTTTGCCGCTGGACCTGTCAATGTCCTCTGAAAGAGGCGAAGCCTTATCGAATCGTCATTTAAAGTGTTCGACGAACACCATAGATGAAATGTCATCACATGATTCGACGGGTCTTCACCTGGATTTCCATTGAATTTAGGAATGTCGGATGGAAGTTTGTGTGGAATCACTGGCCACCAAGGGGCGTAAGCAATTGGATCGTTGGTTAACCGATGTAAATCAGGCAACTCTAAAGTCGCCACGAATGGTAACTGCTGATTCAAGTTAGGTGAAGCGTAACCAGGATACGATGGAATCGCCTGAACAGTCGGTCTTTGCATACCAGCATAATGGAGTTGATGTTGGTATGATGAATACGGTTGATGGACTTGACCACTATAAAGTGGTTGATTTTGACCATTTTGAATATATGGTTGTCCAGTATTCGCAAATATTTGTTGTTCAGAACCTTGGTACACTTGTTGGAATTGCGGCTGTTGGTATTGCACTATCCACGGTTGCGACACCATGGGTTGTTGCGCTACACTAACCATTGGACCAAGATGTGGGGTAGTTGTACCCAACTGTACTCGTGTTGCCCCACCAGTAGGTGATTGTGGTTGGGTCGCAGGGTCAAGGGGCTGTTGCATGAGAACCTGAGAAATCTGAGGTTGACATACAACAGGCATTGTTTGAACTTGCGACACGGTCACAATAGCCGGTGTAGTTGGGATGTTTGTCACAGGTACACACTGTTGCATAGAATATACAACTCTCAGTGGTTGGGATAGCATAGGTACCCAACTACTCGTTGCAATTCCGCCATAACTTGAATAAGGTTGAGAACTCCCGTATGGGTACCCTCCCGGAGGGGGTAATGAAAGGGCATACTGCCCCCCATACGGTAGCAACCCAGAACTCAAGGCAATTGATTGTCCTGGAGGACTGGATGGCCTAATTAGATTCCCAAAAGGGTCAATTTGATGAGTCTCACCATGAGAGTTACCAGACATTACTTCGGAACAAATAGGAACAGACCATACTGTCGAGATAATCTCTTGGTGGACTCCTTCTAGCGACTGAGAGCTAGTTGGGACAGATGGTATGCCGGCGAACATTGTTGGATTTGCAGCAGGTAATTCTGCCGTCGCCGTGTCATTCAACACAGTCCTAGATGTCGACGGTTGTTCAGACATTTTTAGTCTATCCAATTGATCGCCTAGTGATTCTACAGGAACTTCCACTGGTGATGGACAAACTTCTGTTGTAGCAGGAAATAGAGTGACCCCTACTCCAAATTGAATTGGAGCGGATACTTGCGGTTCCTCTATAATTTCCTCTATCGCAATCAGACCAGGTGGAAGAGGAAGACTGTCAGGTCTGTAAAAGATTTCCGGTGCCGAAGAAGGGGTTGTATCGACCGCGACAGATGTCTGAGGAACAAAACTCTCTGGACCGGTCACAGATGGAACTGGTTCAGTCATACAAGTATTTGCCCCCAGACTAGGATCAGTATTACTGTCCCTTTGTGGCGACTGAACTTCTTCTATGGAGGCAGGGTTTCCGGAAATGTTGGGAGTGACCAGAATCTCAGATGTTGTTGGAACACTTGTTCTAACTTTTAAAGGAGATTTTGAACTGGTTCGACGAGCTCGCTTTGTCCGGATTGTTTTCGATTCCGGAGACAAAGACGGTTGACTCGCAAGCCTCCGAGAACGACGGATATTCAATTGACTTTCTTCCATGATTGCGGATTACTCGATCAACTAGAATATGAAGGGGGAAATTTGTGTTTTCGATTTGAATGAATTTTATTAGACGCTTTTAAACATAACTTTGCTTTTTCATGTTTTAAGAGTCGAGAAAAAGCTAAAGATGACTCTAGTCTCCTTCGATGTATTAATGAGCCCGAAGTGACAAATGCTCGGTTGGACCTTTTCAGTTATAGAGTTTGAAAAGGGCCAAAAGAAACTTCTCTGGAGATCTAGGCAGAGGGTGTGCCAAACCTTTCGCGAAACCACAGAATACGTTTTACGGTACGGGTGGTCGATCTTCGTAAATGTTGTGTTCACTGCATCGCGATCAGTAGGGCGGCCGACACGGCTTCCTATGGATAAAGGATAATTGCCTATAGGGGTCTCCCAATATATACTCGACGGTACGTGGGAGCACAAGTCCGTATTAGTGCCACCGACTCTCAGGAGGAATCACCCACCTTCGTAGAGATCGACAGTCACTATGTTTAACGACGCCGGAACACGTCTCTACCTAGACCTCTAGATGTTTGCGTTATGTTTCAAATGTGTTGTTAGGTTCATTCAGTATATTTTAAGTTGATCTTTTTAAAGTTTGCCTTTCAAGGTTCACCACGAGATGTATATGACAAATTCCTAAATGCAGCCTAAGATGAGAAGCAAGCTTTTTCAAATCTTTTTGACTGATGAAAATCTTAACTACTGAGGGAGAAGAAAGGCAAATTCTTTTCACACAGTTCATACAGCACAAACTAATGCACTTTCTCCTAAATCATCATGCAAACTTTTTCAAATGCAAAATGCATAATGCATGTATTTTCTTTTCCCTTTCTTAATGTGGATGGATTACAAAAAGAAAGTGGTTATATAACTTTGATTTCGATTTAAAGCGAAAGTAAACAAGTTTGTCCAAAATCAAAAGACACCTTAAGATTTACTTGCTTAATCACTGGAAATACATGAAATCAAACCATACTAACGAAAGTAAAATGATTAATCAGCTATGGACAGCAAACAAGCTAACTCTTTAGACCAGCAAAATGCCTAACACAGGTTCAGATCTAAGAGGCCAAAAGCAAGACTAGTTTACTCTTCATTATGGGAAATTGTAAATGAGTAAGAAATACAAAGAACAAGTACAATTTCGTTATATAACAGAGGCAGAATGATGGCAAGTAATATTGGTTTCAGATCAGGTACAAGACTGACACTTAGCAGCAAAACTAAGTGAAAATAGGCAAGAGAAAGGAGGAAACCCCAAATGCACTATGCAAATTTGGGCCAACGCAGGCTCTGCACAGCCAAACTGGCTCTCAGCGCAGGTAGCCCCTTTGGGACCTGCGTTGCAAAGCAGGTAGCCTGTGTACTACCTGCTTTGGAAAATGAGAATTGCCTTTTCACAGTTTCCGGGTCATAATTTTCTCAAAAATGCACGGTTTTTGCTCAAATCAGAAGCAATCAGTCAAGCACACTCAAAGGGATGATTAAGAATGTGCAAAGCTATCACTAAGAGCTTACAAGGATCCTTGTAGATCAGCTCTTCAAATCATGAATTTGCTCAGAAAATGAGCAAGAGTAGCTGCCCTCTACTTCGCTTTTGATATAGTCAAAAGCTTTTCGATTTGGTACTCTTTTGTTCAGGAAATGAATAGCAAAATACTACAAACACAATCAAACGGATACGATCCCCAGTGGAGTCACCAGTTTGTTGTAGGGAAAAGTATCCGACTCGGATGACCCTATCCCACGCTAAGGGTGATAGTTCCTTAGCAACAACTGTAAAACAAACTACTTAAGGTTTACTTCTTTATGAAAGCAAAAGAGAATGGAGAAATGCACTAACCGTTGCGTTGCGCTTAATGTCGAATCCAAACTCTTCTCTTTGGCCACTTGCTCCTAGCTCCTTATTCTTTTGCTTGCCCAGCTACAATGAGATCCTGCAAAATAACAAAGAAGGAAACTACAAGAGGCATGCAATCATCACAATATATTATTGAAACAAGAGCACATAGAAGAACCTCAATAGCTTTTATTAATGAATAAGTAAAGGTTCTGAGAGTATTACAACCATTGAAGGCTCCAACCCAGCAACACCTCCCAGCAGAAAGAATTGCTCTTCTTCACCTCTCTCAAACAATCACCCAATAACTCAATAGTGAAACCAACAGCATATCATTACTTTGCACAAAATTCCAGCCTCCTGAGCTCATAGGAGAGAGCTCAATATATAGATGAATTGAGAAAGGATGAGTCAGCTTGCAACTGATGTGTAGCTGCCTTGTGTCCTCTCTCTCTTCAGTTAATCTTTAGTTGATCTTCAGTTCTTGAGTCCACTTGGAGAACTTTGCTTCCACTTGGAGAAACAGAGCCTCTGACTCATCACAAGGCGAAATACCTGATCCAAGTGTCATTTTTGGAAGATTCCAAAGCAATGACTCATTGTGCCACTTGTCCCATCTCGCTCAGCGCAGGTGGCCTTTGTCCCACTTGCTTTGCAACGCAGGTACACCATGGAGCAACTGAGTTTCAGCGCAGAAACCTAGTGGAGCACCTGCTTTGATTTCAGGATTGCTTGTTTTTGAGTGTTTTCAGGTGGAGAACTGATCTGAGAGCTGTTGGTTTGTTGACCTTGTTCCTCTAGGGGTAGGAACATCATGTTTAGGGAACTTTGGATCCCTTGGATTATTGACAATTCATGCTTGTTGCTGTAAGGCACAAAATTGTCTATAACACTTGAGGCCTATTGCCACAGAGAGACCTTTTCAACAATGGGGCTTGGATTTCATTGGGAAAATTCATCCCTCATCTTCAGGCCAACATAGATGGATTCTAACAGCTACAGACTACTTCACTAAGTGGATTGAAGCTGTTCCATGCAGACAAGCAAATGATTCAACAATCATTCAGTTTTTGGAGAATAACATATTGGCTAGATTTGGTTGTCCTAACAAAATAATAACAGACAATGCTGCTGCTTTCATATCTAAGAAGATGGTGAATTTCTGCCATAAATTTCAAATTACCTTGGGCCATTCTACTGCATACTATCCCCAAGGAAATGGCCTTGCTGAATCATCAAATAAAAGCCTGGTAAACATCATAAATAAAGTGTTGGAAGAAAATAAAAAGAATTGGCATAAGAAACTTGTGAATGCCTTATGGGTAGATAGACTAACAACCAAGAGATCAATTGGGGTCAGCCCATATGAGTTATTCTATGGATTAGAAGCCAAATTCCCTTTAGCACTAGGGATCCCTGTTATGAAACTTCTTCAAGAAAGTCAAGCTGAACCAAATGATATGTAGAGAAGGATAAATCAAATAATATGTCTGCAGCAAACTAGAGATCAAGTTTACAGCAGAGTTCAAGTTTTACAAGAAAAATTAAAGAAAGCTTTTGACAGAAGGACTAAGGCAAAAGATTTCAATATTGGAGAAAAAGTTCTCAAGTGGGATTCAAGAAGGGAAGATAAAGGAAAACATGGAAAATTTGATTCCCTTTGGACAGGACCATTTTCTGTTCAAGCAGTGCAAGGAAACAATACTTATTTCCTCAAAAGTCTTGATGAAGCTGATTTGAATGAAGGTCCTGTGAATGGCAGGATGCTGAAGCACTATTTTGACTACCATCCATGAGTGCAGCCTGAGTTTCCCTTGTACATATTTAGGTGTATATATTACTTTCTGTTGACATGTAAAAATGCAGTTTCTCAAAGTTTTACAGGTTATCAGCAAAAGGCAAATAAGTTTCAAGCTTTATCAAGATAGGAAGAACACAATTTTGGATTTTCAAAGAGGAATACTCCAACTTTTGATACAAGAAGTCAAGGGGCAAGGCATTCTGACCTGCTGTTCTTGGTTTTTCAAAGGAAAAACCATCCCCATGTGGAGCCACTGTTAGCTACCTATATCAATAGGTTTCATATTTCATGATTGGCAAAGAAAGGTCAAAATATGCTCTGCTTTGCTGATGCAAAGATCCCATATTTCTTAGAGAAAACAATGTATGTACATAAGTTCTATGTTGACTCAATTTTGATGGGTGATCCAAAAGCCTAATCTGGATCATGCCATGTTTCAATTTTTTGTTGTAGAATAGAGGAAGAAGTCTGTCCAAACCGTTTAATCTTGGCAGACTAGTAGCTAGGTAGAGAAGTAAGGTTCCCAACTGCTTAATCTGGGACCTTGGAAGCTATAAGGGCAGGATTAGATAGAAAATCAAAAGGAAAAAGCCAAGGAAAAGAAAAAGGCAGATAAGGGTCTGCAAGTCTAAGTGCACCCTCCATGAAGAAATAAAAAATTCTAGGAAAATAGATGGGTAGGCAGTTGGGGTTGCAGAAGTATCAGTCCTTTCTAATTGAGTGTTTGATAACCTGTTTACAAAGGAATATCAGTGGATTGAGAATGTCCTCTTCTCCATTATGTTGCAGCAAAGCAAAGGAGCATGTCTAACTTCCCAGTTTCCCCTTTCACTCCCATTCCTAACATCCCCTCATCAGTTGAGATTCATGGAAGAATTTGAGGTTTTATGGTGGTTCTTATTCCTTTAAAGGCCACATTTCTTGTCTAAAATTCTTTTCATTTTGATCTACTCCCTAAACCAAGTGATTTTCAAAATAAACTTATTGATATCATTCCTCATTCACCCTTTTTCATCCATATTAACCCCTAACTTCTATTATATAAATCCCCTGTGTTACCCCTTTCCCTACTATTATAACACTATGGTGTATAAACCCCAAGCATTGTATAAATATCCCTCCCCTGGCATTATAGCCATATGTTCACTATCAGGGATTAAATTGACATCTGGTCAGCTTAAGAGCCCTAACCCTTGCCCCTCTTTTCCCTTCTGAAGTGAGTTAACCCATTAATCCCTTCATTTGCTAAGAAACCTTGTGAAAACCCATTTCCACCCTTAACCCGCTTCGTTTGCAAAAAACCTATAAAAACCCAATTTTTCCGTTTACCCAAAGTTTGGCGCAAGAGCGCATTTGCATAAAAAACATTGGAAAAACCACGTAATCCGCCAAATTTCCAAAGGTCCCGCCGGGCGCAAATCTCAAAAGAAAAATTATTTTATTCCTGCCCTTCGTCCGTATCGTTCGGCCACCTCAATGATCCGTCGACCGTCGGATCGGGCCCTTTGGATCCGACGGCCCTCGTGCATATCGGACCGGCCCCGACGTCCGAGAGTTACCTTCCGATATCTGTCAGAGGGTGACGTCAGGCCTCCGCCATGCGTCACCCCCACAGCGTATTGGAGGTACATCTGACATTTATGCTTCCATATCAAAAGCGGCGTGATATGAAACCTCTAACCACTTCCGGTTTCGGTTGATCCGCCTTGCCAGCGTCACCGCCGGGTCAGCGCCCCGTCCTCCAGTTGCCCCAACCTGTCTGCCACTTCACCATCCCCGTTGACCTCTTATATGCCGCCACGACGCCCGATGACGTCATGCTGACGTCATCCGACTTTGACCCCACCTGATAACGTCATGCTGACGTCATCCAAAAAAGGCGCCAAAAACCTGAAAAAACCATATTTTGGCCGAAATGTCACGTTTTTTGCACTTTTTGCAAAAAACGTTGTTGTATCCTCTGCATGAATTTCACGTCCGAGCCTTCGCCAACCTGCTGAATTCAACCTGGAGACCGCTGGCGCGCCATTTCACCTGCATTCTTGACCATTGTTGACTGTATATCAGGTATTTATCCATGCAAATCCTTTCTGCGCCCGGTTTTGTCTGTAAATTGCCAAAATAACTTAAAACAGTAATATATATATATATATATGTATATATATATATATATATATATATATATATATATATATATATATATATATATATATATATATATATATATATATATATATATAAAATTCACCGGCAAATCCCCTGTGCCTGGTCCCCATTTGCACCTAGAACGTCGAAATTCACCAGCTAAGCCTCGTTTACCTGAAATTTTATGAAAACTGCATTCTGTTCGCGCAATCGCGAACTAGTAATCCAAACCATACCAATTTGCTGTAAAAGAGAGATTAAGGTTAGACATTGGTCTTATCCATGCATTAAGCAGTATTTCAATTACTGCAATTGACCATATATCCTCTCTCCTTGAGTAATTCACATTTCTCTGTCAAAGTAAACTCTTTGTGTTGCTCTGCATAGTAACACCAGTCTATAAACAACAGAAATCCTTAAAGTAACCATGGATCCACCAGTAGCCCCGGTGGCATTGAACGTTGCTCCATTGAATGCCCCTCAGAGACAATTGGAGTGGCAGCCTCTAGTAGACCTGGATTATCAGATATCCGAAGAAATGTTGATGCACAACAGGTACCACATTCACTTGCTAAATGAGTTGAGGATTAAACATGAAGCTGGAACAGATGTATTAGGTATTTGGGACTCTTTTCTCCCTATCTTCAAGCTCCCACAGGTCAACCAGTTTCCTGAGCTAATTCACCTATGTGCTGAATGCTATGACCCTACTCAGAGGGCAGTGCTTGACCCTTCAGGCTCAGCTGTTTTCTATATCACTCCTGAAGCCATCAGAGAGATGCTGCAATTCAAAACTCAGAAGAAATTGGTTCCTTTGTCACTGAGTGATCTGATTAAGCAAGGAGCCAAGTTGACAGATGCTCAGGTCACCAAATTAAATCAGTTGTACATTGACTCTGACTCTGTGAAGTATCCTCCTATCAACCATGTATACCTCAATCAACTGGGCAGAGACCTAGTAGATATGATCAGTCCCATTCTAGGCTACAATTCAATTGAGTTTGTTGATGAAACTGTGCCGGTAATGATGCTTACGTTTTCCCCTGGCAAGTCTCCGATCTGCTATGACTATGCCACCTATATATCAGACAAAATACATGAGCAATTGATGAACTTGGCAAGAGAAAGGGTGTTCAGATACACCTCCTACATCTACCATTTGATTTTGTACTATCAACACGAGAAATTTCATTTTGCTATGAAAAGAGTGGATGCACAAGGAAACCCAAGGTCAGTAGTCTATTGGTCCTCTGCCTTCCACTGCAGATCTGAATCTCCATACACTTACTGTGAGCTCATAGATCTCTTCATCCACCCAGCCATGTCTATACTGATGAGCTCACCTCCTCCAAGGCTCATTGATGAGATGCAAAGGGTCCTTCAGTTATCCAAAACATACAGCATTAGGGACTGGTACTTCTACCAGAACCACACGGTCATCAGGATATATGGGTGTGAATTGCCTCCCTACAGATTGCCCAGATATGTACCCATGAGATTGTTTGCCCTGGAATATTTCAGGCAGTTTGGGAATGCTGATGTACTTCACTTTTCAGGCAGAGGTAAAAAAGCACAGCTGAAGGTCAGGAACCAACTTGGCCACTTTATCTACAACAAAAGGGAAGAAGGCTGGCTAGAGGCAGATAGAATGTTAGAATCCCTTGGCCTGCAAACCAGTTTCCTGTGGAAACCATATGACCCCAATCACTTCATAACTTTAAGAAGGGTCAAGTATAGGCTGTCAGGTTATGACCATGTAAGGATCCCTCACATAGAAAAATATGCAAATCAAGTAAAATGGAGGAGAGGAACCCTAGAGGAGCCTGTTACACAAGAAGAGTTGAATCAAAGAGCAGTGAGAAATCTGAAAAAGATGGCTGACCTTGAACTTTGTTCACAGGTACTCACTCTTCCAAGCACACAAGTGGGAGCAGTTGCCTCGTCCTCAACTGCAAATCAGCAAGCAGCCAAAGCTAGTGAGCAAACCTCTAGCAAAGGCAAGGAAAAGGAGATGGAAACAGAACAACCGCCTCATGAGGAGGTGCAGCAGCCACAACAGTAGGAACAACAGCAAGAAGAGGGGCAGCATGACAAAGAGTAGCCATTACAGCAAGAAATGGCAGCTGAGGCCCCAATTTTTACTGAGCAGCAGGCTCAGAACACTGTGCCTCCTAGGCAAGAGATTACTACTGAAGCCTCAGTCCTCCAAACTCCACAAAAGGAGGATATAAGTAGGAAAAGGGACAGAGAGACTCCCCTCACATCATCCATAAATCAGGGAGAGAAAAGGCATAGAATGAATCCCCTCTCTGAGGAGGAAATGCCAATAGGGCAGTCTCTGGGCATGGGCCCACCTAGTAGAGAAGCATCCACTAGTTCCTTCCAGCAGGGACAAGACAGAACAATGGGAGGAGAAGTCAGCTCCTCAAGCCACCAAAGAGAAGCTGAAGGAGGATCAAACAACAATTTATTGATATTAAAAGGAAAAATGAGCCACTTAAAATACAACTCTATAATCATCTACTGAAAATGGCTCCTACCAACCAGCAAAGACTGATGTCTGCCTATGATGTTCATGAGGGCAAGACGATAATGAGTCATTTTATGCTAGCTATAGTACAGCCACAGTCCCCTGCAGATTATATAAGGACCAATCTTGAGGTCCTTGCCAAGGACATCTACCCAATGGATCAAATCGAATTGCACAAGAAAACGGGCGAGATGGTGTATGCCTCCTTGGCAGATAAGACACTAGTGAATTACAGGCTAGAAAATAGCCTAAATAATACAACCGCCCAGCTTGAGTTGGAAAGGGAATCCTCTCAAGCAAAGGATAACAGAATTAAAGCCTTGGAGGAAATAATTATAGAACTTGGGCATGATCCCAAGGATGTTAAGGCTGTGCAGGCATTGTTGAAATTGAGGGATGCATACATGGGAGCCCTTAGAAAGATGGTCAAAGTACCAGCAACAATTCACCCACAAACTGAAGAAGTTGCTCAGCTGAGACATGATCAAGATGCCACAGCTTTGCTGATATCCCTATACAAATAGCTAATCCAGACCCAAGAGAAGTTGGGAGAGTCAGAGGCTGCCCAGGAAGCATTGCAGCAAAAGGAAGAAAGTCAAACCTCTCCGCCTCCTCCTGAAATAATTAAACTTGAGGAAGCTCCTCAAACCACTGCTCCCCCTACTCAAGAAACAGAACAGGCAGCACCATCCACCTCAGCACCAGCGCCAACAACAGACCAGGCTTCAAGCCTGGACATGCAGAAGCTAAGGAATGAAATCCAAGCCCTGGAAGCCCAAATGGCAGAGCTAAAAGAGGTCAGGGAAAATTTGGTCAAGTTAAATGAAAGATATGACAAATCCAAGCAGACTGTAGCAGAAAAGGGCAGGGAAATAAAGGCCCTTAAGGATAAGATAAAGGAGCTGGAAAAGGAGCTCACATTGGACAAAGTAGTGGCTGAGCTCAAAACAGTCTTACGGGCAAATATTGGCCAGTCCATCACTGACCAATGGCAATATATTGAGACAATTCATGAGCAGATTGAGCTCATAGGAAAAGGACATAGGGAAATCCAAAGATCAAGGGCATCTCTAGGCAATATGCCTGAGGTTGCCAGTAGAATGATCAATGTGCTGAATAACAGAACAAGTGCTCAGCTGGCAACAATGGGAATCTCAAGCAGAACTGAGACCATCCAGCTAATAAAGAGGGTCCTAACACTAAGAAGCCTAGTGCAGACACTAGAGAGAAGGACCCAGGATATGCAGACCGAGGTCAATAGATTCATGGAAAAATTTGTGGCATTGCAAAACAGAGGTCTTCCAATCTTACTGAATAGCGCAGGAAGACTACATTCCCATGAAAACTATGCCAAGAGGGTGAACACCTTTGCCACAAATCAGATCACAGAGAAGGCCAACACCTCAGAGGAAACAGGGCCAACAACAGGACAAAGTCTCTACAACAGAGTAGAGAACTTATTTTTTATCATGGATGAGATCAAACATCTATTTGAAGTGCCTCCCAATTTCTATAAATATACAGAGGCAGATGAGACATTAGAGGCAATTCTGAGACACCAATTGCCCACGCAGGAATACTGGACCAAAATGATACAGCTGATATTGTAAGCCAGAGCCTGTAAATCAAGTTTTTGTTGTTTATTATTCAAATTTACAAGTGATCATGCACAGGAAAACTTGGAAAGATCAACATGCATGAAAAGGGAAGAGCTGAGCCAACTCAGCAGAACTATTCAACCAACAAAGCACAATTGACAGCTAACAGGTAGCAGGGCCGAAAGTTACAGCACGACAACCATAAAGACGCATTTTCCAGCATTAAAGCAGAACGTTCAGACCGACTCAGTGGCCTCCAAAAGGTCAAAATATCTCCTGACAGACATAAAGAGAATTTATGTTGTTGTTGATTTCTCTTCAAGAAGTTTCTTATGCTGTAATTTTCCAGATTATTAATACAAAAGTTGATGGAATTTCTGAAGCTCTGCGTTATCTGAGTCGTTGTGGTGTTTTGCTGAATGTTACAGGATTCCTGCATGTTTCATGGCACAATAAGTTTTTCTTCAAACTCTCGTTACATGTTTCTGTATCTTTTCATAGCACATTCATATTCTGTGTTTTACAATTAAATGGCAAAGAAAAAGAATAGTTCTAGGATTTAATCACAGATTACCCTAGACTCAATCTAAGCCATTATAAATGTTTTCTTCAGTTACAGGTATGAAGGTGTAATTCTTAATTACTGCACTTTCAAACTATATACTTTCACAGTGATTGTTGTTTCAGGAATTCAAGTTTGCTCCTGTGCAACATATCTTGTTCTCACACTCAGCTTAGTGGAAGTTTCTTAATTGCCTTTCACTGGTTGAACACACATCACAATCACAATTTCAGATTTGTCCCATGAGATATTTAAATGGCCCTGTAATTCCAGTAACTCAACCCAATATTCAGCCAACCTGTAGCCACAGACTCCATTGCCCAATGGATTAATACTGCCTGAAAACTTACACCTTAAATGCAGAAGACATCCTTCAACCAAAACATAAAAACAAAACCCTGAACATTATAGCTAGCCTAAAATACTATTAGAACAGTGACAAATCATAAAGAGAGAGCCCTCTCTGATTACAGTTTGGCTAGAAGCTGTAATCCAAAGATTGGTTAGTGGTTACCCCGGCCGTATTCCCTTGGGAGTCATAGGGAACAACCTCGGTGTTAACAGAGAGAGTAATTGTTTTAGACACAAAGACCAATCCAAAGGAAATTGCTTCAGTAGGTGTAGCCTTTATAGTAGCCACTAAAAAAGACATTGACTATCTTACTCACAAGAATAAACAATTAAAGAAAGTATAGGTTGACACAAAGAAATAGATTGAGTTACTTTTCATTGAAAATCAAGGGGTGTCTTCCACAGGTTCCATCAGAGAAGGTTTACAGTCCACGATACTTGAAGCACTTAAGTAGTTGGAAGAAATAATGAAACATTTTTATGAAGAGATGATGAACTTGAACATGGTGATGGAACCTTTGTAAGAAATTCAATATGAGTTGGAGGAGAAACTATGGATTGAAAGATTAGCTCACATGGTTGTAGATATCATATAGGGATGGAGCATCAAATACTTAAATACATTAGGAGTGTTGGATAGCAAATGAAGAGTCGAAGCTAAAATGGTTAGAGTTGAGACAAAAATACACATGCAAGTTTATGATCAACTCAATATCCACATAGCCAACCTTATGATTACTTATATGAAATTTCATTTTGGATTAGAAGCTTTGGTTCATATGCACAAGATACCTTTGATAGGTGTGCCTAGAGAAGTGAAACATACAGATGCCATTAAATAAGAGCTAAAGGAGTTTTTAGAAATCACAATTCATGCGACTACCCAAGATGATTTGGAGGTGACGAAGGAGACCACTCTATAATATGTCATTGAACTATTTAAGCTACATACAAAGCTTACTATGTTGTGGAACAATATACAAGTGGGATCTAAAACAATATTGTCAGAAGATTTGGAGGGCAAGATGAGGTATGAGAAAGAGCTACCACAAAAATTCAAAGACATTGCAACAAAGTAAAAAGTTTAGTACTAGTACGTCACTAAGGTGATTCATGTCATAGTTCCTGAATTACAATTTCCTCAAATTTGAACATAAATATGTTTTATTTTGTTTTTTGAATTTTAGCCACAATTTTGTAAAAAGGGATAAATTTTGTAATTAGAAAATAAAAGGAGAGAAAATGAAAATTCATGTAGAAGTTGAAAAGTCACCAAGAAGTCCAAAGGTCACATGGAAGCCAAAGAGTCATGAGGGATCTCAAGAGTCACATGGAAGGTGAAAGGTCACCTCATTTATTATATATAGACCACCATAGCTTAAGAAATGGACTTTTATCCTTGGCTTCTCTTGTTAGCATAGGAGGAAAATATTTTTATTTTGAGAAGTGTTACATACCATTTTGTCATTGTCCCTGTACTCCCCGTTCCTTGATCCTGGAGTACCTCTACAGTGAAACCTTCATGCTTTCCCATAATGAAGAAACTCCCATTGTGTCCCTCTTTATGAGTAGAACAATTCCCCTTTGCATCGTTTTCCCAAAATCTTCTGTTTTTCCCAGTTTACAAGAGCGACGCTAATGATCTGTGTCCTCCTTGTGCCGATATGTAGGGACTACAACTATCCCTCACACTGAACGAAGTGATTGAGCATTTTCACAGTCTTTCTGATCCTCTTTGGAAAGTTTTTTAAATTTGGAGCCGAAGCTTGCAACTTTAGAAGCTTCGTAACAAAAGTCGTGTAAATGGTTAGGCCAGATGGAGTTGAGGAGGTCAAATTGGGATCCTTTACCCTATTAGGATGGAACTAACTCAAGAGATAAGAGCTTCTCCCATGACAATATGAACCATCTCCATCCATTCAAGCTATATAAACCTCCACTTTTCCCAAGCACAAGCTAGTGTGTGTGTGTTAGTGCTAATTAAGTTCAGTTTGGAGTAATGAGCAAGTTATCCATACTTTGTAGCTCTCTAGTTTGTGTTTAAGGGAGAATTGTGAGTTGGTTTGGTGTGAAGCCTAAAGGGAAGATCCTTGAGACTATCATTGTTGGGGCCATCCATGGAATGCTAGCAGAAGTGTGTGGGAACCCGGATTTGTCAGAGGAGAACAGCAACGTCAGGACACCAGTTTTAATCTCTTCTTGATTTGATAAAGGTGAAACTATCGATTGATTTTCTACATAAGATGTCATTTCACATGTTTATGGCTTAATGTTTCTTGACTTGTTAAATATGTTGAATACAATTTGTATATTATCATGATTTTTGTTTTTTGTTGTCTACTTGTTTCAGGTGTTCGCAACAAGGAATGGAAGATAATTGGAGCAAGGAATCAAGGTCATCATCAAATGGATAGTGTACTAAGAGGTAGGCCGTCTTAATTGGTTATAACCTAAGGAAATCTTCCATAAAATGTCTTGTGTGTGGCTAGACCTGCTCTCGGGCTAGAGGAATTGTTTGTGTCCGCACTTAGAATTTTACCTGAACCATAAGAAGCAAGGTGTGGTCCTCAATGTTCTACTATTAGAACAATGGAAATGTCTTTGTAATGGTGCATCTTAATTCTTCTACAAATCATCATAAGCTCAAAGAGCTAGAAATATTTTTCTTGGATGTATCAAACTTATTATATGACTTTTCATGTAATGGCTATGGTGTGTGATTTTGTTTATATATATTAAAGGAATGAACTATTTCATTATATTTAGTATAAACATTAATGAAAATGTATGTAATTATGCTTTCATGGTCATGGTTGATTGAAAGTATTTTCCAATTAAGTAATGATTCTTTCTTTATATGTGTGCCTTTATTATATTAGGGCTACTATTTTTCTTTTAAAGGCTCACAATATTTACTTTATCATGGAAGTATTTTGTGCACATTATAATTGTATATTTCATAGAGTTAACGTAATTGCATGTCTCAAAAGTGATTGTGATTTCTCTCTTATGTTTCTGATTTTCACTAAGGCAAATCATAAACCCAATAAAATGGTAGTTGGTACATCATTTTGGATGGGACCCCCACTCCAAATGATATAGAGTCTAATTTGGAATTTATACCACGGAGATCCCCTAGTGTTGGCGAAATTGCCAGCATCATCAACACTAGGTTATTGTATTTAACAACGTGAATATATATCTATCTCTCTTTCTCTCTCTCTCTCTCTCTCTCTCTCTCTATATATATATATATATATATTCCATTCATTTCCTAAAAAATAGATTGTCACATATCCAAAATATAATCAAGTTGTGAAGCAGAATTGTCTAGTGAATGCTATAGGATAAAATGCGTGGTGTATGGAGAATGAAGATACCCTCAAAGGTCTTCCCAGGACCTTCGGCAGACTGTAAAATTATCTGCAACCCTCAGAAAGTTACATACATGCTCATAAACAATAACTAACTATCAAAGTAGGAGAAGGAGATTACCTCAAGCCTCCTTGTAGATTTGCTGGAGAGCGAAATTCAACTAGGTGGAAGTCCATTGAGCTAGCTCTATATCAAGTCCTGCACATAGAAGAGACAAGCATAATCATAGCATACAACTCTGATAACTAATACATGAATACATAAAAGAAAATATAGTTACACATAACTAAGGTACTCATGCTACAAGGCATTGAACAAACAACTGAATGAATGATAGTGCCAACACCATGAAGTAGACAGTACAACTGTAGTTCTATATTAATATTGGAAGAGTGATTACAACCATCTGTTGTATCAGCCTTCCTTTACCCCTCCAACTTCTCTCTCTCTCTCCCTTCTTGCTCACTTCTTATGATTTGAGACAATGCTCAACAATCAAGTATGCTATCCTTTCAAATGCTCTTGGCCTCTATCACCATAGCCCTAGCTTTGCTTATGTAGCAATTGAGTTAGAGTTGCCAAGTTCCTCCTTGAGTTCCCTAGGGAAAACGTAATGAACTTGCCATGCTTTTCGGCTCTTTCCCATTTGCCTCCTTTCGGATTATAAATCCTCCAAATAAGTCATGAATGTTTCCTTGCTTTTCTTGAATATTTTTAGGAACAAATATCTAGATATTTATGAGTCAATTTGTTCCTTTGACCCTTAGAACTTCACCAAGTTTCACTAACGTTGTTCCCATACTAGTAACTTGAATTAGTAGGGTCACTAACGCACCCTTAGGCTTGTAGACAATTTATAAAGCAGGTTGTTAGTGCACAGCTAGTGTTAATGTGGAATCAAGGCCAGTGATTGTGGTCTTTGCTTCAGCTATCATGTTTTTCCCCTCTGAGTTGATGAGGAGGTCAATTTGTTGTATAACAGATGCCCCGTAAAGTATGAGATCAGAGGTTGTGACGATGGTCGTAATACTTTACTTTAACTATAATTTTCCTTCAAAAAGAGAGAGAGCGGATCGGAGCTTCGGGTGGTACCAGAAATCTGATGCAACACATATATATAAACTACTAAAATCATGTCCTCAGTAAGGTATTCCCATGCTTAGTAGCTATTTCAGAGTGATTTCCTCCAAAGAGATATGACGATGCTAGCCACCAATAAACACAATGTAGATCTGGTGTCATAATAGAATCATCTTGATAAGCTATCTCCAAAAAACAAATCTGCAACTTGGGAGAGGAAACAAGGCTGAGTGATGCAAGCCTTTGCCCAAGGTATTGATTTCTGCTTCATTGAACAACATAGATCGATACATGTGAATATATGCATTGACGTCAAAGATGTACAAAATCATCTAATTACCAGTCAATAATGGAGACCTTTAACAGACACGAGGAAGGCCATCAATAATGGTGATGGTCTCCAAGATGCACAATACAAACTAACCAGTGTGAAAGATGTCTTTGTCATCGAACACTCGTTAGAATCGCTTAACCAGGAGCCAATAATGAGAACCCCTGATCAAACACAAGGCAACCTGCCACTAATGTCTACAAGTACCAAGGCACTAAATGTGTTTCTGGGTTGTCTTCTTTGATAGAGTGTTGAAGTCAATAGGAAGATACCTGTCGAAAGGTAGGCAATAATGTGTCCCACATCAATTGACACGAAACGGGACAAGAATGATTTGTTGTTTTAGGAATCTTTTGAGCATTGGGTCTAAACAATAGAGGGCATGACGAAAGGATATGATTGATGGGTTGATGGAGGAAACAAAAGATTAACCCTTGAACAATAGAAGGCATGACAACAGTTTTAACCATGCAACATTAGAGTCATGAACACCAAAGATTGTTAGGATACAGAGATGCAAGAACATTAGGGTATATAGGCTAAACTCAGATTATGGTAGGATTCATATTGAGAGGCCGTCACAAGGAAGGTTTATCTGAGGGGGTGCCATGTTCAAAGGAACGAATACTGCCAAACCATGTTTTCTAAGACGGAATACAATTGTATTGTCTACTGTCCCCGTCTGATTAGTTTAATGAGTCTACATGGGTAAACTCATCGATCTTTTCATATTTAAAGAGTTTGAAAAGGACCACAAAAAGAGCGAATCTCTACCCTATCTGATTAGTTTAATGAATTCAGACAGGAAAACTCATCGATCTTTTCATGTTTTAAGAGTCTGAAAAGGATCGTCAAAAGAGTGACTCTATATCTTTTCTATGTAATTTAAAGAGTCCAAACTAGACAACTCGATGGTCTTTTCATATTTAAAGAGTTTGAAAAGATTGTAAAGAACGACTCTATGGTGGTCCCTTTGTCATAGTTGTTAACTGGGTGCGACAAAAGGTTAATAATATACCTGGATCAGTTACTTTTCCCTCAGTTAATCTATTGAATTCGGATAAATAGAAACATATGTTCAATAGATGTCGACCTCCTTTTGTTACGAGTACGAGGAGACAGACTAAACTCGTTTTTCATCATGAATTTTAATGAGTCACGTGACGAGAAACTCAATACCTTCATCAAATTTTAACGAGTCAAATGAAGAAAACTTAGGGTATCTTTTTCAATTTAGTGAGTGAGGAAAAAGAGGTAAAGGAACTGCTCATTCCTTCTTCATAGATTTAACAAGCTTGAAGGAGGGGAAAAACTCAGGGATTTTTTTATTTAAGAGTGAGAAATGGTCCCAAAAAAGAAAGTGCTCTTGTTGCTGCCGTAGATTTTTAACGAGCTCGGTGACAAAAACTCGGGATTTTTCAGTTTAGCGAGCGAGAAAAGTACCTAAAAGAATGCTCAGGTCATCTTTATAAATGTTTAATGATCCTAAAGACAAAAATCAGATTTTTTTAGTTTAATGAGCGAGAAAAAACAACCTAAAAAGAATGCTCTAATGGTCTTTTTAAGTTTAATGAGCTAGAAAAAGAGCGAAAAAGGGTTGCTCAGACCATCATCGTATATGTTTAACGAGCCCAATGATGAAAAACTTGAAGATTTTTCAATTTTTAGAGCAAGAAAAGATCCCATAAAAGAACAACGCTCTTTGAGAATTGCATGCAACTTTTACTGCTTTTCATTCTTGAAGGTACTTTCGTCAAAAGCGGAAAAAAGTATAAAAAGGAAGCAATTCCTACCATATGGGTTCCTGCATGATAGAAAATCATGGAGAATGGAGTACTTCCTCTTTAATGATTTCAAAAAATCATGTCTCAAAAAATAAATATAAGGAAATGTTTTGAGCTTTCACATTCACCATTTTCACTTGAGATTTGTGAAAGCATTTTGGAGCTAAACAGAAGTACATTTTCCATAGACTATAGTAGGAGATCCGGATGACCATTTGACGTGCTGTTAGTCCCAAGTAGAGGCTAAAACCTTGCTCTATGCTTTTCTTAACCTATCTTGATAGTTTCAGGGGTGCTATTTTGCAGATCTGAGGTGCCCTAAAGCCCTGTTTGCACACTAACACCCTCCAGATGGCTTGTAGGGAGCGTTAAATGCCCTGTACAAGCCATTGGAGGGAATTAATCCTCCCTTTGTATTAGTGGGGGTAGTGTTAGAGTTAAAGGGTGCAGTTAGAAACCTCATGCATGGATTCCTAAAGCTATTTTGCCGCATTTTGACTGTTTTTAGGGTTATTTTGTGCAGGTTTCAGGAGATAATGACTAGCCTATGGAGAGAACGGGCCCATGATAGCCAGGAATTTTTGATACGAAACAATCCAACATGCATACTTGCATTGCACCGCTACAGTTTACTGAAGTTTCCAAAGCTGGAGCTGATGAAAGGGTAGGAGGATTTATTGAGATGGATTATCCAGCACTGGGATGAACATGAGCAAGTTTTCAGGATTGGAGATCAAGAGTTAGTTATTGAATAGGATGACATATAATTTTTAACTAGTTTGTGTGCCATGGGGCACAGGAAAACCTCACCAGTGGTAGGCTAGATCCACGATCTACCCTAGAGCTGGTACAATCCTACTGCATCCCTGAGAGCGGACTAGTCAGTAATAGATTCCCCATAGAGAGGATAAGGTCCCTATCTATGAGGGAAATTTTATGGTTGATTGTGTGGTTGGCGGGGTCAAAGAGTCCCCAAGTTGTGACAAAATCCCAATTGTTGCTTGTAGTTGACTATGTCCAGCCACAGATGTTCAACTGGTGTGAAACAATGCTTCATCAGTTGAAGGCAGAGTTAATGACATGCAAGACTTATTCCCAACACAGTTTTGGGTATGGTATTATCATAGTTTCATTCTTTCTTGAGAGGGTACCTATTATGTGCCCAAGGATGAGCTTAGGTCCCCTTGATCTGAGGGAGCCAAGACAGGGTCATTTGTGATCATTCGATCCTTGCACAGGAGGAGGACCGATCCAACATTTCTTCGAGGAATATTTCTTCCAGTGGCTTCATGGCCAAATTGTAATGATTGATGACTATGTTTATGAGGGCATGGATTTTACCAGTGACTCGGACTTGATGCTACTGCCCGAGACTAACTGGGGTCCTCAAGGTGAGAATGAATTTTTATAGTACTTCAAGTAATTTTTTTTACTTTTTAATGTTTACGTAATGTTTTTATAGGTGAAATAAGAACTGACATGAAGTTTCATGCTTAACACAGATGTGGTACCATTACGACCTGTAGGTGAACCCTGCCATATGCGACAAGGAGGTCAACTACCTATTGGAGGGGGCAATGCTGACAGTCTTCACGAGGTTCTGAGGAATCTCGAAGGCTTGACCATGGGTGTCCCCCCTCTTCTTATGAGGGAGATTCCCGCTCATATGCAATGGCACACAGCCGGTGTACCTGAGCGGTTTCTTGTTCCTCTTCAAAGGATAACTAGAGCGATTTTAGCATTTTAGGAACAATAGCCTCTTTTTAGCAAGTGTTTTTGGGTAGCCAATGAGTGCTTGTAGCTAGGATTAATAGCCATTTTGTACTTAAATCATCCAAGTTTTGGAATATTTCTATGTAAAAGAATGGATTTTGATCTATATATATATACAGACATTTTGGCATTTTGATGGTGTAAATGTTTTTGTAAAATTTTTAACTAGTAAACTTTTACTTTTCATGCATGCTTCTATAAAGAATGAGACAAATGCCAATCTAATACATAGTTAGCTAATGAATCAGAAAATGTATTTAATTCTCTAGGAATGTGTTCATATGTGATTATTTCAAATTGATGTTCCAGGAGTCGTACCCTTAGATAATGACGTAACAAGGCTGGATTATGAATGTGATAACAATTTTTCAATTGCGTAAAGAATAGCTGGGTGTCTAATCTGACCACCAGAATGGAGATGTTCCTTGATGATGCTTCTGTGAGAAGTGAAATTACGGACATGTACTCGGAAATATTGTTGGTGGCAGCACCAAGAAAGACTCCTCCGGAACAAAATGCTTCCAACTCAGGTGTGTAGATCACCCAAGAAACTGATGCAATGTGCCGTGTGTGATGACTGGCACGATCCGCGTATCCTACATCTGCTAAGGGTAACAAAGATATCTACATTACGAGAAGCATTTATGAGACAAGTACTGCACCAAATATCAAAACAATCCAATCACACCAAAAAAGGGGAGCAAAACCTATGAATACATAAAATTACAAAGTGCATGCCTAGTGCAATACTAGGCATAATATTTTTTCAGATAGAACCCATTTCTGGGCTCCTTGAGCAGGACTCCTTCCCAGTCCTGCAGTTCATATGCCCCTTTGGAGAGGACTTTCTTGACGACATAGGGACCTAGCCATAAGGGTTGAAGTGTGCCTGCCCCCAAGAGGTCATGTTTTCGATCATAGAGAAAAACAAGGTCACCCTCTTGGTAAGAACAAAGCTTAACCTTTTTGTCGTATTCAGACTTTACCCGGCACTTGTGAGCCTCGAGTGCCAATTTGGCATCTTAATGGGTTTTTTTCCAGTTGATTAAGGTATAGTAAGCTTTCTTCTTTGACAATAGTGTCGAGCAAGAGTTCAACGACTATTTGCAGGGAAGGGATCTGACACTCGATGGGTTTTGTATTATCACAAAGTTTGATCTCATGCTTGAACCTAGATGGATGTATGCCAGGCATTTCCTCATAAGACCAGGGGAATCCATCGGACAATTCCTTAAATAGGCAGGTGAAGCTTGGAAGTTCCTTAGGTTCTCAATCGGCTCCAACCTGGATGTTTTCCACGATGGCTATCTTGACAAAAATATCGATGAGCAATATTTTTGAAATATTGCCCATGTTTCCTACCGCCTCCAAAGTTTGGATGCTTGTATAGGGTGAGGAAATGATTTCTGGTATGTCAGGGAATAGGATTTGAAGAGGTATCATGTTTGAATCAGATATCGAAACATGATGGTGCCAATCCTCCCAAGGTCGCTCTTCTAAACTCATGATTTCTAGAATAGCTTCGTTCGTAGGTAGGACTTGATTGAGTAGATCGAAATAAGGAGCATTTATGGAAGGGGTGGTGGTACCATTGGTGGCAACCAATGTGACTGGAGATGCAAATGCAGATTGAATGGCTTGGTAGGCCAATTCAGCTGGTGACAACAACATTTGTTCTCCGTATGTGTCAAGGTCTGAAGGAGCCAGTAGGATCCATGGATCGGTCTGTTCATGAGGAATAGATGAAAGCATGTTGACCGTCTATGAAACCTTCAATGGCTGAAGAGGAAAACAACCCACGAAGGAAGAAGACTTCAATAGACAAGTACCGAGACTGACATAAGAGTCAGGTACACCACCTACTAGGGGTATGGAGCCACTTGGTAATGGGGAATAATCAGGGGTGCAGAAAGACAGATGATCTACTGTAACTAACTTTCCATCCAATGGAAATAGGATGATGCGAAAGATAATAGATACGATGGCTACCATGGCATATGTCCAACTACGACCAAGCAAGAGATTATAGTCGAGTTTTTTATCTACACTTCTATGTCCACCATTATCATTTTTCCATACAAAGTGATGGGGTAGCTGGCTAGGTATCCTTTTGGGATGAAAGTGTGGCTGTCAAAATCTTTGAGGAAGTTCGATGGTGGGGATAGGGTTGGAGAACTTAGGGTGAGCCAACATGAAGCCAACGTGTCACAGGTAGAAGCACCTTCATTGATGATAGTTCTATGTATACCTTTATCTTTCGAGAAGATTTTCACTTGAAATGCAAGTTGGTGAGAAAGGGGAGGTTTACACTTTTCCATGTCAAAAATAGCAAGCATGGAATCCTGTGGGTCGATACCACCAAAAGCCGAAAGCAAAGCTTTACTTTGTGTTGGGCATGCTTGCAATACTTTGAGCACCGACATAGCTGATGATGCTTGTGCCAAGTCTTCTACAATGTTGTAGTTTTGGGTGGCACATGTAGATGTATTGTGCATTGTGCGTTGAAGTTCCCCTTTCGGGGAGAAAATTAACAGGTCAGAAACCGGCCTTTCAATATGAAAATCGTTGGGTGGCGGTGGGTTTTGACTTGAGGAAGGTTCTGCTAGATGAGTGATAGGAGCTCCATAAGATTTGGCTCTTGTTTGTAGATCTACTATTTCAAATGTGTAAATGGTAGAAGATCATTCACCAGCTGAGGGATGTTTCGAACCATCGTTGCCCCCTTGTGGGGGTTAGGGGTGGTTTGCAATAAGGTTTTGTTATTCCTGAGTGGGAAAAGGACTTTTAAGAACAGTGGGGGTCTTACCAGTATCCTTTTTGGCAATGTAGTCTGTGCATTCCTGAAGATGCAGACAGCAATAGGTCATGCGGCCTTCAGCACAGATTTTTTAGGGAAATCTAGTAGGTTTATCCTTTTCATCGTTAGGAGGCACAATGGCCTTATGTTTTAGGTTTGGCTGCTTTATTGACTGCTCCTCTAAATGATCAATATTTTTCTTATTCTTCTTGTTCTTACCGCCGAATTTTGTGTGCACTGCATAGAGTTTATCGCGGTGGTAGGAAGAGTAGTTGATTTGGTAGAGGGGTCTACTATCATCTGGGCAATGTGACCGCTGAGTTGTTTTATAGTAGCCCTAGAGTTTTCATCGACAATCCCGTCGGCGTGCACTTTGGGGTGCTGAGTAGCGGAAACATTGGAGTTATGAGGAGCATTGGGGATTGTGTCATAAAGAGTGCTAGACTGTGAATATATCAGATCTAAGTGTTGGGCATGACGTATGGATTGGTCTTCTGTGACCGCACCACATAAAGTGACATCTCTAGATATTTGCGAGAGTAAGGACTTGCAGAATCAGTCCGATAAGAGATAGTCTGGGAGGGGAGCTTTAACTAACCTTCGCCTACATATCCATTCATGCATATGATCAGAGATGTGGGTGGTGGTATCCTGACATAATGAAGTGAGGAGCTTTATCCCAGTCTCATAGTGGATGGGTAGCTGGAAGTGCTTTAGGAATTTCATCGCTAAAGCGTCAAAGGTGTTTACTGACGTGCATGGTAACTCAATGTACCATTTAGCTACGTTGCAAGTGAGGGTGCAGGGAAATAGACATAACTAGACACTATCATCCACCATAGAGTTTGGAACACACCAGAGATGGTAGGTGGTGATATGGGTGCCCGAACCCTCCCCTTTCTTTCCATCGAACTTAGGGATGTCCATTGGTATCTTGTGCGAGATCGATGACCATTGTAAGTTATGATAGATGGGGTCGTTTGTCAGTTTGTATAAGTTGGGTATATACAACATTGCCAAGAAAGGTATAGAGTTTGGTGCCCTCGACTTAGACCATGGAAATGACATATGAATTGAAGAGCCTTGCGCTCCTCTCATCATTTAAGTCCCAATATTATACATGGGTTGCGTAGTGTAACAGTTTCTGTGAGGTAAGGTGTAGTAGAGTGGATTTCCATGAGGATTTTAATATTGCGGTATAAAATTTCCCCCAGGATAAGCGGTGCCCCCTTGACTCATTTGAATTTATGAGTAGGGTGCCCCCACGGATTGGTTGGGACCTCCTTGAGGATTCCTACCCAACACAGAACTAACAATTTATCCTTGATTGACATAAGGAATGCTCATGTCAATTAGCGATTGACCATGCATGCCTAAGAATGGAGGGGGAACTGTTACGTTCCCTACCGGCATGTGCATATTGGGAACTCCCCTAGATACATGAATCATAGGGTTTGAACTATACAATGGTGGTTGACCATATTATTGGTAGATGGGAACGTGCCCATGGTGCCATATTGAGAATTATAGGGAGTGTTGTATGTGGCACTTGTTGAAGGTATGTAGTTTGACACTAAAGGGGTGGAACTTGGCATTGTCTAGGTTCCGCTCGTAGAGGGTTTCATGTGAGTGGTTGTACCTATGACAAATGGGATAGCGGGGTTCGCCATTGACAGTGTTGTCATGATTGTCGACTGGGAAAGTGGTGGAGGACCGAAAGCGTCCACAAAGTTCCATGACTCGTTAGTCGTCGACAGGATGGATGTAAATGTTCCACCTAAACAAACATGAAGTACAGGTGCCGCTGGAATCAAGATTGGGTCCAACGGATTCGGTAGCAGAGGGTTAAAGTGAGTAAGAAATCCTTCTATGAAGAAATCCTCTGGCAAAATTCAATCATCGGTTGTCCAAAGAGATTCTGTATGAGATCTGGGAGACTGATTCCCTGAAGATAGGGAATCTGGTTCACTGGAGCTCGACGGATCTTACACAATGAGTGGAGGAAGTCCTAGCAATAGTCTAGATTGATGACGAGAGCCAGATGTAGCCACGGTGACCGTTAATTTTTATCAATAAATTTCATCGTGATATTTGTTTAAAGTCTCAAAATGATAACATGCAGGGGCATAAAAAATATAAAAAAATCACTAAGTTAATCAATCAACAAACAGAGGGAAATGACCCTGTCTAGTAAGCACTGACCACTAGAGATCAAACCCAATATCTCAATGAATAATAGAGAAGGATGGCTAGATGTACAATTATGGTTACTCTAGAGCTTCGCCTGAACCTTAGATTGAGGGGCCATGTACTCTCATGAAGATGAGCACCCTCCCAAAAACTGAAGACGGAGTAGGTCCATCTGTGTTAGGTACCAGGACAACCCATCCTAGTCACCTTGTGTAAGTCCCTAAAAGTTTGGCCACTAAAGATACCTACTCTCACAGACACCACCAAGGGGGAAACAGTCACAGATAGCACGATGTGTGGGCAGGATACTTGAGTCCCCAACTCAGCTCTGAAATCCCCAAAGGGAACCCCAATACATAGAATACCCAAATGATTTGTAAGAGAAGGTGTGCTACCTTCACTTACAGTCTGATGTTGTCTCGTATTTAGCTCTGCTTTTACTGGATTGGTCTCGTAGTATGAGTGTAGAAGGAAATTTTCTCTCTTTTAATGACACTAGTTTAGTGTTCGATCTTGGGTAGTTTACTCACATTGCCTATCCCAAGATCCTAGCCTAACTAATGTTTGTTTTCTCAATAAAGAGTTACTGATTGATTTTAGGTAAATTTTATGTGTACTTGATTATTGTCTTTGATAGGGGAGTTTACGTATGAAATGTGATGAGACTCTAAATCAATAAATCATGCACAAGGCAATGCTTTAAAAAAATTTCAATTCGATGAAAATAAGTTGTATTCTACAAGTGAGAGTTTTTCACATGTTCATATCCATTCCATGCATCATAGTCATTTAACACATGCATAACCAAAGGAAATTCTCCAATGTTTCTTAACAACTACTTGAAACCAAAAATAGAGCAGCTTTTAACCAGTTAAATGGGAGCATGAATAAAAAAGTGGATCTTTCTTTCAGGAAAAATGATTTTAAGAAAGAAAAACAAAACTTTTTTCCAAAAAAAAAAAACTCTTTAGGACACCTATTTTGCTGACAAAATGTAGTAGTAGATCTTCTTTCAGTCCATGAGAAGGCTTGCTATCCCTTTTGGCTTACAGACACAACTAGAAATCAAGTTTTAGGGAGACTAATGCTCTGTAGTAGTGGCCACAGAGAGTTAACAGGCCCACTAGCGCTGTCTGTATGCAGACATAGTCTGCTAACCTGCGTTAGTGTGGGAAAATACTCAAAAAGAGGGCTTTCTAGATCAGATTCAGAGACGAATATATGTAGGCAAGATGCAACAAGGTTTTTGGTGGGTCAGAAAGGGAATGAAGAAGTATAGGGAGCTCTTAGAAGGTGGAGAAAACTGAGAAGAGTCTAGGTAAACTGGGAACTAGATGTATAGTCCCCAGCGAAGTCACCAATTCTGCCATAGGATAAAATACATAGTGTATGGAGAATGAAGATACCCTCAAAGGTCTTCCTAGGAACTTCACAGGCTGTAACATTATCTGCAGCCGTCACAAAGTTACATGCATGTTCATAAACAATAACTAACTATCAAAGTAGGAGAAGGAGATTACCTCAAGCCTCCATGTAGATTTGCTAGAGAGCACAATGCAGCTAGGTGGAAGTCCCTTAAGCCAACTCTAGATCAAGTCCTACACATAGAAGAGACAATCGTAATCACAGCATACAACTCTGATAACTAATATATGACTACATAAAAGAACATCTAGTTACACATAACTAAGCTACTCATGCTAGAAGGCATTGAACAAACAACTGAATGAATGATAGTACCAACACCATGGAGTAGACAGTACAACTGCAGTTCTATATTAATATTGGAAGATTGATTACAACCATATGTTGTATCATCCTTCCTTTACCCCTCCAGCTTCTCTCTCTCTCTCCCTTCTTGCTCACTTCTTATGATTTGAGACAATGCCCAATAGTCAAGTATGCTATCCTTTCAAATGCTCTGACCTATATCACCACAACCCTAGCTTTGCTTATGTATCAATTGAGTTAGGGTTGCAAAGTCCCTCGTTGAGTTCCCTAGGGCAAAAGAAATGAACTTGCCATGCTTTTCAGCTCTTTCCCATTTGCCTCCTTCTTTTGGATTAGAAATCCTCCAGATAGGTCAAATCTGGATGTTTCCTTTCTTTTCTTGAGTATTTTTAGGAACAAATATCTAGATATTTATGAGTCAATTTGTTCCTTTGACCCTTAGAACTTCACCAAGTTTCACTAACGTTGTTCCCATACTAGTAACTTGAGTTAGTAGCGTCACTAACGCACCCTTAGGCTTGCAGACAAGATTTATAAAGCAGGGTTTTAATGCACAACTAGCGTTAGTGTGGAATTAAGGCCAGTGATTGTGGTATTTTCTTCAGCTATCATGTCTTTCCCCCCTGAGTTGATGAGGAGGTCAATTTGTTGTATAACAATGAATACTAATCATGGAATTACAATGAAAGAGTACCCACAATGAAAGTGTGGTTGTATATATTTTAAATGTACCGATACTATTAATATAATAAAAAAATTCAAGCCATATACTAATGTATATCACACAATGTTTAACTTCCTGTAAGACTATGTGCTGATATAAAAACATGAAACTATGTTATGATGTCATGTTAATACTCCTTATTTCTCCAAGGGACCCCATCTATTAAGGATTTAATATTTATTTATTTTAGGAGTATTATTTTTAAACATATTTAGGAGGGATAATGAATAAGTGTAATGGCTTGCACAATTTTATATAAATGTGGCTCAACAAACCTTACTAGCTTACTCAGGCAATAGGTACGAGAGTGATTTAACATAACCTTACTAGCATAATCATGTTATAGTAAGGAGAGTAATTTAACATCAATCCATGAAATCATTATGCTATAAATTTAACAAGGTGATAATCATAGTAATTGTAGACCATCACACAAAATATAGTCTAATATAGTACTTATCTAAGAAACCTTTCTAGGCTACTTTTTATGTCAATGTTTCTCTTCCAATATACTCACTAGAACAAGGCCTTGAATCCTTACTAGCCTACTCTCTAAAGAAATGAATTTAATTTGAAACCTCTGGTGACAAATGATGTTGACTTAGTCTACTTGGTTGAGAGAGAGTATATATGTGATATTGCACATTACACTCAAACTCATTCCTATTCATTCGTAATGATGTTTTTAAGAGATGGTGAATTCCTACTCTAAGAGACTCTTTTCCCAATTCATTGTCCATCTATAATGGTGACTATGTTATGGATCTAGATTCATTTGTCATAAGTGTTTTCCTTATCCTTATTATGGTGGATACTATTAAATTTACCCTACTTTAATTTTTTTAATGAAAATCCTCATTAACTCGCATGTGGGATTTTTGATGTCAACAATTCATTCTAAGCGGTTAAATTTTGTTTCTAAACAAAAAATTGAGTGATTAATAGCTCATTCAAAAGCTTGAAGAGATGAGAGGAAAACCCATAATATGTTTGAACTTTGTTTAGATAATTATGGGCCCAAATACCTAGAAGTAAGACATGAAAAATACAACTTGGAAGTCTCCTCTATTAGTGATAGGGTTTTTTCTCTAATTCAAATATACCAACTTCATATTGAAACTATTAGGTTTGGGGTTAAAGTACCTAAAAATAAATTTATTTATGAACTTATAACTTTTAATGATTTCACCAATATATTTTTGAGAATGAGATATTTTACATTTTGATATAACAGATACACACCAATCATAATATTTCCATATCATTACTTATTGCATATAAGCAAGTGCATCTCATAACAAACAACAAAAACTAAATCATTTCCCTAAGGTTCCTCCAAGTGCAGGTAATGTTGTCCTAGATATCATGCTTATTATTAAAAATTATATTTATTTTGTCCAAAAACATCATCATTTGAAACATATACAATCAATTTCCCCATAGATTAGTTTTCTTCCTTATTTTCCCCTAAAGATGAAGACACAAAGATGAAACTTCCATGTGACCTTTTCCTTAACAAAATATATTGTCTCCCCAACTCACTCTTAGCTCTTGACTTATAGAAGTAGTAGTTATAAATAGGTTCCATGTGTTGAGAAGAAAGTATATGCAAGTGGTTGAGGATGGAACAGATATATATCCATGTGATGGAAGTGCAACATCAAGATTAGGTAATTATGCTTGTTTTATGAATTATTTATTTATCATTAGGAAATGTGAGGATCTATCCACAAGTGGTAAAAAGGTGACAATTCTCCTAAGGGATGAGGGATAAAATGCATTTAGGAAGGTATGTTTTGTGTTTAAAATAAATGCTTGTAATATTCCAATTTTCATATTCTAAACTAGAGATTCCATGATCGTGAGTCAAAATGGATTCAACAATAATGGATGTGTCATGACTTAGTATTGTACTGATGGAATGTGATGATTGAGTGTATCTAATGAAACAATGCCTTTAGGTTGAACAATGAAGCTAAAATGATTCCATGGGTTGTGTGTGACCTATGTAGCCACAAGAAAACAAATTCGAGCATGTTCTTCTAGTCATTACCTAGAAAATAATTTTCCATGAGGCAAGGAAAATTTTCATGGAAAATAAAATATATTAATCAATAATGAAAATTCTTGTGCTTTCAACATTCAAAAGAATGGCTTTCATTATTCTTTTTTCACATTCACATTGACCAAGGTTACTAAAAACAATGAGAAGTTTGGATGAATTGAGATAAATATCAAAAGGAGACCCTTCTATGTAATAGGAATATGGGGTAATCCATTAATATCTATTTCACAAATTAATATATTTTGAGATAATGAGGGTTTCCCAAATTATCTTGACAAATATCACAAATTCATTACATCTAATCTTGGATAGGTGTGTTATGTGTAGAATAAATGATCATAGTGGAGGCCATTTCTCTAACAAGAGAATCAACATTAGCATTCTATACCCATTCAACTATTGAAATATATAAGAGAAGGGGTCTAAAGGAGCTAACTAACAAGTGGACCTAATACACCTAAGTGAACAAACCAACAGAACCCTATGCTCTTCATTTTGTTCCTTTATAAACCCAAATCAGCAAAACACTGAAGTTGAGGTGACTCATGAGTGTTGGGTCAAGAAAAATGTATGTTTTCTACTTGGTAATAGCTTTATTTAGCACTCATCCTCCCGTGATTATCTCTGTTTATGAATAAAAGTAGAGGAAATAATAGCTAAAGTCAAGTAAAAGTAATCAACAACAAATTAGATGAATCTAAACAGGAAAAACTGATTTTTACTATCTTTATGTGCAGAAGACATGTATTGATCGATAGTTACTCAATCGACAGAATGTTAGCATCTCATAAGGGAAAGCTACAATGTCAGAGGCAAGGCAAGACAATGGAAAACCAAGAAAACCAATGACTATTCTATGACAAAACCAGATCAAGTATAGCGAAATCCTCAGGATCCCCTAATCCCGAGGATTCACTTTTATATATTTACTTTCTAAATGTAATATATAAGTCTGAAAGGAAAAACTACACGGAGTTCTGAATTTCACAGTTCGTAATCATTCTTTTGGACATATAATACTATTATCTTGGATGTCATAACTTGGTTACTTATTTTAATGAAGAAATATTGTGTTTAACTCATACTTATATTTTGAGTATCTCTTAGCGAAGACTTCTAGTGACTTTGGGCCTAGTCAAGAGAAGATCTACTGCTTCACCTATGTCATAATATTTTCTATTTAATTCTTGATTTCTCGTTAATGTTAAGTTTGTTATCTCCTAGATTGACCTCAGGCTAAAGGGAGGCAATCGTAGGATAACTACAAACCATGCTTAACTTGGTAGCTAGCCCTACTAGGTCAGGAGAGGGCTCTCTCCTTGTCAATCTCAGTGAGGATAATTGAAATTATATCTTGAGAAGACTGAAATGAATCCTGATTTTAGGCTAGGTATAGTAGATTAGGGTTTTTGGTTTGATTTTTAGCTTCTCGTTGCTGGATCAATTGGAGAAGGCAGATGGGTCTAGGAAATCAACTCAGGGATACAATCATGTTCTGTGGGGCGAGGTAGAAAATGGATTTATGTAATAGAAATTGATTGAGATGGTAGATTTAGACTGCTGAGAGGTTGAGGAGGGCATGAGGAGCATGGATCCTCTTCAAACTGTTGAAAAACACAGAAAACCAAATGCATTCCCAAGACAAAGCACTGTAAATTAGTGTATTTTGTCTATTCACTTTGATTAATTTAGTTTAGAAGAGAGAGAGAGAGAGAGATATGGATACATATAAAACATAAGAAAAACTCATTACAAATAAGAAACGATACATAAACTCACTGTCACAAGAATCCCACAAAAATAGTTTTGAAACCTAGTTTTATTCCTTGCCAAGCTACAGATACAAATGTTCAATGAAAGATACCAATTCTAAAGGAGTCCAACCTTTACAAATGAATCAAAAAGTACATGATATAGGAAAGGAAACTACTCAAGCTAGATATTAGGGGTTGAAACCATGAGAATAGGAGTGGTTTCAACCATATCTAAACTAGGAAAACAAAAGTAGGCAGTGGAACAAAAGTAGGCAGTGGAACAACTTGCCTCTAAAACTTAGGAAACCAATTCATTCATGATCAAAACCACTTGAAACTTGATGTATCTACCCTATGAGGTGTTTTTCATCCATATTTACATCAAATACATCATTTACCATGCATACATTTACCAAGGAATGAGGAAAAAGTCAACTTCAAAGAAAACTAGGAAAAATCTAGAAATTTAGGCAAAATTGGCAAAATCGGTTTAATGCGCATCGCCAAATATTTAATGCGTAATGCTTTTTTAGGTCCAGTGTTGGAGGCCTTCCCGGTGTCCAAATCAAGTGCAAGTTGGCTTGTTGGAAAGCCCTACCTGTCTAGTTTTTGGAACAAATTGATTTTTCGAATTTGGAGCTCATTTTCAACTCCAAAATTTGATTCTCCCAAGACTGCTTCTTGTGTGGCAAAAAAGTGGTAGAGAGGGCACTTTTTGGGTGTTTTTTGCGCTTTTGGTGGCCAATACCTTATCCAAAATTTTTCAATATTTTTGGGATTTCATATTTTTCCATGCTAATTCCAAAAATGTAAACCATTTTTCAAATGGAGGTCCCCATCAAAAATCCAGAATTCAAAAATGACAAAATTTGCTCAAAAGTTCTTGAAATTTGGCAAGAGGGATCCTTGTTAGGTGCTTGGTTGAGCCAATGATGCTTCAGCCAAGATTTTGAGTTTATCTTGCTCTTTCTTTCTCCTCAAAGCTCTTCTTAGCTTGGCTTTTAGCCTTTTATCCTTACATTACAAATCTTGTTCCAAGAGGACAAGCAAGCAACTCTGTGAGACTGATAGGTTCCTCCCGGATGATCTTTCCCCTTTTGTGTGGCTTTCTTGGAACATGTGCTTCTCTAGAAGTGTCACTGAAAGTATCCCCCTCCCTCTCATAGTATGAGTCTCTCTCCACGGTTTTTTTGGTGATGTGATAGGTGATGTGAAATGAAGGTCTATAGTGATAACAAGATGAGTATGAAGATATTTTAAAAATATAAGGTAAGTGAGGTGTAGGACGAGGGTGTGAATTATTGAGGGAGTGGGAGTTTGGAATTCTTAGGGAATGAGGGGAATGAGGGGAGTGAAGAGTGCTTTGGATTAGGGTGTAGAGTTTGATCAGGGAATGGGGATAGTAGGAATGTAAGAATTAGGAATTAGGATTAGTGAATAGTGTATTAGGGCTAGGGTTTGATGTAGAAAGTACGGTTTAGTGGAATAAGGCTTAATGACTAATGGATTATGAAAATATTTTGTGAATTAGGTGTGAATTAAGGAGAAGAGAAGTAAATGATCTTTGGTGGCTTATGAAAGGTAGTTTTAGCTTATTTAGGGTTTGTGAGAGAAATTTTCAATTCCAATAGGGTTTGCTATGAAATGATGCCAAACACACTCAAGAAATCAAGAACACTTCTTTCTTAGAAAGGAGGAATGGTAAAATTACTTGGAACAAGCATTAAATAGCTTTGGAGGTGTTTTGATAGCAATTTTGAGGTGTTTTCAACAGGTGCACAGTGCCAGCGTAATTTTACACTAGTAGAACCCAATAGGTGTGCAACGCCAATTTAATGTGCAGTGCATTTTTGTAGACCAGTTTTGAAGGCCTTCCCAGTTTCCAAATTGGGCATGTGATAAATAGTTGAAAATATTTTTTGAGTATACTTTCCAGAACATCTTGAATTTTCCAATTTGGAGGTAATTTTCCCTGTCAAAAGTCCAATCTCCTAAGACTGGTCAAAATGTGCAAAATGAGGCTACCTAAATGCAGAGTCTTGTTGCAATAAACTTTTGAAGGTCTTACTCAACTCCAAATTGAGCTCATGATAGCTCATTTGAAATATATTTGTGTATAGTTATGATTTTACATATCCAGCAAGTCATTTGGCCAACCAAGCTAGGAGAAATATTGATTTTCCTAAGGTCACTCCAAAGGTGCATTAACTCTCCTCAAGCAACTGCATTTTTGAAATTTCTCTAAAACCATGATAGCTGTGTAAAAACTGAAAGACAATTTTCTTCTTGGGTCACTGAGGGACAAAAAACTCTCTCACGTTTTCCAAATTAATATTTTCTTGCTCAGAAACACAGTTTGAAGAAAAACGTCCCTTATGTGTGATGAATGGCTTGTTCCTTGGAATGACTTTTCGACAAATGGTGGAGATCTGATGTTCACTGATATGAAATGGCCTCATACCTTCTGATATCCCTTATGCCTCCTCTGCTCAGATATCTCTGATCCCATAGCCAACCCTAGCTCAGTGGGAGAGGAAATTGGGGTTTGTTCTCTTTTTCCTTTACAGGCGGATTGGTGCTCAAGGTGACTTGATTTTTGCAGTGGAAGGTGCTTGGCAATGTCATCAGGTGACCAGGAGTAGCACGTGATCATTTATTACATATAGAAAGCATAAAATTATATAAAATTACATGAAAAATACCAATGCTCTGTTTTACCTCAAAACAAGTTTTGAGGTTAGAACTTCATTAAGCTTACAAATTAAAAAAATTTGACTTTTCTGATTGTTATTAACCTCCTCATCTGTCTGCTGACCACTTTATTTATTCTAAATTACCATGATGGAAAACCCTAATACCTAATGAAACTAAACCCTAAGACTAGTTAAAAATGAAATGAACAAGAATGACTATGAATGACTGAAAAGATGTTTGAATAAGTCATTAGGTATATGACATGAGGGAAACTGAAATGAAACCACTACCATCAGTCAATCCATGGCCTAATGGAATGAAACTGATTGAATTAGACACCTAACATGAATGTAAAAGAGCAATTTGATCACTGGCGGAAGTGTGAAGACACTGACACTAACATTAGCTCCAATGGGGATGGTAGCTCCTTGGAGGTGCCAAGAACTGCAAACCTTTGGGAGATTAGGCCAGTGCCTTATCCATTTGGCAATATGGAATCAATATCTTGGCAACAAAAACACAAGATTCAAGACTCAAAACTCATAACTGAAATGTATAAGAACTGACTAACTCAAAACTGAAACAAGGCTCTCAAAAGCTAAAAGTAGACACTCAGCCAAAACTATCTTGAAACTGATTGAAACAAAAAATGACTCAAGACTAAAACACAACTAAAAAATTGGAAAATATGCTCAACATAGAGCTTATTCAATAAAACCTACTCTAATTTTTCTATTCTTCACCTGATCAAGTGAAATGAAGCAACCAATGTAACCAAGTTAGCATTTTGGCTATTGTTTGCATTCTTCGCAAGCGCTTTTTTATGAACAACAAGAGAGAACTACTGAAATGCAACTCCCATGAAAACTTGTAAATAGATCCATTGAATAATATGGATACTCTATCTGACTCCAAAAATATTGCATAAGGGTCTTGAAATTCATGTGCACTAAGACTTAGCTCATCCAATGGATTATGTTTCTTCTCCTCATACCATGAATGAAAACTTTTGTTTGAGATTTGTGATGAGACTCCTACTGAAAATGACAAAGAAACCGACTGCCAGATGAAGTTTGTATCAATACTTGTTTCAAGCTCATAGGTAGCTAATGGAAAAGGACTTTGACTGTAGACATCATCCAACACATCAGCTATTGGATCATGAAGAACTTGAAAAGACTATTGTAACCCATTTTCTATTGGTTCTAATGAGATTGCATGATTTTCTACAGGCTTCTCATTTGAAGATATACTATGCAAATTTCCCTTCAAAAACTGAAATGATTCAAAACAGAAAGGTACAGAATCATCTTGCATCATTTGATCATATGTTCCAGCTTCCAAGTCTTCATCTGCAACCTGACATTCAATGGCATTCGGGGGTTGCAAATCTAGATAAGAGAAGTCTTGAACAAGGATTTCATTTCCCTCTAGATGGTCCAGATCAAGACTTGTCGACAGTTGATTTCTAATTGCATGAAAGTTGTCTCTGATAAACTTAAATGAAGCAAAAAAAAAGGCAAAGATCCTTCGCTTCAAAATTTGTTGTACTTTCCTCCTCACTTCCATAGCTGATATGTATCGGCTGATCACTGTACTCGAACTGCTGAAAGTGAACTTCCTCCTTCCACAAACTAGCTGCTGGTTTGTCTACAAGACTAGATTCTATTTGGAGAACATAATCATCATCATACTAATCGAACTGAGGCAAATCATCAGTATAAAACACATCATCAAGCATACATGTTAGATAAATAGATCTCTCTTCTCCAAGATGATCTATAAAACAATCATTATCAGATCTATGACAACTGGGATAAGAAAGAAAATGTTTTGGATCAGCAACTTGTTCCTCTTCAATTAGTGAGCCATGTTGTTGAACATCATACTCATTCCTTGTAGTGATCTTCTACATCATCTCTTCCACTGCACTTACCAAAATGTCAAGCTTTACCTCTAAAGATTTCGATTCCTCTGGATCTATGTTTTTCATCTCTTCTTCCTTCAACTTTGCCCTTTCGATCAGCAAATGAGCCTCTACATCTACTGCACTATTTTGCATCTCTTCAAGAGTTGCAAGGTTCCTTTTCCTCAGCTGAAACTCCATTTACGGATCCAAGGCTTCCAAGTAGTGCAAGAGAGCGGATCTAGGAGGATGTCTTATAGTAATAGGCATCGAACAATAAACTTGGTTAAATTTGGCAGAAAATTGTTGTACTGTCTCTCCTGGCTGTCTTTTTAGCTGGTTATACTCTTCTAGAATCAAGAAAGGGTTCTGTCTGACCACCCACTTGTCGAGGAACACTTTGATGAACTGTTGGAAATCTGAGGTGCTCGCATCAGGCAGGATTTTGAACCAACTCTTGACTTTGCCTTGCAAAGAAAGATCAAAAAGCCTAATATTGAAATCCTCTTCATCAACTTCAAAAAGGTCAAGAAAGGACTCAGAATTCAGTACATGTCTCTCAACAGTGATGTTGTCATATTCATCATCAAATCTTGGTAGATATAGGCAATGGTTTTTAGGGAAAGCATGGGATATAGGAGGTAAAATCAGAGGCTTGTATTGATCTGGAATTTTACAAGGTATAGGAATATGTATAGAAGGTGTAGAACCAGTCTTGGTCTCTTGAGGTTCATCAATTTGAAAATGGTCATCACAAGATTTAGAAGAAGGGTCTTGATCAAGATCAAAGGCATGCGAATATTTGATATTCACAATATTCAAAGGGAAAAAATCAAATGCAGGTCTAGGATCTTGTCTCAAATACAGTATACTTTGTAAAGCCTTCTTGACATTCTCGAGAAAAGAGAAGAAATAATTTGTAACAAAGAACATAATGTCTTGGATGAAATTCCAACTTGAATACCTGATCTTTCCATATTGTCCTTTCATGTTTTTGTTAGTCGGGTTCATCCTCCAGTGGAGTCTTTGGAACTGATCTCGAAACCGATTTGTAGTCACTAGGTGAATGATTTTAGCCTTACTGTGTCTGATCGTTGTTCACCATCAACAATCATATTTGAACTTGATTAAATTTTGCTGAGGAACACAAAACTATGCTCCCCAGTATGGTCTCCACTATGTTAGAGCCTAGATTAACCTCAGGCTGAAGGGAGGCAATCCTAGGATAACCACAAACCATGCTTACCCTGGCAGCTGGCCCTACCAGGTCAGGAGAGGGCTCTCTCCTTGTTAATATTAGAGAGTATAATTGCAATTATATCCTTAGATGACTTAAATGAATGTTGATTTTAGGCTAGGTATAGTAGATTAGGGTTTCTGGTTTGACTTTTAGGTTTCGGTTGCTGGATCAATTGGAGAAGGCAGATGGGTCTGGAAATCAACTCAGGGATACAGTCATGTTCTGTGGGGTGAGGTAGACAAGTGATTTATGTACTATAAATTGATTGAGATGGTAGATTTAGACTGCTTAGGGGTTGAGGGGGGAATGAGGAGCATGAATCCTCTTCAAACCGTTGAAAAACACAGAAAACCAAATGCATTCCCAAGACAAAGCACTGTCAATTAGTGTATTTTGTCTATTCACCTTGATTCATTTAGTTTAGAAGAGAGAGAGAGATATGAATACATATAAAACATAAGAAAACCTCATTAAAAATAAGAAACATACATAAACTCACTCTCACAAGAATCCCACAAAAATAGTTGTGAAACCTAGTTTTATTCCTTGCCAAGCTATAGATACAAATGTTCAATGAGAGCTACCACTTCCAAAGGATTCCAACCTTTACAAATTAATAAAAAATTACATGATATAGGCAAGGAAACTACTCAAGCTAGCTATCAGGGGTCGAAACCATGAGAAGAGGAGTGGTTTCAACCATATCTAAACTAGGAACACAAAAGTAGGCAGTGGAACAACTTGCCTCTAAAACTTAGGAAACCAATTCATTCATGATCAAAACCACTTGAAACTTGATGTATCTACCCTATGAGGTGTTTTTCATCCATATTTACATCAAATAAATCATTTACTATGAATACATTTACCAAGGAATGAGGAAAAAGTCAACTTCCAGGAAAACTAGAAAAAATCTGGAAATTTAGGCAAAACTGGCAAAATCAGTTTAATGCACAGTGCCAAAACTTTATTGCGCAGTGCTTTTTCAGGGCCAGTTTTTGAGGCCTTCTCGATGTCCAAATCAGGTACAAGTTGGCTTGTTGGAAAGCCCTGCCTGTCTAGTTTCTGGAACAATTTTATTTTTTTGATTTGGAGCTCATTTGCCCATCCAAAATTTGATTCTCCCAAGACTGCTTCCTGTGTGGCAAAAAAGAGGCAGAGAGGGCACTTTTTGGGTGTGTTTTGCCCTTTTGGTGGCCAAGACCTTATCCAAAAATTTTCGATATATCTGGGATTTCATATTTTTCCATGTTGATTCCAAAAATGTAAACCATTTTGCAAATGGAGGTCCTCATCAAAAGCGCAGTGCCAATGATGTTGTGAACCTATTGGAAAAATCTGTTTTTCGAAATCCAAAATTCAAAAATGACAAAATTTGCTCAAAATTTCTTGAAATTTGGCATGAGGGATCCTTGTTAGGTGCTTTGTTGAGCCAATGATGCTTCAGAAAATATTTTTAGTTTATCTTGCTCTTTCTTTCTCCTCAAAGATCTTCTTAGCTTGGCCTTTAACCTCTTTATCCTTGCATTACAAATCTTGTTCCAAGAGGACAACCAAGCAACTCTGTGAGACTGATAGGTTCCTCTCGGATGATGTTTCCCCTTTTGTGTGCTTTCTTGGCACATGTGCTGCTTTGGAAGTGTCACTGAAAGTTTCCTCCTCCCTCTCATAGTCTGAGTCTCTCTCCATGGTTTTTTTTGTGATGTGATAGGTGATGTGAAATGAAGGTTTGTAGTGATAACAAGATGAGCATGAAGAGATTTTAAAAATATAAGGTAAGTGAGGTGTAGGATGAGGGTGTGAATGCTTGAGGGAGTGGGAGTTTGGAATTCTTAGGGAATGAGGGGAATGAGGGGGGTGAAAAGTGCTTGGGAATTAGAGTGTAGAGTTTGATCAGGGAATGGGGATAGTAGGAATGTAAGAATTAGGAATTAGGATTAGTGAATAGTGTATTAGGGCTAGGGTTTGATGTAGAAAGTAGGGTTTAGTGGAATAAAGCTTAATGACTGATGGATTGTCAAAAGACTCGGTGAACTAGGTGTGAATGAAGGAGAAGATCAGCAAATGACCTTTGGTGGCTTATGAAAGGTAGTTTTAGCTTATTTATGGTTTGTGAGAGAAATTCTCAATGCCAATAGGGTTTGCTATGAAATGATGCCAAACACACTCAAGAAATCAAGCACACTTCTTTCTTAGCAAGGAGGAATGGTAAACTTACTTGGCACAAGCATTAAATAGCTTTGGAGGTGTTTTGATAGCAATTTTGAGGTGTTTTCATTAGGTGGACAATGCCAATTTAATGCACAGCGCCAGTGTAATTTTACACTGGCAGAACCCAACAGGTGCGCAGCGCTAATTTAATGCGCAATGCCTTTTTGTAGACCAGTTTTGAAGGCCTTCCTAGTCTCCAAATCAGGCATGTGATAGATCGTTGGAAAACCGCTCGAGTCTACCTTCCTAAACATCTTGAATTTTCCAATTTGGAGGTCATTTTCCCTGTCAAGAGTCCAATCTCGCAAGACTGGTAAAAATGTGGAAAATGAGATTACCTAAATGCGGAGTGTTATTGCAATCAACTTTTGAATGTCTTCCTCAACTCCAAATTGAGCTCATGATAGCTCATTAGAAAATTGTTTTTGTATAGGTATCATTTTACTTATCCAGAAAGTCATTTGGCTAAACTAGCTAGGAGAAATCTTGATTTTCCCAAGGTCACTCCAGAGGTGCATTAACTCTCTTGAGGAAACTGTATTTTTGACATTTCTCTAAAACCATGATAGTTGTGTAAAAAGTGAAATAGGCTTTTCTTCTTGGGTCACTGTGGGACTAAAACCTCTTTCACTTTTTCCAAATCATCTTTTCTTTCTTAGAAACACAGTTTGAGGAAAAATCATCCCTTATGTGTGATGAATGGCTTGTTCCTTGGAATGACTTCTCGATAAATGGTGGAGATCTGATGTTCAATGATATGAAATGGCATCATACCTTCTGATATCCCTTATGCCTCCTCTTCTCAGATATCTTTGATCCCATAGCCAACCCTAGTTCAGTGGGAGAGGAAATTAGGGTTTGTTCTCTTTTGCTTTTGAAAGCATATTGGTGCTCAAGATGACTTGATTTTTGCAGTGGCAAGTGGTTTGCAATGTCATCAGGTGACTAGGAACATCATGTGATCATTTATTACATATAGAAACGATAAAATTACATCAAATTACATGAAAAATACCAATGTCTGTTTTACCTCTAAACAAGTTTTGAGGTTAAAACTTCATTAAGGTTACAAATTAATAATTTTTACTTTTATGATCGTCATTAACCTCGTCATGTGCCTTCTGAGCACTTTATTTATTCTGAGTGACCATGATGACAAACCCTAAGACCTAATGAAACTAAACGCTAGGACTGCCTAAAAATGAAATGAACTGGAATGACTATGAATGACTGAAAAGATGTTTGAACAAGTTAGCAGGTATATGACATTAGGGAAACTGAAATGAAACCACTACCATCAGTTTATCCATGACCTAATGGAATGCAATTGATCAAATGAGACACCTAACATGAATGCAAAAGATAAATTTGATCACTAACGGAAGTGTGAAGACACTAACACTAACAAAGTTAATATTACTTTTGATTGAATCGGTTATGCTAGTTCCAGCTCAAAGCATTGTTCATTTGAAGTAATTTTATCATAGATTTCAGAGATGGAAATGATCACTTTATGCTTCTATAGCCATTTTCTGTTCAAATACCATCTGTTATTCTTGTATCGTTTGTTGTTCAATTCAGATTTGTTGTTCAATTTGGAATTGTTGTTCAATTTGGATTTTTTGTTTAATTCGGAATTGTTGTTCAATTTAGATTTGTTGTTTAATTAGGATTTTCTGTTAAATTACCATTGTTGTCAATTGTTACAGTTCTCTTTCATGAGTGAGCGAGTTAGCTTCAATTCTATTTAAGACTACCAAGCGTGATTCTTTATAAGTTGTATTCAGTTCCATTTGTTTTCATGATAGGTTAAGTAGAATTGCAGAGTGTGTTATAAATTTCCTTCAAAGTTACTTCTTTTAGATTTGTTTGGATTGAGTTTGAAGAAGATAGCCATTATCAATTGCAACTATTTGTTATTAGTTAACCTCTAAATTCACTACATATATAGTACTGACACTCTTGAAATAAAAATACTTGCCTTGGGTTAACAATTAATGTAAGAATTAAGATTGCTTGCAAAAAGACATCTTAGTGCACCAACGTTTTGGCACTATTTCCTAGGAGAGTGTTCAAAAGTGATTTCCTTTTTATCTTGCTGCAAAAGAATTGGGTTTTAAAAATGGGAGGTAAGAACCTACATACCTAGCAAGTAAAGTGCTTGCTTACCAGCCCGTTTTTCAGGAAAAACCTAGAGGTTAAATAGGAATTCATTTTTATGAATGACTAGGAATAGAAAGATAGAAGAAGAACAAAACCCCCCTCCAAAATCCCTAAAACATAAGGGATTGGAGAACCTTGGGAGAATGAACATTATAGAAAAAAATTATGAGAAAAGCAGAGTCTCAAGCATCAGTAAGATTCTGGACTGTATTTGGAAAAATTCCTACTGTAATCCCTCGAAAACAAGGCTCAACATTTGCAACTCACACTCAGATTCAAAGCCAAGTTGGAGGATCTAAACGGAGTCTTCAATCTACAATAATATTACATTCTAATCCTCTACAAGAGGCAAAATCGTGTAACTTAAGAGAAGGATAAGGAGAAACCGGTGGAACTACTAAGGTAGGACCTCAACTGCCTGAGCAAGGGTCTCTTGTGATCCCAGATCTAGGTAGTGTTGCAAAGCCATCTCAGGTTGTTAATCCTCTTCTTACTCAAAAAGCACCCCCTGAAATCCCAGAAAAGTATTCGGACATCTTTGACCAAATGGAAAATCAACCACCTCAAGGTCAAACCTTAACATTGGAGTACCCCATAGTCGACCAAGTGGTCAATGCCCCCATGAAGGTTATTCTTCTGTAGAGCATCCCAACTTTTCATTGGATGATCACAAAGGATCCTGATGCCTTCCTGTTCGAATTTGATGTCCTCTGCAGAGGGTATGAATACACCACTATCCCCCAAAAGCTAAAACTATTCCCTTATACTCTGAAAGGAGCATCTTTAAGATGGTTCATGGGTCTAGGTGGATGTATTATTAATTCTTGGGACAATATGAAAACCTCCTTCCTCACAAGATACCAGGACTTTTCCAAGACTAGGGAGCTAGAGGATGAAATCTTTAAGATGGCTACAAAGGATAATGAAACTCTATAAGAATACGTCAAACGGTTTAATTATAACTTACTGAGATCTCCACACACCACCCAACCAAAATAAGTCCTAAGAGCTATCTTAATTAAAGGAATGAAAGAGGAGTGGTTAGAAACTCTAAATTTAATGGAATGGAAATCTGTAACCTCCTGGAAGATTTAAAAGTGGAAATCCTAGGCACCCTCACAACACAACTGGATGTCCTACAGGCTAAACAAAAACAAGGTTTAGCAGAACAAAACTTGGTCATTTTCTGCCCACATTTTCAGAATAAGCACAACCAATGGGAGTGTCCATTAGACATGGTTTAGACATTTCCATCACTCCTGGGGTTGAAAGAAGTGTTCAAGGAAGAAGAAGAAGAGACAGAGCAAGTATATATAATGAGCCAATGTCAACAGTGGTAGGCCAAACCTCCAGGTATGTCATAATATGCATCCATGTTCTTTCCTTCTTCATAGTTTAATCAACATCAGAACCCTGCGGCACAATTGCAAGTCTAATCACACTACTTGAATTGGAAGCCTCAGTAATTTCCTATGAAACCATGGTCAATTCAATCCTTTCTGGCTAATGGTTGGCCAAATTCTCCTTTTACTCCTGTTTGGCAAGGAAATCCCTATTAATCTCAGTGGCCTGCCTCCACTTCTCAAAATCTGAATTGTTCTGCAAATTGGTAGCGACCTTTGGGAATATCAAAACTCCTATGGGGACAGGTGCTCAACATCAACCCAAATTTTCAGCTCCTAATCCATTACAACAAAATCCTCGGGCTTTTCTACGCCCTCAACTTCCATCCCAACTGAATCCCTATCCCAATAACAGATCGGTCTAGCTGGTGCAAATTGTAGAAAGCTCAGACTATGAGATTGAGCAAAAATAATGTAATGAACTTAGATTGAGGTCATGACGTATCATCGCCCTTGAGGAAAATAAGGATCAGCCATCATTGAGACTAAAACACCACCTGTACATATACCACCACCTATAACCAATACTAAAATGAAACGAGGAGATGAGACAAATCAGCAGAAGGATCCAGAGGAACTCATAGTCACTTCTCCCCCATTCCTCGAAAGGTTAATGATACCTAAGTGTTATAGACATTTTTGTGCCCTACAACCCCAAGCATGAAATGTCCATAAACCAAGGGCTCCTAAGTCCCTAAAAGTGTTGTTCTAACCCCTAAAGGAACAAGGTCAACAGATTACAACTTCTCCCAGAAGTTCTCCACCAGAAACTGCTCAGAATTGGTCAAAGCAGGATCATTGCAGCTGCTCCATTGGCTAGGTGCGTTGCATCACACCCAAATTCACTGTGAGGGTGCGTTGCATTTCAAAAATCCCTTCTGTGGGGTGCGATGGGTGAGAAATGACAAATGGCAGTTTCATTCCGCGAGGTGGAGAGGCAATGGAAGCTTCCAGAATCTTCTCCTGTGACACTTGCCTCACTGAATTCGACCAAGGATGAGTAAGAGGCCCTCAGTCTCCAAGTGGAAGCAAGAACTGATAGAGAGAAGACACTAATCAAATCACAAGCTGACTCATTCCCCTTACAGATATCTATATATGGATCCCTCATCCCAGAGATCCGGAGGCTGGAATTTTGCATATTGTAAGGAATTGTTGTTGGTTTATAGAGACAAAAATTAGATTTTTGGGTGATCTAAGCTTTGTTTTAGGTGAAGAGGGGCTTCTTTGCTGGGAGGTTGATGTTGGGTCGGAACAATTGGTTGTAACTCCTCCTGGATCTTTTCTTGTTTATCAATAAAAGCTATTTGAGTTTTCCTCCACGATTTTGTATCATTGATGCTTGTTACATTTGTATGGTCAATCTAAATCTGATCCTAGATTGTTTATGAATATAGATCCATGTCTTTGTATAGTGCTATGCTTCTATGATCTTACAGGTACTTTGTGAAGCTGGGCGTGTTAGGGAGCAGGTAGCTGGAGACTATAAACGAAGAGAGGGATCGAATCAAAGGATTAGCGCAAGACAGAGGTTGGTTCTTTCTATTCCTCTCTATCTACAATTCATAAAGGAAATACAAAAGTAGCTTTTCTCTGTTTGTTTCTAAGGTAGCTGTCACACCTTAGTGGGATAGAGCAGTTCTAAATAGGCACTTTTCCCTGTAACAAAATGGTGACTCCGCTGGGGAGCTAATTAGTTTGTTTGTTTATCATTCTTTATTGTTTGTTTCATAAACTTACAAGTAGCATTCGAACTGCATTTGCCATAACAAATGAAAAATAGATAACTGTTGTTTTAATCCATTCACTGGATCTGTTTATGATTTAAACAGTTGATTCACAAACTATCTGATTTCCCTTGTGATAGCTCTTAGATCCTCCTTAGATCTATCACTGATTGTTGCATTACTGATTGCTTTTTACTCGGCCAAAAACCAAGAATTGAACTGCAAACTGTGACCCAGAACCCGAACAGAGTCTCGTTTCTGGCCCAGCGTAGATACTGTTAAGAGATTCTGAATTTCAGCGCACTTCCCAAGTGGACAACCTGCGCTGCATTTCAGATTCTCTGTGTTACAGGTGCGCTGATCAGACTAGCTCTATGGGGTTGTGGCTTTTGTGCTTCATTCTTTCCAGTTCTATTCCTGAATTTTGCTGCCTCTGATCAGTATATGTCTGTTTGAAACCCCTTTTCATTGCTATTATTCTGCCTCCTTTGTACAAAAGAGCTGTAGATGTTTTTTGTGTGTTTGTTGAGTCATTTACAGTTCTCCTTTGCAAAAGTAGCATAATCATACTGTCGTCCTTTGATTTGAATCTGTCGCAAGTGTCAATTTCGATCGTAGGAAAAAGTTTGATTGCTGTTGATGGTCAATTATCCTGTTACTATTTCTTTTGGTATGAATTTGTAATTTTCTAGTGTCAAGAATGAGTGTTCATTTCAAAATTGTAAGGTGTCGTAATCGCCTCCATTTTTGATTTCGAAAAGAAACTTGTTTATATTTGTCGCTTGAAAAGGAATTCAGATTTGTGCATCAACTTTTTTTTTATCATCCATATACTAAGAAATTCGAAAACAAATACATGCATGTGCATTTTCATATAGACAGTCTAATTGGATTGATTTAGGAAAGTGCATTTTAGAGTGTGCTCTTTGCTCTTTGTGAAAAGATTCTGTCTTTCTTTTCCCTAGTAGCTAGGATTTTCATTGCACAAAAGAGATAAAAAGTTTGTTTATCATCTTTAGATTGCATTTTAGGAATTACATCCACATCTCGTGGTGAATCCAAAAGGAAAACTTCATAAACAAGATCAACTTAAAATAAATTCAATGAATCTAACAACGCTTTGGAACTTAACGCACAACATTTAGAGGTCTAGGCTAGAGACGTATTCCGGCATCGTAAAGCCTGGTAACTGTTGTTCTCATTGATGGTTGGGTGATTCCTCCACTTTGAGATGATAAGTGCCAGTATGGACTTGTGCTCCCACGTACCGTCGAGTATATTTTGGGAGACCCCTATAGGCTTAAGTCCTTTATCCATAGGAAGCCGTGTCTGCTGCCCTATCGATCGCAATGCACTGAACACAACATTCGGGAAGATTGATTGCCATACTGTAAAAAGTATTCTGTAGTTTTGCGATTGGTTTGGTACTCCCTCTACCTAGATTTCCAGAGCAATCCCTTTCGTTCCTTTTGAGACTCCTTAACGGAAAAGGTCCATCTGAGCACTTGTCACTTCAGGCTCATTAAAAATCGAAGGCGACTAGAGTCATACTTTGTTTTTTCTCAACTCTTTAAAATTGAAAAAACAAGTTGTGTCAAAGCGTATAAAATTTATTTTAAACGGAATAATCATCACCTTTCCCTCGTTGGTCTTCGAAATTAGTCTCCCTTCATCGCAAGTTCTTGTAGAATCACTAGGAAATCTTTTGGATAGACTAGATATGTCTGAACAATCGTCGACATCTACGACTGTGTCATCTGACACAGCAGCAGTAGAACCTCCTGCTGCTACTCCAACAATGTTCGCCGGTATACCATCTTTCCCGGCAAGTTATCAACAACAAGCCGGAGTCCAATCAAGGACTGTTTCGACGACATGGTCAGTTCCTATTTCTTCATCTAGATTATCATCTGGTATTTCTTATGTTGAAACTCAACAAATCGATCCAATGTGTCTTCAAAGGCCAATATACCCTTTAAGTACTGGATTTCCACCATATGGAGGGCAGTATGCCTTTTTGTTCCCTCCCGGAGAACAACCATGTGGGAGTTTACAACAAAGTTCAGGTCAAACTGGAATTACATCCAGCGGTTGGGTACCAATACTGCCTCAACAACCAAGGGTTGTATATTCAATACAACCAGTCCACCCTATGTCAAATATCCCCACTATACCTGCTATGGTGACTGCGTCGCAAGTGCAAGTGCTACCTGTTGTATGTCAACCCCAAGTTTCTCAGGTGGCAATACAACAGCCTCTTGTCTCAACGACTCAATCACAACTTCAGGTTAGTGCCTCCTTATCTAGAGCGACTCAGGCTCAAACAAGTACTATGACTCCTCATCTTGGTCAATCATCCAGTATTAGACAATAGCAAATGGTCCAAAAACCAGGGCTGGTTCAATCTAAACAACCGCAATTCCAGCAATCATACCAAGGACCTGAGCAACAATTCTTTGTAAGTAATGGGCAATTGCAGTTCCAAAGCGGTTATCAACAACCATATTATAATGGTTATGCCCATCAACCTTGTCAAAGTTGCTAGCATCAAATACAATATGCTGGTATGCAAAGACCCACTGCTCAGGCGATTCCATCTTATCCTGGGTATGCTTCGCCTAATCTGAATCAACAGTTGCCCTATGTAGCAACTCTAGAATTTCCAAATCTAAACTGGCTGACGAATGATCCAATTGCTTATGCCCCTTGGTGGCCGGCGATTCCGCATAAACTTCCGCTAGATATTCCTAAATTTAATGGAAATCCGGGCGAAGACCCGTTGAATCATGTGATGACATTTCATCTATGGTGTTCATCAAACACCCTAAACGATGATTCGATTAGGTTTTGCCTTTTTTAGCGAACATTAACTGGTCCAGCAGCAAAATGGTATATCAAATTACCTAGAGCTTCATTCGATAACTTCAGCACCCTAGCCACAACCTTTTTAACCCATTTTCAGTTATCAATAAGGTACGAAACAGGAACAAAGCTTCTTACCAATTTCAAACAGACAACAGCCACTCACATATCCGATCATATTCATGAGTGGCAACGTCGTCGTAGAATGGTAAAAACGTATGTCCCCGATCAGTTCTTAACTGAATTTTTTATCAATTCATTACTACCTTCCATCATGGAAGATGTGGCAAAGGGGGGAGTCATAACAGAAGAGCAAGTTATCGCTCGTGCGCAATATTTGGACTTCATTTACACTCACTCCGGCACGCTCTACGATAAAATACCTGATGCCCCTAGACCGGAATTCTCATTTCCTCCTCCTCCTAAATCAAACAATGACTCTCATGCCGGCGATGGCGTGATTGGTGCAACAAACACGAAATCGACAAAGGCCACATCTAAAAAGGCCCGTAAGATTTCCGATCAAAATGAAAATGAGGAACTTCTTGCCTCAGAAGTAAATGTCGTGTTGACCGACAAGGGCAAACAACTGAAGCAACCAGGGGGCAAGAAGAAAAAGAAAGGGAGAAAAAAGAAGCAGGATGAGTCATCTCCTGAAAAAACTTCTGCAAACCCTTCTGGGCAAAGGAAACCCCCTGCGGGGTGTCATATATGCGATGAGGATCATCGGACGAGAGATTGTCCACATAAAGCTGAAGTTAAGAAACTATTTAAGAGTTCAAAAACCTCAGCAGTATTGACTCATCCGTTTCCAAACCCGAGAACCAAATTGGTTGCTAATCAAAATGCTTCCTGATCCCAAGTGCTTATGTTGTCTATCTCAGAGCAGCAAAATGATGCTTTGACAAGGAATAAAGATTACGGGAATCCACAACTGTCAAATAACAAGGCTGAATGACCTAGTAGTTCGACAACAACTTTGACCGAAGTTGTGCCACCCATCATTCCTGAACAAATGATAAAATCGCCAAAGGGAGTAGTACACATATCAACATTTAATCCTCGTGCAAAAATATCATAGAACTATAATATAATAGAGGACCTGGCCCAATCGTCGTCTACTATGTCGACACTTGAGGTACCACAAAATTGCCTCTCCCAAGAGCAAGCTTTATTATCAGCAATAGGTGGGATTGACCCAATGGATTCCAATCTTGTGGCCTTTGATCATAAAGGATATGACCCTCAGTTACCAGCTCAACTAGCTTTCCTTATTCAAGTGAAAGCCCTCAACAAAACTGTTCATCGAACAATTATTGGTGAGGGGGCATCCACATGTATTATGTCGATGAGTTGCTGGAAAAATTTAGGCTCACCACCCTTGTCGCGATCTTCAACAATGTTAAAAGCATTTGATGGACGATCATACACTCCATATGGGATTTTAAGTAACTTGCAATTTGAACTGGGAGGTAAAACAGTAGAAATTGATGTTGAAGTAATCAATGAAAACCTCGATTACAACATCCTATTGGGAAGGCCCTGGATATATGCCATGGTCACAGTTGTGTCGACCTACTTTAGGAAGATTGCATTTCCCTTTCGAGGAAGAATTACAATCGTCGACCAACAAACATTTCTCCCCAACAGTTCACAAGTTATTGGAAGCATTCCAATGATCCATGGAAGCAATCATTCGCTTCAAAATATCGGAGTAGGTCTCCTAAAAGACCCTGCCTTAATGGGTACTTTTGCCCTACCGCCTCCGAGTAATCTGGCGGAAGTGGCCACAGTGGAAACCTGCAATATGAAATCTTCTATATCTAATGGATTCGGAAGATTCCTAAACATTTTGTCAGCATGGATCATCGCCCTAATAGAAATATTGTAGCAATCAATTTTCTTGGCCTAGGGGGCAAACCAAAATCAACGCTCATCGAGTGTTTGGATAGATAGGTCTAAGGAATATGGTACCTCTTCAGATCCTTGGTCGCATGTACATTCTACTGACAAAGGAATCATTCAATCAATGATGATAGGAGAGGCACAATGGGAAGATTACCACCACCACTCCCATCTACCGGATTACCATGAAGATTATTCCAGCAACCTTAAGCATCCTTCAGTTTTGATTTTCTATCAAATACTATAAATACGGTGGATTCCGAGGACGGTTCTTATCTCGTGTCGACCTCGTTAAAAAATGAAATAAGGAGTCATGAGGATAGTTCTTTTACTGTGTCAACCTCATTAAAAAATGAAACAAACCCCCTTTCCAAATCTCAAAGGTAAACCTTCATTCCAACCACCGAGTTGAATGCAATGAAGCTTGGGGGGCATACACCTCGATTTGCGTTATTATGCTGGGGGCATGCAAACTTATCATCGATCAATGTTACTGTAGGGTTCAAGCTCGTTAAAAAATAAACCCGTCACGAGTAGTGTTACTGCAGGGTTCAAGCTCGTTAAAAAATAAACCCGCATCGAGCAGTTTTAGCACATAGTTCAAGCTCGTTAAAAAATAAACATAAGACATGAGAAAATGTTTCCACCCGCATTTAAGCTCACTAAAAAATGAACTATTCCCAGGTAAATAACCATCGTGAATGTAGTACTTCAGCCATTAAAGCCTTGGTCGTGTTTGCACCGTCACCTCCACTTTTTCATTGGCCGATCATTCACCTCCATTTGGTTGTTTACCCATTTTGAGGAATAGCTGCGAAGTGTGATTTCACTAGCCATCCTTGTGACACTTCCGTGATTGGAAAATTCCAAACCTTACTTGGAATTAGCTGCTACCCGTTTTATCACTCGTTCCTCAAAAGATGAGTCTCCTTTAAGCTCTTTTCAACTGACTCGTAAAATATGAAAAGATTGTTGAGCCATCTGCCTCTCCAGCTTGTTAAAGGGATAGGAAGTGTTATCCCTCCTCTAGATTTTAATCTTTTTGGACCCGAGGGATTATTACACAAGACGATTGAGCGCTTGTTTTGTTCGGCTCGTTAAAAGTATCGAAAATTCATCCCTTCTGTATTGTTTTATAATTTTTCGGACTTAAGGGATTAGATGACGAAAAAGGAATTTTGGAGTTACCTTTACGTTCCCTTTCAGACTCTCTAAAATTGAAAAGGACCGAGTTATCTTTGTCGTTAAACTCATTAAAAAGATTAATAGCGAAAAACTTGTCTTTAGACGATAACGAGTTTCACTATCGCTAGGCTCGTTAAAACATAGCGATGGGTTTGCCCGAAGTGAAAATTATAGAACAAGCATATGTTATCCTCCTCAAGCTTGACAAAAATAAAGAGGTACTGGTCAGCAATGACTTGAGAAAAATTGGGAAGAAAACTCAAAGAAAATTTGTTGGTAGCAAGTCGCTCTTGAACATGACACTTCCACTCCGTGTCCGAGTCGGGTTGGGTTGTTTCATTCACCGGCCACATCACCATGGTCACGCCATACCATCCACATTTGGGGTTAATGCTACCAATCCATCACATCAATGTTGCTGATATGTTCAAGAGAAGTCATCCAGAGAAGTCACCTGTGTCTCACCCACTACCATACATTATACTCCATTCTTTCATGACCGCCACCCTGAACCTTATATCACCAGATCGTTTTCACATCCATCAAAATCATTTGCTCCGTTCCGTGTCATTGATGTGGGATTCATTAAGGCCCTCCTGTGACGGATCACTTCTTGTCGACATCAGTGCATTATCCAAGAAGTTGATCTAGGAACACCCCATTCAGTACTTTGAAGCTTGCATGCCTCAATGGCAAGTTTCTCACTTCCGGCGACAAGTTTACATCAATGGCCTTGGACCGAAATATTTTGTGTGGTGTTCGACACCAAGTCCTTTATTGACACCACGTGAATTGTACTGCAGTACCTTGAGGGTCATTATCATTATCGGTGATTCCTCTCGTGCTTGTTAACAATTTACATCATTGACTGGTAATCAAGCGATGTCTTTCCATGTTCGACTTCAGAACATTTCTCACGTGGATCGATTTGTACTTCGAGTGAAGATCAGACGAGATTGAAGACCCCGGATCTAGTTTCATCCATCCGGGCTGTGATATATATTCAGGGAAATAAAGACATTAAATGTATAGCATTGCAGCACAGATAATCATCCTACCAAAAGGATGATGGCTCTATCAGAATCATCAGTCTACACTCAGACGGTTGTCTGTCCTATGTACATGAAAATGAATTTACGAAGTTGAGCATGGGAATGCCCGCCTCAGCTAGATCATGAAAATATTATGAAGATAATGTATTGTATTGTATCTTATTACAGGTCTCCTCCCAGCATTGAAAGAACTTCGGATCCTCATAATAAAGCATTTCACCCGACACCAAAAGGTTAACGGCCTCATACTTTAGGGGGCAACTGTTATAGACATTTTTGTGCCCTACAACCCCAAGCATGAAATGTCCATAAACCAAGGGCTCCTAAGTCCCTAAAATTGTTGTTCTAACCCCTAAAGGAACAAGGTCAACAGATTACAGCTTCTCCCAAAAGTTCTCCACCAGAAATTTCTCAGAATTGGTCAAAACATGATCATTGCAGCTGCTCCATTGGCTAGGTGCATTGCATCACACCCAAATGCACTGTGAGGGTGCGTTTCATTTCAAAACTCCCTTCTGTGGGGTGCGATGGGCGACAAATGACAAATGGCAGTGTCATTCCGCGAGGTGGAGAGGCAATGGAAGCTTCCAGAATCTTCTCCTGTGACACTTGCCTCACTGAATTCAACCAAGGATGAGTAAGAGGCCCTCAGTCTCCAAGTGGAAGCAAGAACTGACAGAGAGAAGACACTAATCAAATCACAAGCTGACTCATTCCCCTTACAGATATCTATATATGGATCCCTCATCCCAGAGATCCAGAGGCTGGAATTTTGCATATTGTAAGGAATTGTTGTTGGTTTCTAGAGACAAACATCAGATTGTTGGGTGATCTAAGCTTTGTTTGAGGTGAACAGGGGCTTCTTTGCTGGGAGGTTGATGCTGGGTCGGAACAACTGGTTGTAACTCCTCCTGGATCTTTTCTTGTTTATCAATAAAAGCTATTTGAGTTTTCATCCATGCTTTTGTATCATTGATGCTTGTTACATTTGTATGGTCAATCTAAATCTGATCCTAGATTGTTTATGAATATAGATCCATGTCTTTGTATAGTGCTATGCTTCTGTGATCTTACAGGTACTTTTTGAAGCTGGGCATGCTAGGGAGCAGGTAGCTGGAGACTATCAAAGAAGAGAGGGATCGAATCAAAGGATTAGCGCAAGACAGAGGTTGGTTCTTTCTATTCCTCTCCATCTACAATTCATAAAGGAAATATAGAAGTAGCTTTTCTCTGTTTGTTTCTAAGGCAGTTGTCACACCTTAGTGGGATAGAACAGTTCTAAATAGACACTTTTCCCTGTAACACTAAGCCAATTGTTTACCCATATTTTTATCTTGTAGGGTAACTAAAAAATATTTTTATAAAAATTCTGCTCCTGTAGGCCATTCAGGACATTCCCATCTATGCTAAAACAATTAAAGAGTTATATGTAAAGAATCCTGTGAGGAAAGAAAAAAACTTCAGCCACCATTCATGTTGTAGGAACCTTATTTGATTTACTCTTGGGAGGGGAAACTCCAGTAAAGTATGAAGATCCTAGGAATCCCATAGTGATAGTTCAGTTATATGTCCGCTCTTTTCCCAATACCTGGTTGCAGCCATTAATATTTTAACAGCAAAAACTTGTCAAGCACTTGGTACTACAACCTTGGAACCAACCACTACCTTACTATAACTTGTTGATAGTTCGCTGGTAAGGCCAGAAGGAACTCTACAAGATATCACCATTTATGTTGATTCATGGGAATACGCTGTACATTTTCTTGTTATAAACCCGAGGAGTCGATTGGATGGGCACCCTCTGATACTAGGTCGACCTTGGCTGATGACAGCTAATGCATATATATGCTACCAGGAGGGCAACATGATTATTGCAAAGGGGGATGTTGTAAAAGATATTGTTTTATATCCCCCTACCAAACCAAGTCTGCCCATTGTAAAAATATGTAAACAACCACTAGCATACCTGGAAGAAGGATCTTTTCACCACTCACAGTGGCAGAGGTGCTAGAATTCAAAGACCAGACTAAAGACGACATTATCAAAAATTTCATCAATCAGCCAACTAATGTGAGCAATGTAAAGTATCAAATGCTGAAAGAAATTCTTGATAATGAAGCCTTGGAAGATCCCTTGAAGGATATTGATGATCATCACATCTAGACGACTATTTTTCATAATAGAAAGCTAGTGGAAATTGAACCAAGCAAAGTTTTAAACATTAATGATAACTTGGATAGTGATCAATAGCGAAAGATCATTCAAGTCCTGCAAAAATATAAAGGGCCTTTTTCCTAGGATTATCCCAATATGAAGGGTATAGATCCACAGCTGTGCACACATCACATCTATACCGAGAAGGATGCTTGAACTATTCGGCAACCTCAGCGGAGATTGAATCTGCACCCTAAGGATATTGTGTGAGAAGAATTATAGAAGTTGCTGGATGTGAATTTCATTTATCCTATTTCGAATAGAAAATGGGTTTCTCCATTGGTGGTCATCCCCAAGAAAAATGGGAAGTGGCATATCTATGTAGATTATCAAGAACTAAACAAGGCGACACAGAAAGATCATTTCCCTCTCCCATTTATCAATCAAATCCTTCATACCTTGGGAGGGAAGCAATTCTTTTCCTTCCTAGACAGCTTCAACAACTACAATAAGGTTCAGATCGCCCCTAAATACCAAGATGAAACAACCTTCACCTGTCCCTTGGTACGTTTGCTTACAGAGTATTACCATTTGGCTTATGCAATGCACCAACCACGTTCCAAAGGACTATACTCTAACATTTTTTCCGACCTGATAAATGAAGGACTTGAGGTATATATGGATGACTTTATTCCATATGGGGATGACATTAATCAAGCACTGCAAATACTAGAAAAGGTTTTAGAATGATGCATTGCTACAAGGTTATGTTTAAGCAATGTCAAGTGTCACATGATGATGACCTAAGGTGTAATCTTGGGACATTATATTTTTGCAATAGGGATATAGGTAGATCAAGCAAAAATACAGGTAATTTATTTACTGCCTACTCCATGTACTCTGACAAAGGTACATATTGATCACTCTGCCAAGTCGTGATTAACTTCCTCTTTGGGCTATTCATGCAGTATGGTTTACCATGGGAAGTGATAAAAAATGGGGGAGGGAAATTCATAAGACATACTATTACTTCCATTGTTAGAAGCCATCACATTACACATAGGATCACTTCCCTGTATCTCCCGCAGGAAAACGGGCAGGTCAAAAGCACCAATAAGGTCATTGAAGTGATTTTGACCAAAACAGTCTCAACACATCAGCGAGACTAGGATGCTAGACTTCCAGAGGCCTTGTGGGAATATCGCATGACTTGGAGGAATACTACCAGATACTCTCTGTACTATCTTGTGTTCGAAAAATAAACTATTTTTTTGATCGAATTCAAAATAAAGACTCTAAGAATGGCTCAGGAAGTGGGGTTGGATTTAACAGAAGCCCAAACCAAGTGACTTCAACAAATCAATGAACTAGATGAAGCTTGACTGCTAGCTTTGCAATGGAATGTAATTATTCAACAGTAAAGGGAAAAGTGGCATGACAACCTTATCAAAAAGAAGGCATTTCAAAAATGGGATTGGGCACTCCTTTACGACTCCAGGTTCCAGGATTTTCTGGGCAAGTTGCAAACAAGATGGCTTGGCCCTTATTTTAAGGTCTGGCCATTCTTTTAAGGTGAATGGGCATCGAGTGCATCTCTGCCACAAAACACTCACCAAGGAGTCTTTATGCCAGTAGGTATGCGAGGACACCTCCATGCAAATATTAGCTGCAGAGAGTGATGACTCTGCAACTTTTCTTTCAAAAGAATGATATTATTTTTAAATTTTAAATAATGTATATATTAATTTTGATTTATCATAATTTAGTTAGGTATCACTATGTAAATATGAGAATTTTTCTTGTTTTAAGTGCTTGGTAAGTGTTATTCAATCGAATGAATGATTGTTGTTCAATCAATTGAACAACATTTTTGCATTTTTGATTTTGTTGTTGAAACGATTGAATGATTGTTGTTCAATCAATTGAACAACACTTCCGCATTTTTTGTTGATATTTGATGTTCAAATGATTGAATGATTGTTGTTCAGTTGATTGAACAACACTTTTGCATTTTTTATTTTTAAATTTTTGCTATTCAAACGATTGAACAACACCCTTGCATTTTTCTTTGTTGATATTTATTGTTCAAATGATTGAACAATTGTTGTTCAATCTATTGAGCAACACTTTTGCATTTTTGATTTTTCTGTTCAAACGATTGAACAATTGTTGTTCAAATGATTGAATGATTTCTGTTCAATTGATTGAACAACACTTGCATTTCTTATTTTTTATTTTTTTATGTTCAATCGTTTAAACAACACTTTTGCCTTTTTCTTTACTGATATTTGTTGTTCAAATGATTGAACGATTGTTTTTCAATTGATTGAACAACACTTTTGCACTTGTTATTTTTCAATTCTCGTTGTTCAAATGATTGAATGATTGTTGTTCAATCGAGTGAACAACAATTTTGCGTTTGTTTTCTCCTTCAATTTTTGTTGTTCAAACGATTGAACAATTATTGTTCAATCGATTGAACAACAATTTTGACTTTTTATTTTCAATTTTTGTTGTTCAAACGATTGAATGATTGTTGTTCAATCGATTGAACAACACTTTTGAGTTTTTATTTTCAATTTTTTTTGTTCATACAATTGAACGATTGATGTTCAATTGATTGAACAACACTTTTGCATTTTTTCTTATTGATATTTTCCATTCAAACGATTGAATGATTTCTTTTCAATTATTTGAACAACACTCTTACGTGTTTTCCTTTTGATTTTTTTGTTCAATCAATTGAACGATTGTTGTTCAATCAATTGAACAACACTTTTGTTCTTATTATAGGATGAACTGTGATTTATTTTATTGATTCATTGTCGATCATTGTGCCATCTTCTTTTTTATTTTATGTTTTGAATAAGCACCATCTGAGTAGATTTGTGCCTAACATAAAGAAAAACAATAATGTCAACACTATTATGATCTATGAAGCCTCTATATGGTTATATTTATTCAAAAGTTGATATGGTGCATCTCTATAATGACTAGCTAGACATCTTTTCTTTTTGGACACATCATAAAATTATACATTATTTTCAAACCATACTACCTTATTTACCACACTTTCAAATGGACAAATCCCTTCGATAGGATGAGATGGGGGTAAAAGTATAAACTTTCCTTGGCATCTTTTTACTTCTTACACTATCCCTGACTCTTAAGGAGCAAATGACACTCCCTCTTTTTCTAAAAAAATGAAAACAAAGAAATATGAAAATGCAATGAAAATTGTCTTAAAGAATAAAGGGGGTTTAATCATGAGCCATCCTACCATGATCATACAGATGTAACAAGTGACATTCCATTTTTGGCCACCAAAGCAAGTTAATGACCTTCTGATGATTAAAACTATCAGAAGGACACAGGGTCGCATTACGAGCCAACCTGGTCATTTTGTTAAATATCTTGGTGAATGGAACTATTATCATCTGGTCACCATGCCAGCAACATGGTCTCTTTATGGAAGGAAAATAAGAATCATCTACATACTAAAATGAGGACTCTGGATCATTTGTGGGGTTAAAAAGCAACCGTGTCGAGGCTATGAACGCCTGCTGGTAGCAGTGGCTTTGTTTATGGTATTGGAGTATTATCTTACACTCCAAAATGATCTCTATTCTATTGCCACCTATGGATTCATTTCTAAGGAGATTTCGCATTTGAACAACACTCTTACAAGCCAACATGCATGGTAACTTATATTATATATGCATTATATTATATTTGTCCAATCACTTTATGACAGTCACTACTACTTACCACCAATTATGTGTTTATTACTAATACTGCTTGAGATGAAAATCTTTTCACATAATAATTTAAATATATGTTTTTATTTTTTCAGCCATTTTTACCTCTGATACGTGTATTGCTTTAATTTCTTTGTCATAAATTGTGCCGCTTTTCTGGATTGGTTGTCTGCATTTATGAATTATCAATTCATGTGCTTGCTTTTCACATGCTTGGCGGATGTGGACGTCCTTTTCCCATTGGAGGGGGGATGGTTTGCATATGAACAGCATATGTGACAGTTATGGATAATTGAATGATAATTATTAAATTTATTTTCGAGTAAGGACTGCATGATGATTGGGTATGTGTAATAGTTATCAAGGTATTTCCGATTGGAGAAATGAAAATGACCATTATGGATGGAATGAAAATTGATTATGAGCCTACATCAAATATGGTTGATGAAACAAATTACTTGACTATATATGTTGTTAATTCCCAAATCAACATCATTTTCCTATTAATTACTTTAACGATCTTTGTTGCTGTTCTAAATTACGAAAGTGCAAGAGAAGTCCATGTAGGAGAACCAGTCACAGGAACACAACAACCATCGGAGGTAGAGCTATCCAAAATGAACCCAATGTAATCATGGTATCAGACCAGGATCGTGCAATTCTCGAGCGTGTAGGCTGGCTGCAATATCTGAATAAATTGCAGGGATTTCATGAAGAAATGACACTCAAAATCTTGCAGAATTTGTAGAATGGAAACACCATAGTAAGAAGCAGGGATATAACGGTCTTTGAAGTGGTCATAGCCAAAGTCACTGGTGCTATGGGGTAAAATGCACGGGATGAAAACTACGCTTGAAAGTCTTCCCAGGACCTTCGACATACTGTAAGGTTATCTGCAAAAGCTACCCGTTACACACATGTTCATCTATCAGACATATATTGACAAGGTATGGAAAGAGGATCACCTTTGGTTCTTTCTAGATTCACTTGGGGATCTCCATGAGGTAAGAAGAACTCCTCCTAACCGGCTCCAAGATGATTCCTGCACAAAAGAACAAAGCAAACCAATCACATCATACACTTCTAACAATTAATGTAAGAATCCACAAAAAACATGTATAAATGTATAACTTATCTACTCAACACAACAAGCATCAGAATGAACAAATAAATGCACAATATCACGGACACTTTGGAGTAGGGAACACAACCGCAGTCCTATATTCAGAATGGCAGAGTGATTACAACAATCCATTGTATCAACCTTCCTTACCCCTTCTTCCTCTCTCTCTCTCCTTCTTTCAGCTAGCTCCTTCAAGAGTATGACAGTTCACAACAGCTCTATGGGCTATCCTTCCAAATGCTCTGATCCTTTTTGCAATGACCCTCTGGCTGCCTATATAGCAATCAAATTAGGGCTGCCAAGCTCCATCTAGAGTTCATTAGGGAAAAAACCACGAACCTACTCTGTTTACAAGCTTTTTCCCATTTGCCTTCATTCTCAGAATAGAATTTCTCCAAATATCTTGATTTTTGGAGTTTCCTTGCTTTTCTTGCACAAATTTAGGGATTTAATATCTAGATATTTATGAGCAGATTCATTGGCATAACCTTTTGAACATCACTTAAGTTCACTAACGCTCCCCCTGGTCTAACAACAAGAGTTAGGAGGGTGACTAATGCTCCTTTATGCTTGTAAACAAGCTTTATAAAATAGGTTGTCAGTGTATAGAGGGCGTTAGTGTGGATTCTAGGCCTACAATTGTGGTTATTGGTTCAGTCATCTTTTCTTTCACCTCTAAGTTGATTAGGAGGTCAATTTTTCCTATAACAGATGCCCCCTAAAGTATGAGATCAGAGGCAAAGACGATGGCCGAAACAATTTATGAAAAAACACTGTAATTTGCTATCAAAAACTTTGTAGAGAGAGACATAGAAGTTTCGGGCGACAAGGAAAACTTGATACAACAAAGATACATATATATAAACTGCTAAAATCATGTCCTGAGTCGGGCATTCCCATGCTCAGCAGCTATGTTAGAGTAATTTTATCCTCAGAGATATAATAATGCTGGCTACCAATATGGCATAGGGTGGATCCAGTGTCTCATAATAGATCATCCTAAAATAGTTGTCTCCAAAGAACAATATCGTAGCATGGGAAAGGAAACAAGTCTGAATGATGCAAGCCTCTACCCAAGGTCTTGATTCTCGCTTCACCAAACAACATAGATCTGTACATGTGATAATATGAGTTGACGTTGAACATGCATGAAATCATCTGATTACCAGCCAATAATGGAGATTGTTAACAGATGCGAGGAAGGCCATCGATAATGGTGATGGTCTCCAAGATGCACAGTGCAAACTAACAAGTGTGAAAGATTTTTTGTCATCGAACACTCATAGAATCGCTTAACCAGGAGCCAGTAATGAAAACCCGTGATCAAACACAAGGTAACCTATCACTAATGTTTGCAAGCACCAAGGCACTGAATGTGCTTCTAGGTTATCTTCCTAGATATAGTGTTGAAGTCTATAGGAAGAAACCTGTTGAAAGGTAGGCAATGATGCATCCTACATCAGTCGACATGAAACCAGACAAGGATGATTTTGGTTTTTGAAGAATCTTTTGAGCTTTTGGGTCTAAACAATGGAGGGCATGATGAAAGGATATGTAGGATTGGTTGATAGAGGAATCAAATGGGAACCCTTGAACAATAAGGGCATGACAACAGTTTTAACTAGACAACACTAGACTCATGAACACTACAGAGTGTTTAAGATACGAAGATGCAATTACATCAGGGTATATAGGCTAAAAACTCATAGGTTGGTAGGGTTCATACTGAGAGGCTATCAAAATGACGGTTTATCTGAGGGAGTGTCATGTTCAAGGGAACGAATGCTACCAAATCACGCTTCTGAATATAGGATACAACTATATTTTCCACTTTCCCCATCTGATTTTTTAATGAGTCCAGATGGGTAAACTCATCGATCTTTTCATTTTTAAAGAGTCTGAAAAGGATCGCAAAAAGAACGACTCTTTGCCCTATCTGATTAGTTTAATGAGTCCAGATAGGCAAACTCGTTGATTTTTCATCTTTCAAGAGTCTGGAAAGTATCGTAAAAAGAAACACTCTATATCTTATCTGTGTATTTAAAGAGTACAGACTAGAAAACTCGATGGCGTTTTCATATTTAGAGAGTCTGAAAAGATCGTAAAGGGAGACTCCATGGTGGTCCCTTTGTCATAGTTGTTAACCGGGTGCAACAAAAGTTTAATAGTATACCCGAATTGGTTACTTTTCCATATTTTAATCTATTGAACCCGGATAAAGAGAAACCTTTTTCCCATAGATGTCAACCTCATTTTGTTATGAGTACGAGGTGACGGACTAAACTCGTGTTTTGTCGTGACACTTTGACGAGCTCAGTAACAAAAACTTAGGATTTTTCATTTTTTAACGAGCAAGAAAAAAGTACCTACAAGAATGCTCAGGTCATCTTTAGCATGTTTAACGAGTAGCAAGACACAGCTCTAGATTTTTTCAGTTTAAAGAGCGAGAAAAAATGCCTAAAAAGGATGCTCCGTTGGTATTTTTCAGTTTATGAGCTAGAACAAGATAAAAAAAGAGGCGCTTAGAGCATTGTTTAACGAGTGCAAATGATGAAAAGCTCAAGGATGTTTGTATTTTTTAAAGAGAGATAAAATATCCCTAAAAGTGATTTACTGATTGTGGTATGGATGTTTAATGAGCCCTACTACAAAAAATCGAAGATTTTTATATTTTTTAAAGAGCAATAAAATGTCTCCAAAAGTGCTCTGCCATAGTTAGATAGATTTTAACGAGCTTAACGATGAAAACTCAGGGATGTTTGTATTTTTTAAAGAGTAATAAAATATCCATAACAGTGCTCTATCTATCGTTGCATAGATTTAACGAGTGCAACGACAAAAACTCAAGGATGTTTTTATTTTTTAAAGAGCAATAAAATATCCCTAACAGTTCTTTATCCATATTTGTAGTAGTTTAACAAGCCCAAAGAAGAAGACTCCAGGTTTTTCGGATTAACGAGCAAGAAAAATACCATAAAAGAACACTCAATTTTTCTTGATCTCATGCTTGACATTAGAAGGTTCTATGCCATGCATTTCCTCATAAGACCAAGGAAAAACATCGCGGAAGTCCCTAAACAGGTAGGTGAATCTCACAATTACATTAGGATTATGATTGGCTCCACTTTGTATGTTTTCCACGATGCCTGTCATGACATAAATATCAGGGAGCAATGTTTGTGAAATATTGCCTCTGTTTCCTTCCGAGTCCGAAAGTTGGATAGTATTATACGGTGAGGAAATGATTTCATATGTGTCAGGTGACAGGATTTGAAGAGGCATGATGTCCGAATTAGATATCGAAACATGATGGTGAGAATACTCCCAGGGTCACTCTTCTAACCTCGTGATCTCTCTAATAGCTTCGTCCATCGGTAGGACTTGATTGAGTAGATCGAAATAAAGAGCGGTTATGGGAGGGGCAGTGGCACCATTGGCTAAAAGCAAAGTGACCGGAGATTCAGATGCAAATTGAATGGCGTGGTAGGCCGATTCAGCTAGTGACAGTGGCATTTTCTCTCCATATGCGTCAATTTCTGAAGGAGCTGGTAGGATCCACGGGTCGGTTTGTTCATGAGGAATAAATGAAAGCATATTGACCATTTGTGGAACCTTGGGAAAATAAAGAGGGAAACAACCCATGAGAGAAGAAGCCTTCAATAGACCAGTACCGATACTGACGTAAGAGTCAATTCCACCTCCTACTAGGGGTATGGAGCCACTTGGTAATGGTGAATAATCAGGGGTGCAGAAAGACAACTGATCTATTGTAACTACCTTTCCATCCAATGGAAATTGGATGATGTGAAAGACAGTAGATACGACGGCCCTCATGGCATATGTCCAACTGTTAACCAACAAGAGATTGTAGTCGAGTTTTCTATCTACGACTTCTACATCCACAATTACTATTTTCCCGGCCAAAGTGATGGGAAAACTAGCTAAGTATCCTTTTGGGACAAAGGTGTGGCTATCGAAAGCTTTAAGGGATTTTAACGATAGGGATATGGTTGGGGAACCCAAGGCGAGCCAACATGAAGCCAACATGATGCAATTTTAAGCACTTCCGTCGATGATAGTTCAGTGTATACCTTTACCTTTCGAAGTGATAAGCACCTGAAATGCAAGCTGGTGGGAAAGGGGAGGTTTACACTTGTCCATGTTGATTATAGCAAGCATGGAATCCATAAGGTCAATACCTCTGATAGCCGAAAGCAAAGCTTTCCATTGGCTAGGGCATGTTTGTAATATTTTGAGCGCCAACATAGTTGACGGCGCTTGCACCAAATCCTCTATGATATTGTAGTGTTGGGTAGCACGTACAGATGTATTGTGTGTTGTGCATCGGTGTGACCCCTTGGGGGGTCGAATTACAAAGTCCTCAACTACCCTTTTGATATGAAAATCATTGGGCGATGATGGGTTTTGACTTGCAGATGGTTCTACTACCGGAGTGACAGGAGCTCCATAATATTTGGCTCTTGTGGCGAGATCTACCATTCCAAATGTGTAAACAGCAGAAGATCCTTCTCTAGATGAAGGATGTTGTGAACCATCGTTGCCCCCTGGCATGGGTTACTGTTGGTTGGTAATAAGATTTTGTTGTTGCTGAGTGGGGAAAGGATTCCTAAGGACAGTGGGGGTCTTAGTATCCCTTTTGGAAAGGTAATCTGTGCATTCCTGAAGCCACGGAAAACACTAGGTTTCATGATCTTCAGCATAGAGTTTTCAAGGAAATCTGGTAGGTGTATCCTTTTCATCAACAGTGGGCGCAACGACCTTCTGTTTCGGGTTGGGCTGCTTAGACGACTACTCCTGGGAAGGAGTGGTCTTGTTCTTATTCTTCTTGTTCTTACTACCGGATTTTTGTGTAGACTGCATAGAATTAACCACAGTGGCAGGAAGAGCAGTCACTTTGGTAGATGGGTCCATTGCCAGTTGGCAATGGAACCACTAAGTTGTTTTATAGTGACCCCGGAGGTTGCGCCGATGATCTCGTCAGCGTGCACTTCAGAGTGCTTAGTGGTGGGAGGATTGGGGTTACCGAGAGCATAGGGGATAATATCATAGAGAGTGACAGACTGTGAAAAAATTAAATCTAAGTGTTGGGCATGATGTATGGATTGGTCCTCTGTGACCACACCACCTAGAGTGACATCTCTAGCGATTCGTGGGAGCAACGAGTTATAGAACCAGTCCGTTAAGAGAAAGTTTGGGAGGGGAGCTTTGAATAACCTCCGCCTACGTCTCCATTCATGTATATGATTAGAGATGTGGGTGGCAGTATCCTGACGAAATGAAGTGAGGAGCTCTGTCCCAGTCTCATAGCGAATAGGTAGCTAGAAGTGCTTCAGGAATTCCATTGCTAAATTATCGAAGGTATTTACTGACGCACGTGGTAACTCAATATACCACTTTGCTACATTTCCACTAAGGGTGTGGGGAAAAATATGTAACTGGACACTATCATCCACCATGGAGTTAGAAACACTCCAAAGATGGTAGGTGGTGATATGGGTGCCCAGATCCTCTCCTTATTTTCTGTTGAACTTTGGAATGCCCATCAGTATTTTATGTGGGATCAGTGGCCATTGTAAGTTGTGGTAGATGGGGTCATTTGTCAACTTGTACAAGTCAGGAATCTCCAAAATTGCCAAAAAAGGAAAATTGTTGGGTGCCCTCGACTTGGACCATGGTGATGACGAATGACCTGAGGAGCTTTGTGCTCCTTCCATCATTTGATTCCCCATGGTGTACATGGGCTGTGTGGTGTAGCAGTTGCTTTGTGGTACAGTCTTGTAGAGTGGATTTCCATGATGAATTTGATATTGGGGTATGAAGTTTCCCCCACTATAAGCGGTGACCCCTTGACTCATCTAAGCTTGTGAGTAGAGGGCCTCCATGGATTGGGTGGGAATCCCTTGTGGATTCCCAACTGATACAGAACTAACCATATGACTTTGATTGACAGAGGGAACACTCATTTCAATCAGTGACTGTCCATGCATGCCTAAGAACGGCGGGGGAACTGTGACATTCCCCGACGGCATGTGCATATTGGGAACTACCCCAGATATCTGAATCTGGGGGTTGGAACTATACATTGGCTGCCAACCTTATTGTTGGTAAACTGGAACCATGCCCATAGTGCCGCATTGAGTTTTATATGGAGCACTATATGTGGCACTAGTCGAAGGTATGCATTGTGGCAGCATAGAAGTGGAACCTGGCATCTACTGGGTTCCACTTATAAAGGGTGTTATGTGAGTTGTCATACCTAGGACAAACGGGATTGCGAGATTCCACATTACTAGTGTTGTGATGACCGTCGACAGGGGAAGTGGTAGAGGACCAACAGTGTCACTATAATTCCACAACCCGCGATTCATCCACTGGATAGATGGGAAAGTTCCCCCTACTAAAGAAGGAAGTACAAGTACCACAGGACTAATTGAGTGACTGTTAAGTTTTATCAAATAAATTTTAGTGTAATATTCTTTAAAGTCTCAAAAATGATAGCACTCAGGTACCTAAAAAGAAAAAATACACTAAATATGTCAATCAACAAATAGAGGGAAATTACCTCACCTAATAAACACCAATTACTGGAGATGAAACCCAGTTTCTCAATGAGTAGCAGAGAAGGATGGCCAAATGTATGGTTATGGTTACTTTTGAGCTTCGCCCGAACCTCAGATTGAGGGGCCACGTACTCTCGTGAAGATGAGCACCCTCCCAAAAATTGAAGACAAAGTAGGTTCGTCCATTTTAGGTACCAGGACAACCCGTCCCAATCAACTTGTGTAAGTACCTACAAGGTTTGGCCACTAGAGATACCTCAAATCACAAAAATTACTATGGGGGACTTAGTTGTAGACAGCACACTGTGTGGGCAGGATACCTGAGTCCCCAAATTAGTTCCAAAATCCCCGAAGGGACCCCTGATACACAAAATGCACAAAGGAGTTGTAAGAGAAGGCGGGCTACCTTCAATCACAGTCCGATGCTGTCTCGTATTTCACTCTATTGTGAGTGGAGTGGTCCTGGTAATATGAGTACAGAAGGATTTTTCACTCGTTAACGACACTAGTTTTGATTTTCAACCTTAGGCAGTTGACTCACATGCTTATCCCAATGTCCTAATCTAGCTAATGTTGGTTTTCTCTAAAAAGAGTAATTGATTGATTTTAATGTAAATTTTAGTCTACCTGCTTATTTGTCTTTGGTAGGGGTGTTGAAGTATGAATATGGTGAGATTATTGACTCAATAAACCATGCAGAACAATGCTTTGAAAAAAAATCAATTTCTTATGCAAACAAGTCTTATTCTACACATGTATCATTTCACATATTCGTGAATTCGTCAGTGCATCTAAAGCCATTCAACACTTTGCATAACCGAAAGTTTCTTTTCTCAATATTCCCTAACAACTATTAAACAAAAAAAAATCAGCCTACAACTATATCGATAGAAGGAGATGTACAATTTATCAGCTTTTGTTTCAACAAAAATGACTTTTATGAGAGAAAAACTAAAACATTTTCTTAAAAAAAAAAATTTAAGACACCAAATTTGTTAGCATGATACTGTTGTAGATCTTACTTTAGCCCCTGAGACAAGTTCCCCCCCTTTTGGTCCATAAAATCTCTTGAAAAACATGGAAATGGGAGACTAACACTCTGTTTATGTGTAAACAGAGCTTTACTTTGGCCACTAACGCTCCCTGTGCACAGTCAAAGATCTTTATAAAGTTGTGTGTAGACTAGCAGCCTGTGTTTGTGAGGGAAATAGCTCAAAAAGAGGGCTTTTAGGATTTTTTCTGAGGAGAATGCAACTTTGCAGGCTGCCACAAGATAGATGGTGGATTAGAAAAGGATTTGAAGAATCAGGAAGCTCATAGAAGAAAGAGAAGATCTAAGAGGAGTTCGGGTAACCGGGAACTAGATGTATAGTCCACGGCGGAGTCGCCAATTTTGCTATGGGGTAAAATGCACAGGATGAAAACTACCCTCGAAAGTCTTCCCAGGGCCTTTGATATACTATAAGGTTATCTACAAAAGCTACCTGTTACACACATGTTCATCTATCAGACATACATTGATAGGGTATGGAAAGAGGATCACCTTTGGTTCTTTCTAGATTTTCTTGGGGATCTCTGTGCGGTAGGAAGAACTCCTCCTAACCGGCTCTAAGACGATTATTGCACAAAAGAACAAAGCAAACCAATCAAAACATACACTTCTAACAATTAATGTAAGAATCCTTAAAAAACATTTATAAATGTATAATTTATCTACTCAACACAACAAGCATCAGAATGAACAAATAAATGCACAATATCACCGACACTTTGGAGTAGGGAACACAAACACAGTCCTATATTTAGAATGGAAGAGTGATTAAAACAATCCTTTGTATCAACCTTCCTTACCCCTTCTTCCTCCCTCTCTCTCCTTTCAGCTAGCTCCTTCAAGAATATGACAATTCACAATAGCTCTATGGGCTATCCTTCCAAATGCTCTGATCCTTTTTGCAATGGCCCTCTCGCTGCTTATATAACAATCGAATTAGGGCTGTGAAGCTCCATCTAGAGTTCATTAGGGAAAAAACCATGAACCTGCCCTATTTACAAGATTTTTCCCATTTGCCTTCATTCTCATAATAGAATTTCTCCAAATATATTGATTTTTGGAGTTTCCTTGCACAAATTCAGGGTTTTAATATCTAGATATTTATGAGAAGATTCGTTGGCATAACCTTTTGAACATCACTTAAGTTCACTAACGCTCCCCCTGGTCTAATAACAAGAGTTAGCAGGGTGACTAACGCTCCTTTATGCTTGTAAACAAGCTTTATAAAGTAGGTTGTCAATGTATAGAGGGCATTAGTGTGGATTTTGGGCCTACAATTGTGGTTATTGCTTCAGTCATCTTGTCTTTCACCTATGAGTTGATTAGGAGGTCAATTTTTCCTATAACAACTGGACTTCTGGCTAAGGGAACAAAGTGAAAATGCAAGCATGTCCTTATACCAAATGTGGTGGCAATGTTCTACGACCCAGGTGAGCAATTAGCACGAATAGGGAAAGGGATTCACCCTTGAGCATTAAGACAGCCATGGAAGGACTTGGAAGCCACTGTGCAATGATACATCACATGCGATGGTCGCTAGGATGTAGTAAAGTCCCGTCAACGCAAATTGTTAACCATCCTAAAACAAAAAATTTCAGTTAATTTCTCATTTTATTTGAATTCTCTATTGCACGATGTCACTCGATGAGTTAGGAAATCTAAGGACCCACGCATCGTAATCAATCATCATGTACTGACCAAATTTCTTATCATGCATGGACTGGCCCAGCAGTAGCTAACCTGGGACAATATTGTAAATCCTATTATGGCCCCACCTCTAGAAAACCTAGTAACAGAACAACAAGGGCCTAGAACCCTAGGTCTGAGAAGGACTCTAAAGACGAAAAATTCCTTTGTGCCCATGAACCTAGAAAAATGCAGGCACTTTGTGTGGGTAAAGTCCCAATGAAATGCCCAAATTCAAACAAATGAGGTTGGGCCATCACTCACAGCACCTCCAAGTCCGCAGAATACCCCTTTGCACGACTATGAGGAAGAGGTAGTGAGGGTATTGGAAAACATGGGGATGTTTGGCGAGGGAAGAGAACAATATGAGAATGTTGAAGAATAGAATTGTACCCCCAACCAATCTGCCTCTGCTGATAGCTCTGGTTGTGATCAAACCCTGCCATTCACTGATTTCTTAGAAGAACAGAGGGAACCAGTACCTTCTATGGAAAAACCCCTTGAAGTTGAGGTGCATGAAGAGAAAGCTATTAGAGAAGAAAATCAGATAGCATATACAAGTCCATTGGAACCCCTAGCTGAAGAAAATCTTGCTAAGTCCCCTGAGGATGAGGCCTACCCAGAAGAAAACCCGGAGAACGATAATTGCTTAGGAGACACCATTTTATTGGGGTCTCCTGAGAGAAAAATTCATGACGAAGAAGAACTAGGAGATGAATCTCCATCGGGAGATATAGTTCCAATTGAAACCCTCCCTCATGCTGACACAATACCACCTGAGCATGAACCTAAGGAAAATGTAGTTGCACCACCACTGATCCGGATTTAAACATGAACGCAATAAAATACATAGATAACCATAAACACACAGATGCAGCGCAAATAATACTTCATTTCATTACTGTAAAATACTGAAATATGCTTACAACCAGAAATGGAAATAAACCAGCTAGGGCGATGGTAGATTATCTCTGAGAGAAGATGTGTGGCTACATGCCTCTGAATTGTTCTAAAAATGTGTTACAATGAGGCTCGAAGGCCTATTTTTTGTTGAGAAACAATGGAAAACCCTTCACATCCCAAAACCTAACCCTAGAAGATGAACCGCCAAATTGTGGGCCCCGTTTGAGTAATTGGTACATCAATTTCCCGGGGTCGTAACTTTGGCATACGATCTCCGTTTGACACGTACGATAGCTATTTAGAAAGATCTATCCGAGTACTACCACTTTGGGAGGCAACATGGTCCATGGACCGATGTTGCCCTAGACTTCCCAAAAAACGTCGTTTAGGGCCTCAAAACGGCTCCGGAAGTTCATGACCCGAAAAACTGCTAAAAATAGTAAATTGTGCTACAATTTAGGAAACTGAAAAGACTGAAAGAGACAGTTGTGGGGGTCCAAATGGGATAGGTGGGTGGCCACCAACATCCACTTGGATCAACCACCGGTTGGAAGTCCCAGAATAAAGATGTCGTACAAGGACAGGCTCAGAAAAATGCTTAAAAAATATAGAAAACAAAAGTGAATAATTGGGTAGCTAAGAAAGTGGTTAAAAGAGGCCATCAAAGCCAGAAAATTGAAAGTGAAAAGAGAGACCACAGGAACGCAGACAGAACATTGTTCTAGAAAGGATGCTGAAACCCAAACTAAGATTATTTTGGTCTATTCAAAGGAAACCCAGACATAGCCATGTCTTGTAGAGGACACTGAAATGCATACTGAAGACCCTTGTGTTTGTTCGTAGGAGACCCAAATGGACTACCCTACTATGAACGTTTCCATTCAGACTGGTGCTGAAGAAAGCATCCCAATTGATTATTACATAACTCAAGAAGGAGCCGAGGCTATTGTCCAAACTAAGCCTATGGAGGCACAATATAATGAAGCCAAAATAGAGGAGACACATACTTACATTCCCTTAGTAAGGGAGGCATTTATTAGGAGACTGTAGAATGAACTACTGAAGGTTCAGTAGGAATTAACTCAGCAAAAGGAGGAGGTAGTGCCCCTACGTATACATCAAGAATTAAGGAAAAAGTTTGAGGCACTCAGAGTGACTGAGGATGAGACCTTTGCTCAGTACAAGGCTGAATAGAAAAAGGTTGAGAAAGAACAAGACAAATTACAAAAGGCTAAAGAGAAGTTGGAGACTATTTGCTCTCTTTATTCAGACACCCTGTCATGCAAAGCCCCTGCTACAAATTATGCACTATTCCTCCTCGAAAGGTACCTCCTGCTGAAAATCAAAGTTGTTAAGGCTGGGAAGTCTGTGGAAATCAAAACTACCCTGACTTTGTCAAGTGCTTTAGAGAACAAAACGAGCAGGTACAACACCTCCTCTATGAAATTTATATGCACAATTTCTTTCTGGAAGATGACAGAGACATCAACCTTGGCCCCTTTATAGGGGATGTCCAATTCCAAGAATTTCTCTCTTTTGCTACTAACCAACTCAAGTGGGCCAAGGCTCACAAAACTTTTAGAAAGCATGAATATGGAATCGACCTATGGGTTAGAGGGGAACCTACAAAACTCCTACATCTCTCTATCACACACAAGAAATTCATGAAGCGAGATGGTGTTGTGGGCCAATTGGGGCCATTTCACATAGATATTATACAAGCTAGAAAGGATTACTTCCAAGAGATTAAGGAGGAAGCCTTGTCTACAACTAGACAAAGGTGGGAAGTCTCCAGCACTATTGTTAGAAACCGAGAAAAAATTGGATACCAGAACTTTAAGGCTGCCTCCTCTCATTTCCATAAGTACAATAACATGGTCTTAACCATGAGCCCTGAATGGATAGGATGTTGCCATAGAACTCCAATCATATGGTATCCTCCAAATAATTATCGTAGTTATTACAACTTGAAGGATCAAGAAGTTAACCAAGCTTTTGTTGTACTTAAGAAGAAAAATGGCTTCAAAATTTATAAGGAGGAGGTATATCCTGCCTATTCCCTAACTCAACTACACCTAAACCATTTAATTGCATGAGGTCATGCAACAAGGTAAGATGGGGAGTATGTTGGGTCAAGAAAAAGGTATGTTTTCTCCATGGTAATAAATTTATTTGGCACTCATCCTCACATGATTATCTCTTTTTATGAATAAAAGTAGAGGAAATAATAACTAAAGTCGAGTAAAAGTAATCAGTAACAAATTAGACGAATCTAAGTGGGAAAAACTGATTTTTACTATATTTATGTGCAAAAGACACGAATTGACTGATAGCTTCTCAATCGACAGAACTATGGCATCTCATAAGGGAAAGCGACAATGTTAAAGGCAAGGTAGGACAACGGAAAACTGGGCAAACCAATGAATATTTTATGATAAAATCAGATCAAGTATAACCGAAAGGAAAAACTTCACAGAGTTTAGAATTTCACAGTTTGTAATTATTCTTTTGGACATATGATATTGTTATTTTGGATGTTCTAACTTAGTTACTTATTTTAATGAAGAAAGACTACATTTAACTCATACTTATATTCTAAGTATCTCTTACTGGAGACTTCTAGCGACTCTGCGCCTAGTCAAGAGAAGATCTACTGCTTCACTTGTGTCATAATATTTTCTATTTCATTCTTAATTGCTTGTTAATGTTAAGTTAATATTACTTTTGATTATCGTAGGGATTGTTGATTCGTTTTGCTTCCGCTTTTCATTAAAGATTTAGATTGATCCATGTGTTATATGTGAGTAATACTTTTGATTGATTCAGTTATGCTAGTTCTAGCTTAGATCGTTGTTCATTTCAAGTAATGTTATTTTTGGGTGCAATAATTGTGCTTGAGCAAACTCCTCAAAACTTAATTTTCAACCCGAGGGTTTCGTAAACTTAGAGACTAATCACAACAATGCCAGAAATGGTATGAACTTTTCCTATTTCTAATCCTAATTCTTAAAGGAAATTCTTTGCAAAATAAGATAGAAAACAATTGGAAAGGAAATTAACGCCAAGGCAACTCTAGTGCTGGAATGTAAAAGACAATTTGCAAGTAAATCAAGTAAAGAAATTCCACACAACATAAAAAATATTAAATGTTGGAATGAAATACTATGTTCATATTCAGATGGATGGTAATTATTTTGACAAGTGGGCCCTTGCATAATTTTGCCTTCCTTCTGATCTTTCTCCCACAAAACAACCTATCCTTACATAGTTGCAATTTGCTTGCACTAGTGCAGGTACATAATTTCTGTGTAAGAGTATATTCAATATTCCTTACTAAAGACTTATGTTTGAGTGAAGGTGCTCTAAGCCTTAGGGCTTGGAGAAATCTGTTCTTGTGTCAAGAGACTTGCTCTTGCACCGAAATAGAGTCCCCTTTACCCAGTTTCTGAATTACTTTTAAAAGTTGAAAGATGTGTTGAAAATGTATTGCAACTGTAAATGAAATTCTAAAGTAAACTAGTTGCGAAAAAGAAAATGCTTCAACACATTAAACTTCATAAGGGAAATAAACTTCATGAGATAAAAACACTTACAAAAGAATCAATCAATAGCCTAAGTACTTTTCATGTGTCAACCAGTTTTGGTACTTCACCCACAATAATGACATTCTTTGCAAGTATAATATGGTAGTTTAATATAATTGCTTCCAGATCTTTTAGAGATGAAATTTTCAGGCCAAAAATAGTTACTTGATTAATTGATCCATTCACTTGCGAAATAATTGGAAATAAGATGCAGGTAAGTGATTCACTGTTTGCTGCAACGAATGACTATGCCAAGGTGCAAGAAACAACATGCACTTGTGCAGGAAAGAGTTCCTAGCATGATCCGCTTTGAAAATGAATTAGGATAGAAAAATAGTAAAGCAAATGCATGAAATATATCTTATAAATAAAAGTAAACACAACTACTCTGCAAACCATGGATCCATTCTACACATAGGACACATAAGATAATTTAACTTAAATATTAGTGATTAAAATATTACATCACACAACTGCAAAGAAACAACCACACCATTGTTCTAAATAATTAAAGTGAGAGCGGTCAACGAGCTGGGTTGGCCGGGCCCTGGCCACCGAACTCGTTCCCCTTCTAAGGAACAAAAGAGATCAACATTTCAAATAATAAATTAAAGATGAAATTAAACATTGTGTGTGCAAACCATAGCGATTCTCTTGTATTACTAGTTACATTACAGAGTAGTCTAGCCCTAGAGCGAGGTGATAACTAGATTACATTAACCAAAATAATAACCAATGGTTCGATAGCTTTCTATCTACGATCTGCATCATATATATCCTTCCGCTCTAGGTCGTTTACACTAATTACAGATAATTCTTGTTCAGGCCTTTCAGTCGAATAGACTTAGAAAATCGAATTACAAACTTGGCCAATGGTTATAACACACATGAGCTTCGTTGGGTCGTAATCTATATTTGGAGAAAAATCCTGGATGCATGCCACTTGCTTAATTTCATTAGCAGTTAGCTTTGGATTTGAAGATCGAGATCCGTCCTTATGGAAGGTAGCTCTCGGAAATCTTGGATAGTGGCGGTGCAGGAATCTTCTTGCACTAGTCAACTCATACATTATTAACACTACGTTCCATGATTACTTCTAGGAAATAAATATGAGTTGCAAGAAATATGTAAATAATGCGAAATATATATAAAAATATTAATAAGGTTTTGTAAAAAATCTTAATATAAACTATGAGCATGTGTAGGAAAAGGGTAAGCATCTTGTACTAGTGCAGGAAATAAGGGTCTTATATTAAGGTAAAACAGAGGTTAATATTGATGGAAATGGGTTAAAATACAGGGCAATTTAGGATACCAACATCCTCCCATCCCTAAGTTGTTGTGTGTCCTCACACAACATTTTACCTCGACAAAAAACCTTCAAAAAAATGAGTGGCCACTCCTCAGTTCTTCACTTCAATGTTTATTCTTATCTTTACTATCTTTGGCTACTTGTCTCAATCTTTTCACAGCTTCTTAGTTACCTACTTCAGGTGTCTATAGCATCTGGAAACCCATATTTCCACACCTTTACCTACTTCTTCTACTTTTTTACTTCTACCGGTAATTCCACCTCACTCTATTGCTACCAACTCTGCTCTTTCACGACTTGGTTTAAAACTTCCAGATCATGGACTTGTTGCTCCAAGTCCACTATCATGCTATTAAGGAAGAGAGTGGACAGTGTTGTACTAAGATCTTTGGGTCTGAACACATTTTCTCCCACAGACTCAACATCAAGGTCAAGGCTATCAAAATTTTTCCTTAAGACATCATTGAGGGTTTTGTTGTCACTGAGGGTTTGGATACCCTGACCAATCTCTATGCCAAGGGTTTCAGTACCATGTGCGCCTAATTCCTCCAGGCTCTTAACAACTTGCTCTCCTAGTTTCTCAGGGAATTCCACACCCTATCCTTCCAAATCAGTAAGTGTTTCAATTCCCTGTTCTTCTACCACCACAGGGACTTCAGTACCCGATCCTTCGAACACGACAGGATCTTTAATGCCCTGATCTTCAGAAATTGCAGGGTCTTTAGTACCCTGATCTTCACAACTCGTAGGGTCTTCAATGCCCTGGACTTAAAAAACTGCAAGGTTTTCAATGCCCTGCTCCTCGAAATCATTAAAGGTCTCCACATCCAATTCACTAAAATTGTCAGGAGGCTCTTCATGATGTTCCTCTTCATCATCCTTTGCTTGGAATTTTTCAGCGTTTAGTGTCGACAATGTTTTCCTACTCCTTAGCCTACTGACAAACGTTGAAAACAGCACGTCATCTTATGCATTTTCCTCATCCTCCATAGTGTGTGTCACTACGTCTATGAGCACCGAGAGATTATGAATTGTGGGGGAGACTTGGGGCGGGTTGTCGATTACAATGGGAGAACCTTACTAGTTTGTCCCTTGGCTGACAAATTTCTTCCTCGCCGAGATCCTAATTTTCCTTTTCTTTGCTGTAGGTGGAGTGTTTCAACGACCCTCTTCTCTACTTGCACTGGTGAGCCTTTACTTCGCCACTTGGCAGGATACAATGTCTCTGCCTTTCTATTTTCACTTGCACTTGTGCTAGTAGGTTCTTCTGAACCCCTTGCTCAGAATTCTTTCATAAATGCCTCCCATGCTATTCCCTTTTTCTCTAACTTCTTCTTGACCAACATCCTAATGAGTCCATGATGGAAAATTTTGGTTGCAACCTGGCTTGCACTTCCACTCTGCACATTTTTTTCCATCTTTCTGAGGCTCTTGAGCAAGAAGTGAGGGAAATTAATAAGTGTCCCCACCTCAAAATGTTACAACAATCGAAGGTGGTATACGAATTCCAAGGTATAACGTCCTTCACCTATGACAAAATTCTGTAATACAAATAGTAAATCTCACCATTTCCTGACCATGGCGGTCTATTGTAGTCCCTTTTTCCAACTGACCTCAATCTTCTTATCGACCACGAACCATTGCCAATGCTTCTTTTTCAACCACTCTTTCTTAAACCAGCTCTCACCTGTAAGTGGTAGGCCTGTGGCTTTCGAAATGAACTCTTTATTGATTTTAAATTTCAAGTACGCAACCCTAACTTTCCCTTCCTTGAATGTTCTTGCAAACTGTAGCACTATGCCCATGTCGAATCCGTTAAATTTTTGGAGAAATGGTAGGAATCCAAATTCTTACAAAAGTGCAAGGTTATTCCTATATTCTGCGATTTGTTTAATCTCCTATAGCGACTGTGGTTCACTCCTCACAGGTGCCATTTTGAACCTCTTCAACTTCACTAATCACACCCTCGAAAGAATTTCAGGGTAACTCCAACATTCACCGAGAATTCTATGCCAGAGGTTCCTCACCTTCTATCTTTGTAGACCTACTTACCCGGCTATGATGGAACAGTGCCTTCCACTTTGGGTGTAGATTCTTGTCAGTTCATTATAGGTGAATCGTGATGATTGGATGCAGTGGTGGTATAGGTGGTGGTGATGCAACAACTAGAATGATCAGATCATAGGTAGGTTAATGATAGTCAGGTAGTGCAGAATGATTGCAAAGAGGGTGAGTGCAGGTTATTGAACGGAGTACCCTTCCGCAGTCAACACCATAATTTAATCAAACTTATTTTCAGCGTTTATTAAGAAAAATTAGATTTCATCCTTACACATCTTGCACTTTAAATATTTGTCCCTAGATTAGTAATTAATGAAGCAAAGCATCAATTAAAGCATGGAACAAGTTATCATATCAACACATGTACAAAACATACAAGCCCATAAATCTTTGATAAACCATTTCAGGACTATGTAAATTTCTTCCACGGTTAATTTTATTTCTGTACCAGACCTACTTGCACTAATGTGCTTGCACTACACTGTGCTTGCACCAGATATTTTTACCAAATATAAATTCTGATAAGACATACTTTTGTAGCTAGACTTCAAAAAAAATTGCCTCATTATACAAGAAAATTTTATTCACAATCCTTTGGTGCTTCTCAACATGCCTTTTGAATGACTGCATCAAATTCTGCACTTAACTTATGAGGGAATAAAGAAGTGGGAAAGGGGTTAAAAAAAAATCAGAATGGGAAGGAATATTACAGTAGGGATTTCAGAACAATATCAGCAAGGGGTATAAACGAAATGGGATGTGGGAAAAATTTCAAAGGAAAAGAGGGATTTTACGAATCGGGTAAGAGTGGTTTCTTGAAAGAAAGAGGAAGGTAATTCATTAGGGAATTTATAAAAGAACTAGTGGGAAATTTCGAAATGGGAAATAGAAGAAGATTTTTACCTTGAAATATGCCTACACTGGTGTAGGAAAAATAACTGTAGCGGGAAGTAAGCATTTACTTGGATAAAAATGTCCATGCTAGTTACCCCAAACTTGGGTAAGTGCTCGGTTTCGTGAACCTGCTTCTTCTTGGTGGCAGCCAACATATCTAAAAATCAAGTAACATTCCCTTTTTATGAAAATTTTGATCTTCCTGCTAGCATGCTGGTTTTCAGGTTGATCCTTCTGCAATTATGTCAGTCAACTGATTTTCACAATGTTAGGATATTCCGACACATAGGAAATAATTAAGTACAACTTGGTCTAGTGTAAAGTTAGGTAAAGTGTGTTTCTTTATTATGTACTTTTGTAACCTAAAATCCGATGGTCACGATATGTAGTGATCCGACGATTCATTGTCTCTTTAGTATTACCGACACTTGATCCATGGCTTAACACCCGATTGGTCCATGATCTCTATTTAAATAGCATGGAAGCTCATTTGTAGGGTAACCATTCATGAGAGAAGCTTATGTAAATTTTCATTCTTTTATTAATAAATTTCCTGAAGTGGATGCGTTGGCTCAAGTCGTGAACTATTTCCCTCTTTGAGGGTTTTAATCACATCAAGAATACTGGTATATTAATCTATGATCTGTTTGTGAGCAATGTCCTTTGGTGTTCTTTCTGAGGAACTTACCCTATAAATTCCTACATGGTATCAAATCCAAGTTGAGGGCCGCATCCATCGGTGATCCAAATCTGAAGCCGGTAGAACTGCATCCGATTTCCTTTTCCTAGATCTACTATTTTTTATTGCTTTCGTGCTGAGAGGACTGCTCTAATGTGTTAGGAGCATCTGTTCTAGTGAGGAACCCCTTTTGTTTCACATGAAAAAGTTTCCGTAGCCCTAGCTACGCCATTTTTAAGATCTGGAGGTATATAGTGTTTATTTGTAGTTTTTAGTTATTTTCTCTTTGTTTATTTCGGTTTATTTATCTCTTTGTTTTTTATTGCCATATCTACACCTTTCATTTCTTCGTATGCTCTATTTCCAATGACTCTATGCAATCTGGGAAAATCAGAAACAAAAAGCAAGTTTTTTTCTCATGCGTATCCTCTTTTCTGCCACGCCTTAGTGTGATCTCAGAAAATCAGAAACATTGAGGAAAATTGTTAGTTTTCGGTAAAGCTAACTTCAAACCATATGGTTTGTTTTTTTTGTATGTCCATTTTAGGTTTTGTGGTTTTTGTTTTGTATGAAAAAAAGAGCTTTCTCAAGTAAGCCCGCACCTCAAAGCTTCGGTGACTTAAAAATAAAAAAACAAAAGAAGAAACCCTTCCTATTTTCAAAAATTACTAACCTTTTAAACTAGCTCACTTGGTCCAAAGTTACTTTATGAGAATAGAGGTCTTGAGTTCAAGTTTTTCTTTTTGTTGAGTTACTTTTTCAAAAAGCACATGTAACTTATGTTTTAAAGTTACTTTATGTAAAAGTGTTCTCTCCCATTATAAAAAGGGAGTCACTTATAATTCTAAAGTCTCTTTATCTTTTATTTAAGTTACAATTTATTCGGTAGCTCATAAAGTACCATTGTAAAAGTGACTTTCACTTATTTATAAAAGTAATCCATATAATTTTTTTTTAAGTGAGCTAATTAGATTAAGTTTGGAAAGGGGGCAGATTTATTTTATAACATTATCATTCATTTCCGCATTTCGTCAACATCTTCAACAACGTTTCTTTAAAAAGCCATAACTTCTTCATCTGGAAGCCGTTTTCAGAGCCATTTTTTTTTTAATGAGCCTAAATTTTTGAGATCTTTCCATTGGAATACCCAGTTCAGCATCTATAGCTTCAGTTTCTGTTAAAATGGAAAGTACATTCCAAGTTATTCTTGACAGCACCAACTACTTCCAATGGTGGTCTTACATCATGGATTTACTTAGAAGTAAAGGCCTCTACAGAATAACCTCAGGCCAAGCAACCAAACTGAAAAATGAAGATAAGGCAGCCAAATGGGAAAATAGGCAAGATCAAGCACATGGGTTGATAGGGAAGTCTATTTATCCAGACCTTAGATTCCATATTGCAGAACTTTATACTCCTAATGAAGCAATGAAACAGATCACTAAAGTTTTTGGAATTAAAAATGAACTTAGAGCCCATCAATTCGAAAATGAGTTGCTTACATTGGACCCCAATAATTTTTCCTACATTGAATTTTTTTTGTCTAAGTTCAATATGGAAGCCTTGGAAGCAGCATGAAGAAGCATAACATCCATTTGGAGCACTCTTCAACTTCAAGTTCATCATTAGAAATAACAATTTCTACAAGTGGTTGTCAAACATCTCAGTCTGGATATGCACTAAATGTATCTTCTTCTTCTAATTCTCATGAGTAGCTCATTGATTCTGGAGCTTCTTATCACATGGCCAAAAACAAAGCCATGTTTTCTTCTTTAAGTGATTGTAACACCAAAAATATATATGTTGGTTATGATGGATCTCTTAGTGTTGTAGGGACTAGAACTATTCATATAGACAATGGTCAATTTAATGATGTATTATGTGTTCCAACCTTATCCTGCAGCCTTCCATCTGCATATTAGTTAACTCATTCAGGTGAAGGTAAAATCATTGAATTTTCACCTCACGATGTTGTAATTAAGGACCTAAGAGATCCTAGATAGATTTTATCTACTGGCATTGCTGATGATTCTACAAGGTTGTCTAAGGTTAATAACTTTGGGTCATCAAATCTTCCCTCGATATTTGTTGCTCATAATGATGAAGTGAGCAAAATTTGGCATGAGTGATTTGGTCACTTAAACTATCGCTCCCTTCGAAATCTATGTAAACAAAATATGGTGACAGGTCTTCTAATGGCATCTTGCAAAGATGGTGTTTTTTCTAGATGTGTAATCGGAAAACATCATCTGGATAGTTTTGAAAAATGTGCCTCTTGGCACGTCTTAGCCCCTTTACAACTTGTGCATAGTGATTTATGTGGTCCACTTCTAGTTGTTTCATTCTCTGGCTACAAGTATTTCTTAACTTTCATTGATGATTTCTCCAGACGCACTTGGGTATACTTCTTAAATCTCAAGAGTGAAGTATTCAACATGTTCTTGGCATTTAAGGCCTTTGTTGAAAAACAATATGGACATCAAATTCTTAAACTAAGATCTGATAATGGCAGAGAATATGTTAACAACAAATTCATCAACTTTTGCACTGAGAATGGAATTCAAATGCAACATATTGTTCCATATACTCCACAACAAAATGGTGTAGCTAAAAGGAAGAATCACACCTTAAAGGAAATGGCTAATTGTATGCTTCAATCTAAAGGACTTAGTCTTAATTTTTGGGTAGAAGCAATTAACTATGCAAATTACATAATAAATCGCACTCCTACTAAAGTTTTAAATAATATCACTCCAGAATAAGCATGGAGCTCAATTAAACCAGATGTAAGTAAATTTCGTGTTTTTGGAAGTGAAGCATGGGCCCATATTCTAGATGAGAAACATAAAGATTTAGAACCTAAGAGTGAAAAATGTATTTTTGTTGGATATTTTGAAGATGTCAAAGGATACAGACTTATTCCACTTAAGTCCAAAAATGTTATCATTAGAACAGATGTAAAGTTTGCTGAAAATATATCAGCCTACGAGCCTAGTTCGGTGGATGTGCCACCTCTTTCTATCCCTTCTACTTCTAAAAATATTTCTTCTTTAGATGATGACAACGAGGATGAAAATCCTCCCCCACCTTCTCAGGATCCTCCTTCAGCTCGTTAGATTCCAAAATGGGTTTTTGCTACTCAGGATGTAGTAGGTGCTCTTACCGATGATCCGACAGATCAACGACATACAAATTCTCAGTTCGATAGAGCCTATTCTTTACTAGCTCACACTTTAGCTAACTATGATCCTAACACCTTTGTAGAAGCTTCAGGACATCTAGATTGGGATGCAGCTATGAATGAAGAATATCGTTCATTATTGGCAAATGATACATGGGATCTTGTTCCATTTCCAAAGGGATGAAAACTTGTTATATGCAAATGGGTTTACAAAACCAAGTATGGACCAGATGGAAAAGTTGATAAACATAAAACTCGTCTTGTTGCTCAACATTTTTCACAAGTTAAAGGAATTGACTATACTAAAACTTTCTCACCTATTGCCAAAATGAACTCTATCCACCTTGTTCTTTCCCTTGTTGCCTCTTTCAAATGGGAAGTCCATCAGATGGATGTTAAATCTGCCTTCTTGCATGGGGACTTGCATGAAGAAATCTATATGGAACAACCTACTGGCTTTATGTAAACAGAGTCCAGCCTTGTATATCGGCTTAATAAATCCCTTTATGGTCTCAAGCAAGCCCCTTGAGCTTGGTATGCCAAAATGGGTAGCATTCTTTTAGAAACTAGATTTTCTAGGTGTCATTCTGACAATACTCTCTACACAAAGAAAGTGGGCAAGTCCCTTATCATTCTTGTTCTTTATGTTGATGATCTTATCCTTACTGGTAGTGATCCCAACCTTATAAACCATGTGAAGTCCATCCTTAAAAGGAAGTTTGAAATGACAGACTTAGGACACTTGAATTATTTTCCTAGTCTTCAAGTCTTGCAATCCAAGGAAGGTATTTCCCTTTCCCAGTCCAGGTATGCATGTGATCTTCTACGCCATTTTCACATGGAGGACTGTAAGCTAGCCCCTTCTCTCTTTCAATTTGGAGCAAAACTTTCAGTCACTTGTACTTCCCCTGAATTTGATGCTACCTTATACCATAAACTTGTAGGAAAACTTTTGCATCTGACCCATACTCGTCCTGACCTTTCCTTTGTTGTTGGCCTTATAGCTCGGTTTATGAAAAACCCACATGAAAGTCATTGGAAAGAAGCTAAAAGAATACTTCATTATGTTCAAGGTAAAATTTAGTTTGGGATTCATTATAGTGAAAAAGCATCTCCTCTATTAGTTGGTATCACTGATTCTGATTGGGCTGGTGACCCTGATTATCAGAAGTCTACTGCAGGTTATGTGTTCAGTCTTGGTTCAAGACCTATTACATGGGCTTGAAAGAAACCAAGTGCTATTTATCTTTCTTCAGCAGAAGCATGGTAACATGGCATCGTAGAATCTGGTAAGGAATCCTTGTGGCTTTGTCAGATTCTGTCAGAGTTTGGCTTTCAGTAGTAGCATCTGATTACACTGGTGTGATAATCAAAGTTCCATTCAAGTATGCAAAGATCCATTCCAACATCAACGCAGAAAACACATTGAAATGCAAATGCACTTCATCAGAAAGCTCATTCACAACCATGTTCTTGAAGTTGTTTAATAGATGATCAAGTTGTAGACATCTTTACAAAGGCTCTCACATAGGCAAACTTTACTAAACTTCTATTTCTGATTGGATTTCAGGAAGTTGTCACTAAGGGGGCATAGGCTCTAATGCCTCCTTCCTTCTCCTATTGTGTCATATTTGTACATCCTTCAATCCTATCCCAAGTTGTTCTTAGGGGGGGTGTTAGGATATTCTGACACATAGGAAATAGTTAATTATAACTTGGTCTAGTGTAGAGTTAGGTAAAGTTTGTTTCTTTACTATGTACTTTTGTAACTTACAATCTGATGGTCATGATATGTAGTGATCTGACGGTTCATTCTCTCCTTGGTATTACTGACACTTGACATGTGGCTTAGCACCCGATTGGTCCATGATCTCTATTTAAAGAGCATGGAGGGTCATTTGTAGGGTAACTGTTCATGAGAGAAGATTATGTAAATTTTCATTCTTTTATTAATAAATTTCCTGAAGTGGCCGCATTGGCTCAGGCCATGGACTGTTTCCATCTTTGAGGGTTTTAACCACATCAAGAGTACTGGTGTCTTGATTTGTGATCTATTTGTGTGTGGTGTCCTTTGGTGTTCTATCTGAAGAACTTACCCTATAAATTCCTACACACAATTACAGGATTTTCTTTTCCTTTTTATACTTTTTTTTTGTCATTTTTTTCTTTGATTAATTTTTTTTTTTTAAATAAGAACAAGGAGGAATCAATTCTTCAATAGGTCGGTGCTATCACCTACCAACTCCTTTTTAAATGGTTGCTGGACTTGCTGCATAAAATCTCCTTTAGTAAGGGGCTAAAAATATGCCTTCAATCTATGCCCATTTACCAGGAACACACAATTCCATCCATCAATAGTTTTGATTTCTACCACTCCATTTTCAAACACTTTGACCACCTCATAGGGTCCCATCCAACGTGTATGGAATTTTTCTTTAAAATGTTTGAATCTTGAATCATAAAGGAGCACCCAATCACCTGGTTGGAATTGCTTTTTCTGAATAGACTTGTCATGCCACTTCTTGCACTGTTGTTGAACCAAGATGTTTTGTTGAACAACATCCCTTCGGATTTCATCTAACTCGTTCAATTGTAGAAGGCATTTTTGTTGTTCCTCAGAGAGATCTAGCCCCAATTGGACTGCAGTCCTAAAAGTCTTGATCTGGAATTCTATTAGCAAGAGGACTTGTTTCCCATACACCAGCTCATATGGTGTGTGTCTCATGCTGTTTCTCCAAGTGGTCCGATAGGCCCACAATGCTTCCGATAATTTGTCAGCCCAATCCTTTCTATTCATATTTACCGTATTTGTGAGGATAGACTCAATCAACTTATTTGTGGATTCTACCTGGCCATTTTCTTGCGGGTGATATGGTGTGGATTTCCTATGCCAAATTTTGTACTGCTTCATTACACCCTATACCAAGCTAGAAATAATTTGTGATCCATTGTCAGAAAAAATTTATTTAGTTACACCAAATCTAGTAAATATTTAGTAAAATCAAAATAAAAAACAACTCTTTCAATAGCAAAAGAAACAACTTTAGCTTCTACTCATTTTATAACAAAATCTGTACAAACCAAGATATGCTTTTTATTTGATGATGAGGGATTTATTGGTCCTACGAAATCAATAGCCCATTTTTCAAAAGGCTCAATCATAACTTGAGGAAATAAAGGCATCTCAGTGGTTTGGTTAGACTAGCCAATTCACTAACAACTATCACACTGCTTGACATATTGTTTGGCATCCTTGAACAAGGAAGGCCAAAAATAACCAGCTTGTAACACTTTGTATGCCGTTTGCTTATCGGAAAAGTTACCTCCACATGGTTCATCATGGGTAGATTTTAAGATATCAAAAACTTCTTCCTCTTTTACACATCTATGGATAATGAGACCTTCTCCAGTGTACAAGAGGTCTCCTTGGATCCAAGAATATGCAACACTTTTCTGAATGATATTCTGCTTTTCACGAGCGGATAAGTGAGATAGTAATTTTCCAGGGACTAAGTAGCTAGATATGTCAACAAACCATGGAGATTTTCTTGACACCACAAAAAGATGTTTGCCAAGAAAATCATCATTAACAGGAATTATTTCACTAGGACTATTTAATCTTGAAAGATAATCTATTACTACATTCGATTTCCCTAACCTATCAAAAATAGTAATATTAAATTCCTGTAATAATAGCAGCCACCTAGTTACCCTACCACTAGTTAATGGTTTATTCATCAAATATCTTATAGTAGAATGATCAATATGTAAAAAAACTTCATATCTTGTAATATAATGTCTAAATTTATTAATATAAAAAACTATAGATAAAAACTCTTTCTCAATAACCATATAATTAAGTTCAGTGGGTGACAAGTTTTTACTAATGAAATAAATAGCATAATATTGTTTGTCTTCTTCCAGTCCTAAAGCTACACCAATAGTAGTATCTGAGGCATTAGAGGAAACATGGAATGGTAGGGACCAGTTTGGTCCTCTCAAAACCGGTGCCTGAACTATTTTTTCCTTCAATGTCTCAAAGGATTGTTGGCAAGCTACAGGCCAAGAAAACTCACTATCTTTATCCATAAGTCGAAAAAGGGGGCTAGCTATCCTTGAGAAATTCTCAATGAATCTCCTATAGTAGCCCGCATGTCCTAGAAAACCTCTCACTTCCATTTGAGTTTTGGTTATAGGAAGACTCGAAATGACTTCTACCTTTGCAGGGTCAACCTGGATACCTTTGTCGGAAATAAGATGGCCAAGAACTGCTCCCGCCTTTCACATTAATCTACATTTCTTGTCACTCAAGGCTAGATGAGCTTCTTGGTAGTGAAGAAGAACTTCTTCTAGATTCTTGAGGGCTTCCTAAAATGAATCACCAAACACAAAGAAATCATCCATATAGATTTCTATGCATTCAAGGTCAACCAAAATAGCCAAGTTTTCCCTCTGAAAGGTAGCCAGGGAATTACATAGCCCAAAGGGAAGCACTTGGTAAGAAAATGTAACACATGGACATGCAAAAATGGTTTTGTCTTGATCCTTGGGTGTTATCTGTATCTGGTTATATCTGCTAAAGCCATCTAGAAAATAAACATACTCCTTACCATCAAGGGTATCAAGTACCTGATCGATGAAAGGAAGGTGGAAGTAATATTTGAGAGTGGCTTTATTTAATTCTCTGTAATCAATTCAAATGCACCATCTCCCATATTTCTTCGAGAATAACACTAATGGAGAAACCCATTGGCTATCAGAAATGGGATAGATAAAAGCAACATCTAAAAGTTTTTGCAGTTCTTCCTTTACAACATCTCTTAGAGCTAGGTTCATTCACCTTTGGGATTGTCCGACAGGTCGGGCTTTATCCTAAATATAGATATGGTGTGTACAGGTTTAAGAAGGGATGCCTTTCATATCTTCATGACCCCATGCAAAGGCATAGAGATGGTTTCGCAACAAATTCACAAGCTGGTCTCGTTGAGAAGGGTCGAAGTCTGAACTAATATACAAGGATTTACCTGGACTAATCTCAACAAGAGTAGTGTCATGCTCAAGTGTACACAATGGTGTCACTAAATATGGTGATGATGCAAGTAGAGAGTGATATGCTTCCTGAAAAAATAGACTAAAAATTTGACTCAATGACTCAAAATTAGGCATGGTGTCTAGATTGTTTAGGAAGTCTTGAATCTCACCCTCATGTGAGGACTCAGCATTCTAATGTATCAAGGAAATAGGCTGGGTTTCCTCATCACTACTGTAGTCTAACCATAAAGTGTCTCAGAGCTCCTGAATAGATCTAGTAGGTGGATATAAGGTGGCTTTCTTTCTAGAATATCCATGGGAAATATACATATCACCAGAACGACATCCAATATAAGCATCAGTCGTAGCAAGCCATGGTCATCCCAAGATCAAAGGATGCCCTCCCACAAGATTCTTTGGTTGAGGCACAATGAAATTTGTGGGATATTCCCAAGAATCTAAGGAAACAACCACATCATCCAATACTCCTTCTGACTTGATTTTAGATCTATCTGCCAGTTCAAGCATAGTGGGACTAGGACAAACATGGACCAATCCAAGTCGATCCATGGTTTTCTTGGTCATAACATTAATGGCTGCCCCTAGGTCTATAAGTACATTGAAGATAAGGACATCACCTATCTGAACAGAGACAATAGGGTTTTTGGGGTAAGTATATTTTTCCATGTTCATACATCTCGTCATCAACTCTGTTGCTATACCAACAAATTGAATGGTTTTGGGTTCCAATATTATCCTTCTTGGCTTCTTGATGCATAGTTCCCTAATGACTTTTGTATATATGGGGATCTCTTTGATAGCTTAGAGGAAGGGTACCTTTATGAAAAGGTGCCTAAGCTCAGAAGCTAGGCTAGACTTAGGAATGGGGCCTTTCTTCTCCACAACTAACCTCTTTGGATAGGGAGGTCAGTTGGAGGAAGATAACAAGGGTTTAGAATGTACAGGGATAGGCTGAATGGTGTCATCTTTCCAAAAATGATCAGGAGATTCATCCTCTCCTTTCCCATCGATAATCAACATGGGCTGCTTTTGATTTTCTGAGGTCACTACTTTCCCTTATCTCAATTGAAGATCATTGACTCCAACTGGCATGGTCTGAAATATGGATGAATAAATTGGGGTCATAATATGGATCCTTTGTACTGCTTTAGTATTGGGGTTGGGTAAAGGTTGAGCAACCAGCTAATAAGGTAAAAATTGTGGAGGTAAAGGTAATGGTGGCATAGGTTGACTCAGCTGAGGTAATGATGGTTGAGGCATTGGGTAAGGTGCATATGTAGGAGGATATGATTGCATCAGTGCATGATAGGAATTATGTGAATGATGTGAATGGTTTGTCCCTCTCCATCCTTGTTTCCAAGATTGGGAGGTTTGTCCATATTGATATTTATTCCCATGTTGCCAATGTTGAGAGTGACCAGTGTTAGGATAGGAATATGAGTGTGCATTATAACCAAAAAAATGTGGTGGAGGTTCCAGAACCATACCTGCACTTACCTGAGGCCAATTTCTTCATGCTCCCATTGCATGTAATGATTCAGCTTCAAGTTGTGCCCCTTTAAATATAAATTTTAGCCCAGGTAGGGACATTTTTTTGTAGCATGTTTATCTGCACAAATTGCACATTTATTAGTATATCTAGAGGACATTCTCTTAGAGGATGCTTTCTTCTACATCTTGAACAGAAAATAGACAATGTTTCTTGCTCTTCTACAATTTTCATATTGTCCATTTTATTTTTTAATCCAATAATCATAGCATCAGTAGATTCAGTTTTCTTGTTGTTATTTCGAATTCCTTTACTGAATCTATATTGGTTCCTTGAGAATTTCCTGCACAAGTCGCAGATCTAATCAAAAGGTTTTTGAGAAATATTCCCTTGTCCTAACAGATTTAGATTATTCCTAGAATCATGAGTAAGCCCATTTAAGAACAAGGTTCTAATAGTACTTAGATCAAATTTGTGCTTTGACATTTGGAGGATGTACATAATCTCTCCAAATAGTCCTCTAGAATTTCATCATCATTTTGCACAATAGTAAATATTTCATCTTGGATAACTCTCGTTTTACATTGTTCCTAAGATTTTGATAAAAACACTTTCTTCATTTGCTCCCAAGAATTTATAGTGTTTCCTCGTAGTCCCATAACCAGCAGAGTGTTGCGTCCTTGAGAGTTGCAGGAAACAACTTTAACCTATGGGAATCAGATAAGTAATCATAACTTCTACACAAAATATAAAACTCAAATAAGAAAGATTCTAGATCTTTATGTACCTTACCATAGAAATGAGGAAGAACTGACGGTGAAATATTTTTCATTTGTGCTTGTATATTGGGATTCACAATAGGGAATCCGAAAGTAGATTGTTCCTAATTTACCTGATTTACACCAATTCCTTCTACATGATCTTCCATATCTTCCATTATTATTCTTCCACACGAACCACTCTTAACATGATGAGAAGGCTGACAATGGATTCCAACATTCCCCTTCTTCCCCTTTATGGGTTGTGTCACACCTGAACTACTGCTACCAGAGTAAGGTGGACTATTCCTGCATAATGATTCTGAGTTTTTTTGGAATTTTTTCTTGCAAAATAAGGCCCAATATGAGTTTTGGTTTCAAATTTGTCAGTGTTTCTTTGGCCCCTAGTCGGCTTCAGAACCCTACCACTTTTAGGCATTCATTTCAGGAAAAAAAATGACAAATTAAATTCGAAATAAAAACTACAAGTTTTATAAATAAATCGACACCTATAAACTCCTTCAAACAATAGAAGCATACTACGAGAAAAAATAATAGCATACTTACCCCTATTGCAAAAAAAATGGAAACTTCTTGCCAATTCAAATTGCCTCCCCGACAACGGCGCAAAAATGTTGGGTGCAAGAATTGTGCTTGAGAAAACTCCTCAACACTTAATTGTCAACTCAAGGGTTTCGTAAACTTAGAGACGAAGCATAGGAAATGCTAGAAATGTTATGAAATTTTTCTATTTCTAATCCTACTTCTTAAAGGAAATGCTTTGCAGAATTAGATAGAAAACAATTGGAAAGGAAATTAACACCAAGGAAATTATAGGGGTAGAATGTAAAAGACAATTTGCAATTAAATCAAGTAAAGAAATTCCACACAATAGAAACAATCTTAAATGCTAGAATGAAATTCTATGTTCATCTTCAAATGGATGGTACGTAGTCTGACAAGTGGTCCCTTGCAGAATTCTGCCTTCCTTATTATCTTTCTCCCACACAAAAAGCCTATCCTTGCACGATTGCAATCTCCTTGCACTAGTGTAGGTACATTATTTCTGTGTAAGAGTATATTCAATATTCCTTACTAAAGACTTATGTCTGAGTGAATGTGCCCTAAGCCTCAGGGCTTGGAGCACTCTGTTCCTGTGTCAATATACTTTCTCTTGCACCAAGGAAAAGTCCCCTTTACTCATTTTCTGAATTACTTTCGAAAGATGATAGATGTGCTGAAAAGGAATTGCAATTGTAAATCAAATTTTGAAGTAAACTAGCTGTAAAAAAGAAAATGCTTCAACTCATTAAACTTCGTAAGGGAAATAAACTTCATGAGATAAAAAAACTTACAAAAGAATCAATCAATAGCCTACGTACTTTTCATGTGTCAACCAGCTTTGGTACTTCAGCCACAATAATGATATTCTTTGCAAGTATAATATGGTATTTTAATATAACTGCTTCCAGATCTTTTAGAGATGAACTTTTAATACCAAAAATGATTACTTGATTAATCAATCCATTCACTTGCAAAATAATGGGGAATAAGATGCAGGTAAGTGATTCACTGTTTGCTGCAACGAATGAATACGCAAAGGTGCAAGCAATAACATGCACTGGTGCAGGAAAGAGTTCCTTACACGATCCACTTTGAAAATGAATTAAGATAGAAAAAAAGAGTGAAGTAAATGTGTGAAAGATATCTTATAAACAAAAGTAAACACAACTACTCTTCAAACCACAGATCAGTTCCACACATAGGCTACAAAAGATAATTTAATCAAGAACTTAAAGGTGCCATTAAACTATTACATCACATGGCTACAAAGAAATAACCACACCATCTTTCCAAATAACAAAAGCGAGAGGGATCAACGAGCTGGGTTGGCCGGGCCCTAGCCAACTAACTCGTTCCCTTTCTAAGGAATGAAAGCGATTAGCATTTCAAATAATACATTAAATATGAAATTAAACACTATGTGTGCAAACCATAATGACTCTCTTGTATTACTTGATTCGGAAAATTACATTACAGAGCAGTCCAGCCCTAGAGCGAGGCGATAACCAAATTACATAAACCAAAATAATAACCGATGGTTCGCTAGCTTCCTATCTACGATCTACATCATATATATCCTTCAGCTCTAGGCCGTTTACACTAATTACAGATAATTCTTGTTCAGGCCTTTCGGCCGAACAGACTTAGAAAACCGAATTACAAACTTGGCCTATGGTTATAACACACACAAGCTTCGTTGGGCCGTAATCTATCTTTGGATAAAAATCTTTGGATGTGCACCACCTGCTTTCGTTCATTAGCAGTTAGAATTAGAGTCGAAGATCAAGATCCATCCTCATGGAAGATAGCTCTCGGAAATCTCGGACTGTGGTGGTGCAAGAATTTTCCTGCACTAGTCAACTCATACATTATTAAAACTATGTTCCATGATTACTTCTAGGAAATCAATATGAGTTGCAAGAAATATGTAAATAACACGAAATATATATAAAGAGATTAATAAAGCATTGTAATAAATCTTAATATAAACTATGAGCATGTGCAGGAAAAGGGTAACCATCTTGTACTAGTGTAGGAAAGAAGGGTCTTATATTAAGGTAAAACAGAGGTTGATATTGATGGAAATGGGGTAGAAAATAGGGAATTTAGGATACCAACAATTATCATATATTTCAGAGATAGAATTGATTGATTTATGCTTTTACAACCATTTTCTATTCAGATACCATTTGTTATTCCTGTATCATTTGTTGTTCAATTCAGATTTGTTGTTCGATTAAGAATTACTATTCAATTCGGATTTATTGTTCAATTCAGAATTGTTGTTTAATTCATATTTTCTGTTTAATTAGGATTTTTTGTTCAATTACCATTATTGTCAATTGTTATATTTCTCTTTCATGAGTGAGCGAATTAGATTCAATTCTATTTAAGACTGCCAAGCGTGATTCTTTATAAGTTGTCTTCAGTTCCATTTTCTTTCGTGATAGGTTAAGTAGAATTGCAGAGTGTGATATGAATTTCTTTAAGAGCTACTTCTTTCAGAGTTGTTTGGATTGATTTTGAAGAAGATAGTCATTAGCAATCACAACGTTTTGTTATTAGTTAGCCTCTGAATTCACTGCATATATAGTGCTGACACTCTTGAAATAAAAATACTTTCCTTGGGTTGAAAATTAATGTAGGAATTAAGATTTCTTGTAAAAAGACATCTTAGTGCACCAACAATGAGACGAATCAATACTTCCTGAGGACTAGACTTCGAACTTAAGAAAGGCCTAAATAGAGAAGTTGAGGTCCTTCCAGTGAATTGCCAAGTTTTCTAGCTGCTACAACCACCCTCTAAATTTTTTTACTTCGCCTTATTTTGGATCCCCTGTCAACCATCAATACCATGTTCTATATACGTCTAAGTAATCCAAGTTATCCTAAGCCCGTTTGAGATCTTTAAAGTGTTTGAAGTCATTTAAGTTTACTTTGAAAATATCTAAGTGTTATCACACTTATGCTCACAAGATTAGCATACTTTTCCTTTGTAGCACACTTTTCTTGGAAATCTACACATACTTCCTCAACCTACTTGTTGGGCACAAGATCCCCTAAGGGAAGTTTTGGGGCTTAAAGCCCAGATTTTGACTAAATCCAATGAAAAGACTTTGCATTTTGTGGGCACAGAATGTGATCTTGTAAATGAGTCATATGGTTGTCCACCCTCATTTTTGTAATGTAATGTCAGCTTTAGAGATCGGGTTTGTATAAATAGAGCAAGGCTCTAAGTTGCAAAGAGGAGAATGAAATTAATCAATGAAGATGAAGAATTGAATCTTATCTAATTGTAGAGTCAATTCTTTGGGTCATACAGTAGGAGAAGGCTCTTCAGTTGAGTGCACAGAGGCCTAGTAGTCTATAGATGAGTGCGCGGACAATTGCAGCTGAGTGCGCAGGTGAGTCGAGTATGTAACCTTTGGAGAAGTAATAAAGAGAAGTTTCATATCATTTTTGTGTATATTTTTCCTATTTTATGCATTGAATATATTGGGAATGAATTGAAATTTCATTGTTTATATGTGCGAACTTATATGATTATGTTGTTGGGTTGTGTTATATTCTTTCCACGTAGTTAATAGGGGGTTTGAACGGCACCCGTAACCCCACTTTATAGGGTCCAAGGCAGCGCCCCGGAAAATTTTGGTTTTGGACCATATGTTAGGTTGGGCGGACCCACCTATGGTTTTGTGCATGATTTTCGCACATGTTTTTTGGACGCGATGGTTTTCGGTCCATGGTATTGGATGCTTCGGAATGTATAAATATGTATTGTAACATTGAAAGGAAAATAATGAAAAATCAAGCTGGTAGTCCCGGTTTTGGGATCCAGGGAAAAATCTTTGTGCATATGTGTTTTATGGGTTATGCTCTTGCATTGTTTATTTTCTTTGTTTAAGAATTCATATGGAGGTAATTTCTGTACAGGGTTAAAACCTACATTTGGTATCAGAGCTATTTTGGCTTCAAGGGGATGCCTTTGTCGTTGAGGGGTTTCGCTCAGGCCTATGGTAGACCCTGTTCAGTGGGAGATCTGCGAGATCGATTCTGGTGGTGAAAGAAGATGGCGAGCAGTGGAAAGATAGAGATTGAGAAGTTCAATGGTCAGAATTTTGAGTTGTGGAAACTCAAGATGGAGGATCTGCTGGTGGATAAAGATCAGTGGATCGCGGTAGATCCGGGTACTAAACCATCGACAGTGACCGATGAAGAATGGAAGAAGTTGGATCGGAAGGCAAAGAGCACAATATGATTGTGTGTCACGGATTCAATATTGCTGAATGTATCAGGGGAAGCTACGACAAAGGCTTTGTGGGTCAAGTTAGGGACTTTGTACCAATCTAAGTCTCTGGTGAATAAACTGTTGCTGCGAAAAAAGTTGTATAACCTGAGGATGAAAGATGGAGACTCGGTGACAGAGCATATAAATGTGTTTAATACTGTGGTAAGTTAGTTATTATCTGTTGATATTAAAATTTCAGATGAATATAAGTGCATCAGTCTGTTGTGTTCTCTACCAAATTCGTGGGATAGTTTAATTATTGCAATAGGTAGCAATGCAACTGCTTTGCAGTTTGATGAAATAGTCTTAGCCTTGCTAACGGAGGAGATGAGACAGAAAAATATGGACAACCAGAATGGTGATGCCTTGTCTGTACGAGGACGTTCCCGGAACAAAAACAAAAATAAGTCATCGAGTGGGAGATCTAAATCTAGAGGGAGATCTAAATCTCCAGGAAAACCTACAAAGGTGGTGTGCTGGAAATGCGGAAAGGAAGGACACTTCAGAATGGATTGTAAATCTAAAGCTCCTGATAAAGGAAAGGGATCTGATGATGCTCCTTCTGCAGAGGCGAAAACCACCTCATATGAAGGTGGGGATGTGTACTTGGCTTCTTCAAGTACACATGTAGATCATGAGGCATGGTTGATTGACTCAGGTGCATCCTTTCACTTCACTCCCCATAGAGAGTGGTTCTGCGAGTATGAGAAATACGATGGTGGTGATGTCTTCTTAGGAGATGATAGGAAGGCTAGAATCATTGGTCGGGGAAAAGTAAAGTTGAAGTTGCAAGGTGGAAGGGTTAGAACACTTTCGGGTGTTCCACATATTCCTGCATTGTCCAGAAATCTGATTTCTGTAAGCAAGTTTGATGATGTAGGTGTAAAGACGGTGTTCGAGAAAGATACCTGCAAGATGGTTCGAGGAGCACTGATATTAATGTGGGGAGTTCGGATTGGAACTCTGTACAAGCTGCAAGGTAGCACTATTGTTGATGGGTGCAATAGTTCTATGGTTCCTGAAAATGGAGTAGAGAATCTAGTGGTGTTTGGAGAGAAGACCATGTTGTGGCATTAAAGGCTAGGACATATTGGAGAGAAGGGCCTTCGAATACTTCATGGTAAAGGTATGGTAGAAGGTATGAATAATAGCTCTCTAGATTTTGATTTCTATGAAAATTGTGTATATGGGAAGCAGAATCGGGTGAGTTTCCCCTCTGGTGGTAAGAGGACGAAACAGAAATTAGAGCTTGTGCACAGTGATGTGTTTGGACCTGTGAAGGTTCCATCACTGGGTAAGTCTGTGTACTATGTATCATTCATAAATGACTTCTCAAGGAATACATGGATATATTTTCTTAAGAAGAAATCTGAAGTCTTTGACAGGTTTAAAGAATTTAAGGCTCTAGTGGAAAATCAGACAGAGAAGAAGATAAAGGTGCTGAGGACAGATAATGGTGGAGAATTTTGCAGCAAGGAATTTGAAGAATTTTGTAAGAAGTGTGGTATAGCATGGCAGAAGACTACTCCATATACACCTCAGAAAAATGGAGTCGCAGAAAGAATGAACAAGACGTTGATGGAAAGGGCAAGAAGCATGCTCAGTGGTGCCGTGTTAGGACAGGAATTCTGGGAAGAGGCGGTGGATACTGCATGTTACTTGATCAACAGATCACCTTCATTAGTGTTGGAGGATAAGTCTCCACAAGAAGTATGGAGTGGTAAGAAACCCTCTCTTTCACATCTAAGGGTATTTGGATGTGATGCATATGTACATGTTCCAAAGGAGAAACGAACCAAGTTGGATAGTAAATCTGAAAAGTGCATGTTTATTGGGTATAAGGATGGTTTAAAGGGTTATAAGCTTTGGAACCCAGTCACACGGAAGGTTGTGTACAGCCGAGATGTGTTGTTCAGAGAGGTAAAAGATGTTATTCAACATGAAGTCCAACCAAAGGAACCTGAGAAGATAGAGTTTGAGCCAAAGGAGGAAGAATCAGAAGATGAAGAGCCACAAACTCCGGCTGTGAGAAGATCAGTTCGAGAAAGAAGGCAGCCAGAAAGGTATAGTCCATCTGCTTTCAGTTCAAATTTTTCTTTGTCTGTTACTGATAATGATCTCAGAACTGTGAAGGAAGCAGTGGATTCAGAGGATGGCAAACTTTGGAAAGAGGCCATGGTCGATGAAATGGCATCTTTGCACAAAAATGAGGCTTGGGACCTGGTGGAGTTGCCGGCTGGAAGGAAACCCATTGGTAGCAAATGGGTGTTCAAGAAGAAGACAAATGCAGAAGGAAAGGTGGAGAAATACAAAGCTCGGTTGGTAGCAAAAGGTTATTCCTAGGTTCCAGGAATTGATTTTGGTGATATTTTTTCTCTTGTTGCCAAGGTAACTTCTATTAGATTACTTTTATCTTTTGCTGTTGCTTTTGATTTTGAGGTAGAACAGATGGATGTGAAGACAACATTTCTTCACGGGGATTTGGAAGAGGAAATCTACATGAAGCAACCTGAAGGCTTTGCAGTGAAGGGTAAGAAAGAACTGGTATTTCAAGTTAAAGAAGTCTCTGTATGGGTTAAAACAGTCACCAAGGATGTGTATCAGAAATTTGATACATTTATACGGGGACTTGGCTTCACCAGAAGCAAAGTAGATCATTGTGTGTATTTTAAATTAATTGGTGACCGTATTATTTATCTGGTCTTGTATGTGGATGATATGTTGCTGGTTGGGAATGACAAAGAAATTATCCAGGATTTGAAGACCCAATTGTCCTCCAAATTCGACATGAAAGATCTTGGTACTGCAAACTATATTTTGGGCATGGAAATTAAAAGAGATCGGTCAAAGAGGAAGCTCTGGTTAAACCAGAGGAAGTATGTCGAGACAATACTCCAGAGGTTTAATATGCAGGATAGTAAATCGGTGAAGGTTCCTATTCCTGTAGGTGTGAGGTTATCTGCTGAACAGTGTCCCAAGACACAAGAAGAGGAAGAGGACATGTCCTGTGTTCCATATGTAAGTGCAGTGGGTAGCCTGATGTATGCAATGGTTTGTACTAGACCAGACATTGCACATGCAGTGGGAATATTGAGCAGGTTTATGTCAAAACCCGGGAAGGAGCACTAGACAGCAGTGAAGCGGGTTTTCAGGTATTTGCATGGCACTAGTGATTATGGTTTGTGCTACCAAGGAAGACCAGGATTGGACCGAGTGTTGGATATTTATGGCTTTGTTGATGCAGGTTGGGGGGAGATCTGGATCAAAGAAGATCTACAAGTGGGTATGTGTTTAACCTATTTGGAGGTGTAGTCAGTTGGATGAGTAAGAAACAATTTCTAGTGGCACTATCAACTACAGAGGCAGAATACATGGCAGCCACTCATGCAAGCAAGGAAGCAGTTTGGTTGCAGAGATTGTGTTCAAATATGGGGTTAGTACAGGGAGCTATAAGAATAGACTGTGACAGCCAAAGTGCAATTTTCTTGGCAAAGAACCCTGCTTATCATTCAAAGACAAAACACTTTGATGTTCAGTATCACTTTGTGAGGGATATGATAGAAGACAGAAAGGTGTTGCTGGTAAAGGTGGACACTTTGAAGAATACTGCAGATGCATTGCCAAAATCTGTGAGCTCTGAGAAGTTCTCTTGGTGTAGAGAAGCAATGGGAATCTCAGGGCTGAAAAAATGACTAAGCTCTCCTGTGGCCCCCTGTGGAAAGAAAACAACAAGTGGGAGATTGTTGGGTTGTGTTATATTCTTTCCACGTAGTTAATAGGGGGTTTGAAGGGCACCCGTAACCCCACTTTATGGGGTCCGGGGCAGCGCCCCGGAAAATTTTGGTTTTGGACCATATGTTAGGTTGGGCGGACCCACCTATGGTTTTGTGCATGATTTTCGCACATGTTTTTTGGACGCGATGGTTTTCGCTCCATGGTATTGGATGCTTCGGCATGTATAAATATGTATTGTAACATTGAAAGGAAAATAATGAAAAATCAAGCTGGTAGTCCTAGTTTTGGGATCCAGGGAAAAATCTCTGTGCATATGTGTTTTATGGGTTATGCTCTCGCATTGTTTATTTTCTTTGTTTAAGAATTCGTATGCAGGTAATTTCTATACAGGGTTAAAACCTACATATGTTGATTAAGAGAATATAAAACAGAGTATCTGTTTACACGAAGTTAAGTAATAGTTATAAGAAGATAAGTAAGATCCGCGGTGTAACTTGGTGAATTAACACAGATCGTTGCCTTAACAGTGTGAAAGCACCTCAGCCCTTGGTTAGGGCTATACGAAGGCGATTGTAATAGATTGTGAAGGTCTCATAGGTCGGGACAGTGCGCGAAGTGACCTACGCGAAGCTATTCATAGTTGGACTAAATCGACCCCTCAAACATCTTAAGGGTGCAGAAACTTGGTTCCATCATCCCCCCATACTGTTTTGGGTGAGACCTCAATCCACGCTCCACAACATGTTACCGAAAGGGCCAGTAGTGCAGGGATTTTTTTGGCTAATTAACAACGAACTTGGGTCACGCCCCAGCAAGCCAACAAATGGATTTTTTGCCGAGACAAAATTTTTCATAAAGATGTCTGATGTCGTATCATTGGAATCCAACTAAGAAGGAAATTGAAGATTGGTTGGACAGGAGAATTCATGAGTTCGTGGCATAGTAGAATAGGAATCCGCCACTGACAAAAGAAGAGTGGTTAGACTGCTACTTGTACACAGAGATCCATGAAATCTTCTCCACATATTTCCCCACTAAGTTGTAAGAGTGGATCACAAAGCTAGCAGATAGCCAAGGAAGGTGGAAACTCAACAATCCTATTGTGTGGATCCCAGAGTTGGTGCGCAGATTCGAGGAATCGGAGGATAAGATAGCGTGTGTTGTTGATCACTCACTCGATCCAATTATAAAAGGATTTATTATTGAGTTCATGGTAGATACTTCAGTCAGCTATAATGAGGCAGAGCGACATTTTCTCAAAGGACCATGAGGTAAGTACATAAAATCACTCAATACTTGGATTAAAATGCTATTGTGTGAAAAGAGGATTATGAAATTACGTTGATGTTCAAAGCCACGTGAAGTGGAAAAACCTACAGAAATGAAGGAAGTAAGGGATCATAGAATAGCCCTTTGATTTCACCTCCATGAGGGGATGAGGAAGAGCTCGCGAAGGTCTCTTCGCGAAGTGTGATCCATATGATAAGGCAAAGCATTCCACGCATACTATAGAATTTCCTACAAATGCTCTATAAATCTAACTCTGAGATCTATGTAGAAAATATGACTGTAGATTAACTCGATAATGCAATATACCAAAGAAAAATAATATAATCTACTTGTACTATAAAACTGGTGGAAGCTTAAAGATCGAGTTGAATCAAAGCTAAACACATATAACCAGAAGAAGAAGAATCAATGCACATGAAACAAAAAAAATACTCAGGGGAAAGCCTCAGCTAAAAACCCCACTATCTGTATTATCATACAAGGTGGAAATACATCAGGATTACACAAAGCATTATCTCTCATAGCTAGCCAGCTCTCAGTACAATCCTCCTGGATGCTTATAGGCAATAAAAGCTTCTCTCAAGCCTTATCCTCTACCCTCCAAGCTCCTATTTCCTTGCGCATCTTATCTGGGTGATCCTCCTATTACCAAATGGAAGACTGATCACTCACACTGATCCTACACCCTGTCAGAACTGTGCAATCCTCAAGGAACCTTACCTTGACTGCATGGATGAGTTTCCTTTATAGGAAAACACATGCAACTGAAAGTAACCTATCCTTGAAATTTATCTCAACTGGGTCTTTCTCAGAATAGACATGCATGAGTTTCTGATGAGAGAATCTTCAGTTATCTGGAGTACACTTGTTGAGTTCATGCATGCATCAACTGACTAATAACTCACAATTAGTTCCTCAAACAGTTTGGAACTAATTTAACTGGACTTAACTCAGTAAACTGAGCTAACTAATTACAACTCAAATATAACTCAATGTTATCCCCTTAATTAAGGGATAATCTCCTTAATTTAAGGGATAATTATTGCATGACTTTAGAAATACTTCTAACTTGAATTTTTCCAAATAATTAACTCAAGATGAATTAATAAATTATTTTTCAAGAAGTTTGTGAGACTAAATTCGAATTTAATTCACAATTTTAATTCAAGGACAAATTAAAATTGGAATATTCTGGATTCTATTTTTATCATTTCTTCTTGCTATTTTCAACACTCCCTCTCAAAAAGATAGGAATTCAACTCGATTTTGATCCCGGACCTTTGGAATGTTCTGCATGCAACACTTCTCTCGAGTGTTGTTGCTCCAGCAACTCCAGAAACAAAAAAAAAAAAAAAAAAAAAAAAAAAAAAAAAAAAAAAAAAAAACATCTAACATGAATCAGTATGATGCATCTGTCATCAAAGTCTCTGACTACTATTGCCTCTGTCAATTGAAAAATTTGTCCTTCTGCTAACTCTGCCTTTCTGCACTATTGTTAGTCCTTCTATGTGCTCCTCAATATCTGACTACTCTAGCCTTTATCACTTTGATCTCTGACTGCATCAATCCCATTGATTCCTTCGGCTAATATGTACTTTGGGCTCTCATAGCAAGGTACGATCCATGAGATAAAACCTCTCAATGGACCCTGCCCAATTTCAGCCTTCTTGAGACTATCACTTCACATCGCCCAACCTCACATCTGGAGGTATGGCTGCATGTGATCCCTCTACCTACTCTAATTGTGGCTCCTCCATAATTGTCTGAGACTTCTTTTGGGACTGCATGTTGAGAGGTAATTTACTCTCCCTCTCAACCACCAAGTCTCTAACATTTTCCTTGCTCCTCAAGGTTGTGCATGCATATTGAACCTCAAGAACATATATGTTCTTAACTCGTGAACCAATCTGTTTCACCTGTATCATGGTGATGTATCTAAGGAACACCTTTCCTATACTGAAGACAACATCGTAGCTTTTGTCTTCCAACATCGCGACCGATACCAAGTTCTTATTCAGTCCAGGCACATACTTCACATCTGTCAAGGTGATAGGATCTCCATGCTCCCTCTGAAAAGCAGTTGTGCTCACTCTTGAAACACTAAACCTTTCGTCGTCACCCATCTCTATGTGCATCTTGAGGTCTTTCTCCTCCAAGGTACTAAATAAACTTTTATCGCCGATCATGTGGAATGGGGCTCCACTGTCAAGATACCAACCACAACCAATCATTGATGACACCATGCATGCGATGATGGTAAAGTCCATTTCAAATTGAGAGGCTAATGCATCACCTTCCGATCCTTGCGAGGATCCCTTCTTGGACTTCTTCGATGGGAAATTAGTCACATAATGTCCCATCTCAATATTTTTTATTGTTTTGTAAAGTATGCTATGAATTCAATTTTCACCTGCAACCCTGAACTTCAAATTTTGAATTTTCTTCTCAGTATACTGTTCATAGCTCCGATAAAATTGACTCTGATACCATGTAGGATTTCTGCAAATTCTCTACAAATCTACCTCTGAGATATATGTAGAAAATCTGACTATAGATTAACTTGATAATGCAATATACAAAATAAAAATACTATAATCTACTTCTACTATCAAAATTATGGAAGCTTAAAGATCGAGCTGAATCAGAGCTGAACACATATGACCAAGAGAAGAAGAATCAATGCACATGAAACACAGAAAATACTTAGGGGAAGCCTCAGCTGAAAACCCCAATATCTATATTATTGTACAAGGTGGAAATACATCAGAATTACACAAAGCCTTAGCTCTCATAGCCAGCCAACTCTCAGTTGTTGCACAAAATATTGTCACCATGACATTCTGCAGTCAGTATGAGTCTATCACCACTCATACTTTCCTCCTATGCAAGTCTTAAACCTCATCTCTTCATGGCAAGCCTTGAAAAATGAGAGAAAGTCCTTAAAAATCTCTAAAACTCTGGTTCTGCACTTTCTCTTAGCATTACCTGCAGTCCCGCACTCCTTGGTCATGTCCCCTGCGGACCTGCCTGCTTTGTTTCTGTGTAAAGGGTGTGGACCCCTATAAAAGTCAAAAAGGTGCAAGTACATTCTTAAAAAATCACTTTGGGTTATTTCTGGAAGCTTCTAAAGGGAATCTTGAGGTGGAAAGTTCGCTCCTTTCATTTTCATGCATCCCATAACTAAAGGAGATAACCCCTTGAGGTGAGGAGCTTATCCCTTTGAAGGAGGACTCTATCCCTTCATAGGTGGACCTAGTAACTTCCTTCCTCTGCACTATAAAATGAGGCATTGGGATGGTTACTAAGGAGGTTGAAAGCTGAATATTTTTGAGGGTAAATGCTATTAGAATTTAGACTTCCTAATTGAGCTTGAGAGGAGAGATTACATACCTTTTGATCTCATTGGGAAGAGTGTGAAGCTTGTCAAAGTAGAGGAGATTCTTGCTTGGACCCTGGGAGGAGATTGTACAACATCAAGGCACCAAGGTTGTAAAGTTCTTCTTTGTTTAAAGTTAATACAATCAAGTTTATTTTTCTCAATAAGGTATCTTCTATGGTTTATTTCATGGATTCCTTGATCACCATGATGAATATGATTTATTATATTGGCTATGCAGGTGTTATGTGATGTGTGTTTGTTTGTGTTTGTAGGTTCTTTAAAAGGAAACTCATTCGGACGGTCGAAGCGTGGCTGCCACAAACTAGCGTTGGACTTAAGGTACGGTCTAAAACACCTCTTGGTTTTTATTTATAAATCACAATATTTAGAGAAAGGTAGATTTGATTATTCTGCTTGTCGCTAGATATCAGTTGATACTAGGGAGATCAATCTTGTCCACAAGAATGATTTATCTGGTCTACAAAATGGCGACTCCACTGGGGAGTTGAATTTTGGTTTTTGCCTTTACTTTTACTTTGACTTGAGAAACTTTTTCTCTGTTTCTTGTTTTTTCTTGATGTGTGTGGGATTTGATAGATTTTGAATTGTTTTTGTTTTTTCATGCTTTTGAAAGAGGACCGTACATTCTGTTTGTAACACAGTGCGAACATCCCCGCACTGTTGCTTTACTACACAGAGCATTACCGCACCTGGCTATACCGGACGCCTGCAGACCCTGTCAAATTTTTGAAAAACCTAAAATCTATTCATCTAGTTAAGCTTAGGATTTGTTTATGTTTTCTAGCCTCTACCCAGATCTGCATGTGTCTTGTCAGAAAACTTCTTGTAGGTGAATTCCATTGGCATTTTGGTTTTAGGTGATTTTCTAAAAGTTTTGCGTGCTTGGTTTGATTTTCGTTTGGTCTTTGTAGTAACTTAGAGTTTATAAGCCTAAGAAACCTCAGATTACCCTAGTTTTTGCTGGTCTTCTTAATGAGTCTGACCGATTTGTGAAATCTGCCTTTGTTGAGAAATAGATCTCGTTTCCTCTTTGCAAAGCCTTGAAAGAACTTGTTTTGAAAGTTTTGAATTCCATTTTTAAAAAGAAAACATAAGATGGGTGTTTTTTGATTAATTTGTTATTCTGAGTGAATTTGTCCTTAGTTTTCTCAATAAATAACTAAAACGTCCTCGAAAAGAAATTTTGTAAGCTTTTCTTCAATTAGGTTTTTAGAAGTTGTAGATCTCGAGATTAGATTTTTATAGTTTTGAGTGTTTTCTAGAAATTTTAAAATCTCTTTTGAAAGAATTTGTTTTTGTAGTTTTTTAGTGTGGAAAAAGCAAAAGGATTTTTTCGTGAGCATAATTAGTAGTCTCGTTTTTGAGTTTATTGAAAAAGACAAAAAACTTTTTGTTTTGATTTGTTTGTTAAAGAAAGGTTTGTTTTTCAAGCAATTGCATTCTCAACTCTTTCTTTAGCTAGAAATTCATTGAAGAAAAAGGATTGTTTATCATCTTAGGTGCATTTTTAGCGTTTTGGAGTCGAGTCTTCACACCATAAAGTTTCATCTCCACACCTTTTGACTTAAGAAACAACCATAAAAATAACGCTTAAAGTAAAATTTATCTAGCAATCTTTTTATTTCTAGGGCTCTTTATCACCAACATAGCTTAGGCTAGTATCTTGGAGTAGGGAGTAATTAACTCTCCAAGATAGTTAAAACAAACAAGTAGCTATATCTTGCGGTAGGAGATAAATTCCAATTGTTACATCTATGCTCTGGGAAGCTCCTCTTAAAGGATTCAAGCACGAGATCATATCTGAACCAGTGGGGTAATCAATCCTTCCTCATTGGGAACGATAGAAGATATACACGTATTAAAAATGGTAAACCTCGGATTGACCATTGTCGAGGAGCCTGGGGTCACTTGTTGGTAAACCTTGGATTATGTCAAGGAGCCTTCAAGGGGATTGAGCTTTGCTACTCTACCCTTGCGTGTGTATCGGATCACAGACTGTTCCCCCAGGTATATTTGTTTCTATTGGTAACCATAGTGACCATAATCTATAGGATTCTTTCCTAAGGTAATGGTGGAGGGAAGATCCCACTGTACCTGGAGCAGACTTCGACTAGACTCACTTGGAATCTCTCGGGGGTTCTCTTCACTCGAGATGGTTTAGTGAAGAAACTTGTGCCAATCTGTTTCATTAAGCAGGTTGTCGGGGTAACTGTTCCAACTGCCATTTCTGTATTGAATTCTGCAACGTTGGATTTCATCACCAACTAGTGTTTTTAGTACGGAAAGTTATTATTTGTGTGTGGTTTGAACTCCTAGATTTTTTAGGTGTGTGATTCAAATTGTTTGGTTCTTTAGATACTTTAGGTGGTTTTATTGAGATTTTTCTTTGTTTGCGTGTGAAGTAATTAAAATATTTAATCATGGCTAAATTACCAAGACAATCTCGTAGACTTCGGGGGAAACCCCCTGAGTATTCACCAAGCCATCTTGAAGGTCTACGAGCTCTTGTAACTCCTAGTGACATTAGAGTTGGGTCACCGAAAGACAGAGAATATTCTTTAGTTTTTCATCCTGATTATCAAGCTCAAGCAACAGAGTATATTTCCGAACCAATTTCATTTTCCAAAGTTATTGGTAGTTTTTCTTCTACTAGTGAATTAGCCGAGGAACCTGAAATTTCTAAGCTTGAAACTGAACCTGCTGCTACTCCATCTTCAGGATTTTCCCCTCCAACTTCCAGTGGTCCTGGTTCACCTAGGGTAGGAAGAATCATTACCCAAAATCTTCCTTCTGGACTTATTGCTATTGAAGAACTTGTTAATCCAGAAGAAGGCATATCTATCCCTGAAAATCAACCAACTATAGAACATAGGGAGCGTGAATCGATCTTTTACAGTCCACCTAGAAGGGACACTTGGTATCTTTCATTGACCAACTTTTTAGAAAATCTAGGTCTCAGTTTTTCACCACCTCGAGTTCCTTTTCATCCAACACCTAGAGGTTATTATCCTCCTTTGAATATGTCGAGATAGTCATCCATGTTTTCCCAATCACCGAAAACATTTTCGTATGGCGGTCCTTCTATTCCTTCTGGGTATCAGTAATTCACTGGTACTTTTTCAGGAGCATCTCCTCAACCTGTTGAACATGGATTATCAACTGGTAATAATGGAACTAAATCGTTAAGTGTAGAAGATATTCTTATGATTTCAGGTACTATTCCAAATCCGCAACCTCAAGGTAGTCACTTACCGCCTGGGGGGCAACCTCAAGGTACTCAATTATCATGTGGGGGGCAACCGCAAGGTACCCAGTTACCACCTGGGGGGCAACCTCAAGGATAGTACATACCTTCGGGATAGTACATTCCTCAAGGTCAGCCCCAGTCTCAGTGCGTAGCTCAAGGTCAGCCCCAGTCTCAGTGCGTACCTCAAGGTCAACTCTAGTATCAATATGTACCTCAAGGTCAACCCCAGTTTCAGTACGTGCCTCAGGGTTATCAACCTCAAGGTCAGTACCCAACCCAAGGTTTCCAACCAACTTCAGGTCAATCATTTGTCCAAGGAATTGGAATGTACCTTTGAATTATCAACCCTACCCTCAACCTGGTTATGGTCCTCAATATGCTCAACCTTTTATGGGTCCATACCTCGGAATGAACATGGTGTGGGATCCATCTCAATCTCAACAGATCTTTCAACCTAATGTGCAGTTTTCATCTCAATCTGGACAACCTTTAGTTTCTGGTTCAACCCAACAACCCGTCCAGCTTACTATTCAAATTTCTGCACCTGGTGTAGCTCATCAGTCTGGGCCTAGTTCGCCTCGAACTCCACCTCAAACGATGGCTGCAACTACTGCAGCATCTGTTCAATCTACCCCACCTACTTCTGGAGTATTGGTAGCTCTGATTTCTATTGTTCCTGCATCAACTCCTCAAGCATCGTTACCTCAGTCTGGACCTACAATTTAGATTTCAATTCAGATGCCTGTAGGACAACCTGGTCCAAGTACGGTTGTCACAAGTCAACCTCAATTTACTTATCAACCGTACCAAGGACAGTACCAATTCAGTCCTGTTGTTCAAAGCCCAGTCTACTAGTATCAACCGTACTTGGATATACTTATCAGCAACCTCAACAACCCAAGTATGGTCCAGTTAATCCTGGTTTTCCGGGAGGATATAATATCCCAAATGCAATTCCAATTCCAAGTTATCTTGGATATCCTCCTCCTGGGGCTGGTCTTATGACCCAAGGTTTTCAAGACCCTAATCGTCAGTTACCGTTCATTGCAACTTTGGACTTGCCTGATTTATCCCGCCTTACGAACGATCTGATTAATTATCTTCTGTTTTGGCCGCCAACGTCAAATAAGTTGCCCAGTGATATCCCAAAGTTCGAAGGTAAACCAGGAGAGGATTCGTCAAACCATGTGATGACTTATCACCTCTGGTGTGCATCTAACTCCATTATAGATGACTCAATTCATTTACGTCTTTTTCAATGCACTCTGATTGGTCTTGCAGCCAAGTGGTACATTGAGTTACCGCGAGCCTCTTTTTATAACTTTAGTCAGTTAGCCACTTCGTTCTTAACTCATTTTCAGTTGCCTCTCAGATATGACAATGGCACGGAATTATTAACTTCATTAAAACAGTCAACGTCCACTTATATTTTTTATCACATTCATGAATGGAGACGTCGACGTCATTTAGTGAAATTTTTTATTCCAGATCAAATCTTACCATAATGGTTTGTTAAATCATTATTACCTAAAATCGTTGAGGATGTAGCTAAGGCAGGAGTTGTTACTGAAGAGCAAGTAATTGCTCAAGCTCAGTACCTTCACCTCGTTTATACGCAGTCAGGTACTTTACATGAAAAAATCCCTGACCTTCCTAAACAAAATCAAATAACTGCAGCTCCTTCAGGGTCTCATGCCGCTGACGGTATGATTGATTCAGTTAATACCAAAAGTAAGAAGAAATATTCAAATACTTCTTCTCCTATCATAACTTTACCAGATTCCCCGACAAGAGACTCTTTCGTGGAAATTCCTGCCGATATTCATGTCATAGAATCATCTACAACCAAACCAAAATCTGGTGGTAAAAATAAAGGGAAGAAGAAAAATAAGAAAAATTCGAAAGAGAAATCAGATAAAACAGAATCTATCGACGAGAAACATAAACCTCGTTATCCTTGTCTCATTTGTGATGAAGAGCATTTTACAAGAGACTGCCCTCATCACACTGAGGTTGCGAAAATCATCAAAGGTTCTCAAACGCCTGTTGTCTTGAAGGATCCTTTTCCTAGTCAAGATAGTAAGATGATAGGTTCTTCCTCAAATGCCTTGGAAGAACCCATAATGATGATGTCACATGTTAGAATTGCGACACGATCGCAAGATTATGGAAGTAAAAGTCCTGTTGGTGGTAAAGAAGCAGAATCTTCTAATTCAAACCCATCAACTTCAACTCCTGGTTCTGATCTGCTACAGATTTAGAAACCTAACCCAAACTTAGTGATCAAACCGTCTAAAAAAGGTATACTTCGAAATTCAGCTTTCAATCTGCATGTGAGAGCTGCTCAGAACTATAACATTGTTGAAGATTTAGCTATTTCCCCTTCAGCAATGTCAGCTTTGGAGGTTCTGCAATCATGTCCAACACAGCGTAAATTGCTATTGTTGGCTATAGGAGCTGTTGATATTCAGGACTTGAACCTTATAATATTCGATTTAGAAAATAGTACACCTCGCTTACCTCATCAAATGGATTTCCATATTCTAGTGTTAGTAAAAAACAGACCTTGCTTTAGGACTGTAATTGATGAGGGATCTTCAACGTGTATTATTTCGATTCAGTGTTGGAGATCGCTTGGTTCTCCTACACTCAATCAATCCCCAATGATTCTAAAGGCTTTTGATGGCCGTGGGTTCCATCCTTTTGGAATTCTACAGGATTTACCTATAGGGGTTGAAGGCAAAACTGTTAATCTAGATGTGGAAGTGGTTGATGCCCCTCTAGATTACAACCTTCTCTTAGGTCGTAGTTGGTCTTGCGCTATGACTGTTGTTGTTTCATCGGTCTTCCAGCTTATAAATTTTCCTCATACCAGCTAACATACTTTTCATCCGACCCAGCCTATTCTGAAAGTATCCAGCATGTCGGCAAAACAAATATCCCTTACAAGGATGTTGGAGTAGGATTAGTTAAAGATTCTAGTTTACTAGGAGCTTTTTCCTTTCCTCCTCCTAACGTATCGCCTTCTACTGCAACCATTCATATGATTTCATCAGACACTATTGTTTATGATGATCCTTGGATCGTGCCTTTCAAATTTGAGATGGATTCATTTGGTGATGTTATGCCTTTGAGTCCCTATGAAATTGCGTATCAGGCTGTACAGTCTTTTTCCAACCCTTCAACCAAAAATGATCTAATGAATGTGGTCCAAGGAGAATCACTTTCAACATCAAACTTAGATCCAACAACTTTTCTCAAGATTGTTCATACTGATGAGAAGATTCGTGAAATCTTGTCTGTTGATGATTTACCATGGGAAGATCTTCATCATAGATCTTCATTCTTACCTGGGCTTGATCACTTTGAAAATGAATTTTCATCTATTTTTACTACTGATTATGTCAAAGAAGCACAAAATCCATTGCAAAATATTGATTCTGAGTTAAATTTGGGAAATATTTCTCGAATGGTTCCTATTGACATTTCAGTTAAACCTGGAATTGTTGAACACATTCATATAGGTGCCTGCTGTATGGAAAATGAACTCCAAACTTATAAGGCCCTATTTCAATAATTCCACGACGTGTTTGCCTGGTCATATGAAGAAATGCCAGGAATTGATCCAGCAATTGTTGTTCATGAAATCAAAACTTATCCAGATGCTAAACCTGTTCAACAACATTTGCATCAGATCCACCCGCGAAAAACTACTTCTATTAAAGCAAAAATTGAGAAATTACTTAAAGCGGGTTTCATTTATCCAATTCCCTTAGCGAATTGGGTATCGAATATTGTTCCTGTTAACAAAAGGAAGGAACGATAAGAATATGTATCGATTATAGGGATATTAATCGAGCTTGTCCCAAAGACAATTACCCAACTCCCTATATCGATCAAATCATTGATGATTGTGCTGACAGTGAAATATTCTCCTTTATGGATGGTTTTTCTAGTTACAATCAAATCAATATTCTACCTGCTGATCAACCAAAAACGGATTTTATTTGTCCATGGGGGACATTTTCTTATTGCAAATTACCTTTTGGACTGAAGAACACCAGAGCAAATTTTCAAAGAGCTATGTCTTACATGTTTCATGACATCAAGCACATTGTGAAACCTTATCTCGATGATTTACCTGCTCATTCATTACACAGATCTGATCATCTCACTCATTTACAAGCAATCTTTATGATATGTAGGCATTATCAAATTAGGTTGAATCCACACAAATGTGTTTTCTGTATAGAAACGAGTTGTTTACTGGGATTTGTTGTTTCGAAAGCTAGCATTCGTGTCGATCCCTCTAAGGTTGAAGCTATTGTCAAATTGCCTCCTCCTTCAACTCTTCGCCAACTCCAAAGTTTGCAATGGAAAGAAAACTTTTTACATTGATTCATTCCTAACTATGCCAAGATAACAAAGGGTTTTACCAGGTTGTTGAAACAGAATACTCCATTCTTTTGGGATGAGATAGCTGACAAATATTTTTATGCACTTAAACATGCGTTGACCCGTGCACCATTATTGCATCCCCCCAACAACAACCAGGATTACTTCTTGTATCTCGCCACCTCTCATTCCACCATCGGGATGGTGTTAGTTCAGGAAGATGAATTCGGTAGTGAACATGTGATTTACTACTTAGTCAAACTTTGAATTCGACTGAGTTAAAATATTCACATGTGGAGAAATTGGCCTTGGCAGCTGTTCAAGTTGTCCAAAGATTTCGTCATTACATCTTACTACGCAAAACTACCGTAACTTCTGACTTCAATCCTTTGACCAAACAATTGCTAGGGGGAAAGTATTCCAAATGGATTGTTATCCTACAGGAATTTTACTTGGAATTTGAAAAATCTAAGTCAAAGAAATCTTTAGTTTTTGCGGAGTTGATGTGTGATTTCCCGCATGCTGATACTGAAACTGTGGCGAAAGAGCCCATTGCAGATGAATCCTTGTCTTTTATTAGCACTCTTGATCCATGGTATGGAGATATCATAGTTTATCTCTAAACCCAATCTTTTCGGCTTGAGATTTCACAATCTCAACAACGGAAAATACGTTTCCAATCCCAACAATACAAGATTATTGGAGATACACTCTATCGTCATGGGGCAGACTCTATTTTCCGACATTGTTTAACTCATGAAGAAGCTGAAAAGGTTTTAAATGACTGTCAGTCTAGAGCGTGTGGCGGTCATATGTTTGAGTATGCCACAGCCCAAAAGATATTGCGCGCTGGCTATTTTTGGCCATCTTTGTTTAAAGATTGTATTTACACGGTTCGAAAATGCCACAATTGTCAAATTTTTTATCGAAAGATGCATGCTCCACCTGCTCCTCTCCACCCTATAGTTGTCATCGGTCCTTTTGCAAAGTGGGGTATCAACTTTATTACATGTAACCCTCACTCGGCCGGGGGGCATTTGTATATCATCCTTGGGGTAGATTATTTTACCAAGTGGGTCGAGGCGATGCCTACATTTTCGACAGATGGAAAAACTGTTGCAATTTTCATTTTCAATCATATAATTTCTAGATTCGGTGTTCCACAAACGATTATCACTGATCATGGGTGTCATTTTCGAAACATCGTGATGACTAAACTAACAAATCAACTTGGCCTGCGTCACGATAGTTCTACTCCATATTACCCATAGGCTAATGGTCTGGTTGAAGCCATCAACAAAGTTCTAGTCATTATGATCTGACGAATCATTGGGATTCATAGGTTGAATTGGCATAACATGTTATTTTCAGTGCTTTGGGCATATCGAACCTCAATAAAAACATCAACTAGTTTCACTCCTTTCCAACTGGTTTATGGTTTGGAAGCTGTGTTACCCATTGAATGTGAAATCCCGTCATTGCAAATAGCCATAGAATTACTTCCAGCCACTTATGAAGAGGAAAAATGTTTGTTGTACTTGGCTCAACTAGATGAGAATCGACGTGATGCTGCACTAGCAATCGAAACTCATGGCAAACGAATTAAAGCTCAATACAATCAAAATGTTACACCTCGTAATTTTTCAGAAGGAGACCTAGTCTTACTATACGATCAAGCAAATGATAAGCTAGGGGCTAGAAAATTCGTACCTATGTGGCATGGTCCTTATGTTGTTAAGCGAAAGATGGCAAAGGGGGCCTATGAATTGGTAGATTTTGATGGTGTCTCTTTAGGTAAGCCCATAAATGGTCTTTATCTGAAGAGATATTATGCTTAAACCTAGGTGTGGAGATTTTAGTTAGATTAGTTTTCTTTATAGGTGGTGTGTTTTAGATTAGAAAAGTGTGCTTAGTTTAGAGAGTGTTTTTGTCATTATTCCTAGTTATCTTGATTTTACTCTTGATATTGCAGATGTCGACGTCTCTTCAAACATACATTGGTTTCGCTGATGGTGCTTTTCGTAATACATGGAACATTTCTTCCACAACTTGGGTTATCTATTCACCCTCTGATGAGTTGGTATTTATGCATGGGGTAAGCCTCAGTCAAACAATGAACAACATTGCAGAGTATAGTGCAATGATTGAGTTATTATCTGAATCCATCTCATTTGGGATTCAAAGTTTGATTGTGAGGTTAGATTATGAACTCGTTGTATTGCAGCTTAATAGAGTTTATGCCATTATAAATCCAGTGTTATTAAGATTATTTTTGAGAGTTCGTCTCTTGGAATGTGAATTCGACTATATTGAATATCAGCATATTCCAAGATATTTAAATACATTAGTAGATGCAATTGCTTCTCAAATGTTAAGTAGACATTTGCAATAATCAACCAGTAAATTTAAAAACATTCCATAACATGTTTTACAAGATAGCCAGTAATAGTGATATAGCATAGCATAGAAGTGTGTCAAATATACATCGTCTTCGATCATAGGTTGAAAAACACCATATGATCGGAAAAAATGATAGTACAAAAAGCAAAAATGTCATATGAGTCTACAAAAGGCGATCATCCTATCACTGGTGATGATCACGATAAGAAACCACTGCTCGAGTCACCCTACAAAGGAACCTCCTAAAAGTTCCTGGGACCCCAATCACATAGCGCTGTAACCTAAGAGGAATGCCATCTATGCTAGTCTCTGGAATGTCTGCTGTCAAACGCTCTAGATGATTTTCCAATTCGGCCAAGGTCTCTGTAGATTCGTCCCGTGGGGCTGGTACTGTTGCAGCTGGGTGTCTACTCTCATAGGGCTGGAGAGTGGCTGGTCGCCATGGACCTACATCTGCATTTGAAACTTTTTACTATCAGTTTTGGATGATTTAAAAACAAAAAAAAAATTAAACTTAGAAAATGTTGAGAATGATTTTACCTAAGTCATCCCACTACTCTCCTGGTGGAAGAGCCATGTCTGGGTCACCACAATAATCCATCCCAGCATAAGGAAAATCCTGAATCGCAAAAACTTGGTTTTCCAACCAATGAATATACTCAGGAGGAAATCGAACAACCTCTGAACCCTCCTCAGGATGATGGACCATAACTGCAATCCAATGCATCAGCTTGGGCTCTCGGGGAAGTCCAGCTCCAATGGAAAGATGTTGTGGGACCAACATCAGGACCCACTCTAGACCAAAGCTCACAAATAAGAAACCATATCCAAAGTTTTTTAGTTGTTTGTTCTTTTCTCTAGTTAGTTGGCCTTTTACATTAGCCAACACAGCTTCACACCAGTTGAAGATGGTGCCTCGATAACAATCTACTGCCATCCGCATTGGGATCCTGTGGCTACATACAGTGTTGCACTTCCGCAGAGTCTGGTGACAGTAAATGCAATCACTTTGAGTTCAAGATGGGAGATGGTTTTGATATCAATCCCTTTGTCCTTTGTTTGGTCGGTACAAAACTCTAGCCGGAGACTATCGACAGACTGGCCACCTGGCCTAGTCCCGAACAGAGTCAATTATTTACCTCTCTTGGGAAAACCAGTCAAGAAGTAAATATCCTCTGGCTCCATTTCAAGCTATTTGCCACCAATAATGAAACACTGGTCCTGTATATTCCATCTGTCCACCAGCCACTGCAAAAAGTCTACTTGGGCCCTCATGCCAGGTATGGCCTAGAATTTAAATAACCCGCATGCCTTCAATGCATCTATTGAAGGTTGATGATTAATTGCGGTAAGGTCCACATCTTCGTGTTCCCATTCTTGCCAACTGAGCATGGTGTATATCCTGCATTGAAAGAAAAGGCGGATTAGAACATTTTAATTCAAATTTTTTGGGCAGAAATTGAAAAAATTGAAGTTGTTAAACCTATGTCGCGGGGTCTGCACTCTTCAGTTAGGGATAGTGCATAGGTCCACACTCTACCCAAATAGTAGGTGCGGGCCCCTGGCTCTTTCCTTTATAGGAAAAAGTCAGGGTCCGCAGGTTTCGCATGTTGCACCTGCGGACCCCTGCGAGCGGTCTTTTAAACTAAATTTTTCCTAAAAATCAAAATAGAAACCTAAAAACAAAATTCAAACGGTTGAAATGAAAGATTAAAGTGATGTGGATTACTTGGAGGTGACGGTTTTCGATTCCAATGGATGGATTTTCCGTAATATTCACAAGAAGTTTCTTACCCAAAAGCTCTTTTTCTCACTCTGAAGTCAAACGGTAAAAATTAATTTACAAAAACCCTTTTTATAAGATTTTTTGAATAAATGAATTTTTAATTTGTTTATTTTTCACTTTAAAGAGGTAACTTTTTGATGCATTTTTATTTATTTTTAAATAGGTATGAGTAATGTTTGATTTTTTGTGCAGAATATCGGATTTTTCAAGCAAAATTGATCGTTTTCAACAAGAAACATTTGAGTCCTCTCTAACCTCTTTTCTGACTCGTAAAAATATGAAAAGATTGTCAAGTTTTTCTTTTTAAGCTTATTAAAATGGAATTAAAAAGACGGTCCACTTACAGCTCTTTTCTGACCGTGTAAGCATGAAAATATTGTCGGGATTTTGTCGTTTCAAGTTTGATATTGGTTATAAAACGACGTGTCCTTGATCGCTTTTTTACTTTTTCGGATCGAAGACACTAATTATGAAAAGTACTCCTTGATCGTAATGGTCAAGTGGTTCTCTCAAGTATTATTTTATACTTTTTCGGACTTGGGAGACACAAATTTATGAAAAAGGACAACCATGGAGTTTTCTTAAGTTTTTCTTTTGACTCCCTAAAATTGAAAAACGCCGAGTTTCTCCTATACTGGACTCGTTAAAATTTAACAGTAAAGGACCTGTTCAATTACAAACAGGAACAGACCACTCCTTATGGTTTGAATTTAAATTAAGTTGGACTCATTCCAAGGATGAGCTTATAATCAAGCAAATATTATCCTCCTCAAGCTTGTCAAAAATAAAGAGGTACTTGCCAGAAATGATGGGGGAAAAGAGAGAAAAATGAACCTGTTTTTTATACTTTTTGTCTCAGAAAAGCATTCAACCACTCTTGAACACAACACTTTTTGTTCACCTGGGTTGGGAAATCCTTTGCCTAAAAGTTAATCAAACCATAATGAAAGTCTTCAGTTGGTTTCTGGGTATTAGCTTTAGGTCAATTGTCACCAAACCATTTGCAGTGTCGTTATGTGTTCAAGAGGTCAGTGAAAATAAACCATTCATCTGCAAAATATCTGTCATCCATCTTGACCATCCCTGACTCAGTCCTTGCAAACATATTTCTTCAAACTTGATCTATGATTTCATGTTATGGGCTTACCTATCATGGATCACTTTCTATCGACTTCAGTTCATTATCTAGAAAGATGATCTAGAAATCGTCAGTACCTTGGAATCTGCATGCCTCAATGGCAGGTTTCTCACCTTCGACGACAAGTTACATCATTGACCTTCGATCAAAGGATTCCGTGACATGTTCGACATCAACTCATCTATTCACATTTCATGGATTGTACTGAGTACTTCGAGAGCCATTGACATTACTGGTGGTTTCTCTCACACTTGTTAACAGTTTACATCATTGACTGGTAATCAAGTGGTTTCTACCATGTTCGACTTCGACACATTCATTCACATGGATAGAATCGTACTATTTCGAGAAGTAGAAATCAAGACCCTGGATCTAGTTTCCACCATCTAGGCTACGAAGAATTTTCTTATTCATTATACAGTGGACTATTCATAAACAGATGGTTGCGCCCATACTGTGTCTACACATGTCTACACTTGTGATGTATTACAAGATCATTCCTATATCAGAGCAGTTTAGTTAGTTTCCTATTCAGTTTTGATCTGAGTATGGGAATGCCTACCTCAGCGATGATATGGTCACATATATATATTTTGTATTGAATGTTTTTACAGGTTCCAACTAGGCTCTCCACAAGATGATCCTCGAAATGATAAAGTACTTCACTATTCTTAGATGATAAATGAAATCCTCATCTATTACAGACTTCACACTTTAGGGGGAAATCTGTTGCACAAAATGTTGTCACCATGACATTCTGTAGTCAGCATGGGTCTATCACCACTCATACCTTCCTCCTATGAAAGTATTAAACCTCAACTCTTCATGTCAAGCCTTGAAAAAATAGAGAAAGTCCTTAAAAATCTCTAAAACTCTGGTTCCGCACTTTCTCTCAACATTACCTACAGTCCCACACTCCCTGGTCATGTCCCCTACGGACCTGCCCACTCTGTTTCTGTGTAAAGGGTGTGGACCATTCTAAAAGTCAAAAAGGCGCAAGTACATTCTTAAAAACTCACTTTGGGTTATTTATGGAAGCTTCTAGAGGGAATCTTGAGGTGGAAAGTTCGCTCCTTTCATGTTCATGTATCCCATAACTAAAGGAGCTAACCCCTTGAGGTGAGGAGCTTATCCCTTTGAAGGAGGACTCTATCCCTTCATAGGTGGACCTGGTAACTTCCTTCCTCTGCACTATAAAATGAGGCATTGGGCTGGTTACTAAGGAGGTTGAAAGCTGAATATTTTTTAGGGTAAATGCTATTGGAATTTAGGCTCCCTAATTGAGCTTGAGAGGAGAGATTACATACCTTTTGATCTCATTGGGAAGAGTGTGAAGCTTGTTAAAGTAGAGGAGATTCTTGTTTGGACCCTAGGAGGAGCTTGTACAACATCAAGGCACCAAGGTTGTAAAGTTCTTCTTTGTTTAAAGTTAATACAATCAAGTTTATTTTTCTCAATAATCTATCTTCTATGGTTTATTTCATGGATTCCTTGATCACCATGATGAATATGATTTATTATCTTGGCTATGCAGGTGTTATTTGATGTGTGCTTGTTTGTGTTTATAGGTTCTTTAAAAGGAAACTCATTCAGATGGTCGAAGCATGGCTGCCACAAACTAGCGTTGGACTTAAGGTAGGGTCTAAACCACCTCTTGGTTTTTATTTATAAATCGCAATATTTAGAGAAAGGTAGATTTTCTTGTTCTGCTTGTCGCTAGATATCAGTTGATACTAGGGAGGTCGGTCTTGTCTGCAAGAATGATTTGTCCGGTTGACATCAGTACAATCCTCTTGGATGCTCACAGGAAATCAAAGCTTCTCTCAAGCCTTCTCCTCTGCCCTCCAAGCTCCTATTTCCTTTTGTATTTTATCTGGGTGATCCTCTTGCTACCAAGTGGAAGACTGATCACTCACACTGATCCTACACCCTGTCAGAACTGTGCAATCCTCAAGGAACCTTACCTTGACTGCATGGATGAGTTTCCTTTATAGGAAAACACATGCAACTGATAGTAACCTGTCCTTGAAATTTAGATCAACTGGGTCTTTCTTAAAATATACATGCATGAGTTTTTGATGAGAGAATCTTCAGTTATCTGGAGTACACTTGTTGATTGCATGCATGCATCAACTGACTAATAACTCGTAATTATTTCCTCAAACAGTTTGGAACTAATTTAACTAGACTTAACTCAGTAAACTGAGCTAACTAATTACAAATCAAATATAACTCAATATTATCTCCTTAATTAAGGGATAATCTCCTTAATTTAAGGGATAACTATTTCATGACTTCAAAAAGACTTCTCACTTGAATTACTTCAGCTAATTAACTCAAGATGAATTAATTAATTACTTTTCAAGCAGCCGGTGAGACCAAATTCGAATTTAATTCACAATTTTAATTCAAGGACAAATTAAAATTGGAATATTCTGGATTCTATTTTTATTATTTCTTGTTGCTCTTTTCAACACATACCACCCCCACCCACACCGCCACCAGCTTCACCGCCTTCACCCCCATCTTCACCCGTACCACCTCCACCACCATCGCGAGTCAATATGGTAAGCATGATAAGGTTTCCTATGTTCAAGGGAGTAGGAAATGAGGATCCAGACCAGTTTTGGTTCGTGATAAGAGCCGTATGGGAATCATAGGGAGTTACAAATGAGAATATGAAGAAAGTGACACTAGTGAGTGCCCTGCAAGACTGTGTGCTGACCTGGTATATTAAGCATTCTAAAGACAATCCAAATGCGTGAATCGTGGATATCCAAATTGCGCTAAATAAGGAATTTCACGAGCCAAAGTCACAGGCGTAGTCGATCATTGGGTTCAAAGAGATCACAATGCTACCAAGCGAGACTCCTCGGGAGTTGGATCAGAGGTTGAAGTGTACAATTTGTGAAGCTAATATGATTTTAACGGATGGACAACACCGAAAATGGTTTGTAGCATCACTAACATCGCATTTGAGAAACACGTTGTCACAACAGAGGTTAATTGTTGGGTTGTGTTATATTATTTCCACGTAGTTAATAGGAGGTTTGAAGGGCACCCGTAACCCCACTTTATGGGGTCCGGGGCAGCACCCTGGAAAATTTTGGTTTTGGACCATATGTTAGGTTGAGCAGACCCACCTATGGTTTTGTGCATGATTTTCACACATGTTTTTTGGACACGATGGTTTTTTGTCCATGGTATTGGATGCGATGGTTTTCGGTCCATGGTATTGGATGCTTCGGCATGTATAAATATGTATTGTAACATTGAAAGGAACATAATGAAAAATCAAGCTGGTAGTCCTGGTTTTGGGATCCAGGAAAAAAATCTCTGTGCATATGTGTTTTATGGGTTATGCTCTTGCATTGTTTATTTTCTTTGTTTAAGAATTCGTATGCAGGTAATTCCTGTATAGGGTTAAAACCTACATTTGGTATCAGAGCTGTTTTGGCTTCAAGGGGACGCCTTTGTTGCTGAGGGGTTTCACTTGGGCCTGTGGTAGACCTTGTTCAGTGGGAGATCTACGAGATCGATTCTGGTGGTGAAAGAAGATGGCGAGCAGTGGAAAGATAGAGATTGAGAAGTTCAATGGTCAGAATTTTGAGTTGTGGAAACTCAATATGGAGGATCTGTTAGTGGATAAAGATCAGTGGATCGTGGTAGATCCAGGTACTAAACCATCAGAAGTGACCGATGAAGAATGGAAGAAGTTGGATTGGAAGGCAAAGAGCACAATACGATTGTGTGTCTCGGATTCAGTATTGTTGAATGTATCAGGGGAAGCTACGGCAAAGGCTTTGTGGGTCAAGTTAGGGACTTTGTACCAATCTAAGTCTCTGGTGAATAAACTGTTCCTACGGAAAAAGTTGTATAACCTGAGGATGAAAGATGGAGACTCAGTGACAAAGCAACTGAATGCGTTTCATACTGTGGTAAGTCAGTTATTATCTGTTGATATTAAAATTTCAGATGAAGATAAGTGCATCAGTCTGTTGTGTTCTCTACCAGATTCGTGGGATAGTCTGGTTATTGCAATAGGTAGCAATGCAACTGCTTCGCAGTTTGATGAAATAGTCTCAGCCTTGCTGACGGAGGAGATGAGACGAAAAAATATGGACAACCAGGATGGTGATGCCTTGTCTGTACGAGGACGGTCCCAGAACAGAAACAAAAATAAGTCATCGAGTGGGAGATCTAAATCTAGAGGGAGATCTAAATCTCCAGGAAAACCTACAAAGGTGGTGTGCTGGAAATGCGAAAAGGAAGGGCACTTCAGAATGGATTGTAAATCTAAATCTCCTGATAAAGGAAAGGGATCTGATGATGCTCCTTCTGCAGAGGCGAAAACCACCTCAAATGAAGGTGGGGATGTGTACCTGGCTTCTTCAAGTACACATGTAGATCATGAGGCATGGTTGATTGACTCAGGTGCATCCTTTCACTTCACTTCCCATAGAGAGTGGTTCTGCAGGTATGAGAAATACGATGGTGGTGATGTCTTCTTAGGAGATGATAAGAAGGCTAGAATCATTGGTCGGGGAAAAGTAAAGTTGAAGTTGCAAGGTGGAAGGGTTAGAACACGTTCGGGTGTTCTACATATTCCTACATTGGCCAGAAATCTGATTTCTGTAAGCAAGTTCGATGATTCAGGTGTAAAGACGGTGTTCGAGAAAGATACCTACAAGATGGTTCGAGGAGCAATGATATTAATGCTGGGAGTTCGGATTGGAACTCTGTACAAGCTGCAAGGTAGCACTGTTGTTGATGGGTGCAATAGTTCTATGGTTCCTGAAAATGGAGTAGAGAATCTAGTGGTCTCTGGAGAGAAGACCATGTTGTGGCATCAAAGGCTTGGACATATTGGAGAGAAGGGCCTTCGAATACTTCATGGTAAAGGTATGGTAGAAGGTATGAATAATAGCTCTCTGGATTTTGATTTCTGTGAAAATTGTGTATATGGGAAGCAGAATCGGGTGAGTCTCCCTCTGGTGGTAAGAGGACAAAACAGATATTGGAGCTTGTGCACAGTGATGTGTTTGGACTTGTGACGGTTCCATCACTGGGTAAGTCTGTGTACTATGTATCATTCATAGATGACTTCTCAAGGAATACATGGATATAGTTTCTTAAGAACAAATCTGAAGTCTTTGACGAGTTTAAAGAATTTAAGGCTCTGGTGGAAAATCAGACAGAGAAGAAGATAAAGGTGATGAGGACAGATAATGGTGGAGAATTTTGCAGCAAGGAATTTGAACAATTTTGTAAGAAGTGTGGTATAGCACGGCAGAAGACTACTCCATATACACCTCAGCAAAATGGAGTCGCAGAAAGAATGAACAAGACGTTGATGGAAAGGGAAAGAAGCATTCTCAGTGGTACCGGGTTAGGACAGGAATTCTGGGCAGAGGCGGTGGATAATGCATGTTACCTGATCAAAAGATCACCTTCATCGGCGTTGGAGGATAAGACTCCACAAGAAGTATGGACTGGTAAGAAACCCTCTCTTTCACATCTAAGGGTATTTGGATGTGATGCATATGTACATGTTCCAAAGGAGAAACGAACCAAGTTGGATAGTAAATCTGAAAAGTGCATCTTTATTGGGTATAAGGATGGTTTAAAGGGTTATAAGCTTTGGAACCCAGTCACACGGAAGGTTGTGTACAGCCGAGATGTGTTGTTCAGAGAGGTAAAAGATGTTATTCAACATGAAGTCCAACCAAAGGAACCTGAGAAGATAGAGTTTGAGCCAAAGGAGGAAGAATCAGACTCTGCAGCAGAGGAGGAATCAGAAGATGAAGAGCCACAAACTCCGCCTGTGAGAAGATCAGTTCGAGAAAGAAGGCAGCCAAAAAGGTATAGTCCATCTGCTTTCAGTTCAAATTTTTCTTTGTCTGTTACTGATAATGATCCCAGAACTGTGAAGGAAGCAGTGGATTCAGAGGATGGAAAACTCTGGAAAGCGGCCATGGTCGATGAAATGGCATCTTTGCACAAAAATGAGGCTTGGGATCTGGTGGAGTTTCCGGCTGGAAGGAAACCCATTGGCAGCAAATGGGTGTTCAAGAAGAAGACAAATGCAGAAGGAAAGGTGGAGAAATACAAAGCTCGGGTGGTAGCAAAAGGTTATTCCCAGGTGTCGGGAATTGATTTTGGTGATATTTTTTCTCATGTTGCCAAGGTAACTTTTATTAGATTACTTTTATCTGTTGCTGCTGCTTTTGATTTTGAGGTAGAACAGATGGATGTGAAGACATCATTTCTTCACGGGGATTTGGAAGAGGAAATCTGCATGAAGCAACCTGAAGGCTTTGCGGTGAAGGGTAAGAAAGAACTCGTATGCAAGTTAAAGAAGTCTTTGTATGGGTTAAAACAATCACCAAGGATGTGGTATCAGAAATTTGATACATTTATACGGGGACTTGGCTTCACCAGAAGCAAAGCAGATCATTGTGTGTATTTTAAATTAATTGGTGACCGTATTATTTATCTGGTCTTGTATGTGGATGATATGTTGCTGGTTGGAAATGACAAAGAAATTATCCAGGATTTGAAGACCCAATTGTCCTCCAAATTCAATATGAAAGATCTTGGTGCTTCAAACTATATTTTGGGCATGGAAATTGAAATAGATCAGTCAAAGAGGAAGCTCTGGTTAAACCAGAGGAAGTATGTCGAGACAATACTCTAGAGGTTTAATATGCAGGATAGTAAACCGGTGAAGGTTCCTATTCCTGTAGGTGTGAGGTTATCTGCTAAACAGTGTCCCAAGACACAAGAAGAGGAAGAGGACATGTCCCCTGTTCAGTATGCAAGTGCAGTGGGTAGCCTGATGTATGCAATGGTATGTACTAGACCAGACATTACACATGCAGTGGGAGTATTGAGCAGGTTTATGTCAAAACCTGGGAAGGAGCACTGGACAGCAGTGAAGCGGGTTTTCAGGTATTTGCGTGGCACTAGTGATTATGGTTTGTGCTACCAAGGAAGACCAAGATTGGGCAGAGTGTTGGATATTCATGGCTTTTTTGATGCATACTAGGCTGGAGATCTGGATCAGAGAAGATCTACAAGTGGGTATGTGTTTAACCTATTTGGAGGTGTAGTCAGTTGGATGAGTAAGAAACAATCTGTAGTGGCGCTATCAACTACAGAGGCAGAATACATGGCAGCCACTCATGCAAGCAAGGAAGCAGTTTGGTTGCAGAGATTGTGTTCAAGTATGGGTTTAGTACAGGGAGCTATAAGAATAGACTGTGACAGCCAAAGTGCAATTTTCTTGGCAAAGAACCCTGCATATCATTCAAAGACAAAGCACATTGATGTTCAGTATCACTTTGTGAGGGATATGATAGAAGACAGAAAGGTGTTGCTGGTAAAGGTGGACACTTTGAAGAATATTGTAGATGCATTGAAAAAATCTGGGAGCTCTGAGAAGTTCTCTTGGTGTAGAGAAGCAATGGGAATCTCAGGGCTGAAAAAATGACTAAGCTCTCATGTGGCCCCCTGTGGAAAGAAAACAACAAGTGGGAGATTGTTGGGTTGTGTTATATTCTTTCCACGTTGTTAATAGGGGGTTTGAAGGGCACCCATAACCCCACTTTATGGGGTCCGGGGCAGCGTCCCGGAAAATTTTGGTTTTGGACCATATGTTAGGTTGGGCAGACCCACCTATGGTTTTGTGCATGATTTTCGCACATGTTTTTTGGACGCGATGGTTTTCGGTCCATGGTATTGGATGCAATGGTTTTATGTCCATGGTATTGGATGCTCGGCATGTATAAATATGTATTGTAACATTGAAAGGAACATAATGAAAAATCAAGCTGGTAGTCCCAGTTTTGGGATCCAGGAAAAAAATCTCTGTGCATATGTGTTTTATGGGTTATGCTCTCGTATTGTTTATTTTCTTTGTTTAAGAATTCGTATGCAGGTAATTCCTGTACAGGGTTAAAACCTACATTAATGACTCTGGAAGAAGCCTTGGAGATCGTGATGAGACTGCATGAGACCCAAATGCAGGATCCTAACTTGGGAGTTCAGCAAATCCACACATAGTTGAAAATTTTATTCCTTGAGATGTAGAGTTGTGGTGCGTAAAATGCAAGGATCAGGGTCATGATAAGGACCATCATTCGGTTTTTGTGAATTACCTCATGTGAGGAGGAACGATTCCATTAATACCAGAGCCATAAGTAGGACTTAACACTGTGCCTGCTTAGTGGTGCATGATTTGTCAAATAGGAGGGAAACACACTATGGACAACTACCATTTGTTACAGAAGTATACTCAAAATTCGTAGAAATTGTTCTATAACTTTTATAGATCAGTTGGACATGATGAGCGCACTTGTAGAAGCTATGAGTTGATGATGGATAGATGATGAGGTATTAGCCACACGAAGAAGACCGTAATGTGAATAGTGTGCTCCAAAGTGGAATTGTGACGGGAGATGACAAAGGCAAGAAACCCAAAGATAGTACTTAGGTTCGCAAAGCTTTGACGAAAGAAGTAGAGTTTGATTTGGAGTGCACTTAAGAAACCTTTATGGAAGCTAAGAAGGGATTCATTGATACCTCCACTCCAAGAAGAAAAGATAGACTGGAGTCGAAAATGGACCCATCTATGCTTACGACATTCTTGGAAACATGCATGAAGTTATTGCGTGACAGTAAGGCTGTAAAAGGATTGCAGGAACTCATTAACATATGTGCTAGAACCATGCTAGGAGAACCACACGTAGTCTAGATGACTGGAAACATAAGACGAGGATGGGGAAATAAATGAGGTTAACTGTACAAATTTGAGAATATCAGATGGAACAAGTAATTTTGGACTTAGGGTCAAACACGAATCTTCTGCCAAAGAATACATGGGAGCGTATGGGGAGGCCTACATTGTAGTGGTCTCCTATTCAACTATGAATGGTGAACCAACAGAAGATAATTACCCTGGGGCAATTGTGGGGAATCACCATGGATATTAAGGGAGCGAACGTGCTACCAGACTTTGAGGTGATAGATATTGTTGATGACAACAATCCCTACCCCACGCTCTTAGGAATTTATTGGGCCACTGACATGAATGGGGTGATTAATCTGAAGAAGCGCCAAATGATTTTTGAGAAGAAGCCTTTGCGCATAGTTATACCCTTAGACCTGGCTAAGGGATTGCACTATACAGAGTTGTTGCACGACTATGAAAGTGATGATGATTTGGACTGTATCTACAAGATAACTACATGAGAGCAAGACTGGGTAAATCCCACTGCGAATGGACAAATTTCATGGGAGCATGAGAGCTCTTGTACTTCGAATTCAGATGAGGAGATAGAGCAATGGCAGAACCAGTTACATGAGGTAACCACGCTTAATTATAACATGATGACAAGGTCACTTCACTGTGTATCGACAAAAGTTAAAGATCTGCCTACTTATGATGGATTAGGTGAGGTAGATGCTTTCTTGGATAGATTTGAAAGGGAGGTGCCAGAAAAGAAAGATTTCTAGGCCTTCAACTGGGTACTATGCACTATGCCCACGAGGTGGTGTGGTACACACAAAGGGAGCTTTGAAGATTGGCACGAATGTAGGAGAATGATTCGCACATGTTTTGGGAAACCTATAGTGTGATTGGCAAATAAATGCAATGGATGGGATGGTCTATGCACACATCTATCCAAGTGGGTACAAGCATGTGGTAAACAACCTACATGAATGCACATGAACTTCACATTGGGAAATATGGTCAATAAGCATGTGTTAGGAAGGGAATGCACAAACGATTCCTCAAGTTGGAATGACAGAGTGTGGAAATAATGAACGTGCAGAAGGTTATCCACGCGGAAGCATTTATCTAAGTGTGAGAAGCACTAAACAAGGTATGTAATGTGCAGTGAAGTGATTGGGACCTACACGTATCGGCAGTCTTATGGGATTATAGGACAATGTGCAAGAAACTAATAGGACAGATGCCTTCTAGGCTGGCTTATGGAGTAAACGCTACGATACAAAGGGAGTATATCATTCCTAGTCTGCGCATAGCAGCACTCATAGGTATGAAGGACTGTGATGCCCTGGAGGAGAGGTTCGCGTAGTTGGAGGAACTCAAAGAAGAATGGTTTTTGGCTGGATTCGATCAGCAGGTAAAAATGTAGTGCGAAAAGGCCTAGCATGATCGACATTCAAGTTGCATACTTTTAAGGTAAATGAGTTGGTGTTGTTATATGACAACAAGTTTGATAAATTCCTGGGGAAGCTCAAAATGCATTGGATGGGACCGTATGTTATTAAGGAAGTCACATATGGTGGCGAAGTGCAGTTAGTGAAACTGAATAGTGAACTCTTCCTGGGAAAAGTAAATGGTAGTCGGTTGAAGCCATACATAGGTGGCTTGGCCATTTGACTAGCCGCAGGAGGTACAACGGGTAGCCACTCGGTGTGTTGTCGATAGGGTGACTCGAGGGTGAGTCACGATGTTTGTGTTGGGGACCTTTTGGGCACAGGGTCCCCTAAGGGAAGTTTTGGGACTTAAAGCCCATATTTTGACTAAATCTCATGAAAAGACTCCATGTTTTGTGGGCATGGAGTGCGAGCTTGTAAATGAGTCATAGGGTTGTCCACCCTCATTTTTGTAATGTAATGTTAGCTTTAGAGATCTATACATGGTCCGTAGACCAGGGATTGCATAAATAGAGTGAGGCTCTAATTTGTAAAGGGTAGAATGAAATTGAGCAATGAAGATGAAGAATTGAGACTTATCTAAGTGTAGGTTTGAGTCTTAGGGTTGTAGAGTAGGAGAAGGCTTTGTAGCTAAGTACACAGAGGCCTAGTAGTCCATAGTCGAGTTCATAGACCCTTGCAGTTGAGTGTGCAGGGCGAGTTGAGTCCGTAACCTTTGGAGAAGTAATAAAGAAAAGTTTCATATCATTTTTGTGTATCTTTTTCCTGTTTTATGCATTGACTTTATTGGGTATGAATTGGAATTTCACTATTGATATGCACAAAATTATATGGTTATGTTGATTAAGAGAATATAAGACAAAGTATTTGTTTACGCGAAGTTAACTAACAGTTATAAGAACATAAGTAATATCGATGGCGTAACTTGGGGAATTAGCGCAGATCGCTACGGCCTTAGTAGTGTGAAAGCATCTCGGCCCTTGGTTAGGGCTGCGCGAAGGCAATTCTAACAAATCGCCAAGGTCTCACAGGTCAGGATAGTGTGTGAAGTGACCTGCATAAACTATTCATAATTGGACTAAATTGACCCCTTAGACATCTCAAGGGTGCAAAAACTTGGTTCTAGCATCCCCCCATACTGCTTTGGGTGAGATCTCAGTCTGCTCTCCGTGGGCTGTTGCTGAAAGGGATAGTAGTGTAGGGATTTGTTTGGATAATTAACTCCGAACCTGGGTCAGGCCCCATCAAGCCAACACTAGTGCCAACAAACTTCTCAATCCCAATACAAGCACACTTTATATTGATAGTAAATCACACTTGGTGCACATTCTAGCATTTAGGCAAACTCCAAAACCCCAACTATCTCACACATGTGAACAAGATAAATATAGACTCGACCCCCAATTTTCATTTCATTATTTCATTTGGTATGGTGGGAACTCTACGGATATTTTTAACACATCAGATCATTCTATTTGCGATCATGGTGTTATGAAACCAGCTCACAAAATGATAGAAAAGAAAGATCAATGCCTTAATCAGCCTCTTTGAGGGGGCAACCTCCTTTACATTACACAAATGAACAATTCTTGGATGATACAAATGATCAAAACCTCCTTTCTATATATAGGAGTCTAAGGGGTCACAATATAATCAAAGCCGACATAACAATAAAATATAAGGGCACAAAAATGACAATAGTGGGCTTCTATGGGGCAAAATAATAACAATATGGGGACAATAGGGAACAATAATAACAATAAGGTCTACAAGGACAATAGTAATGGGGGAATCACTAGTATTATAGGGACCTAACATGCCCCTCCCCTTCAAAAACGTGTTGTCCTCAACACTTGAGTAGTTATGGATGCTTTTGCATAAAATTGTCATCATCCCATGTGGAATCTTCAGCGTGTAAGTTCTTCCACTTGACAAGATACTCTGAAATGGATCGATTTCATAGTTGTTGAGTTCTTGTTTCTGTGACTGCTTCAGGTTCCAATATGATTTTTCCTTCCTCTTCAAGTTCTAGCAATATTGTTTGAACTGGGAGCTTGTCACCAATAACCTTCTTTAAGAATGAAACATGGAAAACTGGGTGCACTCGGGAAGCTATATGAAGCCCCAATTTGTATGCCATAGTACCAATCTTTAGCAACACCTTGTATGGACCATAATACTTTGGTGATAATTTATTATCCTTCTTAGCTTGATTGAGGGATGTTTGTTTATATGGTTGTAGCTGTAGAAATACCCAGTCACCTATATCAAAACTTATTTCACTGTGATATTGATCTCCCTATTGTTTCATTCTATTATGTGCCAAAGCTAGGTTATCCTTTCAGAGTTGGAGAACTTGTTGTTGATGCTCGATGTGATCTTCCACTACTTGAACCTTAGAATTTTCTCTTAAATATGACATGATGGACGGTGGGTGATATCCGTAAAGTTCCATAAATGGGGTAATTTTTGCTGCAGTATGGAAGGAAGTGTTATACCACCATTCAGCCAAAGGCAACCATTTGACCCATTGTGTCTGTTTATCATATACAAAGAAACAAAGATATCCTTCCAAACATTTGTTTTATATCTCAGTTTTCCCATCAAATTGAGGATGACAAGATGAGCTATGAGCTAACTGAGTACAAAGACAAGAAAATAATTATGTCCAAAAATTTCCAGTGAAAATTGGATCTCTGTCACTTACAATAATATTTGGATTTCCATGTAGTTTTTGAATTGTTTCCATAAATGCAGTAGAAACTGTACTGACTTTAAATGGATGAGATAATGCACAAAAGTGTGCATACTTGGTAAGTCTATCAACTACCACCATGATGACACTCTTTCCTTCGGAATTTGGTAAACCTATGAAAAAATCCATTGAAACCTCCTCCCAACATTGACTTGGAATGGATAAAGGTTGTAATAGACCCAGGGTCTTAATTTTTTCAACTTTATTTTGTTGGAAAACCAAACATTGCGCCACAAACTTTTGAATATCAGATTTAAGGCCATCCCTAAAAAATTCCTTCTTAACCTTGTGGTAAGTTTTAAAAAATCCCAAGTGCCCTCCTAAGGGAGGGGCGTGCAATTCCATAAGAATCTTTTGTTTGAGTTGGGAATTATAACATAGGTATAAGTGATCTTTGTACCATTACGAATCATTTTTCTAGCTAAACATATTATATGTATTGGGATCTTGTTGTAACTTTTGAATGAGTGCCCACACTTCTTCATCATTCTTCCATTCATCCCTTGCTTCATTTATCCAATATGGTTGGATAATAGAAATGGCACAAAGAAATGCATCCACATCCTCATCCTTTCCTGAGAGTGCATTTTCCACAACATTTTGGTTCCATTTTTTTTATATGATTTCAAAGTCATAACCCAACATCTTTGTGACCCATTTTTGCTGCTCTTCTGAAGATAATCTTTGTTCTAAAAAGTATTTAAGACTATCATGATCCATTTTTACCTTGAATTGTCTTCCCATTATGTAGGGTCGCCATTTCTTAAGTGCATGTAGTATTTCCAACATTTCATTCTCATAAATAGCTTTGTGTGAATACTTTCCTTTGACAAGATTACTTTCGAAAGCAATGGGTCTTTCATCTTGCATTAAAACAAAACCAATTCCATTTCCTGAGGCATCACATTCCACAATAAAGGTTTTTTTGAACTCTGGCGTAGCTAGGATCGGTGCTTGACACATTGCCTCTTTAATATGTTCAAAGGCCTTCATTGCTTCTGGAGTCTATAAAAATGCATCCTTCTTCCATAATGTTATTAGAGGTGCCGCTATTCTCCCATAATTCTTAACAAACTTGTGATAATACCCTGTCAACCTGAGAAATCCTCGTAGATTCTTTATGGATGTGGGGATTTCCAATTCCTTAATGGCTTTAATTTTTCTAGGGTCTACCTTAACACCTTCATGAGATACAATATGGCCCAGATATTCCACCTATTGTACTCCAAAGAAACAATTGGAGCTTTTTGCATATAATTGTTTCTCCTCCAATAGTTTGATCACCCTATCAACATGTTGAACATGGTCCTTCCAAGACTTTCTATATATTAGTATATCATAAAAAATTACCAACAAAAATTTTCCAAGGAAGGGTTTGAAAATGGAATTCATCAAACCTTGAAATGTAGAAGGTACATTGGTAAGGCCAAAAGGCATGACCAAAACTTCATAATGACCCTCATGAGTTCTAAATGTTGTCTTCGGAATGTCCTTAGTATTCATTCTGATTTGATGATATCCTGAACAAATATCAAACTTGGTGAAGTAAATTGATCCATGCAATTCATCTAATAGTTCATCAATGATAGGAATGGGAAATTTATCTTTAATAGTGACCCTTTTGAGCTCCCTATAATCCAGACACATGTGCCATGATCCATGCTTCTTGTGCACAAATATTATTGGATCAGAGAAAGAACTTTGACTAGGTTGAATTATACCAGCCTCTAGCATTTCTGCAACCATACATTCAATTTCACTGTTTTAGGCATAGGGATATCTGTAAGGCCTAATGGTTGGAGGAACACTTCTTGGAACCAAAAGAATAGCATGATCATGATCATGAATATGTGGGATACCTTTGGGAGTCTCAAATACCTTGGAATGATTGTCCAAGACTTTTTTGAGATCTGGAGAAATAGATGATTTCAATGCAGGAACCTCTAGTGAACATAATTGTGCAATTATGCATCATTTCTTTTTATTTAGAAGCTTTGTCATTACATTAGAGTTGATTATCTTTCCTGGTTTCCTTGTGATGTCTCTTAATTCAACTTCCTTTCCTTCCAAATAAAACTTCAGGAAAAGTTCTTAAAAATTAAAAGCCATTGTATCCAAGGATTGTAGCCATTGGACTCCTACTACAACATCAACACCACCCATTGGAATCGAAAGCATTGGGCTATTCAATACGTATTCTCCTATGGATAGATTGATATTATGGCACTTTCCAAAAAAATTTATGGCTCCTCTACTTGCAACCATCACTTGACACTCTGGTGCTAGATATAGGAAGCAATTCAATTCCTTAGCTATCTTACAATGAATAAAATTATGGGTACTCCCTGAATATATCAACACTATTACCTTTTTCTTCTTGATATGTCCTTCTATATTGATAGTTTGAGGAGTGGTAATTCCTACCAATGCATTACAAGATATGGTCGGATTCATTTCTTCTTTCTTGAGGGTTTTTTCACAGTGTATATCCTCTTCTTTTGATGTTTCTTGTTCCTTTTCTTCCTCCTTTTCACAATATATGTAAAATAATTTCTTCTCAGCACACTTATGACCTTTAGTGTATTTTCTATCACAATTGTAACAAAGCCCTTTTGCTCTTTTTTCTTCCAATTGTTGGGATGTGAACCCTGTGGGTTGTGGAAGGATAGGGGAAACAACACTTCCATCCTTGTAGTTGTGAGTGGTATTCTTTCTTGTTTCCATAATTTTTCTTTCCATTTTTCTGGCCAACCTAAATTCCTTCTCTAATGAGTTAGGTTCCCAAAGGCGAACCTCATGTTGGATGTTATCCTTTAAAGCCCCTATGAACACATCAATCCTATGCTCCTCTAGAATATATTTTACCCTTATATTCGATTTTTTGAAGTCCTCAATGTGCGTAATTGAACCCTTTTGTTTGACATTTATCAATTGGCTAAAAAAGGTGTTGCTTTTTTTATCCTCATAATGTGCTATCATTTCTTTTGTAAAAATTGCCCAAATGAATTTTTTTTATGAGAGCAAAGCCATTGATTCCATACAAACTGTTTTGGTTCCAAATATAAAGTTGCAATGCATACCTTTTGTGTGTTTTACACATTATGGAGATCGAAAAATTGCTCCATTTGTAGTATCCATGTTGCGGGATCCTTGCCATAAAAATTCCTCATATCGATCTTTGGAACATGGTGGGTCTTCAATCCAAAATTAGAGTCCATGAAATAATTATTAACATTTCTTTTGTTTTCATCATGAGTTTCCTTTACTACCCTTTCACCATTAGTAAGCATTTCTTGTAGCAACTTAGTCAAATCTATCTATAAATCTTCCATGTTGCCTTTCAGTTTTTCTTCTATACCATCCATCTTAGTATCCATGCCATTCATCTTAGCTTCCATGCCATCCATCTTTGCTTCCACACCATCCATCTTAACTTGCATGCCATTCATATTACCTTCCACGTCATTCATTTTAACTTCCACGACTTTCTTTAAACCATCAATCTTAGCTTCTGTTACCTTTTGTGAGAGTGAAATTTGTTGCACTTGGTCTCGTAATTTTGATATATCATGTTGCATTTCTTCCTCTTCTTTATGAGTCATGCTGGAGCTTTCAGATTGCTTACTATGTGTTTCCATTTTATTTCTTTGGGGCATCAATTAATGATAATTATGCTTCATTATGCCCTTTAAACTTCACACTAATTTTTCAACCCAAGCTTATGCAAAATTTTAAAAATACTACACACCTTTTTTCGCTTTGTGGAAGCTTAATATTGTATCTGTTGTATCACTATAATTGCAGATTTCCAACGTCTGAAATTTCTTCCTGCAGTAGCACTTTGAATCCTCTTTCCAATTCCACGAGTTTGATCGAAATTATATTTTTCAAGAAAGAGTTATGCCCAATCTCCTAAGATGTCCTGATTATATAATTTTTCAATAAAGAGAACTCATGCCACGTGTCACTATTTTGACCTTCATATCTGAACAATATACACAGAAAACTACAGTCTGTCCTCTTTCTATAACTTCTTACGAAATTTCAATCTGATGCTCAGAGAGAAAGTTATGACGATTTTCCCAAGGTCACCTGTTTGGAATGTAATTCTGGACTCTAAAAAAACCATAGCTTCCTCAAATCATATATCTGAAAATATAGCGGGACAATATCTGAAATTCAGAACCAAGGTTCTGAACAATTTTGGCTCAGATGGTTTTTTTCTTAGCTTTTGAACCATCACAGAAAGAAAGTTATAGTGAAAATTCCACGATGACCTGTTTGGAGCAGTGAAACTCTAAAATCCAAAGCTCTGATACCAAATGTTATGAAACCAACTTACAAAAAGATAGAAAATAAAGATCAATGTCTTAATCAGACTCTTTGAGGGGGAAACCTCCTTTACATTACACAAATGAACAATTCTTGGTTGATACAAATGACCAAAACCTCCTTTCTATATATAGGAGTCTAAGGGGTCACAATATAATCAAAGTCGACATAACAATAATAATATAAGGGCACAACAATAACAATAGTGGGCTTCTATCGGGCACAATAATAACAATATGGGGACAATAGGGCACAAAAATAAAAATAAGGGCTACAATTAAAATAGTAATGGGGGAGTCACTAGTATTATAAGGACCTAACACATGCATGTGCTCTTTCGAGTAAGCTCCTCTTTGACACCTAAAAATTGTGCCTATGTTCTATTGTTTAAGTTCCTTAACATTGTCTCTTATGCCTCTTCATATACCATGAGCTTTCACATTATTTAATTATCAAATTGATATATGTGTTTGTGTGTGGTTGTAATGAGCTTCCATTTTATTAAATTTTCTTATGCTCTCTCACAATGACTCTTCCCACACTTAGTCAATTTCGTGATTTCCTTGTTACCTTCTGAACTTTATGCACTCACAAAAGTTAGAGCCTCAGCCATGTGCCTCTAAAGGGTGAACTTGTGCCCATGTCAATCCTACCCCTTTACCTATTGTACCAATGCAGGATAGGAGCATGGCCATGAAGCTCTAATCCTGGAAAGTATGATAGCACCACCTTGAGCCCTCATCCATGTGATCGCACCACACATTTTTTAATACTTAGTCTCAAATCCTTTGTCCCTGCTCAATGCACTTATTCTCTATACACATTATCTTGCTTCTTTAGTGAATTTTTCTCTTCTAGCACTCATTTAGTGCATTTTTCTCTTCTAGCACTCATTCCAAACAAATCTTTATCCCTAACTCGTGCACTTGTGTCCAACTAACTCATTGACCTTGTGTGACAGCACTGCACACTCTTAGCTCTTAGTTTATTCAATCGTGTCTCTAGCCTATGTGTTTGCACCTAACCCTAGTGCATTGTTTCTCCACAGTTAATATTTGACACAAATTGAGAAAGATAGAGTGGGGGTTTTATTGAACTAATCTTGAATATTTGGCCATGAGTGGTTTTTAGTTTCTAGGTACTACAAATTTCCAACGTATCATTATATCATCCTCCATTGAAAGTGTGCCTCCCGTTACAAGGAAAGGACTCGCGAGAGACATAGTTGAAAGAAATATTGAAGGTGTGGTAAATAGTTTGACCCCAAAAGTACCAATTTTGTAGTACATATCATGTTTCATAGACAAGTGCATTTCCCTAACTTGGAAAAATATATGTAAGGACTTCGCCGAGAAAAAAATCTCAGAGTATCTAGAAGAGAGAGAGGTATACATCAATTTTAAGAGGCACAAATTCCACAGGGTTTCTTTCCATTACCCAATGCTACCTTGCGTAGAGACCATAGGATAGATATTGCAACACATTGATTCTCAAAACATGATTGTCAAAAGTGCAAAAGGAGAAATGCTTGCCACATACCATCCTCATGACCTTTATATGTACTATAAGTTCCCAAATCCCAAAGAATATCTCAATTTGACATTTTATGTTGATTTCAGGCCTTCCATGAAGGATATTCTAAGAACTTGGTGGCAACATCCAAGAAAATTTCACTAGAAGCCTAATGGTATCTAAAAAACAAAGGCATTGAAGAAAGTGTACCAATATCTAATGGCTATGTGTTGCAGATTGTATGGGCGTGAGAACACATTTTTTATTAGGAAGAATGGGTCTATATGGTACACCCATACTTTATTAAGGGAACCATTTTCAATTAGTCTGACCTCATAGATCAACAATTTCATAAGAATGTTGCAAAGGTGAATAACATGGCACTAGGAAAGAAACTAGAGTTTTATATGTCCTCATATTTTTTAGATGGTATATGTGATAAAAATGAGTTCTTAGGGCTCAGATGAAAGAGGATTTATGTTAGAGAAACACCTCTATTCCACATATATTTTAAGATACAAGGGGATGTCAGTTACATGGGCATGTATACAAACATAACCAATCTTTTCATCTCCATTTTGTATCAAATGTGTTTGGCATAAAGACAACTTGCATGATAGACAAGGCTAGGGTGTAACACCCTCCTCCTACATCTACCTAAGCAACCGGCCAACTAGGGTAAGCATGTGACAAGAGGACACTATGATATGACTCAACCTCCTAAGTCACATTAAGGAAGTGGAAAGGAAAAACACCATATAGACATCCAACATCATCAAAATAACCCTCAGAAGACAAGGCATCCACTCAGATAGGCTATCCCTAGGCCCCATTGTTGTTTTAGGTCTCTTGCGCCATATTGGATCACATGCTATGAGAAAGGGAGTGACCAAAAACCTAAATTTTCTCTTACATGTCTGCCTTCCAATGACTGTGGACCAAAGTTGTCAGTGATGTGCCAGGGAATCCAAGATTTGAGACACTTTTTCAAGCCCAAAGCCCAAGAAACTGCCTAGAACTAATCCATCTCTTCAAATCAATAAAGTAACATGGAAATTAAAGTACTAAAGAAAATATTTGCTAAAGACCTTAATTGGATCCCTACTAGCTATGACAGACATTTCGTCAAACATATCATCAACATGTAACCTACAAGTGTAAACAATAGAATTAAGTGTAGGGATCTCATGCGTATCTGAAAACTGTTATGAATCATTATTCCCTCATTCCATTTGTTGCATTATCATCTATTAGGTCATAGGCATATTATCCATTCACATACAAGTAAAAACATGCTGAGAGCCATACATAGATGCTGTCATAAAATGTGCATATAACCAACATAATAGGAACAAAAATAAAATAAACATATCAACCATCAAATCCATAAATACACTAGTACCTTTACACATGAAAATCAAGGGAATGGATTTCTCATTAATGAATGCAATGAACCAACCAGAGATGGGACTACCACATTCCACCTGATCGTAGAATGGTTGATCCAAATCTCTCTTCAGCCATTCACCCCTGTGACATATTCCAAGCATGAATGTGGGATCTCATAGAACACATCAATCAAAACTCATCTAGGGTTTCCAAAGGGCATCCACCTCAACCCATAAAACATTAATTCCACCTCACTACCAGACATCACCAAAACCATCACCAGATCGGTCTCTGTCCTATCCATCTAAGACTCCATAGAATTTGTTCCGACGATGGTTCTAGGACTAGTAACTCAACCCAAGCTAAGGAAACATGAGAACCAACCAAAACAAAACAATGAAAATAAATCCACAATCGCCATGGCTATCTAGGAAATGACAAGGCTAGGCAATCCATTTTCAATCAAGGCATTCCCCCATGCTAATGACAGGTCATGACCAAGAATCCACATGCATATGCTATGCATGTCCAAGCTAGTGAATAAATCATACATGCAACTTGGTACCTGCAAGAAAATATGATGTAGTTTTTGATGTCGATGCCTTCCTACACTTTCCTACTCTTCCTTTTCCTTCTTGCTCCAAGAATCTAAGTATGTCATGCCCTCCAAGAGTGCTCCAAGAAAACTCTAAGTATCCAAGAGTAAGAGAAAGAGAGAGAGAGAGAGAGAGAGAGAGAGAGAGAGAGAGAGAGAGAGAGAGAGAGAGAGAGTAATGAGAGAGCTCCAAAGCTAAACTAACAAAAGGTTACCCATTGATCCTCATAAGCCTTTTTATGCATGAGGCCTCTATTTTCTTCATTTTCCATTATTTTCCTTCAGTTTCCTCCTCACATGCAACATGTGACCTTTCACCTCCTTTTTCTCCTAATTTCCATTATTTTCATAAATAATTGTGCCACAATTCCTTTTAATGCCTTAGCCTTTTCCTTTTCCAATTTCCTTAGCCATAAACAACCAAATGAACACCCCCTAGGATGTCTTGCCCAGAATTCATCTTGGAATAAGTGTCCCAAATATCTGTTTTTAACATTTATTAATGGAATTTTCACCATGGTTGTTACTGAACCCTCCACCTTGGGCGACACCGTCCTCGGTGTTCAACCACACCTATACCTTAGCAACCTGCTAAAAGAAGACATACTGCTTATGGAGCTTTATAACACAGCTTGATGGAATATTTATAATGAAATATCCACTCAAGACATAACATCATGACAACATGACACCATACCGCATAGTGGAGCTTTATAACATAACTCATTACAGTATTTACAAAGATCATCCTGCTAACTGACGACTCATATGACATCATAACATCATGATAACATAACCACATGATATCATATTAACATAACACCCATACCGCATAGTGGAGCTTTATAACATAGCTTGTTATGGTATTTAGATCCATACACGAGTGTACATATAACAAAATCATCAAAATATATATACGAAAACATATGCCAAATCATATATCAAAATATATACTAAACAACATGTTTAAGCATATATCAAAGCATCATATAACATATATCAACCATCATAAAGCATATATCAACCACCATAAAGTAAATACCAAACAATCATAAAGCAAATACCAAACCACCATAAGAAAATACCAACCACCATGTCAAGTTTCTTTGCCTCAGCAGGGAAACAAGGAAGGATGCATAGCCTACATCGGATCTACCATCTCCCATGTATCTTCATCGGGCCCAAAGTGCTTCCATTTCACTTTAACGTTCTCTGTTGCTTGGTTCCGAAGCATGAGCACCTTTTTCTGCAATATACACTGAGGGTCCAACTGGCAATATCCATCTTGTTCCACCTACAATACAGACCATTCAATCACATGATCAACATCTTTAACATACTTCTTAAGCAATGATACATGGAAAAAAATGTGGACTTTCATTGTTAGAGGCATTGCAAGTCGATAAGCTACTCCTAATCCTCTCAGTGATACTAAAGGGTTCACAAAACCATGGTGGCAACTTGGCACATGATCCAATCCACAAGGATCTCTTCTTCGGTTTGATGCACAAGTACACTTATTCCCCAACCTGAAACTCCTTGAACCACGTATTCCTATCAGCGTAGCTCTTTTGCCTATCATTTGTTGTCGTAAGATTTTTCTTGATCACCTTCATCTCTTATTCCATGTCTTCCAACATATCTGGTCCAATCAATATCCTACTAATCGTATCACTTCAACTGATGGGAGTGTTACAACTTTGCCCATATAATGCCTCTAAATGACTCATCGTCAATGACTCCTGATAATCGTTGTTGTATGTGAACTCTACCAAAGGGAGATACTCTCCCCACTTCTATTGCTGATGCATCACAAATATCCTCAACATGTCCTCTAAAATATTTTTTAGTCTCTCTCTTTTTCCATCCATCTATAGATGATAAGGTGTACTAAAGGCCAACTCGATGCCCAAACCTGCAAATAACACTTCCAAAACTTGGAAGTGAACTTCGCGTCCCTGTCTGACACAATCTTCTTCAGGAAACCATGTATTCTAACCATGTCTCTGGTGAACACCTATGCCACATTGCTAACTGAGTACGTAGACTTCACTGGAATGAAGTGTGTAACCTTTGTTAACCTCTCAACAATGACCATGATGGAATCATGTTGCTTGACTATCTTCGAAAACACTATAATGAAATCCATGGAAATGACCTCCCATTTCCATTCTAGAATCGCAATCAGTTGTAGCAGTCCACTTGTATGTTTACTCTATTCCTTCACTCCCTGAAAATTAAAACATCTAGCCACAAACTTTGCTACATCCCTCTTTAGATTCATCCAATAGTAAGATCTATTTACTCTTGTGAGTGTCTTATGGTAACCTGGGTGACCTGAATACAGTTTTTCATGAAACTCCCTCAATATCACCTTCTTGATCCCATTTATATCCAACACATATATCTTGTCTTTAGAACCTATTGTAAGACAATAATCCAAGTCATGTGCATCTGCACCTATACCTATACCTATACTTGTGCCATCACCTATACCTATACATGTTCCATCAACTGTACCTATACATGTACTATCTCATGTACCTGTACTCTGCTGCAACCTATGCACAATCTCCATATATCTGACATCTTGCTCTCTTGCCTACAAGATATTGTCCTATAAATATGTCCCATAAGAGCTCATACCTGCCAAGTGATTCACCTATACCCGCATACTAAGAGCATCTACCACTCTGATCTCCTTGCCTTTGATGTACCTAATCTCAAAGTCAAACTCATTGATCATGGCCAACCATCTAGCCTACCTGGCATTTAGATCCGACTGGTCAAATAAATGCCTCAATCCGATGTGAACACTCATAAGCATAAACTACCTACCAAGATGATAGTCTCTCCACATATTTAATGCATGTATAATCATTTCCAACTTGAAAACATGCGTGGGATAGTTTTGCTCGTGCTCATTTTGTTTCCGGTACTCATAACATACCACATGTCCATCCTGCATAAGGACTCCACCAAACCCTCTCTTGCAAGCATTTGTACATACTACAAACTCATTGTCTGGATATTCAACCTATAGTGCTCGTGCATGTGTCAGTAACTACTTGCGTTGCTCAAAACTAGCCTCACACTCCTCTTTCCATTTGAACTTCTTACCTTTCATTTGCAAAGATGTAATGGGATAAGAAATATACAAGAAGTTCCCAATGAACCTCCTATAGTAGCCTACCAGACCCATGAAATATATCACCTCATCCACACACTTAGGAGCTACCCACTCCATGATGGCCCTTATCTTCTCTAGATCTACTGCAACACCTTCCTTGGAGACCACATGCCCCAAGTAGTGTACCTCAATCTGACATAATCTACACTTGTTGAGCTTAGCATACAACTAATGCTCTCTCAACAACCTCAACACTGATGCTAAGTTCTCGGCATGTTCTTCCTCTTTTTTAGAATATACCAGTATATCAGCAATGAAAAATATAACAAACTTATCCAAATATGGATGCAACATACTATTCATCAAACACATGAACATAGTTGGAGCATTAGTTAAGCCAAACGAAACCACAACAAATTCATAATGCCATACCTAGTCCTGAACATAGTCTTGTATATGTCATCCTCTTTGATGTGTACTTGATGGTATCCAGATCTCCAGTCAATCTTTGAGAACACTGATCTCCCCTTCAATTGATCGAACAAGTCATCAATCCTTAATAAAGGGTACCTATCCTTGATAGTCACTTTTTTGAAATACATGTAATCAATGCATAATCTGAGGGTACCATATTTCTTCCTCACAAATAAGATCAGTGTGCACCAAGGTGATACATTTGGCCTAATGTACCCCTTATCCAACATTTCCTTCAACTGCAACTATAAGTCAACCAACTCAGGTGCGTTGATCTTATAAGGTTCTTTCAATGTTGGAGCTACCCTTGGAACTAACTCTATAGAAAATTCTTCCTCCCTATGAGGTGGCAACTCTGTAATGTCCTCTAGAAATACATCCTTGAACTATTGTAAAACCATGTACTTGTTCAAAACATCTACATCCTCAACCTTATTACCTTTATCACTAGAAATGTGTACTAAAAATAGCTTGCACCCTTTCCTATGGCTATGCTTTGATTTCATAGTTGTCACCATCATAACTGATGTGGCTTTCTTCTTATGTTGCAAGACTCTTAGTTCTCCATTTTCATCAACACAATCAATAGCTTTGTCATAGAAGTCAACCTTGGTTCTATGTAAATACATCCAATACATGCCCAATAACATATTGTATGAACACAACAATAATATATTCAAATGTGTTATGGTAGGCATACCATTCAAATCAAATGCACAAGCTCTTACCCAATGATGAACTCGCTTCTTCGTCCTATAGCCAACTGCACTAACCAAGACTTTGCATGAAACTCCTTATTCAAACCACGCTTATCCACCAAGTCAGAACTAACATAGCTATAATTAGATCTAGGTTCAAGAAAAATAGAAATAACTTGATCACAGAGCTTACCGTCCATCTCAATGATAGATGCCTGATGCTTGGCCTGCCTATTGTCCATGGTTGCATAGATACAAGGAATACTTTTGCCTACATCTCCAATAGTTTATGCCTCTTGTGCACTATATATATGAGGTATACCACTCTAATCTTGTGGATAATCCCTCCTAAGGTGATCTTTACCACAATTCCAACAACACACAGGATCCTTACTTTTCTCCTAACACTAATGTCCCTATCCTCTATCTGATGCATTGGACTTCTTAGGCGGTGCAACATTATCCTTGTTATATGTACTTTGTGGCCTTACTCTCTTTTTATCCCATTTTCCTTTGTTATTTACATCACCTCTCCAGTCTGACTTAGTCTCAGTTATGTGCTTCAATTGTTCATAGCAATGTCTTAGCTTTCAAATGGTCTCCTCCAATGATTTACGATCATCAAACTCAATCATGCCTTTGAATGCAACTGGTAATCCACTAATGAACCTGTTATCACAAAATCTGACCTTGATAGGCTGCTGATCAAGTAGGCTCTGGGTAACTCTTTAAAACCAATGTTTTGGTTGAGGGTTAGCCTCCTCAACTAGAGAGGGCTCTCTCAATAGTTTTAGGGTTTTTAATTACATTTTGGTGTGTTTTCTAGGAGCCTGAAGATTACTCATTCCCGAAATCAAGAAGCTAAACTTCTGAAGGTAGCAAGAGCTCAGAAACGTTTTCGAGGCTGCATTCTACCTTGGTGACTCCATATATTCTCAAAGATTTAAAGGTGGCTTCAAGAAGGAGATAGACACAGAGCAATCCTAACCCCAATCCACCTACACTTGTGGAAAATCCAAACACTGTTTCAAGAGGCAGCCAAAGATTTTTAGAAATACCAGGTACTCCATCTTATTCAAAATCTTTGCTCTCTGAATTCTCAAGAAGTCTTGAAGACATATAGTTGATGATAAAATTCATGAAGTGTTGTTTAGATCAGAAAGTGTAGAAGAACTCATTTGTATTATCCTAGATCTGCAAAAGAGAGGAATTGACACCTCAACACTAGTAACACAAGAATATAGTCCTACTATATATTTGGGTCCAGGGTTAGAAGATTATCAAAATGAGGAGTTTCCTCATTTCTATGTAAGCATTGTATTCATGATATGACTTTAGATAATACTATGTTGGATTTGGGGCCTTCTCATAATCTCATGCCCAAGTAACCAAAGAGTTTTCACTTCATTTTTATGGTTTAAAGACAAAGGTCGGAATGCTTGATATGCAAGTTTCTCCAGAGGTTATAGTGTTGGTGACCGAAATTCCTAGGGGGCAAGAGGCTTGGTTCAAGAACTTCGATTCAACATGGAACCATGCAATGATCTAAAAATCACCCTATGAGTGATCTCAATTAAGAATTATTAAATATAGGTATTACAGACTCATGTGCTAGTGTGTGTCTAGGTTATTTAAGCAATGGATTGATCAGATTGCAAATACATAGACACTTGAAATGGAAGATAGTAGAGAAACACAGTAAGAAAATATAATAACACAAGAAATTAATAAGGAGTTCACCCTATCCTCCAAGGCTACATCTTCGGTCTAGCTTTCAGTGGTGGCCTTCTTTTATTATTTCTTAAAGCAAAGAATTACAAAGAAGGAGCTCAATATGAGTCTCCTGTCACAAGATAGCTTGGCAGGGTGGTTCTTGGATTTCCCAAGCCACTAGAGTACACAGACTCCTGGCCTTACTAGCTTTTTGACCTCTCAGGTCTATAATGGAAGGATCCCAATGTGGTGCTCGGTCCTAACAGATCCCCTTTAGGGATGGCTTGAATTTCTCAAGCCCTCTGGTGCTCGACGCTACCTCTGGTCAGCTTGGCCCTCTGTCTTCTTACTACTTTTTGCTCTCTCTGTTTTCTTTCTTTGTTCTTTCGTGGGTGCGTGTGTGTCCCTTTTGCTGGTTTGTGCATGGCTTTAAAGCCACTCAAGCTCATGGTTGTTTGATTCCTCTTCCAACTCCATCAGATCACCTACTACAGCTTCACCTAGAGTTCCCTCTCTCGGCATCATCATCAGATTCACAGGGAGTGGCCACTTGTCCTCCTGCGACCTGTGCTAGCTTGCTTCGTTGGTTCGGTTCTTCAATTACGTTGTGGAATGAGTCATTCGCCACCTTGGTGGTCAAAGCAGACCTCAAATTCTTTAAATCGCAGCTTAACCCCTCGTTACATCTAGTCTTACTGTCAGACACGATATCAACCATTAGATCTAGATCCCCCAGATCCAACGCCATCTGCTCATTTCGCGCGGTTGACTTGCTCGACCATTAGCATGTGATGAGCAGCAGTTTTCTATCTCCTCCACTTGCCACACGTCAGGAGCTGAGTGGAATAGCTCTGTTTTCACCAAATCTGCTTACCCCCCAAGGGTGCCCCCGATGAATACCATTGGTTTTTAGAGTGCGGGTCTCACCTTAGCCTTTAGCCTTTTTCCCCATGGTTTTCCTAGTTCCCATGCGACCGAGTGCTCTGGGCCCCTCCATTTCTAGGGTTTTTGGCTAGCGATGAGTGATTAGCGCTAAGAGCTAATCGCGCATCAAAAACTCCCTCTGTTTCTTGATCGAGGCTTCCCAGGGGATAATTTCACCTCCTACGCAGTGTCCATGGGCCTCAATCAACGCGCTTTGATCGAGGTCGTCGTCGTTCCACGCTGGCTACGAACTGCCACTATGTTAGAGGTGTTTTTAATTGCTGCTCTCAATTATTTGAAGTCTGTCCTGACCTGGTATAACTATGTTTCTTTTGATTGTTCTTTATGGATCCAATTCAGATCACGGCCTTCCCATTAAAAAGCTTTTGGACCACAAAAATTTGGTTTTTCAAGCATCGACTAAGTGAGGGTACTGTTGTCTCACTTGTCCAATCTCAATCCACTTTGCACTGCTCAGCTTCGAACCTTTGAGTCCAATTTTGAGGTGCTCAACTTCTCCTTTGCACATTGTCCTCACCTTCCTGTCTAAGACCATGTCTTCCTACAATTCATTCAGATATTCAGGTAGCAGGTCATCAATAGAAGGCAATTGACTTTACTCTTTAGGATCCTCAATCATTGAAGGTTCAAATAATCTCAAGCAACCTGAATTTACGACTGAGTAGATGTGCATGTAAGCTGGTAGATCAAGGCGAAAAGCATTTTCACCGATCCTCTCAAGTATCTTGAAGGGTCCATATCTGATAGGATTTAGCTTTTTACCTTCACCTTGCATCATGTCCTTGCAGATATACAACCAGACCTCGTCACCAACTTGGAAACTATGTTCCACCTGATTCTTGTCATGCCTCACCTTGTATTTGGGTTGGCTCCTTTCCAGCTATTCCTGTACTTCCTGGTGCATCTCCTGGATCTTTTCAATGAACCTAGTTGCCTTGTACACATCATTTTGTCCATCAACAGTGGTATCTTTACCAAAGACAAAATCTAAAGGAGACCTTGGTGTGAAACCAAAACATGTTTCAAAAGGATATCTCTATGTAGAAGAATGTTTTTCTCTGTTCTAATCTTGCTGCACATAACACAAGTGTTCATCCCAAAGCTTAAGATGTTTGCTGCAATATCCTCTGAGTAGCTAGATCATTGTCATGTTAACTACTTCTATCTGGCCATCAGTTTGTGGATGAAAATTCGTGCTTTTCTTCAGTTGGGTGTCCATCATCTCCCACATACTTGACTAAAACTTCCCCACAAAGCGGGTGTCTCGATCAAATACAATAGAAGTGGGTAACCCAAAATGAAACCATACATGTTTAAAGCACAGTTTTGCAGTTTTTTCAGCTGTAATCTACCTTACAACGTATCAAAATGCACATTTTTTTGAACCCATACACAACCACATACAGATAATCATGACCTTTTCTAGACTTAGGCAGTCCCCCAACAAAATCCATGGAAACACTTTCCCAAGGGTGAGAAGGAACTGGTAATGGAGTACAGGTCTAGTTTTCTATTGTTGGGCTTGCTTTTGCCACACATAGTACACCCTCTCACATACCTAGAAACTATCTCATTCATTCTTGGCCATTAACAAAATCTTTGCAGTTGTGCAAGTATTTTACTTACCCCAAAGTGACTTGATATCAAAGAAGTGTGTGCCTCTCTAATTATCTTTACCCTCTCTGTTTGTGGAATGCAGAGTTTCCCACAATGATATAAGAGTCGGTCCTTCACATTATAATCCAATTCTTCTACCCTTTTGCCTTGACCCAAAGTTGCATATACATATTTAAATTCTATATCTTGAGCATATTGTTCAATGTAGCTTTCATGTAGTACAAAATTATGCTTAAGTATAGTAGATGCATTTATAATGGGCCTAGATAACATGTCTGCAACTTTGTTATGTATGCCCTTTTTATATCTGGTGACTAAATGAAACTGTTGTAGAAAACCCATCCACCTGTAATGTCTTGATTGCTGCAACTTAGTTTGAGAGTGTAGATATTGAAGTGGTTGATGATTAGTATGTATTACTGCCTCTTTGCCCATTAAGTAATGTTTCCACTTTTTCACACTCTGAACTAATGCATATAATTCTTTATCATATGTAGGATAGTTAACTATTGTAGGATTAAAAGTCTCAGAATGATAACATATGGGTTTACTATGTTGTGTCAACACTGCTCCCATGGCATAGTCACTGGCATCTATTTGGATCTCAAATGGTCTTTGTAGATCAGGTAGTGCTAGTATAGGTGTTGTACTAATCTTTTCTTTCAAGGTGTTGAAGGCTTTTTGATGTTTGCCTCCCATCTGAAACACCTTGTTCAATCTTGTCAAAGCATGTAAGGGAGCTACAATTGAGGAAAAGTTAGAGATGAACTTCCTCCAATATTGTGCTGCTCCTAAGAAGCTTCTCACTCCTATAGCAGACTTGGGTTTAGCCCAGTTTACAATGACTACCACTTTAGAGGGATTTATTTTCAATTCACCACCCCTACTATATGACCCAAATAATTTTGAGATGTTTTTCCAAATTCACACTTGGAGAGTTTAACATAAAGTTTTTCTATTTTCAAAACATCTAAGATCTGCTTAACATGATTTAAGTGTTCCTCCCAAGTTTTACTAAAAATCAGAATGTCATCCAGATATACAATAACAAAATCATCAAGAAAAGGCCTGAGTACATCATTCATTAATGTCATGAAAGTAGCAGGGGCATTGGTCAAGCCAAAAGGCATAACCAGCCACTCATACAATCCCTACTTTGTTTTGAAAGCAGTCTTCGATGCATCTTGCTCAGGAACTTTGACCTGATGATATCCATTATGCAAGTCCAACTTGGTGAAATAAATAGCTTCCTTAAATTGATATAAAAGATCATCTATGTGAGGAAGGGGATAATGATTTTTGATTGTTATCTTATTCAGTGCTTGGTAGTCAATTCACATTCTCCATGAGCCATCTTTCTTTCTCACCAAAATGATTGGGGACCCACATGGTGATGTGCTAGGCCTGATAAACCCCTTCTCAAGAAACTCCTGCACCTGCTTCTTGATTTCAACATTCTCTAAAGCGGACAACCTTTTATACCTATGGCTGCAATGACTGTTTCATCTTCCGAGTCTGACCCCAAATATTTCTGAATAGTTGTAGTAGTCTTCTCTTCTTGCCCTTGGACTTCTTAGGTCTCAGCTCTAGATGCATAATCCAACATTTCTCATCATCATGCGCATCCTTTTTACATTGAGTGCATGAAGCTTCGCTATTCTATGTAGTGTTAGCCTTCCTTGCTTTCCACTTCTTCTTTCTTTTCTCCTTGTTGTTGCTTGAAGTGGGTTGGGATGGTCCCCCAACTTCTGGATTTCCATTCTTTCCTCTAGCCTCTAGATGAGTAGCTTGTACAGATACCTCATCTATACTAGTGGGATTAAACATGAGGATGGTATGCCTCATGTAGCTGTGTAGACCACCAATGTACTTCAAAAGAGTCTCTGGTGAGTCTAATGAGATCCCTAGAATCAATGCTCCCTTTCTAAATTCTTGAGTGTACCCTTGCACACTTTGCCCTTTCAACTACCGAAGAGTTTGCCAACTCATCATGGCTTGTTGCATATAGGCCAATGGATAGAATATCTTCTTGATGGCAGAAACAAATTCACTCCACACAGAGAGAGTCTTACCATGTCTTTTCATGTCAGCTTGGGTTCTACCTTCCCACCAAACGACGGTAGTGCCTCCTAGGTGTAGGCTTGCCAGCTAAATTCTGCTCTTGTCTGAGTCGATGTTCTACACTATGCGATACACATCAATTTGTCTAATCCAATTGTCCAAATTTTCAGCATTTATCTCTCCATCATATATAGGCAAGTTGAATTTAACATCTAGCTTGATCAAAGATGCTTTCTTATTATGCACAGGGCTATTAGGAGGTGTGAGAAAGTTTTCCTCTTTCCCTTTTCCTTTTGAGTGGTCATGGGAATGAGATTCATCTTCTTCTTTATCTTGTTTAGAGCCTGATGAATCTTCATCCTTATGCTTTCTAAAGTCCCTATACATTTCTTCTACCATAGACTTTATAGCTAGGAAACTATATATGAATTGAGGGTCTGGCCCCACCGAACCTTCCTCTGACATGGTCTTCCAAGGATAGACTCTCCCAATCTCAGGATTAGTTTCGACCAACTCTTCTAATTTGAGCTTTGATCTAGTGAGCATTCAACAACTAAACCAACACAAGCTTGTCTAACCTTATAGCCTAAAGCTCTAATACCACTTGATCTGATAATCACCCTATGAGTGATCTCAGTTAATAATTATTAAATAGAGGTATTACAGACTCATGTGCTGGTGTGTGTCTCGGTTATTTAAGCAACGGATCGATCAGATTGCAAATACATATACACTTGAAATGGAAGACAGTAGAGAAACACAGTAAGCAAATATAAGAACACAAGAAATTAATAAGGAGTTCCCCTTATCCTCTAGGGCTAAATCTCCAGTCCAGATCTTAATGGTGGCCTTATTTTATTGTGTCTTAAAGCAGAGAATTACAAAGAAGGAGCTCAATATGAGTCTCTTGTCACAGGATAGCTTGGCAGGGTGGTTCTTGGATTTCCCAAGCCACTAGAGTACACAAACTCCTGGCCTTACCAGCCTTTTGACCTCTCGGGTCTACAATGGAAGGAGCCCAATGTGGTGCTCGGTCCTGACAGATCCCCTTCAGGGATGGCTTGAATTTCTCAAGCCCTCTGGTGCTCGACGCTATGTTTGGTCAGCTCGGCTCTCTATCTTCTTACTACTTTTTTCTCTCTCTTTCTTCTTTCTCTGTTCTTCCGTGAGTGTGTGTGTGTGTCCCTTTTGCTGGTCTGTGCATGGCTTTAAAGCCACTCAAGCTCATGGCTCTTCGATTCCTCTTCCATCTCCGTCAAATTGCCTGCTAGAGCTTCTCTTGGAGTTCCCTGTCTTGACGTCATCATCAGACTCACAGGGAGTAGCCACTTGTCCTCCTGCGACCTATGCCAGCTTGCTTCGTTGGTTTGGTTCTTCAGTTACATCGTGGAATGAGTCATCCACCACCTTGGTAGTCAAAGGAGACCTTAAATTCTTTTATATCGCGGCTCAATCCCTCGTTACATCCAGTCTTACCGTCGGGCACGATATCAACTGTTAGATCTAGATCCCCCAGATCCAACGCCATCCACTCATTTAGCGTGGTTGACTTGCTCGACCGTTAGCGTGCGATGAGCGGTGGTTTTCTCTCTCCTCCACTTGGCATGCGTTGGGCGCTGAGTGGAATCACTCCATTTTCACCAAATCTGCTTACCGCCCAAGGGTGCCCTCGATGAATACTGCCAGTTTTTATAGCATGGGTCCTGCCTTAGCCTTTAGCCTTTTTCCCCACGGTTTTCCTGGATCCCATGCGACCGAGCACTCGGCGGCCCTCCATTTTGAGAGTTTTTTCCGAGTGATGTGCGATTAGCGCTAATCGCACATCAAAAACTCCCTCCATTTCCCAATTTGGGCTTTCCAAGGGCTAATTTCACCTCCTGCGCAGTCTCCATGGGTCTCGGTCACCGCACTTTGACCAAGGTCCTCGTCGTTCCACGCTGGATACAAAATGCCACTATGTTAGAGGTGTTTTTGATCGCTGATCTCAATTCTTTGAATTTTGTCCTACAACTATGGTTCTTTTGATTGTTCTTTATGGATCCAATTCAGATCATGCAAGGTGTTCGTAAAGCCATAGTTTTCAGAAACCGACTTAACCAAAGCAGTTCCCAAATACTACATCAAGGACAGCTACACCAACCTGCTCTTCAACATTCAGCATTATTTCACCTATGAAGGTAGATATCAGAAGGTCTATTCATATCATTTTAAACTTCTTCTATATTTTTCTGGTATGATTTCTCTAGATTTTCCTCACTTCTTATTTCAAAGTATAACTAAGATGGCAGATAAAATTCAGCTAAAATCCCAAGGGTGTGAGACTTCCCTATTTCATCGTGGCCTAATTAAATTGATAATGTTACATGAACTCAAAAGGGTCAAAAAATATTGGTCTTCATTTTTGTTTGTATGTGACTTTGGAACAGAAAAACAAGGTGAAGGTACTAGCTTTGGGGTCAAAGAAACTTCATCAACAGAAGCTAGCAAGTCTGCAATGACCAGGGCAAAAAGGTTTGCTAAATTAAAGCGAAGGAAGCAGGTCAAAGAACAAGCAAGAAAAAACTCAGTAGTTAAAAGTATAATAGTCATTCTTGAAACTCCTAAATCTACCAAGGCAAAGAGATATGAGCTTAAAGGAGAAACACCAGAACAGTCATCCAGCGAACTAGTTCAAAGGAGACTTGCTAGGAGCTAGAATGCAAAGGTAAAGGGGAAAACAATGATTTCAGGAGAAGGTTCAATTTTGAAGGGTGACTTAACTGATATCTTAAGGGTCATTGACATTACAGAATCCCCTTTGGTGCAGGAAAATGTGACAAGAATTGATCTAAGGAAGTCGAAGAAAGTGAAATCCTCCAAAAAACTGGAATTTAAGGATGAGGTTGCAACTTTTTTTTTCAAACCCAAAAAACCTTTAACTCGACGGTCCAAGAAGCTATAGGAGTCCAATGTTGAATTGGAGAGAACAAAAGAAACCTTGGTTGTTCAATAAGAATTAGAATTACCATTTTCAAGACCTGAAGGAGACAAATATACGGTTCCCAAATGAAAAAGGCCATTTATGAAGTCATGGAAAGAAGGTTAGAAGTTGCAAAAAATGAGATTGCTAAGCTAAGGGAAAGAGCAAGAGAACATGCAGCTAAAAAGACAAACTGAAAAGGATGAAGGCTCTCTGGGAGGCTGAAAGAGTGCCCAAATCAGAAATATTTAGCAGTGAACAACAATACCTTACCTGGACTGTCCGTGCAATCAAAGAAACCAAATTTGTGAGAAAAATTAATAATCAACTCAGAGCTACAAAAAAGGGATTGAAGAGGAAAATTGAAGATCTGGAAATACAACTAACCACTTTGGAAAAAGGGTCTACAATAATGATGAAACAAGGTGTTGAAGAAAAGCAGTAAAGGATATGTATTGAAACAATTTTTGCCACATAAAAGAACTTTGGCATATAAAGGAAGGACAGCTGCAAAGAAATTTTTTTATGAAGGGATGTGATTTTGATTTTTGGTTAATACATCAGTCTTCTCAAAATTTTGGAAAAAGCTCTCAAACCACTAAGTTTTGAAGGCCGTGCTGAAAAAGAGCACACACAGCAGTTTCGTAGTGCACTACAAAACTGCTGAAGATGATCATTTGGCTCTTATATATGTATTGTGAAGGGAATGTTGGTTCAATTCCAAATTTTGAAGTTTATAATGGATATGGGCTCATGTGTGAACTCTCAGATGGCAGGGGTGCAGGTAGCAAAGCTTCAAGGAGTACTCCATAGGTAAAATGAAGGTTGTGCTACGAAAACATATTATTTTCATAAGCACAGTCATGTTTTCATCCACATGCTTGAGTTCCTTTTTGCACATGTGGAAAATGATGTCTCAACAAATTATTAATGCATGACACCTATACACCAGTAGGAAACTATTTGAAGATAAACACAAAGAGTTAAGGGCCTAAAAAAGAGGAACTATGTTTCCTAATTTTTAGGGAAGTTAAGGCATAATTTAACAGGTTTTGCAACAGCATCATGGTCATCATCAAACTCAACGACATGGTTGGAAGCTGATTAAACAGTGTATTAAAGACTTAGATAAGGGTGTTGAAGCTTGTTTTAGGAGTTTTAGTCCTATTTGTATTAGGACTCTTAAAGGACAACTAGCTGTCAAGTTGTAATTAAATAGTTTGTTTTTGAATAGATAGGGGTCTAAGTTAGGAATTCAAATTCCTCCAAAGGTCGATGATAGTATCCAATGATGTAAAGTTCTATGTTAAGCTTGAAAATTGAATTCCTTAGGGTTGGAGATTTCATTAGAAAATGAAATATTGTGTTATGGTAAGAAACTGTGTTTTTCATAATTAATACAGAGATCAGTTTGACTACTCAAGATTCACAAAGAGTTTATATGTTTGATGTTCTTATGGATTTGTTCAATTACTTATTTGTAGTGTTATGAGCTTATGATACTTAGAATTAATTTGAAAATGCTCTAACTTCCTTCACATGCTTGTTAGCTGTGTTGTTTCACTGTGTTACTGTTTTATTCATAAACCTAAACTCTAAGTGCCTTGACTTCCATGTTTTTCTCATCATGTTGTTTTATTGAAGACTATTTTGACTCCATAGCCCAATAGATATTTGTTAATCATAGTTTCAACCAGCCAACCAGTTGTACTTTTGTTCATTTTATTCCTAGGGTTAGCCATCTAATCATTAATCAAAAACCCTAAACCTAGTGAGAGAGCCCTTTCTTGTTGAGGAGACTAAGCCTCAACCAAAATATTAGTTTGAAAGAGTTACTCAGATTCTGCTTAATCAACAGTGTATCAAGGTCAAATTTTGTGATAACAAAACCTTCGAATCTTGGCCTTTTCTTCTATAAGATAAGGCAAACACCTCATTAACTCCAAGAAACTACTAGTGTACTTATCATCTGTCATGGAACCCATCTTTAGTTCATAAAATTAATTTTCCCTATCATCAAAGTACCTTTCTAAAAATTACTTCTTCTTAAGTAGCCACTAAAACTCACTCTAAAAAAATTCTTCCTCATGAGTACACTGAGGTTCTTCTCATCTTCCCACCAAATGTTCGCTTTACCTTTGAGACTGAAGGTAGCTACTCTAGATTTCATGTTCCCTGATTATTCATGCAACCTGATGAAATTTCTCATGCCAAAAAACCATGCCTATGCATCTTGTAGTTTCTTTATTTCCCCATCAAAATGAGGTGTCTCTTCTTTCTTAAATTCATCTGGAAAATACCCCCTATCACTCCTCCTGTAAGGATGACATCAATGTGTATTATATTGCCTATTTGAATCAGAACTAGAATCGTACATGTGTTTATCCCTTCTCCTCTCCGGAGTGTCCAACAATCTACCATCTCAGATGGTATCAGATGTATCTTACCTGTGTCTACTATGAGACCTGCTTCCATATGCCCCATTATTTTTATCCTCGTACTCATGATTGATCTGAAGTGGTCCTTATTGCTGCATATTTGAAAATCTCTAAAGTATTACTAAATTCACCTCTGATAACATTTCCTATGGTTATATGATTTTGTCATTATCTGCCTTAAAACTCCTGATCTCTTCCTTTAAACTTCTCAGTGTCACTACCAAGTCGGAAGAGTTCCCAACACCATACTACTCTTTAGATTCATAGGGAGAGTCTTTGTAGTCAACAATCTTACTATCCATTTGATATTTCTTCCTACAAGGCATAGTATGTAAAATAGACCAATCACAATAAATCACATAAATTAGCATATCTTGGGGAGGATACCTTGTCTTAAATATTACCAATTCAGTGTGATACATGTATAACATAATCATAACAACATATAGGCATATGCGAGTAAATGTATCAACTTATAAACATTACTATAAATAGGATCTAGTTATCAGTACAAGTCCGTAAAAACAATGCATGTTATGACCTCATGCATGACAACAACCATTACTCCATTGTACACATTTCCACATGCAACCAAAAATATTCATAAGAAATTCCAAACCAACTACCAACACGCGTAACCGCATGTAGTCGAACATAATCGATCAATTCTTGTAATCAACCTACAAGACTAATGCATGTAATCAAAATATTGAAAAATGTAACCTAACATACAAGGATGTAAGTAGGTACCATGAAATCCACTTGTAAGTGACATATAATCCTTGCATAGTCAGTCACATACTCATTTCAAATACATTTCATGAAATCAATAACAAATTCTCCATGATAACCATACTAGAACCCTAATCAATCATCAAGCAAATGTAACAAGTATATAAGTGTAAGAGACACCCATGAAACTGACATGCATGCATGACCAACACATATCCCATCTAGTTTGAGGGATGAACCATGCTCTAATAGCACTATGTAACACCCTCATCCCACATCTACCTAAGCAACTGGCCAACCAGGCTAAACATGCAATGAGAGGCCACTATGATATGGTTTGACCTCCTAAGTCACATTAAAGAAGTGGAACTGACGAAAACACACCATACAGACATCCAACATCATAAATGGAACCCTCAGAAAATAAGGTAGCCACGTAGATAGCCTGTCCCTAGGTCTCACTGATTTTTTAGGTCTCTTGGGCCATAGTCGCTCTCATGCTATGGGAAAGGGAGCAACCTAAAGTCACCCTCACTGGCCTCTCTGCCAGTGACTGTGGACCAAAATTGTCAGTGTTGTGCTAGGGACTCAGGGATTTGAGCCACTTTTTACGGCCCAAAGCCCAGGGCACTACCCAAAACTAATCCATCTCTCCAAATTAGTAAAGTAACATGGAAATGAAAGTACTAAAGAAAATACATGTTCAAGACCTTAACTGGATCCCTACTAGCTATGCCAGCCATTTGTCAAACATATCATTGACATGTAATCTATAGGTGTAAATAACAAAAAAAATAAGTGTATGGATCTCATACTTATCTGAGAATCACTATTTGGTTAATTTAGTGTCCTAAATTTCTCTACATAAATTATCAATCTGGGTATCGTAAACAGATGAAGTGTAGTGCATTGTTTGTGCTAGATGACCCTTCTTACTTTGTTGTTTTTGTGTTTTATGTTGTGTTGGGGGTGTTATGTTCATATACCAATAGGTGTCATATATCATGATTGACTTGGTTTAGCTCTGTAATATGTACATACCTTCTCTTGTTGCAAATGTTTTCCATATTCAAAAAAAAAAATGTAAAGAGGGTATGTCTTAGAAAAGAATAAAAAGGACAAAAACAATGAAAAAGGTCAAAAAAGATGAAAAATGAACCCCAAGAAAAAAGAAAAAGACTAGGAAAGTGTGCAAGTCTAAATGCCACTACTATTTTAATTTTTGTATAATAATGATTGTGTGCAACTTGTTATTTATGCCACAATCCATGGTAACCAAACAGTTTAATCTTGGTTATTCCATGTTTTGAATTTCATGCTTAGAGATAGAGAATAAAATATAACCAAAAAATTTAATCTTGGCAGATAAGTAGATAGGTAGAGTGAATAATAGGAGCTCAACAGTTTAATCTATGCCCTTGGATGTAATAAGGATAGACTTAGATAGAGTTTCATTGTAAAAGAAAAGAAAAGTTTTCATAAGGGTTTGTTAGTTTAAGTGCATCCTAATAAAATAAAATAAAATGGTAGGATAAGTAGGCAGGGTAAGTAGATGAATGGTTAACTCAAAATCTCAAATCATTTGCTTTCATCATTACATTACTTTGGCAAAGAAATGGATGACAATGAAGACATTTACATCATGGACAAAAATAAAACTAATTAACCTCCTCACTCATTTTTTCCCTAAATTTTACTAATTTCCCATAAGTACTAAAGGCATCAACATCCTGAAAGTTAAAGGGGCTCAGAGCATTTCTCTGACTTCTAGAGGGACCGGACCTTCGGCCCAATAACTTGTAAGGCCTAAGTGCTAAAGCCCCTTCATCAAAATTCACCCCTTTCATAATTCATTCATTCCCCTCAAATCCTTTTCCCAGGGTAAAATCACTCTTTTACTTAGGAAAAATAAATGGTTCTTCATAAAAACCCCCCAAACACATTTTAGCCTAAGTCGTAATGTTGAATGATGAATGTATTTTCAGAAACATTTACTTGGCGCATTTTCTCTTTCCATGGTCATATTAACTTTTAATTTTTATTATTCTTTATTTAAATCCCGAAACAAATTACCCTTTCCCGTATATATTATTAGTAAAAACCCCAAAATTAATAAAAATCCCATCCTGAAGGTTTGAAAAATAAACCATAATAAAGTTAATTAAGTTGGATTAATTAATCGAACTGCGATTAATTAAGAACCAGACCTAGACGTGTTAAAAAGAGATTAATTAGTTATCTGGATTAATTAATAACCTATCCACCAATACAATCATTCCTGATGCAATTAACATCATTTAATTATGTTAATTAGGCCGTCGGGCCCCCTCCACTAACTCCCTAACACCTTCTGCCACCGAATTCCGTCTGATTTGCCTTCCCTCATCCAACAATCCTCGCTCATTTCGTGTGGGCCTTTTGGTCAAACGTTAACGACATGATATAAGTTGTTTTGACTTTTCGTCGATGCTACGTGTCATTCAACTTGTGCCATCGCATGACCCTCCGCCAAAACCACCAACCTCCCAAAAGCGATGCAATCAATCCCGCTTACCACCTCCACTAAACAACAAAGTGTCCCATCGTTAGTTAACATCAACTGTCATTTTCCCATTACCCGCCAAAAGTCATTGAATTTGTGCATAAAACCAAAAATGTTCATTGTTTTTTCTTTTTTTCTGAGAAAAGAAACTTTTATTCCATGCATGCACATTGTACGTCCAGACCAGCAACTAACTCCCAACCGCCAACCACCATCGGTCACTAAACTCCATTCCACTATAGACTAATGTGTGCATCCAGCGAAGCTTTCACCATAGCCATTTTTCCCTTCAATCTACCATAGCCGGGTATTTACCACATTCCTTCTCAGAAACCCTGTTTTGTATTGAAACCTCTACCAAATTTCTCTAAGCTCAAGTAATCCAGTACAATTGAGCTGTTTCTTAGTCCCAAGGTTTTCCCAAGCATATTTTTTTTATCTAAAAACCTTGAAAACCCCAACTTTCTTCCTTCAATACACAAGAACCAAGGATGGAAGCTCCCATTGCCCTAAATCTCACGCCAATCACTACTCTCCACAAAGATTTGGACCACCTTCCCCTAGCCGATAAAGATTTTCAAATCAAGGACCTTACTTTTGAAGAAACCCCCTTGAAACTATACTACAAGTATCAGGACAATTATCTAAACAATGTTGATAAAATAGGTCTTTGGGAATCAAACCTACCTAAATATCAATTCCCCACTGTCCATATTTTCCCAGAAATTGTCCACCAATGCCATGCAAACTACAATCCCAATATGAGAGTTGTAATGTCCCCTGAGCAAAAGTCCTTTTTACTATTACAACTGAGTCTATAAATGAGATGTTGCAATTACAATCTGGCCAGGACCTCACTCCCCTTTCCATTGCCAATTTACTTGAGAAATCTTCAAGGTTGTCTAGTTCCGAAATTAACCAAATCTGTTAGACTTTCATGGAAGAAAAATACAGGCCCAAAGAACCCCCTCCTTATATGTCAAGCTTCTTTACAACTCTGGGTAAAGATATCAACACCATGATTGCTTGCATTTTGGGTTTTACTACTAGTGAATATGTTGATGAGTTGACCTTAGCCTACATGTCTATTTTCACCCCTGGTCAACCTCCTACATCCAAATTTGACTATGCTACATTCATTGCTGATAAAATGCATGACCAATTCATGAGGTTAGAGAATGAGAGAGTATTTAAATATTCTTCAGTCCTTTATCATCTTTTCCTCTACTACCAAAGTGATAAATTCCCTTTCTCTGTGCAAAATCTTGACACCAAAGGGAACCCTAGGTCAGTCATATTCTGGACTTCCATTTTTCACAATTCACCTTCTTCTCCACATCCTTATATAGATTTTATTGATAAATTTGTGCATCCAGTCACTACCATGTTGATAGGAAGTCCCCCTCCCAGAATCAGTGATGATATTAAAAGAATTCTTCAGTTATCCAAGCAATACAAGGTTGGGGACTGGTACTTGTACCAGAACCATACCGAGATTAGAATTTATGGATGTGAACTGCCTCCCTTCAAACTACCCAAGTACCTTCCCATGCGATTATTTTCCCTGGAGTACTACAGGAAAATGATCAACTCTGATGAAATCCACTTTATGAAGGCTAAGAAGAAAGCCCAGTTAAGGATAAAGGACCACCTAGGACCATTCATTTTCAACAACAAAAAAGTAGGGAAAGAGGCTGAAGAAATCCTTGAAAGACTGAGATTGAAAAGAGTTTCATCTGGCCTTATGATCCTCACAGCTTCATTTGTGATAGAAGGTAGAAGCATAAACTATCCCCCTACATTCATTATAGAATTCCAGAGATAGAAAAGTATGCAAATCAAAATGAATGGGTGGAGGGAACACTTATAGAATAGGATAGTACACAAATTTAAGTAGAAAATGTTATGAAATATTTGGAAAGAAGACTTGATTTGGATTTTTTTGAGCATTGGAAAAGGTATGTATTGACCATTTATTTCTTTATCTTTTCCTTTGAATCATAACTCCTTTACATTCTAAGATGGCAATATGTTAAAGAATATGATAGAATTAAGGAGATTTGTGATTGATGCAAAGTGACTAATTATTGTCTTTTTCTATACAGAAAGTGAAGAAAATGGAAAATCATTATTCAGGAGGAAAAGACAAAGCAGAAGCAACTGTTGTCCCTTTGACAGGAAACCGTATCCAGACAAGGAGATCAAGATCAGAGTGCATGATCCATGAAAAGCAAGAGGAAGTGCAGCATCAACGAAAGAAGACAAAACGATAACTGGAGATCAAAGATATAGCAAATCCCTCAGGATCCTTTGATCCTGAAGGATCACTATTTCAAGGCTTATCAGTACTCTTGATACTTTCGCCTGGCCATTATAAAAAGGGACAATGCTGGTAGCCCAGGGGGAAAATTTTATTGTCAATTTGTAGAACTTATTATTGTAATCCTAACTTTGATCATCGACTCTCTTTGAAGAGAAATCGTTGTAACTCTGTCATTTATGATTAATATATAACTTATTTGTTGTTCCATTATCTGATCCTAGAGTAACCGTAGGAGTGCTTCCCTGGTGGCTAAGGGCCCGGCCCTAGTGGATCCACTTGCTTCTTGTATCATTATTTTACAATTACAATTATGTGTGGTTTGATTTCCTTTGCATTTCTTTAATTTGCTTTATTAAATAATCTTTTGTTCTTGAACATTTCATTGAATTTTTCTGTTATAGCGAAATCGTAATTAGATAGCGAGATTATTATTCACAACTTAAAATGTCATGTTGTTCATTCTAAAACAATATTGCACTGTCTAATTCGTATTTTGTTGTTCATTTTTAGATTGCTATTGTTGTTCATTTATAGTTGCGATTGTTGTTCATTTGACTACGGTTCACTTACAGTTGTGATTGTTGTTCATTTGACCATTTTTCCATTATAGCCGCAATTGTTGTTCCTTTATATCTGTGGTTAATAAGATTACTGATTCAATTACTCTATAGCCGCTGTGTGTTTACACTTAATTCGGTTCACTGTTCCTTTCTTAGAATGCTGTTCAATCCCTTTATTAGTTAATATTGCTATTCAAATCATTTCGGTTAAGATTGCTGCTCAATTCAGTAATGTAGATTAAGCTTTTTTGTTCGACCTTTTCAATAGATTTCATTGTTGTTCTTTTCCTGCTAATCGAATTGTTATTTCTAGCATTTACTTGAGTGTGGATAGAAAGATATACAACTGTAACGAACATTGACTTCTGTTATCTAAGTTCTCAGTTTGAAGGTCTTGTCAGTGATTGATTTCCATTTACATCAGTTTACAGGGGAAAGAGTTATCATTACTGAATCCTTGACTGATGATTGTTGTAGTTTCTTGAGTGAATGATCTAGTTACAACGCATTTAATTTTCTTGGCATTATAATTAGATTTTGTTTCCATCATTTAGTTACTTTTGTAAGCACTACACTACAAACATTATCCTTGAACAAGTGACCGCCTCAGACTGAGTACACTCTTGAGATAAAAAATCATGCCTGGATTGATAATTAATGTAGGGTAAATAGGGGTTAAAAGACACCCTTTTATCACTCAACATTTTGGCGCTGCTGCTAGGGAGAGTATAGCCATTTGTTTCTTTTGAAAAGAGAGTAGTGTAAGTACTTGCTAGGAGAGAGTTGGGTTTTAAAAACAGAAGGTAAGAACCTACATACAGAGCATGTAACAACCCTACTCCCTCGCCCGCTTTCGTGCAGGTTTGTTGATTATTTTGCGTAGAAATAACTATTTGATTTGTGTGCATGACTAAGAAAAAAAAGCCTGAAAAGAATCCACAACTGCTACCCAAGCCTCATAAAGCTAAGTGACTGATGACCCTTGGCCGATCGACCTTTATAGATGATATCCTTAAAAAAGCAGAATCTCAACCATCAGTAGACCCTAGGAAAGTTGCTTCTAGACAACCTACTAGTTCCCTTCGGGCCACAAAATCTTCATCTATAGCCTTTGGTGAGCTGCACAGCCAAAAAGAGGAGCAAGATTTCAATAAATTGAGAATTCTAGCCTGAAATCGTTACAAGAAGGGAAGCTTAGTAATCTCTGTGAAGGAGGAGGAGAAATAGGGGAAACCAAATAACCAAGGTCTCCTCTTGGAATAGTTCAGCCACTAAGCAACCCATATAAGGGAAGTACTATCAAAATCATCCAAAACAAAGCTGAAGAACCTGAAAAGCTAAGATCCCCCCAGATATTAGTTCAGCAAGGAACTCTCATCATCCCAGACAAAGGAAGTGTTGTCAAGGCCATTCATGTTCCTTCTAGCCAGCATAGGAATACCAAGCCTGGAAATCCCAAAAGGATATTGACATATATTTGACCAAATGGCCCAGAACCAACAAACACCCCAAACCTCCACACTACAATATCCCATTGTAGATACTGCAGCTAATGCACCTATGAAGGCCATTCCTCTCCAACATATTCCTACATTCCATGGCCTAACATCAGAAGATCCAGACGCATTTTTGTTTGAATTTGATGTACTATGCTGGGGGTACGACTATACCACCGATCCCCAAAAGCTAAAACTATTTCCCTCCACATTAAAAGGAGTATCTTTACGATGGTTTATTGGATTAGGTGGAGGTGTTATAAATGACTGGGATCAGATGAAAGGTGCTTTCCTAAAGAAATACTGGGATTATTGTAGGTCTAGAGAATTAAAGGATGAAATATTTCAGATGGTAGCCAGACCTAATGAGACACTAGAAGATTATGTTGAATGTTTTCAGTATAATCTTCAGAGATCTCCTTATACATCGTTACCCTTACCTGACAATGTGTTAAAATGATATTAATTAAAGGAATGAAGGAAAAATGGGTTGAAATGCTAAATATTATGGGAAAAGGTGACATCTATCAAGAAAATTTTGCGGACATTATTGATTTGTGCATCAGGAGTTCATGAAGCAGTACAAGGTTAAAACTAGCGGAACGTGAAATGCTCACAAGGGACAACAAGATCTCTGGTGGAGGAGTAACCCACGTAGAAATCAGGAATTTACTAGAGAATTTCAAAACTGATATATTGGGGACTCTGACAACATAGCTCGATATTATGCAAGCTAAGTAGAAACAAGCAGAAGCAGAGCAAAACCTAGCAATATTCTACCCTAGATGCAGAAAGAAACATAGCCGTAAAGAATGCCCATTGGATGCAGTTCAAGTCTGCGCTATTTCTATAAAATATCACCCCATAGAGAACAGCCCCTAACTCCCAGGTTTTAAAGCAGTGCACAAGGAAGCGGAAGAAGAATCAAAACCAGTGTACCTACTCAATCAGTGCCATCAATGACAGCCACGACAACCAGGTATGCCCTCTGATCCATCTTCTTCTTTCCAATCTCCACAATATCATGCTTAGCAATATAATACAATGTGGCAAAACTAGCCACATTTCCCAAACTGGTCACAACAACCATTTCCTTCATCACCATGGCCAAATTAGACAAGCCAACCTAATTGGCCAAATTTTCCCCACTCTCCACCATATTGGCAAAACAATGCATATCCAATGCAATGGTCCCCTCCCACTTCGCAAAGTAAAGCCTGGCAGTCAAACTGGCAAAGACCGATGAATCAGCCAGCTGGAACCATTTCTTTCCCTCAACCCATACTCCCAACGCCATATACACTACAACAAAATCCCCAGTCCAACTGAAGACCGCAACTCCCAGCCCAACCCAACCCAAACAGTAATAATAGACCAGTTCAATCTGTTTAGATAATCAAAACACCAGAACTAGAAACCGATGTAAGGGAGTGCAACGACCTTCAATTAAGGTTTGGGTGCATCGTAGAAATAGAGGGAGATAAAAATGCTCAAGTTCATAATCAGTTACCCACAGAACAACCACTACAAGAAGATGATGTAGTCAGACAACAAACTCACAACCAAGCAACCACGTCTTCTCCCCCATTCCTAGAATGATTAATCATACCATGTCCTATAGAACATCTTAACTTTGATCTTCTGGGAGAACAAAGAAATTTATGTATAAAAATCCCACTCCTCGAAGCTATCCAAGATATCCCAATATATGAAAAAATCATTAAGCATTTATGTATAAGGAAGCCAAATAGGAGAATAAAAACTAACCCAACCGTCCAACTAGTTGGCACCCTATTTGATCTGTTATTAGGAAGAGAAGCACCTATCAAATATGAAGACCCAGGGAATCCTATAGTGATGGTGCAAATCAATGGACAAACCTTTTCAAATGCCCTAGTTGATTTAGGGGCTGCAATTAATATTTTAACAACCACTACTTGTCAAAAACATGGCATTACATCAGTGGAACCAACCTCCACCTTATTGGAACTGGCTGACCGATCACTGGTTAGGCTAGAAGGTACACTACACGATGTAATGGTATCCATATATTCCTAGGAATACCCTGCCGACTTTTTGATAATCAACCCAAAAAACTGACTCGATGAACACCCTTTAATCTTAGGTATACCTTGGCTTGTGACTGCTGATGCTTACATTGATTTTCAACAAGGCAGTATGACTATAACTAGAGGGAGCAATATCAAGAATCTAGCTCTATACCCTCCAGCCCAGCCAAGTTTAAAAATAATGAAAACTAACAAACAACCTGTATCATACCTCACAAAAAACAATAGATTTCGTTAACCATAGAAGATGCCCTCGATTTTAAAGACCAAATAGAGGATGACGTTATTAGCAATTTCATTAACCAATCCGAATCCAGATCCCATGTACAATGTCACATGATAGAGGTAGCATTTGATAATGAACTAGAAGAAGATCCACTCAAAGACACTCATAACCAATCAATACCCACTACCTCTGTTTCAAACAGCAAAACTATAGAGATTGAGCTAGGAAAAACCTTGAACATCAACAAAAATGTGACTCCTAAACAAGAAGAAAAGTTGGTCCAACTACTGAGAAAATATAAGGAAGCTTTTGCATGGGATTATCCAGATATGAAGGGAATTGATCCCTAGCTGTGTACGCACCACATTTATACAAAAAAGGATGTTAGACTCATTTTCCAACCCCAACGAAGACTCAACCCTCACCTGACAGATATTGTGAAAGAGGAATTACAAAACTTTTGGATGTAAACTTTATTTATCCAATCTCCGATAACAAGTGGGTCTCTCCACTAGTAGTGGTGCCAAAGAAGAATGGAAAATGGAGGATTTGTGTAGATTACAGAGAATTAAACAAAGCAACCCAGAAAGACCACTTTCCCCTTCCATTCATTGATCAGGTATAAGACACATTAGCAGGAAAGAAATTATTTTCTTTATTGGATGGCTTCAGTGGATACAATCAGATTCAGGTTGCCCCTAAAGACCGAGACAAAACTACTTTTACTTGTCCATTGGGAAAATTTTCTTATAGAGTCCTACCCTTTGGCCTATCTAATGCCCCTACTACATTTCAGAGGGCCATCCTCAGCATCTTTTCAGATTTAATAAATGAAGGGCTCGAAGTATACATGGATGATTTCACACCATATGGAGATGATTTTGAGCCAGCACTAGACACATTGGAAAAGGTGTTGCAACGATGTATTGCCACCAGGCTCTGCTTGAGCCATGAAAAGTGCTATATGATGATGACCAAAGGGCTCATCTTAGGTCATTATGTCTCAGCAGCTAGAATACAAGTAGATCTGGCCAAAATTCAAATAATTTTGTTAATACCTACTCCTATCACACAGACAGAGGTACGTAGTTTTCTAGGATTTTCTGGTTATTATAGGAGATTCATATAACATTTTTCTCAAATAGCTGCACCTCTATACACACTAACAGGGAATGTTGATTTTATTTGGATAGATAAATGCGACCGTGCTTTTGAGGATCTGAAAAAGCTTGTGTCAACAACCCTAGTGCTCAGAGGCCCAAATTGGGACCTGCCATTTCAAATTTTATCAGATGCTTTAGACACAGCTATTGGAGTAGTCTTTCAGCAGGAAGAAGACAAAAAACCATATGAAATCTATTATACTAGCAAGAATTTGTCTCCTGTTGAGCTAAACTATACCGTAACTGAAAAATAGTTTTTAGCTATAATACATGCTGTAAATAAATTTAGGCATTATATCACTGGATATCTTGTTGTTTTATATACAGATCACTCTGCCATAAAATATTTAGCAAATAAACCTATTACAAATGGTAGAGTAACAAGATGGTTGATTTTATTGCAGGAATTCGACATCACAATAAAAGATCGACCTAGGAAAGAAAATCATGTAGCTAATTTTCTCTCACGAATGCCGAAGCTAGCGGATGCAGCAGCAGTCAAACATCAATTCCCAGATGAACATTTGTTTTCTATTACTGTCAAGATACCCTGGTATGTTGATGTTGCAAATTATTTAGCAGTGGAAAAACTACCAAAGCATCTAACCCCCAATGAATGAAAATATATTGTGCAACGTAGTACCCAATTTTCTTGGATTGGGGACTACCTATTTCATACAGGGGTAGATATGCACATTAAAAGATGTGTATGTGAAGATTAAATATTTGACATTCTGAAAGCCTGTCATGACGAACCATGTGGCGGAAATTTTGCAGATCAGAGGATTGGTCACAAGTTTTTGCAAACAGGTTATTAATGGCCCACAATCTTTAAAGATGCTAATAAATTTGTTCAAGCCTGTGACAGTTGCCAAAGAGAAGGATGCCCTATATAGTCCAAAGAAATGCCTTTAAACCCACATTTAGTAATCGAACCATTTGAGCATTGGGTGCTCAATTTTGTTGGTCCAATCAACCCATCATCAAATCAGAAAATAGATATTCTAGTAGCAATAGAGTATGTTACCAAATGGGTTGAATCAGAGGCACTTCCAAGAGCTACAGAGGACTTTGTGATTCATTTCCTGTTCCAAATATTTGTGTGATATGGCCTCCTGAGGGACATAATCACGGATGGAGGACCACAGTTTGTAGGTAATAAAAATCGATGCAACATTAAAATATTATCACATTCAGCACAAAATTACCACTCCGTATCACCCACGGGAAAAAGGCCAAGTAGAGAGCATGAATAAAGTGATGGAGGAAATATTAAAAAAAACTGTTGCATCACACAGGTGTGATTGGGCTTCAAGATTGCCCGAAGCCTTGGGGGCATACCTAACAACGTGGAGAAACACCACCAGCTATTCACCATATCAGCTAGTATTTGGAAAAGAACCCATCCTTCCAATAGAGTTTGAAATACAAACATTAAGAATAAAACAGGAGATTGGTCTGAATTTAAATGAGGCTCAGACTAACAAATTACAACAAATTAACGAACTAGATGAAATTAGGCTCTCGGCTCTTCAACACACCGCATTAATTCAACAACAAAGAGAAAAATGGCACAATGCTCTGATCAAAAAGAAAATATTCCACGAAGGAGATTGGGCACTCCTATATGACTCCAGGTTTCAGGATTTTTTGGAAAAAATTCAAACTTGATGGTTTGGACCATATGAAATACAGAAAGTGCATGACAATGACACCATTACTTTGACTACTATCGACGGATCTAGACATACCTTTAAAGCAAATGGTCACCGAGTGAAACTGTACCATAAACCACTTACTCGGGAATCCTTTTACCAGTAGCTCTAGGAAGATTCTGATATGCAAATTCTTGCTAACGAAAATAATCCTTCCTCGGCATTGGTTCACTAAATAATTTCATTGTTCTTAAACTTTGTACATAAGTTTTTCTTGTCTGCTTGTATAAACTACTTTCTGTATAGATTTTTGCATTTCTACATTTTTTGCATTTTGTTGTTCCTTTTCGAAGGAACAACATTTCCACCTTTTTTCTATTCCTTTCCAAAGGAACAAGATTTCTACCTTTTTGTTGTTCCTTTCTGAAGGAACAGAAACACTTTTGCATTTCGTTGTTCCTTTTGGAAGGAACAACATTTTTTCCTTTTCGTTGTTCCTTTACGAAGGAACAAAACTGTTTCATTTTGTTGTTCCTTTCTGAAGGAACAACATTTCCACCTTTTTGTTGTTCCTTTCCAAAGGAAAAACACTTTCATTTTTTATTGTTCCTTTCTGAAGGAACAACATTTCCGCATTTTTGCTATTCCTTTTCGAAGGAACAACACTTTTGTTTTTTTGTTGTTCCTTTCCAAAGGAACAACATTTTTGCATTTTTACTGTTCCTTTCCAAAGGAACAACAATTCTGCATTTTTGTTGATCCTTTCCGAAGGAACAACACTTTTTCATTTTGTTGTTCCTTTCCAAAGGAACAACATTTCCACATTTTTTGTTGTTCCTTTCTAAAGGAACACCACTTTCGTTTTTGTTGTTCCTTTCTGAAGGAACAACACTTCTGCCAGATTGGTTTGTTGTTCCTTTCCGAAGGAAGAACACTTCTGCCAGATTGTTTTGTTGTTCCTTTCCAAAGGAACAACACTTCCACTAGATTGTTTTTGTTGTTCCTTTCCGAAGGAACAACACTTCCGCTAGATTGTTTTTCCGTTCCTTTCCGAAGGAATAGCACTTCTGCCAGATTTTTTTGCCATTCCTTTTCGAAGGCACAACACTTTGGCCAGATTGTTTGGTCGTTCCTTTTAAAGGAACAACCCTCCTTTGCATTATTTCGCACTTACTTTATTTTTTGCTCTGTTTAAGGAATAACTATTGTTCCTCTTAAGGAACAACAGTTTTGAGTGTATTTTTTTCTTTTGTTTGTTGTTCCTTTTAAAGGAACCACAGTTTTTGTGTGTAGATGTTCTTTCGCTATCCCTCCTAAGGAAGAACAACTATTCCATCTAAGGAACAACACTTTTTGAGTGCATTTTTTTGTTTTTCGTGTGTGTGTGTTTCATCATTTAGAGGATTTTTTTTTAATGATGGTTCATTTAAGGCACATGTATACATTTATGCAAGAACAAAAAAATTAGAGGATACTGAAATCAGCAAACCAAACAAAAATCTTTATCTTTAGAGATATTTCTTTGAATCGATAAGAAAAAAAGAGGAAAGAACACAACTATTTATATCACTTTGTTGTCTTTATTATCACTAAAACCAATTTGATTGATTATTTTTATCATGTTGGTTATTTTTTATTTTTCATAATTCTCTTTGATCATTATTATTGAATAAGAATAAGGGAATATTTTTCTCTATTAAGATGTTCAGACTTCTTCCACCATCCCTACTCTTAAGGTGTGTTGAGCCATCCTCTATATATAAATAGAAAAATGATATATATATCTATATATATATATATATATATATATGATTACTAACATGATTTTTCAGATGAAGGATAGGGGTTCTCATCAAGAGCCAGCCTAACATGATCATAAGGAAGCAAGTGAAGTGGCATTCCACCTATGGCCACCACACCAAGGAGATCATCCAAGAGGCATATCAGAAAAATAAGAAAAAAAATTCCTTGGAATAGGAGGTCTCATTACGAGCCGGCCTGCCCACCTTTCACTCATTCCTGGTGAATGGCATTGTGATTCATCTGGTTACCAAGCCAGCACAATGGTCTCCATTCTGACATCACACAACACTTTCCTAGGCATACATGAAGGATTATGGTTCCAAGGGTGAAACAAGCAACTCTGTCAAGGTTATGGACACCTGTGGGCAACAGAGCTCTACTGATGGTATTGAAGTCATACTTTTCAAACACCAATAGTCATTATAAACCCTTTTCTTCTATCTCTATCTTGATTTCAAATGAGATTATGTTATATAACCTTATTGAACCTCTTACACATGAAAAATCGTTTATAAATCAATCATAATGGTTAAAGTGGATAATGACTGCATAATAACTTTTACTTACGTCAGTTGTCCTCTCCTCTATTTTTCGCTTCATTTCACGGCATTTCCATATATATTCACGATTTCCATCATAAGCCTCGATTTCAGTAATCCGCTAATTTTTGTAATCATGTCATGGATATATACATTGTTCCTTTATGTTATTGTACAACTACAGTCCAACATGCTACTCCTTTATTTGCCGGCCGAAAATGGCCTATCACATTTTAGGGGGGTGCGGGTGACCTCCATAATACACTGGCATATGTGTCAACTCCTTATTTGGAGGTACTATGACTCCATCAGAACTTGGGAATAACAAGTTTAATAGTATTGATATTTCCCAATATGCACAGCTTGTTGTTCCATTGTCATTTTTGTGTTTTTGCTCTATAAAAATTAACAGTGTGCTAAGCTTGAATAGCTTGTTGTTCCATTGTCATTTCTATGTTTTTTCTCTGTAAAAATTTACAGTGTGCTAAGTTTGAACAAAATGGGAGGCAGATCAATACGCAACGAACCGCAGGTGTTAATAATCTCCAATGTTGCACGTGAAATTTTCGTAAGAGCATGATGGATTGCCTAACTTAACCGACTACAGTAGTCTCATGAAATGATGGCCATTGAATTTCTGTAGAATTTGTAGGAAGATCGTTCCATGGTGAGGGGGAGGCAAATAACAATAACAGATGCAATAATTGCTAAAGTATCGGGATTACCAGCTGTTGGACCAGTATGGACTCAGAAAAAAGTGAGACTTCAAGACACCATAACCATCTTCTGGGATGAAGGACAGAGCCTTACTGTCAAAGGAAAAGGAGTTTTGCCTGCAACCCTAGGAGAGCCATGGGCAGAATTAGCTAGAATTGTGCAAAGCTACATCACATGCGATGGGATAAAAGACGTGGTAAGACCACACCATCTCAAATTGTTAGCTGTATTAAAACAAAAATTTGTTGTAAATTTGCCCACACATTTAAATTTTTTATTGCATGATGCTGCTCGGAGCATAAGAAAATCTCGTCATGTAGAAAGGGTAGCAAGTCATCACGGCTTAATTCAGATAATAGTTAGTTATAGTCTTGCTCAACAATAGATTAGTTGGGAATAATTGATATTCTCAATAGATGGGGGATTGGCATTACCAGCCCCAAAATGAAAAATAATTGCTAGCACATCAATGAGACCACAGAAACAAAGACAGTTTTCCAGATTAGGGAGAAGCAGGGGAATGTTGGAAAGTCCCCAAGAAAACAGTAGCCAATGATTAGAGATATATGACTCAAAGGATGAGCAACCCCCACAACTTGAAGGAGGGGAAAATGAAAAAGAAGAATTAGAAGAAAATATAGAAGAGGAACTAGAAGAGGAAATTGAGCACTTCGGCGAGGAAGAAGGGGAGGAAGTAGAGCCACCCAGTGAAAGCCCATTACAAAATCCTTTGCAAGAAGACAAATTGGCCCAAATTTTGGCATTGTTGAGTATATATAGCCTCACAGCCCACTCAACCTCGATATTGAGGCAAGACAATTACAGGAACACTATGCTCACAGTAAGAGTGCATCCGAGGAGATGGATATTGAAGTAGGACAATCACAGGAATACTTTGCTCACAACAAGAGTGCATCCGAGGAGATGAATGATGAAGAAGAAATAGAAGAAGAAGCCACCCAAGGAATAGCAGATCAAACCAGGGTTTGCTCCCCTGAGAAACCTGATCAGCAGAACGAGAATACTGAAGAAGTGTTCCAAGTAGAAAATATGGAAATAAGTTAGGGCAAGGGTACAATCCCTGAAGAACAAAGCCCAGGCCCAAGAAAAGAAACAGTTGTTCCTTCGAAGAAAATGAATGAAATCCAAAGGCTACGAAAGGAACAGTAAAGGCTACTAAATGTAGTTAAATAACTTAGACAACAAATAAGGGTCCTAAAAATGGGGAGAATCTAAAAAAGAACCCCTAGAACAAAGGATGCAGCCACCCAGATGAAGACCCATAAAATGAAGACCAAAAGAACTCAAACTATACCCATTATCATTCAGAACCACAAGGAACAACATGTGACTGTTACAAATGTAGAGGCCCAAACAAAAGACACAAAAGTTTGTAATAAGGACGTCCAGACAAAGGCATTGTCCTCTAGCATCATGATTGACCGGACAGTTCATGAGAAGGAAACACAGACTATAGGAACTAGATGTCGCAATAAGGAGATCCAGGTAGATCTCCAGCTTAAAATTTTTTTGATGGACAATGATCCTATGATAGTGAGACTTCAAGAGGATCTAGCGTAGGCCCAACAGACAATAGAAAAGCTCACAGATGAAACTGTTCCTTAGGATAAATATCAAAAGTTACAACAGCAAGTAAAGAACATCAATGCATCGGAGAGCGAGGCCTTCGATAGATGTCGGAGGGCAGAGGAAAAAGTTAAAAAGGTAACCAATAGACTAGACACAGTTATGAGTCAAATGGATACTCTCTATTCTCTATATACTGATGTTCTAGCATGTAGGGAACCTACCAAAAATTATGCTTTGTTTTTTATGGAAAGGTACTTACAATTAAAAATTAAGGTTGTCAAGGCAGGGATGCCTATAGAGTTAAAAACTATTGATGATTTTATAAACTGCTATAAACATTATGGGGTGAAAGTCCAACAATTGCTATGTGAGTTTTATTTGCATAATTTTGTGTTGGACGGTGAAATGAAGGAAAACCCCAGTCCTTTTGTGGGTGGTATCCAACTTCACGCATTCATCTCTTTTGTTGTTAACCAGATAAAGTGGCTTAAAGCCCATAATACCTTTCAGATACAGGAGAATGGATTAGATCTATGGGTAAGGGGTGAACCAAGAAACCCATTACAACTGTGGGATAAGCATGGAAGCTTAATGAGAAAGAAGGATGTGATCCAAACATTGGGACCCATTCACATAGCAGTTGTCCATCAAGGTGTAGAATACTTCCTATCCATCAAAGACCTTTCCATAACATAAGCTAAACTCCGATGGAAGAATTCCAATCGGAATGTTCAGGACAAAGAGCCATTTAATTACGAAAATTTTAAGTTAGTTGTTGAGCGCCTGGTTACCTATAGTAACCTCATCCTGAGAGAAGGCCCATACTGGCTAGGTTGTAGGTTTTGAAGTCCAATTATCTGGTATCTTGCAACAAGGTATAAGGCCCTATATGAATTGCCTAAAGGGAAGACAAGGCATATTTTTGAGGTTTTAGCTAGACATCATAGTTTTAGACCACTGCATGAAAATCCATCTCCAGCCTATTCTCTAACTTCCTTGCATGTCAATTACAATGTATTCATGAAGGCATGAAAAAGGGTAAGCAGGGGGGTGTGTTGAGCATTGGAAAAGGTATGTATTTACCATTTATTTATTTATCTTTTCCTCTGAATCATAACTCCTTTACATTGTAAGATGGTAATATGTTAAAGAATTATGATATAATTAAGGAGATTTGTGATTGATGCAAAGTGACTAATTATTATCTTTTTCTATACAAAAAGTGAAGAAAATGGAAAATCACTATTCAGGAGGAAAAGAAAAAGCAGAAGCAATTGTTTTCCCTTTGATAGGAAGTCGTATCCAGACGAGGAGATCAAGATCGAAGTGTATGATCCAAGAAAAGGAAGAGGAAAAACAACATCAGTGCAAGAAAACAAAATGATAACTGGAGATCAAAGATATAGCGAATCCCTCAGGATCCTTTGATCCTGAGGGATCGCTGTTTCAAGGCTTATCGATACTCTTAATATTTCTGCCTGGCCATTATAAAAAGGGACAACATTGGTAGCCCAGGGAGTGGATTTTATTATCAATTTGTAGAACTTATTATTGTAATCCTAACTTTGATCATTGACTCACTTTGAAGAGAAATCGTTGTAACTCTGCCATTTATGATTAATATATAACATAGTTGCTGTTCCATTATGTGATCCTGGAGTAACTACAAAAGTGCTTCCCTAGTGGCTAAGGGCCTGGCCCTAATGGATCCACTTGCTTCTTTTATCATTTTTTTACAATTATAGTCATGTGTGGTTTGACTTTTTTTGCATTTCTTTAATTTGATTTATTCAATAATCTTCTGTTCTTGAACATTTCATTGAATTGCTCTGTTATAGCGAAATTGTAATTGGATAGCGAGATTATTATTCACAACTTGAAATGTCATGTTGTTCATTTCGAAACAATATTGCACTGTCTAATTCGGATTCCGATGTTCATTTAGTTGCAATTGTTGTTCATTTGACTACGGTTCACTTACAGCTGTGATTGTTATTCATTTGACTGTTGTTCCACTGTAACTGCAATTTTCGTTTGTTTATATTTGTGGTTAATAATATTACTGATTCAATTACTCTATAGCCTTTGTGTGTTTACACTTAATTCAATTTGTTGTTCCTTTTCTTAGAATGTTGTTCAATCCCTTTATTAGTTAATATTGTTGTTCAATTCATTTCAATTAAAAATTTTTCTCAATTCAGTCCTATAGATTAAGCTTTGTTGTTCGACCTTTTCAATAGATTTAATTGTTGTTCCTTTTCTACTAATCGAATTGTTATTTCCAACATTTAATTGAGTGTGGATAGAATTATCTACAACTATAATGAACATTGACTACTGATGTCTAAGTTCTCATATAGAAGGTCTTGTCTCTGATTGATTTCCATTTACATCAGTTTATAGGGGAAAGAGTTATCAATACTACATCCTTGACTAATGATTGTTGTAGTTTCTTGAGTGAATGATTTAGTTACAAAGAATTTAAGTTTCTTGCCATTAAAATTAGATTTTTTTTCCAGCATTCATTTACTGTTGTAAGCATTATACTGCAAACATTACTCTTGAACAAGTGACCGCCTCAAACTGAGTACACTCTTGAGATAAAAAATCGTGCCTGGATTGATAATTAATGTAGGGTAAATAGGGGTTAAAAGACACCTTTTTATCACTCAACGGATTCCTTTATATAGGTCCCTGAATAATATTCATAGATACCAACACAAGAGCATAGTGCACAAACACCAAGACAACCAGAGACTTCAGTACAGGGAAAAGATTCAGGGTCACAGAGTATTTCTGAGGAATTGACCCAGACTAATACAAACATGGGCAATCCTCTAGTATTGTAGACCCCTCTTAATGAGGAGAGAATTCAAAAAAGAAGTAGAAATGAGGCTAGCCCTTCTATAGTGCCATTGGACCAAGTATATGTAAAGAGGTAGAGATTAAATCCTCTGTCTGAGGAGGAATATGAAGAAACAAGAAGTGACACAGTGCAGACAACACTAGTAGGGAAGACACCATCTACCTCCTAAACACAGTCACTTAACAGGAACAAAGTGTATAAGTTTCATCGCTGAGGGCAGCTTTAGAGCAGAGCCAAGATTTGAAAGAAAAGTACAAAGAGATTAAGGCTAGGAATGAGAAGCTCAAAGCTCAAACCTATGCCCACTATCTGAAAATGGCACTTACAAATTAGACAAGATTGATGTCATCCTTTGACATCAAAGAGGGAAATATGCAAATGAGTTTTTTGAAGCCAATAGTACAACAACCAAAGTCCATGGTTGATTATTTCAAGACAAATTTTGAATTCCTTGCCAAATACATCCACCCAATTGATCAGATTGAGCTCCATAAGCAAACGGGTGAGATGGTCTATTCAAAATTGACTAGTAAAGCCATCACTGCACATCAGTTGGAAAATTCTCTAAGTAATACTACAACACAGTTACAATTGGAAAGAGCCTCTTCTCAGGCTAAGGATACCAAGATAAAATCATTAGAAGACTTGGTGATTGAGTTGGGACATGATCCCAAAGATGTTAAAGCAGCTGAGAGATTGATAAAGAAAAAGAATGATGACATTGCTACACCCAGGAAACAACTTAAACTCCCTCCCCTCGTACATCCACAAACAACAGAAGTAATTGAAAAACAAAATGAGGAATAACTTCTGGACTTTATCCTTAAGTTAAATGAACTGTTGAAAGAGACAGAGCAAGAACTAGAAAAAGTTTTGCAATCCAAATAGGGTGAGTCGACTACCATTCCTCCGACTGTAATACCAATAATTTTTACAGCAGTGCCATCTACTATTGCAATAGCTTTGGCACCCAACATTCCCCTAGCAATAGCTCTACTAGTGACAACAATAGCAGGTACATCAAAAGTAGCAGCAACTTCAACAAAGCAGCCAAAGGACTTAACAAAGTCCATGGAAGAAATGAAAATCCAAGCAACTAAAGAAACTAAAAGAAATGGTTAGCAACTTGGACAATAATTATGAGCTATCACAGATTAATTACACTGAAGAAGAGAGGAAAAATAGAAGGATGACTAAAAGAATTAAAACATTAGAGAAGGACTTAACATTGGAAAAGCGTTTAAGAGATATTAGAGAGATTTTATGGACCAATATCATTGATTCTATCAATGATATTTGGTCTTCTATTCAAATCATTTTTTAACAGACTAAGTTAGTTAAACTAGCTACAGAGGCTATACAAAATACCAGGGAATAATTGGGAGAAAAACCTAAAGAGGCAACCCAATTGATCAATTTTTTGAATAGCAAGAGCAAGCAATAGCTGGAGCAATGGGAAATCGAGGATTGAACTGGTAATATCCTTGAAATTAAGAAAGTTCTTACTAAAAATAACTTGATGCTTAACATGGAAAGAAGATGTCAAAGTATTCAGGAGAAAATAGATGATTTTATGTCAAAATATGAAATTAAAATAGAAAAATGCCTCCCAAGCCCACTGGTCATAAACGACAAGATGATGACACATGAGGACTACATTGAGAAACTGCACAAACAATCTAAAAGTCAAGCCAGCTCTTCGACAGTGAAAGCACTACCTACAGGAAAAGTTTTGTATGATGGTTTGGAAAACCGTTTTTATATTGAGCATGAAGTAAAACACCTGTTTACTATTCATCCCAATTTTGCTAAGTATATTGAAGCTGACAAACTATAAAGGAAATTAATTAGGATCAAGATACCAAATGAAGAATGGTTGACCAATATGATAGATATCCTATAATTTACTATGGTAACTCTGAGGTAAACAGGAAATATTTACTAAGGTTGGTAAATAGGTAAAGAGTATTAGGAACATGTAAAGAGTATTAGTAGGGAAAAGAAAACAAAGATCTAGCACACAATTACTAAAGAAAAAACAAGAGGCAAATCCGAGTTTCAACCTCCAGCTAATTCATGAATAAAGGGACATCAACAATCAGTTTTCCATATATCTCTTTATTTTTGTAAAAGATATATTCCCTAGAATAAGTCTCATATAGTTATGAGATATTTTTGATGTAATTTTTGTATAAATACTTCTCCATTCGAAGTATTGTAGGGTGGATTCTATAAAATCTTTGTAAATCTATGCTATCAAGCTAAGAAAGCTTTTGTACTCAAATCTAGATTTTTGCTGTAAAAGGAATGAAAGTTGAGGGCATTTCATCTGATTCTCATATAGTGTGATTACAAATAAGTATTCTATCCTTGTGATTTTATATGTTTTCTATATGTTTCAATGTTTCATGCATCCTAAATCTAAATGGTAAAATAGTCAGAGTGTATCAGAATTAGCTTTATTGCTCTCTACTATCAACAGTTTACCATTTTTATGTTTTCTTCTAAGCTATCTCGATAAAGGAATTCTTAACTGCTCCTCGATCCCCGTATTTTTTCTCTAATAAGTCCTTGGTATAAGATTCTTAATTTCCCTATGCTAGTTGACCTATCTTCCTTTCTTCTTTCTAATCCTGAATTGAGGATTCTTGATTGCCCTCTAGTTTTGAGCAGAACTATCACCCATTCAAGTCCCAAATTTAGTTTTTATTCTATTATCCTACCTATTGAACTCATACCTTAGAAATTTGACTTGATCCAGTGAATTATCCCTATTTGACTCCATATCTTAATGGCCTAAAAGCATATTTTTCCCATTTGTTTCAGAACTCCACCACTCTCAAACAAAACAACCTCACTGAACATTAATACTAGCCTAATATCATATCAAAACAAAGCTAAATCATAAAGAGAGAGCCCTCTCTGAGTGTAGATTGGCTAGAATCTATATTTAAAAGATTGGTTTGTGGTTACGTTGGACCTTTTCCTTCTTTTGATAACTTCTAAGGAAAATCTGAGTGATAACAGGGGGTTTTTGGGTCCTTTAATCCCTAATGATGTACAATGTAACTATCAAAATCTTAAATCTAACTTCTATGAATACTGCTAAAAATCTAAAAATGAAAAATAAAAGAGCTTAAGGAAGACTTGAGAGAAAAGTTTAAGCAAGAAATGAAAATAGAGTTTCTATTCCTGTTTTATCATTATTCCCAAATCATGAACTTAAAAACTGAAAGTGAAATTGGAACTAGTGTCTAATATATCATAGAAACAAAGCTAAATGAAATGATTAATTTCCCTACCTCTCAATTTTGGGAGAAAATATCCTTGTGATGACATTTGAGGATTTATGTACTTCATTATTCTAAGAGAAAATAAATGCAGGAATGCAGAAAAGACTCATTGCATGAATGAAGTATCAAACCTCTTAGCTTAAGATGAGATATCAACTAGAAGGGCTCTTCAGAAACATCCATTAACACCATGAGTCAATAAACTAGTAATAAAATGACAAGAACAACAATGATACTAATCAGTCTATTTGAAAATTGAAGACTAGTAAAGCAGTAAATGAAATAAACTAAATTATACTACTAACTTTCAACTTCTAACTGATGATAAAAAACTATAAATAAATTAAGCAAGAAGAAACTATTCTACACTAAAGAAACTATTCTGCATTAGTGAGAAAATGATAAAATTTTCATTATAAACAAGGTTAGTACCAAAATGATTATGAACACTGTGATGAATTTACAATTTAACTAGAAAAGTCAAAACAAAATGAAAATAAAACCTCATTCCGCACAGGGGCCCTCTATAACTAATTAGGTTATGTGTGATTAATCAATCTCCAAGAAACTCTTTCAGATATCCATAAAACAAATGGTCTTCATATTAAAAATAGGGAAATAAGTTTCAACATTACAAAGAGGTAAGCCTGAGCTTAATACACGAGGAAATTCGAACTCCTTCCAAGTCCTTTGCAACTAATATTTAAAGAAAAATCCTAACTATCATTTGAGTGAATTTAGCTATAGGTGGTCCATGTATTACAACAGTTCTGCATGAATGGGTGATCAGCTATAGCTGACTTTAAGTCAACACGGTGGTTGTGTGAATCTGTTATCACCAGTGGTTAGTTCAAGTAAATGTTGTAATAGAAGTTATCGGATGTGTTAAATGGCCACAAAGTCCTATTGGACACAGAGTCCTATTACTCCCGGTTTCTTCATTTGACTCCACCTTTGATTGTGGTCTTGAGCTGGTTAACTAGGATAAGATCCATGTCGTGACCATTCCAGAAATTCCCATGTGGCTGATTTCCTCGTTTGACACATGTAACTTGTTGAAGCATGAAGGTAGTTGCAGAATAGTCGATTAGCTGCAGAATAGGCTACGTTCCATAGCTAAAAGACAAAAATTTATTCAAATAGAAAAAACATAAAAATATAACATGTAAATCACTAAATGTCATCCTTGGGGAAATATATATTGGTCATTGATGATAAGAATGCATTTTCTTCATGGAAAAACAAAGGAAAGGGATGAGAAGAGTTTCTAGGGAAAGAGTATTTTTTGGGCTCAACATACCCCCACTACAAAACTATTGCATGTCCCCATGCAATAAAAAATGTGAACTTCTCCTTCCTATTGCATTTGTTCTGACACTTCTACCAACACATCCAACTTCCTCTTCTTACTTCTCTTTGCATTGACTGCCATCCTTGGCTTCCTCATAAGAAGTCTATATTTGAGGTTAATAAATGTTCTGCTCAACTTCTTATTTTTCATTTTTAGCTTTTTTTTTCTCTTGTACCATAATCCCAAGTGTAGCATTGTGTTGTCATGAATAGCTCTATCCATCTTGTTTTGTTCCCTCAAGATTTCATTTTATTTTTGTATGTGCATGTTCAGAATTTCTAGCTCAAAGATTTCTTGTTCGAGAGAGCGAGTTAGATTTTCTTGTGGGGTGATAGGCTATTCTGGATTAGCTGAATTTCCTGGATCTATCAAGGTATTAATTTTCTCTAATGACTCTATGTAGTCATAGATTTGTTGTTGTACTGGATCTATGCCAAGAGAAGCTCTTTTTGGGTTGCCTTCAAAATTTTGTGGGGGAGAGTTTTGTGGACTGTGTTCAAATGGAATACTATCAGGAGATTGAGCTGGGGTTTCTTCCTCTAAGTTTATGAACTGGGCCTCTTTTTATGTCATCCTCTTCACCTTACCTCGGAGTCTAGAGATCCTCCTCAAGTTTTGAAATCTTATGGTTTCTTCCTTTGTGTCCTTCTTCTTCTTTCCTTTCTCCTTATTTTTCTTTATTTTCTCCTTGATCTTGGTCAGTCTTTCAGAGAGTAGTTGTTCATCTTCTTGAGGTGATGAAGGTTCAGGAATTTCCTCATTGATTTCTTCAGCCCTCTCTTTCATTTTTCTCTTTTGTTTAGTCTGCCTCCTAGGAGTTATATCTGCATCATCTTTTTGTGAGGAGTTTTGAATATGAATGTTGGTCTTTCTCCTTCTACTTGTCTTAACATGACTTCCCTCAAATGAATCTGGAGCATCGTGGAAGAAATTTGTTACCAAGAAATCTTCCCATGTATCCCCTGCATTTCTCAAATGAAATTCAACTAGAATCTTCATTAATCCATGATGATGCAGAGTTGTTTCTATTGATTCAATTTTCTTCTGGACATTTGTTGCCATCCTTCTCAGACTGTTCAGAAGGAAAAAGGGAAGATTAATGGTTTCATTCTCTAAAAAGTTCATTAACCAGCATATATGGTAAACACACATAAACCCAAATCTTCCTTCACATGTAATGAATTTTTGCAATATTAACAAGAAGTTACCCCATTTGTTCTTGAGAGCTGAAATAAGAACCCCCTTTCTAAATACTGTAACATCCATATTTAGGTTTTTAAGGATCACCTTCCAAGATTCATCATGAAATTCCTTGTTTTTAAACCATCTTTCTCATAGTATCGGGAGCTCTATTGCTTCTACTATGAAGGATTATATGACTGCAAATTTGATATCCCCTATCTCCACTTCTATGCCATCAAATGATCTTGCAAAAGATTTAGTAATTTCCTTGTGGTAGGCATCAAATTTTTCAATAAAGCATAACTATCCAGCTCTCTCTAGCATCCCTTTAGGCTATGGATATCCTTCCATATATTTTACTCCTACGGGCTCTGTTCTGACAATAAGCCCCATATCCTCTATTTTTGTTTGCCTTTCAAAATTACTCTTACTGTCTAAGAAATGAAATGACTACGTATATGGAAATAAGAAGACTGTGTATATGGAATGACTACGTGAATATGAGGGAAAAAATTAAGAGTTTGCATGCAATAAATAGATAGTAAGGGTTTAGAGAGTCGTAGACAGGTAGGTCACATCATTGTTTTTACCACTAATAGGTGTAGTTAAAGAGGACCGTTTGAGTACAGGTTATGGAGTTTGAAGTGGAGATTTGTTATAAAAAATCATTGAGACTGTTTGTATTAAAAACGGAAGATATGGCAAAGACATCGTGGCGGTCAAATGAAATGATGATTGGTTAAGGAGACATGTGACCATACATACTATACAAACTTACGTTTTCAAATTGCTTTAGGAAATAAATTTTTTCATTTACCTTTGAAAACTTTACCTTTTTCTTGCTAATATTTTGATGTTGATCCTTAGGTACCTTGAGCTTGATTTCTTCGGAAATTTGATTTTTCTTCAATCTCCTGCATACATGGTTTTATTATGAACTGTACACTTATGCTTGAACTGATAAGCAAATTGTAGCTACAGAATCAGATTGGCTACAGAACAAAATTAGCTTCAAAATGTGAAACAGAAAGTAAAATATGGCTTGTGAATGAATGAAATGGAAATGGTTGTGTTAGTGAAAATAAAATGAGATGTAAGACAAGATGATTAATGAAAATGGAGATGGAAGGAATACTGGAAAAGGAAAAATTTATTGGTGAAACATGGCAATGGAATGAAGTGAAACTATAAAAATAAAATAGAGTGAAGTGAGATGAGATAATGAATTTTGTAGAATACAGAGTGGCTGTAGCTTTTTGTCACTACTTATTACAGAAAGGAAATGGAAAATATAGGGTGTCAGAAACCTCTGATTTTCACCCTATATTTTTTGTATAAGCATGCCAACCAATGATTGGTTTTTAACCTTATACAATTTATTAATATTATTATTATTTTTTGAAATATAGATAGGAAAAATAAAGACTAAGTTGGTTGAGAAGAAGGATTCTTCTTCACTAACTTCATTTCAAAATTGTTCTGGAAGATCTTGATGAACTCCTCCTTTGAAATTGGTTTTTGATATATTTTTAATCTATGACCATTCACAAGAAGTGGAGTTTGACTTTCATCTATTGTTTTGATCATTACTGCTCCATTACTAAAGGCTCTTTCAATATCTTATGGCCCAAGCCAATGAGTTTGAAACTTTCCTTGAAAATCTTTAAACTTTGAATCAAATAGTAGTGCCCAATCTCCCTCTTGAAACCTCTTGTCCTTGATATATTTTTCATGCCATTTAGCTCTCTGTTGTTGGACTAGACCAGTCCTTTGAACTGCCTCTTATCTAATTTCATCAAGTTCATTTAATTTCTCCACTCTATGCTTTTGAGCCTCTAATAAATCCAACCCCAATTGGACTGACATCTTGAAAGTTCTGATTTGGCACTCTATAGGGAACAGGACTTGTTTCCCATAAACAAGTTCATAGGGTGTATGTCCCATTGTGTTCCTCCATGTAGTTCTATAGGCCCATAAGGCTTCAGGAAGCCTTTTTCCCAATCTCTTCTATGTAGATGCACAGTCTTAGTGAGGATTCTTTCAATCACTTTATTTGTAGACTCCACTTGACCATTTTCTTGTGGATGCTAGGGAGTAGATTTCCTATGGTTGATCTTATATTCCTCCACAAGCCTTTCCACCATGTTGGATGTGAATTAAGGTCCTTGATCTGTCACAATTTCTCTTGGAACACCAAAACGAGTGAATATGTCCTTAAAAAGAAAATTAACTACAGATTTTTCATTAGCAAAAGGTAATGCTTTGGCTTCTACCCACTTGGTGACATAATCAGTGCATACCAATATATACTTTTTCTGCTTAGATGGAGGATTAATTGGTCCAATAAAGTCTAAAGCCCACTTTTCAAAAGGTTCGATAAGTACCTGAGTTTGTAATGGCATTTCATTTTAGGGAGTAGGTTTCCCTACCCTTTGGCAGTTGTCACATCTTCTGACATATTCTTTAGTATCCTTGAAGATGGATGGCCAATAATATCCTAAAGAAGGGATTTTATAGGTTTTCCTCTTGTCAACAAAGTGTCCACCACACGACTCATCATGACATGCTTTGAGAATCTTAGTAATTTCATCTTCCCTGACACACCTTCTGATCATAAGATTTGGCCCTGTTTTATACAATTCGTTAGTGATCCAGGAATATCTTGCACTTTCCTGAATAATTTTTCTTTTCTCTCTAGGAAAAGAATGTGAAGGTAACTTTCCTATGACCAAGTAATTAGAAACATCTACAAAACTCATCAGGAAACTTATCTTCAACTGGAGAATATTCTTTGATATTCTAAATCCTGGACAAGAAATCAGCAACTGTGTCTTGTTTTCCAAGTCTATCTAGCACAGTAATGTTGAATTCTTGCAAAAGTAAAAGACATCTTGTAACTCTGCCATTAGTAATTGGTTTATTCATCAAATATCTAATTTCAGAGTGATCTGTATGAGCAAAGGTTTCATAGCCTACTATATACTGTATGAACTTGTTAATTGCATGAACAACAACTAAAAACTCCTTTTAAATCACAGTATAATTCAACTCAGTGGGAGTCAAATTATTACTTGTATAGTAAATGGCATAAGGAATCAAATCTTTTTGTCCCAATATAGCTCCCACAACTGTATCTGAAGCATCTGTGGAAATATGGAAAGGGAATTTACAATTTGGACCTCTTAAAATAGGTGCTTCGGAAATTTTCGCTTTCAAGGTTTCAAATGCTAATTGGCAATCAGGATTCCAACTAAGTTCACAATCTTTTGTAAGCAATTTGAAGAGTGGAGATGCTATTTTAGTGAAATTTTCTATAAATCTTCTATAGTATCCTGGAAATCCTAGAAAGCTTCTAACATCCTTTTGGCAATTTGGAATTGATAACTTAGAGATGAATTCAACTTTAGATTTGTCAACTTTAATCCCATCCCTTGAAATGTGATGTCCTAAAACAATACCTTCTGTAAACATGATAAAACATTTTTCATGGCTTATTGAAAGGTTTTTTTCTTTACATCTTTTAAGAACATTTTCCAAATTTTCCAAAGCTTCCTCAAATGTGTTTCCATATACTATAAAATCATCCATATATACCTCTACACAATCATGTTAGAAACAATTCATAATATTGCTCTTTGGAATGTTGCACGTGCATTGCATAATCCAAAAGGAAGTACTTGGTAGGCAAAAGTTCCCCATGGACAAGTAAATGTGGTTTTATCCTGATCCTCAGGTGCTACTTGAATTTGATTATAACCACTAAAACCATCCAAGAATGAGAAATATTTCTTACCTGCTAATGTATCTAATACTTGATCTATAAAGGGCAATGGAAAATGATCTTTAAAGGTTGATTTATCCAATTCTCGATAATCAATGCACACCCTCCATTTACCACTCTTTTTAGGTACAATTACCAAAGGAGAAACACACTGGCTATCTGAAATTGGGTAAATGAAGTTTACATTCAGCAATTTTTGGAGCTCTTCTTTTAAAATCTCCGTAAGATTTGGATTCATCCTTCTCTGAGGTTTTCTGATAGGTCTACTATTTTCCTCAATAGAGATATGATGGATACAGGTCTTAGGATCAATGCCTTTCATGTCGGTGTATTCCCATGCAAATGCATCAAAATGCTTTTGTAATGTTTTGGTTAGCTCTTCTTGTTGTAGTTTCTCCAAGTTTTTGTTTATGTTCAACGTCCTACCTAGAAAAATTTCAATTGTAGAGCTACTAAACTCTTTCATAGAATAGAGAGACATCTTCCTAGATGACAAGTATTCAACATTAGATTTTTCTTGAAATTGTGCATGATCATATTCTGAAGATGTTTCAAAGTTTTCCAATGTATTCAAAATTTGAGTATCCTCAATAATTTCTGAAATAGTAAAGAGAGGCTGAATATCATCTTCATCATCAATCCATTACTTGTCATCTATTTTTGTAATTTATTTTGTTTGAGGATATAGAGTAAATTTCTTTGTTGAATTACCATTAGAAATATACATGTCACCAGATCTATAGCTAATAAAAGCATCAGCTATGGCCAACCAAGGTCTTCCTAATATGAGTGGGTGTCCTCCTATATTATTCTTGGGATTTAAGATCATGAAATCAACAGGATATTCCCAAGAATCTAAGGATACTAAAATATCTTCTAATACACCATCTGGTTTGATTATGATCTATCTGCAAGCTGCAGTAAAGTAGGTGTGTAAAGAATATTAAGAAGTTTAAGTTGTTCCATAGTTTATCTACTCATGATATTTATTGTTGCTGCTAATTCAATCAATGTATTTGTAATTTCAATTCCATTAATATGTGTCTTGACAATTTGACTTCCTAGATCCACATATTTTTGTAAGGCAAGTTTTCCCATCATTATGTCTGTTATTTTTACTACCAAGTGAATTCATTTTGTTTCTTTTCCTTTTCTTCCTGGTATTTTTATGCTCAACTCCTTTATTGTTTTGGCTAGAATAGGAATTTCTCTAATGGCTTGTAGCAAAGGAATTTTTATACATACATTCTTCAATTCATCTAGAAAATCATAGTTGGGCAACAAGATCCGTTTTTATACCCCTCTATCAATTTGTAGTCTTTCGGGAAAAGGAGGTGTAGAAGTAGATGTTGGTTACTCAATGATAGGAGTTGTGTTCACTGGTTCTTTTCGTTTCCCTTTTTCAGTGTTTTGGTTTTGGAGAGATATTTCCTCAAAAATTTTATTGACTTTTAGAGAATCCCGCTCAGAAATATCTTGTTCTTGAATAACTATAGAAGGTCTTTCCTTTTCTAATATCCTTCCAGATCTTAGTTGCACATAATTAAGATCTAGAGGAGTAATCATGTAAGTTGGAAATTGTTGTCCTTCTACCATGTAAGCATTCTGAGGGTTTTTATTGTTGGGATTTGGTAATGGTTGGGTAGGTAGCTGATTTGGTTTCTGCTAAAATGGTAGTAAGAGTTGGGGATTTTGGTTTTGTTGTTGAGGTTGTTGTGGAAATAGAAATGAAAGTTGAGGGTTCTGATTTTTGAATTTGTGACTGCTGATTTTGTTTTTGATTATGTGGGGGAGGAAAATTCTGATAGGATGGAGGATATTGATAATATTGATCAAATCTCCCATAAGGATTTTGTACTTCTTGTGCCCATTGTTGAGATTGAAGTTGAGGTCGAGGTTAAGGCCAAGGTTGTTGCCAAGAATTCTAGTTTGGTGGGGGTTGAAGATAAATTTGATTGTTAAATCCATGATTTTGTGTCCCCAACCAAGATCTTCTTGTAACAAAACAAAGAGATTATGCAAAATTTGGGATTGTTTCCTCTTGAAAGACAGCCTTAAGATCTGGGATTGAAGGACAACCCTTGGTCTCATGGATTTCCGAACAAATCATACAAGTTTCTACAATTTTTGCATCTAAAGGGCATTCCCTTAGACCATGATTTTTTTCGCATTTCAGACAAAAAATGGCTAAAGCATCAACCTCTATTTTCTTCTTGTTTTGAATTTTAAGGGTGTCTAGTTGCTCACTAAGGCTCCCTAGAATGTCAGTTTTAAACTCATCAAGCATATTGCCAATTTCTGCCCTACTTACAGATCCAATTGTAGATTTTTTTGCTCTAACAAGAGAAGGATCTCTCAGCCCTTTCCCTGTTTTAGATTTCCCTCTTGAGAGATGAACACATAGTTCTTCTATATCACTCAATGGAAGTTGAGAGATATCTCCCTTACATATCATGTTAATGATATCTATCCACTCATCTCTAATGGATTTTAATAAAAGAGCTTTCAAAGTTTCTTCAACTAAATTGTTCATCTTTTCTCTTTTCAAATTATAGTTGAATATCTCAATCAAATCTTCTAAGTTTTCATCCTCTTTTTGCATCATTTTGAAAACCTCATCTTTATGATTGGTAGGCATGCAATAATCCAAGTACCTATCCAAAAATGCCTTTTTCATGTCATTCCATGTTCTAATGGATTGAGTGACTAACCCCATGAACCATTTCAAAGCAGCTCCTTTCAGTGTTGAAGGAAACAAATTAAGTTTTTTAGAGTCTTCTAGATAGTCATAAGTTCTGCACAAGACTTCAAACTCAAACAAAAATGTTTCAGGGTCCTCACTTCTCAACCGATAGAATTTTGGGAGGACAGAAGGTGAAATATTTTTCATTGTGGCATGTGTTTCCTCATCCACTATAGGGAATCCAAAAGAGTTATCTATTTCCCTATTTCCTCTACCTCCTCCATTATTACCTCTACCTCCTCCATTATTTCCTCTAACTCTCCCTCTACCCCCTCCTCCAAACAGTGAGAATTCTCCATCTTGTTCCTTTTCATCCATTATAGTTTCTTCAAAGTCAGTATAGGATTCAACTTGTAAGGTTATTCCCTCCTCCTCTAGTTGTTCTATTAATGGACTATGGGAGAGAGGAGGTTCTACTTCTTCTTCTCCACCAGGTACTTCTAATTCTTCAACTACAATGGGCTCTCCTGTGCAGGTAAGAAAAACTATTCCTGCTATTGGAGATTCGAAATTTTTCTCCCCTAGGAAAGTCTTGGTAGAAGAAGTAGGAGATTCTTCTGATTGGATTTCTGCCCTTGGAATTTCAGGAGTCCTATGGCTGAGAGTGTTTCTGGGAAAACTAGTGTCTATTTGATCTCCTAGTCCCACTAAGATGGGTAGCTATCTTAGAAACAAACAATTCAAAGTAACTTGTGTTTTCCTTTATGTATGATACATAAGAGAGAAGCAGAGAGCACCAACCTTAATCTTTCGCTTGCCTCCTTGCTTGTTTCCGCTCTCCTTTGATAGAGCTTTCCACTCCTTTCTCACTTGTCCCGCTTTAAAGAACACCTATAGAGACAAAGCAACAAAACAACATCAAAGCATAGAGCTCTATAATACCATAAACAATGCAGAATCAGAAGTACATTAACCATACAATTGCATTCACAAATACAAGATTCACAAGCACACAAGTATATGGAGGAAAACTCAAATAACTTTATTGATAGTAGAAGAAGAAGAGAGGATTACAACCCAGCTGTTTGATCCAACATCATCCTCCCAGCATGAAAGCCCTCTTCACCTCATGAAAAGAAAGATCACCCAACAATACAATGTCTCAAAGAGAAACCAACAGCACTTCCTTACAAATTACAAAATTCCAGCCTTCTTGATCTCTGGGATGAGGGATCCATTTATAGATATTTGCAGAGGTGTGAGTCAGCTCTAGGGTTTTTGATTAGTGTCATTTCACTGATAGTTCTTGGTTCCACTTAGAGATTTCATGATCTCTTACTCATCCTTGGGTGAATTGGGAGAGGCAAGTGTCATATGAGAAGTTTCTAGAAGATTCTCTGGGTTTCACTTAGCAAACTGTCTCTGCCCTTTGTCTACTCTCGCCCATCACACCATACAGAAGGCTCTTTCAGTATGCATTTCACCTGGACAGTGTTACAGTCAGTATGCATTGCACCCTCGGCATGGGGTAGTCTGTAGGGTCTAGTTTTGGCCAGTTCTGAATGGTTTTCCAAGTGGAACTTCTGGGAAATGATGTAATCAGTTGACCATGATCCTTTAGGGTGTGAAACAACACTTTTAGGGGCTTAAGAGCCCTTGGATTATCGACATATGTGATTGGGGTTGTAGTGCCCAAATATTTCCATAACAGTTGCCCCCTAAAGCATGAGGTTGTAAATCTTCTGATGTTGGGTGAAATGCTTTATCATGGGGATCTGAGGTTTTTCGAATTGTAAGGTGACCTGTATACAATAAAATACATTATCTTCATGTTATTTTCATGATCTAGCTGAGGCGGGCATTCCCTGATCCGGATTTAAATAGGAACACAATAGATTACAGAGATAACCATAAATACTGAGATGCAGCGGAAATAATACTTCATTTCATTAATAGAAGATACTGAAATATGCTTACAAATAGAAATGGAAAGAAACCAGCTAGGGCGATGGTAGCTTATCTCTGAGAAGAGATGTGGCGGCTACATGCCTCTGAACTGTTCTGAACTGAGTTACAATGAGGCTCGAAGGCCTATTTATTGTTGAGAAACAATGGAAAACCCTTAACATTCCGAAATCTAACCCTAGAAGATGAAACGCCAAATTGTGGGCCCCGTTTGGGTAAATTGGTACATCAATTTCCCGGGGTCGTAACTTTGGCATACGATCTCCGTTTGACGCGTACATTAGCTCATTAGAAATATCTATCCGAGTACTACCACTTTGGGAGGAAACATGGTCCATGGACCTATGTTGCCCCAGATTCCCAAAAAAACGTCGTTTAGGGCCTCAAAACGGCTCCGGAAGTTCAGGACCCGAAAAACTGCTAAAAATAGTAAACTGTGCTACATTTTAGGAAACTGAAAAAGCTGAAAGAGACAGTTGTGGGGGTCCAAATGGGATAGGTGGGTGGCCACCAACATCCACCTTGATCATTCCTCCCCCCTTAGGAAGCAATGGTCCCCATTGCGTTGAGTTCCTCGCTGAGATGAGGAAGCTTCTGCTCAGCTGGGTCTTTGGTGAGCTGTTCTATAATCTCTTATGTGTCCAATGATGGTGGGAAGCATGGTCGACGATGGTCCACATTGAACACTTGGTGAAGGCGAAGGAATGGAGGAATGATGTGCTCCAAAGCATTGTTCCCCATAGCCTTGGTACTGTTGTAAGGACCATGTCGGAGTGGTCTGAGCTTCTGATGGGTTCTGGTAAGGCGTTCTTTCTGTCGATGCAACCAGACCTTGCTGCCCACCTGAAACTTGTGTGGTACCCATGTGGGTGAGGAGAAGTTGTTCCTGTGTTTTTTCATGACCGTATCCCTTTGCTGCTGCTGCTGCGTAGAGGAACCCTTTGCAGGGGTCATGGATGTAGCAACGATCTTCCCCTTACTTTGGGAGTGAACTAGACAGATGAATTTCCTGGTCTGTGATATGAGCTTGTTGCCTTTCTTGGTAGTGATCAAGGATGTGGCAGTAAGTGGGGCTACCTCTGCTATCCTCTATAATGAATTATTCAAAGAAATAATGATAGCACGAGGCCTTGACTCATACACAGCATGTCGCCTCCACAAGTATGGTTGGCCTAATAATACATCACAAACATCCAGAGGTGTAACATCACACAATACCTCATCTGTGAAAGGCTTGATGCTGTAGGGAAGGCGGCACTGCTGGCGAACTTTGAGATCTCGTCCTTCATGAAGCCACCCGATACTGTACGGCTGCGGGTGCGGTGTAGTTGGTAGGCCCAACCACTTCACAACCTCTACTGAAATGAGGTTCTTTTGGCTGCCACTGTCGACAATGAATTGTAGCGGCGAACCCTTCACCCACATCTATGAGTGGAAAAGACGCTCCCCTTCCTCTGGATTTTTGGGCTCATCTTTCTGGATCTTGGCGGTGGCAACAGTGGCGCTGGGATCCCCATCAATGATCTTCTTCCCTTTTCCATTCCCCTTGTCGGGTTCTGGCTCAGGGTCGGAACATGCATCTGATTCAGAAGCCTTCAACTCAGCCACCAGCGACTGCTTGGTCTGACACTCACTTGTGTTATGGGTGGGACTCTTGTGGAACTCACACCACTTTCCTGTTTCCTTCTTCGACTTCATGGTGTTGTTCTTTTCTTGCGGCTTCGACGGGTTGTCTTGGGTCACCCCGCCTTGGATTTGTCCTTTGGGCTTCGGATTTGCAGATCCAAAGTCTCGCTTCTTCTGTTTGAACTTTTGCTCGATTTTGACAGTGTATCGGTATGTTGTGCCGAGTGAGGAGATGTTCATGAATCCCATCTCTTCTTGGATGTATCTGTGTAGGCAGCCACAGTATTTGAGTACCAGATGCAGCTCAGTATCTTTGATACCCAACTGTGTGTGAAGGGTATGAAAAATGTTTGTGAACTCCGACACATCTTGGTCTTGTCCCTGCCGCAATGTGGTCCATTTGATGTATTTGTCCTCATAGCTTCCGACAGGGTAGTACTACTCCTTGATGGCATCCTGGAAGTCATTCCAAGTGGGTGTGGATGAAAATAATGAGCCTGTACTTTCATCCTTCTGCTCGCAGTAGGTTTCCCACCAGTCCTTGACGTGGGGGGCTGCTTTGAGAAGGGAAAAAACAATATTTTCCCGATTTGAAAATTCATGAACAGAAAAATACCCATCTAGCAGATTTAACCATTTATCAATGACATTTGTGTCTATTTGACCCTCGAAGATGTGGATTTCAAAATTAACTTGTACCTTAAATGGTGTGGCATTTCCAGAGTCGTTGTTGGAAGCCGATGCGTCGCCTCTCGATAGCCGCTGAAGGATCTGCGCAAAGCTATCCATCATCGCATTCCTTTGCCGCTCGAGCGCTTCTTCGAGCAAGATTTTGATAGGATCTCCTGCCCCCTCATCTTTCTTCTCATCCGCCATGGGAGGCCGTCGGGATTTGCGAGGTTGGTCTTGTAAAGGTTCGACCAGTTCAAGCCCTAACTCCTTATATCCCGACCTCATTGGGGACATGCAAAGAAAAACATAGAAAAAGCAGACTGCTCTGATACCACTGATCCGAATTTAAACAGGAACGCAATAGATTACAAAGATAACCATAAATACTGAGATGCAGCGGAAATAATACTTCATTTCATTAATAAAAGATACTGAAATATGCTTACAAATAGGAATGGAAAGAAACCAGCTAGGGCGATGGTAGCTTATCTCTAAGAAGAGATGTGGCGGCTACATGCCTCTGAACTGTTCTGAACTGAGTTACAATGAGGCTCGAAGGCCTATTTATTGTTGAGAAACAATGGAAAACACTTAACATTCCGAAATCTAACCCTAGAAGATGAAACTCCAAATTGTGGGCCCCGTTTGGGTAAATTGGTACATCAATTTCCCGGGGTCGTAACTTTGGCATACGATCTCCGTTTGACGCGTACAATAGCTCGTTAGAAAGATCTATCCGAGTACTACCACTTTGGGAGGCAACATTGGTCCATGAATGCATGTTACCCCAGATTCCCAAAAAAACGTCGTTTAGGGCCTCAAAACGGCTCCGAAATTTTAGGACCCGAAAAACTGCTAAAAATAGTAAACTGTGCTACAATTTAGGAAACTGAAAAATCTGAAAGAGACAGTTGTGGGGGTCCAAATGGGATAGGTGGGTGGCCACCAACATCCACCTGGATCATTCCCATGCTCAACTTTAGAGATTCATTTTCATGTACACAGGACAGACAACCATCTGTGTTGTAGACTGGTGATTCTTGTAGAGCCATCATCCCTTAGCTTGGATGATCATCTGTGCAACTATGGTGTACATTTGATGTCTTTATTTTATTGAATATATCGCAACTTGAATGGATGAAACTTGATCCGGGGTCTTCAAACTCGTTCATTTTTTGCCCAATGTACAAGTTGATCCATGTGAAAAGATGTTCTGAAGTCGAACACGGAAAGACATCGCCTACTTACTAGCCAATGATGTAAGCGGTTAACAAGTGCGAGAGGTATCACCGATAATGATAATGACCCTCAAGGTACTACAGTAAAATTCACGTGGTGTGAATATAGGACCTAATGTCAAACACCACACAAAATATTTCAATCAAAGGCCATTGATGTAAACCTATCACCGGAAGTGAGAAACTTGCCATTGAGGCATGCAAGCTTCAAAGTACTGAAAGGGTTGTTCATAAGTCAACTTCTTGGGTAATGAGCTGATGTCGACAAGAAGTGACCCATTGTAGAAGGGCCTCAATGAATCCCACATCTACGACACGAAACGAAGCAAATGATTTTGTGGAGGTGAAAACGATCTAATGATACAAGGTTCAGGAATGGCGGTCATGAAAAATGGAGAGTGAAGGCATTACAGTGGATCAGGCGTTAGCTAGGTTGGTGAATTCTCTGAGTGACTTCTCTTGAACATATCGATGACACTGAGATGGATCGGTAGCATTAAATCCATGGATGGTACGGAGGACCAATGGTGATGGTGAACGAAATAACCCAACCCGACTCAATCAGGGTGATGGAGTGAAAGTGTCATGTTCAAGAACGACCTGCTACCAATGAAGTTCTTCAAGTTTTCTTCCCTTTTTCCCCATTCATTGTTGATCAGTACCTCTTTATTTTTGTCAAGCTTGAGGAGGATAACATATGCTTGTTCTATAATTTGTCCTTTGGGAAAACCTGTCGCTATGTTTTAGCGAGCCTAGCGACAGTGAAACTCACTCTTGTTTGGGTGAACAAGTTTGTCGCTATTTTTTTAATGAGTTTAATGACAAAGATAACTCAGTCCTTTTCACATTTAGAGAGTTTGAAAAGATATGGAAAGGAGACTCTAGTAGTCCTTTTTCGTGGCATAATCCCTTAAGTCTAAAAAAGTATAAAATAATATGAAAGGGATGATTTTTTGATAGCTTTAGCGAGCCGAAAAAGACAAGTGCTCGATCTTTTTGTGTAATGATACCCCAAGTCCAAAAAGATTAAAATGTAGAGGAGGGATGGTGCTTCCCTCTAATTTAATAAGTTGCAAAGGCTAGTAGCTCAACAATCTTTTCATATTTTACGAGACTAAAAAGAGCTTAAAAGAGACTCGTTTTTTAGGAACGAGTGATGTTTTCGGGTAGCAACTAGTTCCAGGTATGTTTGGAACTTCTCAAACACGATAGTGTAACGAGGGTGGCTAATAGAATCACTCGTCGCAGCTATTCCTCAGAAGGGTAAACAATCAAGTGGAGGCGTATGATTGGCTAAAAGAGTGGAGGTGATGGTAAGAACACGACCAAGGCTCAAAAGGTTGATAGTAATGCGATCGCAAAGGTTATTTACCAAGGATGGATTAATTTTTTAATGAGCTTGAATCTTTGGAAACTATGCTCAGTGGTAGATTTCTTTTTAATGAGCTTGAACCCTGCGGTAACATTGCTCATGATAATAGTTAGAGATGTTCAATTTACCATTAACACTGTATTCTTTCGACGGTCGTACAACCTGTTCAATTGCTCCATCAAATTGATTAGAAATGCAAATACATGCTTGAAAAACGAGTTAAAAACTAACATTTTACTTGAATTACGTGAATAGTAATATCAAAGCATTTTTATCTCTCATTTTTACCATTTCATTCAAATTTGGGATTGTTGGAGCTCTGGAGGTGTTTTCCCCCTTGAATTTCATCAGTTGATTTCAGGAGATCCAGTGGACTATTTTCCATGCCGTTTGGACCAGGTAGGAGCTAACCCTGAGCTCTTATATTGCATTCCTTCCTTTTCTAATTTATAGCAAGCTTTCCCTCTCTTCTGGGCTCCAAGGGTTTGAAGAGTTTGTTCTCTCCCCATTGCACCTAGTTTGCATCAAAAAGTGCGATGCATACTAAGCTAGCCATTGGCTAGTTAGTATGCATCTCACCCTGTACACAGCTAGGGTGCGATGGGTGCGGGAGGGAAAGTTTATGCAGTGTTTTCTCATGAAATTTTTGCCTATTTTTGCCCAAATCAGGATCCTAATTCATCTTTTACTTGTGTTTCATAGATTCATTGGATCAAGATGGTCGTTACATGGCATGAATGTGAGCATGAAGAAGAGGACATGATTTCTTTACATGATCTGGGTACGGTTACTGCATTATGAAACTATGGCTTGCTCAAATTCTTCCGCATCTCCAACATGAGGCAACAAATCAATTTGTTGCAATATCTTCTTAATGCATGGGATCCAACCAACCAGGTGTTCTATATTAGAGGCAAATCCATTAGTTTGATAGTTGAGGATATCTACTTTTTGATTGGGCTATCGAGGTGCAGGGCCCCTCTCTCACTATCAAGATCTGCCTATGGGGGTGAATCCGTGAGGGATTATATTAGCCAGTTTTGTAGAGATGGATCTTAGCCGAGCAGGGATGGCAAGATTAGTATTTGAGATGTCACTGATTGGTCCTTGAGGACTATTTTATTCACCTTTGCTAGATTGGCTGGCAGCATAGCTCTTCATTTGGCCAACAGGTCTTATATGCAGTACGCCCTGGAATGCCTTGAACCAAAGGTATTCAACTAGTGTGAGGTAGTACTTTCGGTTATAAAAGAATAGCTTTCCAAGGTGAAGAATGGAAGATCCAAGAACTTTGGTTACGATTCCATTCTCACTACTTTCACCTTGGAGAGGATTCCACTGATGCAGCCACAATACATTTCACTCGGATTGCCAGCACCGAGGGAACCACGGATGCAGAGATGGGTTGATCTCATGGCCAGACATGCTGGTCAGTCACAAATTTCATTCTCTGATGCCTTCTTTGAGTGGTTCAACCATCAGGAGATGGTCTTCGCAGAGTATCCATACGTTGGGATGGATTTCCGAGGTGACCTAGATTTGGCATTACTAGCTGGCGAGCAGTGGGGTGTTATAGGTAAAAAGATCTGACCATATCTCTGTTTATTGCTTTTATAATGTTCTTATGTTTTTAAAAGGTTATCAAGACTAATTAAACTCATATATGTGTGCAGATGTTGGGCCAGTGCGACCAGCAGTGTGCCCAAGGGTGGCAGCTACCATTCGAGCAGGAGAAGCTGTAGGGAGGGTTGTCCTTCGTGATCTGGACATAGCGAAGACCCTTGCAGTATTGCAGGATCAGATCAAGGGTCTTACCATTGGTATTCAGGATGTGAGGACTGATGAGTTACCTCTGAGATTACAGTTCCATACCACTAGCATGCCGAGTCGATGGACTAGGCTCTTACGTATGATCGCACAGGTGGTGACTTGCTATCACTAGCACCATTAGTCTAGGGTGCTTTTCTGCATTTTTGAGTTTTTGGGTCGTATGAACGATTTTATCCTGGACACAGAACATTTTGTACACACTATAAATAGCTATATATATTTTTTATTTTTGGAGTTTCATTTCAGTTAAGTTATGTGATCCTGATGCAAATGTTGATTGAAATGCTTTTTCCTTTATAAATGCTGCAAATGTCTATCTAACACAAAATTTTCTAAAGAATCAGTTAATTTGTTTATGTTTCTGGAAATGTGTTGATATTGAATAGAATCAAATTGCCTTTCCAAAATCCTGACTCTTAGGAACATACGATAGATAGCTAGATTTTGAACGGAATAGACGCCAGTAAGTTGTAGGATGACGAGTTGTGAATCTAGCCTGACAACAAGTCGGTGTATGCCATGTGCGATGGCATCAGAGAGAAGCTCCATCATTGTGTTGTACTCAATGATGTTGTTCATTGATCGACTAATACATATCCCTCTGAAACTCACTAACTCGTCACTTTGATAAAAAATGGCCCAGGCTGCAGAAGATAGATTCTGCGTACTATGACTAGCTTCATCGGCATATCCAACAAATGATTCCAACAAGTCTGACACCCACAACAAATGCAAAGTGGATTACTTAACCAAAATTTCTCAAAGAGAAACCAACAACACTTCCTTACAAATTACAAAATTCCAGCCTTCTGGATCTCTGGGATGAGGGATCCATTTATAGATATTTGTAGAGGGGTGAGTTAGCTTCTCGGTTTTTGATTAGTGTCATTTCATTGATAGTTCGTGATTCCACTTGGAGATTTCATTATCTCTTACTCATCCCTGGGTGAATTCAGATAGGTAAGTGTCATATGAGAAGTTTCTAGAAGATTCTATAGGTTTCCACTTAGCAAACTATCTTTGCCATTTGTCTACTCTCGCCCATCGCACCCTACAGAAGGCTTTTTCTGTATGCATCGCACCTAGCTAGTGTTACAGTCAGTATGCATCACACCCTCAACATGGAGCAGTCTATATTGTCCAGTTTTGGCCAGTTATGAGTGGTTTTTCGGGTGGAACTTCTTGGAGATGATGTAATCAGTTGACCATGATCCTTTAGGGTGTGAAACAACACTTTTAGGGGTTTAAGATCCCTTGGATTATTGACATATGTGATTGGGGTTGCAGTGCCCAAATATGTCCATAACAGGGTGTATGAGTTTGGGATGGAGGTGTGTCTTTTCTTGCTCTCGGTGGAGTGGGTGGTGTTGTAGGAATCGAACTTCTGCCCCTAGCTATAAATCTACCCCTAGAGTCTCTTTCTATATGCATGTCATGTTTTTTTTTTTTAATGTAAGAGATAAGGCTACCTAGTTACACTTCCCCGGCAGCGATGCCAAATTGTTTGGTCAATTTACTGTCGTAAATTGCTCTACATAAATTATTAATCCTAGTAATGTAAATTGATGAAGTGTAGTGCAGTGTTTGTGCTAGATGACCCTTCTTACTTCATTGTTTCTGTGTTTGATGTTGTTTCGGGGGTTTTTGGGTCCTTTAATCCCTAATGATGTACAATGTAACTATCAAAATCTTAAATCTAACTTCTTTGAAGACTACTAAAAGTCTAAAATTGAGAAATAAAAGAGCTTAAGGAAGACTTGAGAGAAAAGTTTAAGCAAGAAATGAAAATAGAGTTTCTATTCCTGTTTTATCATTATTCCTAAATCATGAACTTAAAAACTGAAATTGAAATTGTAGCTAGTGTCTAATCTATCATAGAAACAAAGCTAAATGAAATACTTAATTTCCCTACCTCTCAATTTTGGGAGAAAATCTCCTTGTGATGACTTTTGAGGATTTCTATACTTCATTATTCTAAGAGAAAATAAATGCAGGAATGCAGAAAAGACTCATTGCATGAATGAAGTATCCAACCACTTAGTTTAAGATGAGATATCAACTAGAAGGACTCTTCAGAAACATTCATTAACACCATGAGTCAATAAACTAGAAATAAAATGACAATAACAGTAATGGCACTAATCAGTCTATTTGAAAATTGAAAACTAGTAAAGCAGTAAATGAAATAAACTAAATTATACTACTGACTTTCAACTTCTAACTGATGATAAAAACTATAAAGAAATTAAGCAAGAAGAAACTATTATGCACTAAAGAAGCTATTCTACATTAGTGAGAAAATGATAAAAGTTGCATTATAAACAAGGTTAGTACCAAAATGATTATGAACACTGTGATGAATTTACAGTTTAACTACAAAAGTCAAAACAAAATGAAAATAAAACCTCATTCAGCACAGGGGCCCCCTACAACTAATCAAGTTACGTGTGCTTAATCAATTTCCAAGTAACTCTTTTAGATATCCATAAAACACATAGTCTTCATATTAAAAATAGGGAAATAAGTTTCGACATTACAAAGCGGTAAGTATGAGCTTAATACATGAGGAAATTCGAACTCCTTCCACGTCCTTTGAAACTGATATTTAAAGAAAAATCCTAACTATCCTTTGAGTGAATTTAGCTACAGGTGGTCCATGTATTACAACAGTTCTGCGTGAATGGGTGATTAGCTATAGGTGACTTTAAGTCAGCAAGGTGGTTGCGTTAATCTGTTATCACCGGTGGTTGGTTCAACTAAATGTTGCAATAGAAGTTGTTGGATGCGTTAAATGGCCACAAAGAATGGACATAGAGTCATATTTCTCCCGGGTTTCTTCATTTGAATCCACCTTTGACTGTAGTCTTGAGTTGGTTTCTTTGTCGATTTGGGCTCGTTGACTAGGATAGGATCCATGTCATGACCATTCCAGAGATGCCCATGTGGTCGGTTTCCTCATTTGACACCTGTAACCTATTGAAACATGAAGGTACTTGCGGAACAACCAATTAGCTGCAGAATAGACTATGTTCCGTAGCTAAAAGACAAAAATTTATTCAAATTGCAAAACATAAAAGTATAACGTGTAAATCACTAAATGTCATCCTTAGGGCAATATATACTGGTCATTGATGATAAAAATGCATTTTCTTCATAGAAAAACAAAGGAAAGGTATGAGAAGAGTTGCTAGGGAAAGAGTGGTTTTGGGGCTCAACAATCACTAAGAACCATTTTTCCATCAACCGTTTGTTGCATTATCATGCATTAGGTCATAGGAACATTTTCCATTCACACACAAGTAAAAATATGTTGAGAGCCATACATAGCTACTGTCATAAAATGTGCATATAACTAGCATAATAAGAATAGAAATACAATAAAAATATCAGCCATCAAATCCATAAATACATTAGTACATTTACACATGAAAATCAAGGGAATGGATTTCTCAGAAATGAATGTAATAAGACAACCAGAGATGGGACTACCACATTCCACCTGACCATAGAATGGCTAAGCCATATCTCTCTTCAACCATTCACCCTCATTCCATATTCCAAGCATGAATATGGGATCTCATATAACACATCAATAAAAAATCATCCAAGGCTTCCAAAGGCCATCCATCTCAACCATCAAAAAATTATTCCACCTCATAGTTAGACATCACCAAAACCATCACTAGATCAGTCTCCATCCTAGCCATCTGGAGCTCTAGATCATTTGTTCCAACGAAGGCTCCAAGACTAGTAACTCAACTCACAATTGTCGTAGGGCTCCAGAGCGTTTTTCCAACCAAGGCTCCACGACTAGTAACTCAACCCAGGCTAAGGAAACATGAGAACCAAACAAAACAAAAAAATGAAAATAAACCCACAAACCCCATGGCTATCGACTAAATGGCAAGGCTACACAATCCACTGTCAGTCCAAGGATTCCTCCATGCCAATGACAGATCATGGCCAAGAATTCACATGCATATGTCATGCATGTCCAAACTAGTGAAGAAATAATACATCCAACTTGGCACCTACAAGAAAATCTGTTGTAGTTGTTGATGTTGATGCCTTCTTGCACTTTCTTTCTCTTCCTTTTCCTTCTTTCTCCAAGAATCCAAGTATGCCACACACTCCAAAAGTGCTCCAAGAAAACTCTAAGTATCTAAGAGTATGAGAGAGAGAGAGAATAATGAGAGAGCTCCAAAGCTAAACTGACAAAAAGTTACCCACTAATCCTCATAAGCCTTTTTATGAACGAGGCCTCTATTTTCTTCATTTTCCATTATTTTCCTTCATTTTCCTCTCACACACAACCTTTGACCTTTCACCTCCTTTTTCTCCTAATTTCCATTATTATCATAAACAATTGTGCCAAAATGCCTTTAATGCCTTTTGATTTTCCTTTGCCAATTTCCTTAGCCATAAACAACCAAATGAACACCCTCATAGGATGTCTTGCCCAACATTCAACTTGGAATAAGTGTCCCATTCATCTATGGTCACTATTTTTAACATTTATTACATGGAATTTTCACTAGGGCTATTACATAGGGAATCCATAGAAGATGTCACAAGCTAGTTCGCATCACCTCAAGGAATATTCATTGGAGCATTTGAATCATATAAAAGTTCACATCTCATGCCATAAGATAAGTTAGTAGAGGAAGAAATTGCAGAATTATAGCATCTCAAGTTTGATGAGATGGGATATCACTGGTATGATCCTAGAGGTATATGGACACAACATTGTGAAAATTTGAGATGCACATGGTGATACACTTGAGACTCTTGGAAGGATGATGAGAAAATAAAGAACCATTATAGTGCCTCTAGATCAGTCAGAATAAATGAAGAAACTGGTCCTTCAAATGAAGCAATTATTTTGGAAGAGCCAAAGGGAAGAAACCAAGAGGATATGAACATGCAGGTCAACCCTAAACTAAATAGGAAACATGAGAAAGAAGCGGTAGAAGATATATTAAGAAGGAAGTTTAAAATTGATAAATGTTGGGTGTGGAATCCCCCCAAGGCATTTTTTGAGGCGTAAATCCCAAGTTTTTATTATGTCCATTGTAAAGATTCCGTGATTTGTGGGTGTGTGTGAGAAGTCATAATAGAGTCACAGGGTTGTCTGCCCTTGGTTTTGTAATGTAATGTCCATTTGAAAGATCTGGATTGTATAAATAGAGTGACGCTCTAAGTGCGGAAATAAGATAAAGGAAAGGATGATGAGTCTAAGGGATTTATGAAGCATTGAGTTAGGTGTAAATCATGTCTTTGGGTCATAGAGTAGGAGAGGGCTATGCAGTTGAATGCACAGAGGCCTAGTAGTCTGCACCTGAGTGTGCGAACCCTTGTAGCTTAGTGTGCAGGGTAGGTCGAGTCTGTAACCATTGAAAGCATTAATAAAGAGAATTTTTACCATATTTCTATGTATCTTTTCCTATTTGATGTATTATTGGGTATGAACTACAAGTTTATTGTTTGTTTACTATGCAAACTCATATGAATGTGCTGAATAAGTAAATATAATACAAGGCATCTATTTATGTGAAGATAACTAATTGTTATAAGAATAAAGGTAAAGATCTTAGGTGTGAATTAGGGAAATAGTGCAGACTGATACCCTTGCAGTGTGGAAGCCCCACATCCCCTGGTTAGGGTTATGCGAAGGTGAGTATATCAGAGCGCAAAGGTTGGGGAATCGCACAAAGTAACCTATGCAAAGGCACTAACAGTTGGACCAGATCAAACCCTTAGACATTTCAAGCATGTAAAAACCTGGTTCCAGCACCCCCCCATACTACTTAAGGTGAGACATCAGTCCGCGCTCATTTGACTGTTGCCGAAAGGGCCAATAGTATAGGGATTTGTTTAGCTAATTAACTCCGAACCTGGGTCAGGCCCCAACAAGCAGAAAAATGGTTCCATTGTCGGGATTAGGATCTGCATAGAGATGTCTGATATCGTATCACTAGAATCCAACTAGGAAAGGAATTGAAGATTGGTTGGATAAGAAGATTCACGAGTTCGTGGTGCAGGAGAACAAGAATCTGCAACTATCAAAAGAAGAGTGGTTAGACTACTACTTGTACAGAGAGATCCATGTAATTTTCTTCACATATTTCCCTACTGAGCTATATGAGTGGATTGCGAAGCTAGCAGATAGCCAAGGAAGGTGAAAGATCAACAGACCTATTATTTGGACCCCAAAATTAGTGCACATATTGGAAGCATTGAAGGATAAGATCGCACGCATTATTGATCACTGGCTCGATAGAATTATAGGAGGATTCATCACTGAATTTGTGGTAGACACTTCAGTAAACTATAGAGAAGCAGAACAATGCTTCCTTAATGGACTACGAAGTAACTACATTAAGCCTTTGAACACTTGGAATAAAATTCTACTGTGTGAAAAGCGGGTTATGTGAATAAATTGATGTTTAGGGATACACAAAGTGGGAGAATTTACAGAAATGAAGGTAGCGTAGAACTAGAAACTAGCCCCTTGATTTCACCTTTACGAGGGTGTTATAGACATTTTTGGGCACTACAACCCCAATCATAAATGTCCATAAACCAAGGGCTCCTAAGTCCCTAAAAGTGTTGTTCCAACCCCTAAAAGAACAAGGTCAACTGATTACAACATCCCCCAGAAGTTCTCCATGAACATTTACTCAGAATTGGTCAAAACTGGACCATCTCACCTGCTCCATGGTCAAAGTGCGTTTCATCCCACCTAAATGCACACGGGAGGTGCAATACATACTGAAAATCCCTTCTATGGGGTGAGATGGGCGAGAGTGGACAAATGGTAGGGTCAATATGTGAGGTGGAGGATCATGGAATCTTCCAGAAACTTCTCCTGTGACACTTTCCTCTCTGCATTCACCTAGGGATGACTAAGACATCATCAATGTCCAAGTGGAATCAAGAACTATCAGAGAGGACACTAATCAAATCTCAAAAGCTGACTCACCCCCCTTGCAAACATCTATATATGGATCCCTCATCCCAGAGATCCAGAGACTGGAATTTTGTATCTTGTAATGAAGTGTTGTTGGTTTCTTGGTGTAACATCATAGTGTTGGGTGATCTAAGATTTCCATGAGGTGAAGAAGGGATTTCTTGCTAAGAGGATGACGTTGGGTCAGAACAATTGGTTGTAATCCTCTTTGCTATTCTTGATTATTAATAAAGCTATTCAAGTTTTCCTCCACATTCTTGTATGATTGATGATATATGCATTTGTGTGGTCAATATATATCTGGTCCTATATTGTTTATGATTGTAGATCTCTGTTCTTGGATAGTGTTATGCTGCTTTGATTCCACCGGTGCTCTTTTGAAGCTGGGTAGACAAGGAAGTGAGTGGCGAAGACCTATCAAAAGGGAGAGGAATCAAAGCAAGGAACCAAGTGCAAGATAGAGGTTGGTCTCCTTTTTCCCCTCTTATCTACTTCTCATAAAGGAAAACAAAATTGGTTTTAGTTTTTTTGTTTCTAAGGTAGCTACTAGCCTTAGTGGGACTAGCAGCTCTGCATAGACACTAGATTTCCTGATAACAAAATGGCGACTCCATTGGGGAGCGAATAGATTGTTTGTTTGTCTATATTTGCTTGTTTTATAAACTTACAGACGGAGCCTGAAGTCAAGCCAGCTAGCCTTCGAACTGCATTTGCTATACAAGTGCAAAGTAGATCAATGTTGCTTCACTCTATCTCCGGGTTTTGTTTATAAACTGAACAATCGCTTTACAAGCTCTCTAATTGCCCTTGTGGTGGCTCTAGTAACCTCCTTAGATCTACCCCTGTGATTTATTTACTGATTACCACTTGCTCGGCTAAAATCCCTAAACTGTGTTGCAAACTATGATCAAGAACTGGATCAAAAGTCTTGCACTATACCATCGCACCCTCTCTTCAAGGATATCAGTATGCATCGCACTTCCCATGTGCTGTAGGTGGGATGCATATTGGAATCCCTGTGTAACAAGTGCGCTGATCAAAAAGGGATAATTTTGCCTTCAGACTTTGGTTTTTTCACTCTTTTCAGCTCTATTCAGGAGTTTTGTTGTCTGTAATCAGTGTACCTCTGTTGGAAACCCCCTTCCTTGCCATTATTCCACCTCCATTGTGCAAATAACTGTAAATGATTTTTATGTATTGTGAGCCATTTTCAGTTCTCTTTTACAAAGAAGTAGTGTAATTGAACTGTCGTTTCTTAATTTGGAAGTGTCGCAAGTGTCATTTTCAGTCATAGAAGAGAATCTGATTGTTCTTGATAGTCGATTACACTATTACTCTTGTATTTGATTTGGATTAATATTTTTTCAAGTGTTGAAAGCAAGTTTTCAATTCCAAATCGCAAAGTGTTGTCATTGTCTTCATTTTGTCTTGAAAATAAGCTTGTTAGTAATGTTGCTTTGAAAAATAATTCAGATTTGCACTTAGCTTTATTTTTATCATTGACACATTAAGAAGGCTGAAAACAAATACATGCATGTGCATTTGCATTTAGAATGTCTGTTGGTTTGATTTAGGATAGTGCATATAGTGTGTGCTCTCTGCTCTATGTTGAAAGAATATCATCTCTCTTTCTTTAGTAGCTAGGATTTTCATTAAAAAAAGAAGATTAAATGATTGTTTATCATCTTAGATTGCATTTTAGGAATTGTATATCTACATCACGCGATGAACCTGAAAGGCAAATTTCCTAAGCAAGATCAACTGTAAAATAAATTTAATGAATCTAAAAACTCTTTGGAACCTAACGCACAACATTTAGAAGTCTAGGCTAGAGACATATTCCGGCGTCGTAAAGCCTGGTAACTATTGTTTTCATTGCTGGTTGGGTGATTCCTCCACTTTGGGACGATAAGTGCCAGTACAGACTTATGCTCCCACGTATCATTGAATATATATTGGGACACCAAAATAGGCTTTATCCTTTATCCATAGGAATCTGTGTCTGTCGCCCTATTGATCGCAATGCACTGAACACAAGATTCGGGAAGATTGATTGTCGTACCATAAAAAGTATTCCGTAGTTTTGCAATTGGTTTGGTAATCCCTCTGCCTAGATTTCTAGAGTAGTCTCTTTCATTCCTTTTCAGACTCCTCAAAGGAAAAGGTCCATCTGAGAACTTCTCACTTCAAGCTCATTAAAAATCAAAGGCGACTAGAGTCATCTTTTGTTTTTTCAAGACTCTTAAAAATTGAAAAAACAAGTTATGTCAAAGCGTCTAAAATTTATTTTAATTGGAATAACATCACCTTTCATACGTTGGTCTTAGGTTGAGAAAAATGGAATCCACCAACCAAGGATTTTCCCTTGGAGGAAATCCTAGTCCTTTCTCCTTTTGGGGAGATGTTGGTGCACCCCATATGGCCACATTGTCGCTTACAGGATTGACAATCGGCTTGCCTGTATGGCTCTTCTCGACCTCTGTCGTTCAGAACACCGTGATTCCTGAACAGTCAAATCAACAAATAAATGATACCAGGGTTACCCCCCAACCTTCTACTTCATCCAATTCTCCCTCTCCTCCTTCCTCTTCACTTGATGAAGCTGGTAAAGCCAAAAATCAAGTAACTGAGAAGAAGAAGGAGAAAAAGAAGAAAGAGAAGAAGAAGAAGGAGCCAAAGGCGAAAAGGGGCAACTAGGTGTCATCTAGAGAAAATCCACACACTGCACCGTCCAGGACTAAATCGCCATGTGTCATTTGCAAAGGAGACCACTATCATCGATATTGTCCTTGCATCCCTCGGATCCTAAGGGACTGGTCTCCTCGTTTGCACAATCCGATGTCATCAACCTCTGACGATCATGTTGAGAATACACCGTCAACTAGTGAAAGTTAAGTCCCTGGACAAAAAGGAAAATGTAAATTTCCTTGTAAACTGTGTGAAGGCGATCACGCTGTCCACTGTTGTCCCTTCTTAGACGAGGCTAAAAGAGTTTTGGATGACCATCCGGTTTCACTGTTACGGCTTCCTATAAGAAACTCTTGCCGAGTCCGTCACTAGTTGAAAATCTGGCTGAAACGCCATTGTGGTTGGCCGAAGCGTCTATCATTGAAGATGAACCCTCTGAATCCACACCAAACGAAAGTCAAAAGGTCGAGGCGGCGGTTGACCCGGTCTTGCCTTCAGAAGGTCCATCTTCAAATGATACAGTCACCGGAGAGAACAAGAACAACACCGTTCAAATTCTCTTCGTAAGCACAGACTCCGATGAACATGGGAGCAATCTACCTGTTCCTTTACCGCAGGAAGGAATTTTTTCAGAGTCATATCCGGCTGTCTATTCGGTCCCACCTCCAAGCAACCTAGTTGTTTCCTTCGATTGGAATCTACTAGGCAGACCCCGTTTACCGGCCAGTGTACCATTTCGAATCATTGCTCAAATATATAGAATGGTCATGGATGGTACCATCATAGATGAAGGGGCTTCTATGAGTATCCTTTCCTCAACTGCTTGGAAAGTCCTTGGTTTTCCATCCCTTTTGCCTGAAATGAGAAATCTAACAGGCTTTGACAAAGGAACCAATCGACCGTTAGGGATCCTTCCCAATGTGTCGATAACAATGAGAAGGAAAACCCTTCACATGAACGTAATGGTAGTCCAAGGACCCCTGGATTATAATCTACTCCTTGGATGCAACTATATTTATTGCATGGGAGCCATTGTCTCCTCACTCTTTAGAGTAATGTGTTTTCCGCATGAAGGAAGAGTGGTCAAGCTCGTAGACCAACTTTCATTCCTCGGTTCACACATAGCAAATAGTCAAATACCATCCTTGAAGGGTCCTTTCATGCAAGGAATGTCTCATCAATCCCTATTCCATCCACCTGATGAGCGCGAGTGATTCGGAGGACATGACTGAAACCCAGGGGGCATGCACCCTGGTCTATTTCGAGAGGAAATCCTTGGGTATAGGGTAGGTTTCAGCGAAGGATATATGACTGGTTTATGAGATTAGACTGGAATAAGATTCATTCATCAAAGTTATGTGAGTGGAGCCAGTTGTGCCACTCGCCTTTGTTTATTTCGGTAGACATCGCCGAGGAAGTGTTTTGTCCGCAGTGCGGATAGAACAATCTTTGGTAACTTGGAAATTTTTCGCTATACCCGGGGGCATGCAAACCTTTTGGCGTGCAAGCGAAGAGCGACCATTTATTTTTTAAATTTGTAGGTCCTCTAACCCTTTAAACTCGTAGGATTGGTCATTTCCTAACTTGCATAAAGAAAGGATGCGGGGCAAAGCTTTGAAAAAATGCCATTTTAAATGAGACATCCTTATTATACGACTGGATCGAGCAGTTTTAACGCGGAATTCAAGCTCGTTAAAAAATAAACATAAGCAATGAGAAAAATTTTCCCCCAGAGTTTAAGCTCATTCATTAAAAAATGAACCAATTTCCAGTAAATAACCATCATGAATGCATTATCATCAGCCTTTGAAGCCTTGATTGTGTTCTCATCATCACCTCCACTCTATATTGGCTGATCATTCACCTCCATTTTATTGTTTACCCCTTTTGAGGAATAACTACGAAGAGTGATCCTGTTAGCTATCCTTGTGACACTGCCGTGATTCGAAAATTCCAAACCTTACCTGGAATTAGTTGCTACCCGAACTTATCACTTGTTCCTTGAAAAACGAGTCTCCTTTAAGATCTTTTCATTTGACTCTTAAAATATGAAAAGATTGCTGAGAAATTGGCCTCTCTAGCTCATTAAAGTGACCAAAAGTGCTATCCCTCCTTTAGATTTTAATCTTTTTGGACCTGAGGGATTATTACACAAAAAGATCAAGCGCTTGCTTTGTTCGGCTCGTTAAAATTACCAAAATTCATCCCTTTTTTATTATTTTATACTTTTTCGAACTTAAAGGATTATATAATGAAAAAGGATTGTTGGAGTTTTCTTTACGTCCCTTTTCAGACTCTCTAAAATTGAAAAGGACCGAGTTATCTTTGTCGTTAAACTCATTAAAACCGAATAGCGACAAACTTGTCCATACAGACAAGAACAAGTTTCACTATCGCTAGGCTCGTTAAAACATAGCGATGTGTTTGCTCGAAGGGAAAATTATAGAACAAGCATATGTTATCCTCCTCAAGCTTGACAAAAATAAAGAGGTACTGGTCAGCAATGACTGGGGAAAAATTGGGAAGAAAACTTGAAGAAACTTTGTTGGTAGCAAGTCACTCTTGAACATGACACTTTCACTCAGCATCCAAGTCGGGTTGGGTTGTTCCGTTCACTGGTCATATCACCATTGGTCCATCACACCATCCATATTTTGGGTTAACGCTACCAATCCATCATGTCAGTGTCACCAATATGTTCAAGAGAAGTCGCTCAGAGAATTCACCTGTGTCTCATCCACTGCAATACGTTTACGCTCCATTCTTTCATGACCGCCACCCTGAACCTTATGTCATCAAATCGTTTTCACCTCCATTAAAATCATTTTCTCTTTTCCATGTCATTGATGTGGGATTCACTAAGACCCTCCTATGACAGATCACTTCTTGTCGACATCAACTCATTATCCAGGAAGTCGATCTAGGAACCACCCTTTCAGTACTTTGAAGCTTGCATGCCTCAATGGCAAGTTTCTCACTTCCTGCGACAGGTTTACGTCAATGGCCTTCGACCGAAAGATTTTGTGTGGTGTTCGATGCCAAGTCCCTTATTCACACCACGTGAATTTGACTGTAGTACCTTGAGGGTCATCATCATCATCGGTGATTCCTCTCACGCCTGTTAACAGCTCACATCATTGGCTGGTAATCAAGCGATGTCTTTCCATGTTCGACTCCAGAACATCTCTCACATGGATCGACTTGTACTTTGAGTGAAAATCGAACAAGATTGAAGACCCTGGATCTAGTTTCATCCATCCGGGCTGTGATTTATATTCAAGAAAATAAAGACATCAAATGTACATCATTGCTGCACAGATAATCATCCAATCCAAGGGATGATGGCTCTACCAGAATCATCAGTCTGCACTCAGATGATTATCTGTCTTATGTACATGAAAATGAATTTATAAAGCTGAGCATGGGAATTCCCGCCTCAGCTAGATCATGAAAATATTATGAAGATAATGTATTGTATTGTATCTTATTACAGGTCGCCTTCCAGCTTGGAAAAACTTCGGATCCTCATGATAAAGCATTTCACCCGACATCAAAAGATTAACGACCTCATGCTTTAGGGGGCAACTGTTATAGACCTTTTTGGGCACTGCAACCCCAATCATAAATGTCCATAAACCAAGGGCTCCTAAGTCCCTAAAAGTGTTGTTCCAACCCCTAAAAGAACAAGGTCAACTGATTACAGCATCTCCCAGAAGTTCTCCATGAAAAACTACTCAGAACTGGTCAAAACTGGACCATCTCACCTGTGCCATGGTCAAAGTGCGCTGCATCCCACCTAAATGCACATGGGAGGTGCGATGCATACTAAAAATCCCTTCTATGGGGTGCAATGGGAGAGTGGACAAATGGCAGGGTCAATATGTGAGGTGGAGGATCATGGAATCTTCCAGAAACTTCTCCTATGACACTTGCCTCTCTCCATTCGCCCAGGGATGAGTAAGAGAGCATCAATCTCCAAGTGGAATCAAGAACTATCAGAGAGGACACTAATCAAATATCAAAAGCTGACTCACCCCCCTTGCAAACATCTATATATGGATCCCTCATCCCAGAGATCAAGAGGCTGGAATTTTGTATCTTGTAATGAAGTGCTGCTGGTTTCTTGGTGTAACATCATAATGTTGGGTGATCTAAGCTTTTCATGAGGTGAAGAAGGGCTTTCTTGCTAAGAGGATGATGCTAGGTCAGAACAATTGGTTGTAATCCTCTTTGTTATTCTTGATTATGAATAAAGTTATTCAAGTTTTCCTCCACATTCTTGTATGACTGATGATATATGCATTTGTGTGGTCAATATATATCTCGTCCTAGATTGTTTATGATTGTAGATCTCTGTTCTTGGATAGTTTTATGTTGCTTTGATTCCACTGGTGCTCTTTGAAGCTGGGTAGACGAGGAAGTGAGTGGCAAAGACCTATCAGAAGGGAGAGGAATCAGCAAGGAACCAAGCACAAGATAGAGGTTGGTCTCCTTTTTCCCCTCTTATCTACTTCTCATAAAGGAAAATGAAAGTGGTTTTAGTTTGTTTTTTTCTAAGGTAGCTACCAGTCTTAGTGGGACTAGCAGCTCTGCATAGACACTAGATTTCCCGATAACAGAGGGGATGAGGAAGAGCTCACAAAGGTCTCACTAAGAAGTGCAATCAATTTGATAAGACAGAGGATTCTGCACATCCCACCCCCACCCACACCACCACCAATTTCACCCTCTTCACCCCCATTTTTTCCCATACTACCTCCACCACCACCATGGGTCAATATGGCAAGTGCGATAAAGTTGCCAGTGTTCAAGGGAGTAGGAAATGAAGATCCAGACCAGTTTTGGTTCATGATAAAAGTTGTATGGGAATCACGGGGAGTTACAGATGACAATATAAAGAAAGAAACATTGGTCAGCAATCTGCAGGATCATGCACTGACCTAGTACATTAAGAATTCCAATGACAATCTGAATGTGGGGATCGCGGATATCCAAACTATGCTAAACTTAGAATTTAGTAGGTTGAAGTTAGAGGCACAATCAATCATTGGGTTCAAGGAAATCAAGATGCTACCAGGCGAGACTCCTTGGGAGCTGGATCAGAGACTGAAGTGCACAATTCATGAAGCTAACATGACTTTGACAGATGGACAACACCGCGAATGTTTTGTAGCATCACTAACACCACATTTAAGGAACACACTGTCACAACAGAGGCTAGCGACTCAAGCTGAGGCCTTGAAGATTGCAATGGGACTGCATGAAGCCTCGATAAAGATCCTAACTTGGGAGTTCAGTAGATCCATGCGTAGTTCAAAAGCTTGTGCCTTGAGATGCAGACTCTGTAACAAGATAGGACAACTCGCCTAGAAGTGTGCGACGAGGTATGCTGCGTAAAGTGCAAGGGTTAGGAACATGACAAGGACCACTGGATGTTGTTCATGAATTACCTCACTAGAGGAGGACCAATGTCATTGAGACTAGAGGCACAAGCAGGACCCAGCGCGGTGCCTGCATTATGGTGCACGATTTGTTAAATAGGGGGAAAACATGTTATAGACAATTGCCATTTGTTGCAGAAGTACACTCAAAATCCACAACAGTTGTTCTATAATTTTTTTAGATCAGTGGGAAATTATGAGCACACTTGTAGGAGTTATGAATTGATGATGGATAGGGCCACCACCTATAGAGTTCAGGCCGAAACGCGGCCCATTACCAGAATGCAGCGATGGTGCGAACTGGATTTTAGGGGTGAAGACGAGGCCGACATGGAGGAGATCCTGGAAGAGGTCACGGACACCCAATATGTTACAATTGTGGAGGGCTAGGACATTATGTCGATGATTGTATGAATTCAACGCATCTGTCATGCTTGTATTGTACATTGTTTGATCATGAGATAGAGGACTCCCCCACACTAATAGCAAGTCTACACGATAAAGGAGTGCTCCAACCTCCCGCAGCTCAAAACCTGCAAATCATGAGGTCTGAGCCACGCAAGGAAGACCCTAATGTGAAAATTGTGCTCTGAAGTGGAATTACAATAGGGGATGATAAAGGCAAGCAGCCTAAAGATAGTACTTGGGTTCAGAAGACTCTGACAAAAGAGCCAGAGTTTGATTTGGATTGCACTAAGTAAACCTTCATGGAAGTTAGGAAGAGCTTTGTCGATGCCTCCACTTTCAAAAGCAAAGATAGACCAAATCCAAAAATGGATCCATCGATGCTCACGACATTCCTAGAAACATGTATGGAGCTGCTACGCAACAGCAAGGCTATAAAGTGACTGCGGGAACTTATAAATAGATGTTTTGGGACCACAGCAGGAGAACCACATGTAGTCTGGAAGATCGAAAAGCATGCGACGAGGACAGGAAGGGAGATGAGATTGACCGTGCAAATCAGAGAATATGAGATGTACCAAGTGATTATGGACTTAGGATCAGACGTGAATGTTCTGCTGAATCAGACATTGAATCGTATGGGAAGGCCTACATTGCAATAGTCACCTATCCAACTATGAATGGAAAACCAGCAAAAGATCCTACCAATGAGAAGATTGTGGGGGATCACTATGGATATCGAAAGAGTGAGCACGCTGGCAGATTTTGAAGTGATAAAGATTGTTGATGATAGCAATCCCTACCCTACGCCATTAGGGGATAGATTGGGCCACTGACATGAATGGGGTGATAAATCTGAAGAAGTGAAAGATGAATTTTGAGAACAATTATCCGCGTGTAGTTGTACCTTTGGACCCTACAGAAGGATCGCGCTACACGGAGCTAGTGCACGATTATGAAAGTGATGATGACTTGGACTGCATCTACAAGATAACCATGTGAGGGTAAGACTGGGTGAATCCCACCATGGATGGATGAATCTCGTGGGAGCGCGAAAGCTGCTGTGCATCGTATTCTGACAAAGAGATAGAGCGATGGCAGAATCAGTTACACGAGGTAACCACACTGAACTGTAACATGATGACGAGATCGTTGCATTGCATATCAATGGAGGTAATGGATATACCTATGTATGATGGGTTAAGTGAGGTAGATGACTCCCTGAACAGATTTAAAAGATAGGTGTTGTTATCACTAAACAAATTTCAAAGGAAAAGGGTAAGGTAAGAAAGATTTGGTTTTGGTTATTGTCATGTTCCTTTCATGCATAAGAAGCACTTGGCAAACTCAGGGTCAGCATTCACGAAGTATAAGTGTCTAGCAAAGACAAAACAAGGAAAGGAAAGACTCTTATGAACTCCAAAGTTTCATGTTATGAAAAACAGCAGCCAACTTCCAAGGGGATTACCAAGCAATGGAAAACTCATCTATGAAAAGTAAAAGAGGTTTTCATTCTTAAGATACTAAAGTACAAAAACCTCTTCCACTTTCTTCAAATCCATTATTATTTGAGAGAAATGAATGATCAAACTTGCGCTACGAAACTACTGTAGGTGCCGTTTTTCATCTTCTGTTTGAAACAGGTTTTTCAAAGACACATTCTGGGAGGTAGGAAAGGTTTTTAAAAACACCAAGAGAGGTTTATGTTCAGAATGGATTGGTTCACAAAAGCCTCCGTCAGGTTTTCCAAATACATTTTTTACGAGAAGTTATGAGCTCTGTCCCAAGACCTATTTTTCAGCCAGAACAGAGCAAGGGACAGCCTCCTAGTTTCTAGGAACAGCAAAAGGATGAGTCATCAAGGGCCAGATGGAAGGATATGAGCACCATCAAATTCGACTTCATGGAGTGTTAGGTGTCAAAGAATGCTTTAAATGTTTAGATAAGGTTGTTGTAATCATAATAAGGAGTTACACTCCTAGTTGGATTAGGTCTCTAGGACTACTAGTTAGTTGTCAAATGCATTTAAAGTTTTGTTTTATGGTTAGAATAGGTGTCAAGGATGGCAAATTCGAATTCTGCTAATGCTGGAGGAAGGAATCTACATGAACTCTATATATGGGAGAAGAAATAATGTATTAAGGGTGGGAAATTTCAAGAGAAACAGTGCATATTATGTTATTGCAGAACATTGTATGTTTTATGTTAATGCAGAACTTTGGCTTTACTACTCAGGATTCAGAGAGGGTTTTATGTGTTTTATTTCCTCATGGATTTCTTCTTTTTCTCACTTGCAGTGGTATGAACACATGTTACTTAGAATTCATTGATAATGCTCTAACTTCCTTCATGTGTTCATAAACTGTGTTTCCTATATGATGTCTCTGTTTTGCTAGTAGATTAAAACTCTTTATGCCCTGACTTCCATGTAAGCTGATCAGTTGTTGTACTAAAACATGCTCTGACTCCATAGCCCAATAGATGCTTGTTGATTGGAATTTCAACCATTTATACATTTTCATTTGATTTCAATCCATAGAGTTAGCCATCTTATTCATTATCCAAATCTCTAATCTTGTGAGAGAGCCCTCTCAGGTTGGGGAGGCTAAGCCTCAGCCTAAAGTAGGTTTGAAATAGTTACTTGAAGTCTTCCTGGTCTGCAGCCTTCCAGGACCTGATTTTGAGATAACAGGTGCCAGAACAGAAAGGCTTGGAGGCTTTGAAATGGGTACTACGCACTATGCCTACGAGGTGGTGGGGTATGCACTAAGGAAGCTTTGAGGACTGGCATGAATGCAGGAGAACAATGAGCATACGATTTGGGAAGCCTCATATGCAATTCATAGACAAGAAGGATGGAAGGAGCGATCTTCTTGCACACCTTTCCAAATGGGTGTAGGCATATGTTACAAAACCTACACGGATGCATAGAGACTCCGTGTTAAGAAACACGGTCAGTAAGCATGTGCGGGCAAGGAAATTGCACGAACGATCTCTCAGGTTGGAACAAAAAAGTATGGAAAGAGCGGGTGGGAAAAAATTTATCCATGCAAAATCCTTTGATGAAGTATGCGAAGCGCTGAATAAGGTACACAATGTTTTGTAGACTAATTGGGACTTGTTCATACCAGCAGTTTTGTGGGCTTATAGGACAACGTGCAAGAAAATGACAGAGAAGCTACCTCCGAGGTTGGAGTATGGAGTCAATGTTGTAATCTCCATCGAGTATAAAATGCCTAGTCTATGCATAGAAGTGTTGATAGATATGACAGCTCGCAGAGACCTAGAAGAAGGGATCACGCAACTGAACGAAGCAAAATGCTTGGGTATTGAGGAAGAAATCTGACAGGGTGATCTTAGGCTCCAGGAACTTATGAAAGAAAAGGTGTGATTAAGGGAGAAAAGTGCTATGCTGGAAGAGGGAGTCAAGATTCTTGAGGAAGGGATCAAGAAGGATTTTCTCAATAAAGAAACCAGGGTGATAAAACAAGGTGCGCACGATCACATCTATGAATTTGGGGACTACTACTGAGAGTTGATCGGCCTGATGCCTTGGACTAAACCACACATTATGAAGGGGATCACCCATGATAGTGCAATGCCAATGGTAAAGTGTGCAACGCGGCCAGTAATAATCGTATGTGGATTTTTTTCATGAAAAATGATGTATGACTGGTTGAAACCCTATACAGGTGGTGCGGCCACCTGACTAATTGTGGGAAGTACAGTCTTAGCACTATAGGTAGTTTAAAGGAAGTGTGAGACTATAAACTACTCTACATGGGAGCTGCGCGTTATTGGAACTATGCACAGGAGCAAAGGTTCGTGACCGCGCAAGGGGGGTTGCGCTGCCACGCGGGTTGGATGGAAAGTGACCATTGGAGTCACTAATCATGATGTGATTCTCGACTTGAGACCAATTGGAGTGGGCGGCAGGAATTTAAGACATGCTTTATGGGAAAGATTTGGGAAAATCTTCTACCAAGGGAGCATTAATGAACCGGATTTGGGGGCAATAGTCAGATTCAAATTCAAAAGGCGCTAGAAATTACAAAGGGATGCCCAACAAACAACACTTGGTCAATTGCGGATTGAGCTATTGTATGCCCTGTGTATTCTAAGCCGAGATCTTTTTTCCCTGTGTTGATCGTTGATTAAGCCCCTGATTAAGTAATTTAAAGATTTCTACAAGATGGCAGCAGTTGAGGAGGTTAGGTAAATTGCAAAGATGGTAGCCGAAGAGGCTGCATAGGCCCTGACTGTGGAGGATACCCCTGAAGGCGTCGGCATTGTGGCAGAAATGCCTAAATCACCGTGCACACTGACGTTGAATAAAGACAAACAAACGATGATTCTTGTACATGTGTCCCCTTGAAACCTGCTGCCCACTAGGTTAACAATGGAGGATAAAGGGAAAGTAGTTAACCTAGAAACTAACAAGGAGGAGGAAGACCTGGAGGACCTAATAATTGAAGAAGATAAGGATGAGGGAATGGAGGAAGAAGTTGAGCCTACACACCCTCCAAAAAATCTACTCACATCTATGCCCCCGCAAAACGGGAAGGAAAAAGTGCCCAAGGACCTCCACTCCACTCGGACAACATCATTTTTGAATGCATGCACCTGGGGAGGGTGCCTAGCTTGAAGTTTGAAGATTTGGATCTCGTTGACCACGAGAAATTCCCTCATCTAGAGAGAGTGTAGCTCATGAAGTCCAAGTAGACACCATGGCAAGGGTTATCGAATTAGAGCGAAAAAAGTGGTTACACGGAATATAAAAAGCAAGGTTATTAAACTTGCTCTTGGTGTCACATTTCTACCATGCTCCAATAATGATATTCATCATCAGGGAGCTATTCTACTTGGTGCATGGTGGGTGTTTGTGACTAAAGGAGCCCATCCCCATCATAGAACACTTAATCCCCCACATTGCCCTACTCCCATGCAAAGGAGAGGACCCCGAAGACATCTCAGAGGGGAAGAATAGTGACATGGCCATCGTAGAGGCCATGAAAAGAAATACAAGCTAGAGAATAAGAAAAGGAGATACGTGATATCCAGCATCAACAACAAAGCAATTAAAGTGGTGACATAGATATTGGCTAACAAGCTCATGCAGAAGTGTCACACAGACGAGGTGCCTACGCTAGTGGTGGCACTTGCTGAGCAGTGTGCAGAAGAGGTCCAGTTTAACTGGTCTGATTTCTTATGTAAAGAGTTCCTCAAAAATTGACGTGAGGCCTAGTAACAAGAAAAAACGTTCCACTATGCATGGCTTCTACTGTCCATAGTGCTGGTGGCAGGGGAATTACCGAAGGACATCCAGTTCACCACACTTGACAGGGATCTGTTAGAGGCTGTGAAGTATGCTTCATTGTGGGCCACGAAAGACGCGAACCGGATTTGCAACAACAAGATGTTTTGGGTGTTCATGGAAATGAACATCAGAATGGGGATTAACCACAAGCCGCGGTTATCACCCACTGTCTACAATATCCTGCAATGTTTTGCAGAATTTAAAGCGGACTTCAACAACATATATATTAGAGCATGCAAGGACCCGTCCAAGAAATGGAGCGAGCTACCCTTCATAGCCACAAATGATGTAATTTTTGATGTACTGGAGACATGGCCACTGGAGTGGTGCGCCCTAGACATCAGGACGGTGGAGAAGCCTACGGCGTAGATGAAGAAAGAGGATGCAAAATTGTGCATGGCATAGTTAGCAGAGAAGAGAAGGAAAGAAGTAGCAACAACAAAAGCACAGGAATCACGAGAAGCTGCACAGATAGCCACATAACAGAAAAAGGTTGCAATAGCAGCAATAACACAAGAGGTAGCCAAGATGGCATCTGAGGGGTAGAATTCGCCTTCGCATAGGCAGGAGAAAGAAATGGAAATAGAGGAAGAGGAGGGTAGCGTGGACCCACAAACAACGTCAACACAACTAAAGCGCCAGTGCTCGAGTGAGCGGATGAGGCCACGCAAGAAGGTCAAAGCATCGAAGTTGTCTATTGAGACGAGCACTCTTACGAAGGGGGATCTACACAACATAGGCAAGACGATGTGCGACGTCACCTGTGAGGCCCTACAGAACTTCGCGCAGGAGAATCAAATTGTGTTGGGGGCCCTCCGAGCACAGCTTAGGAGTTGCAGGTGTGCACTCCTCAGGCTAGTACCCTTTTGACCAGCCTCAAAATAGGAACAGCTGCAACCAAGCAGATGTTGCGCACTAGGACAACAAACACAATAGTGCTACCAGAAGGGGCACTGGTTACACCAAATGAGGCCGACAGGCCTATGGTTAGCGCACTGAAAGACATCGGGATCAACATGGTTATGCTCCTGCAGGAGATGCTCTATGTGATGTAGGATGGGATTATTGCAGAACTATGGGCTAGAGAGAGCTGCACGTTGCAAGTGCTGAGCAAGAAAAAGATCAAGATGGAATAGTTGAGCTTGTAGCACGATAAGGTGGTTTTGCATAATAGGCAAATGATACAAGTACTCGAGGAAGCCTGCCAGATGGTCCCTGAGCTAGCCACCCCAATAGAAGCACCCACAAAGGTGCATATCCAAAGACTAGAAACAGGGGTACGTGAGGCGTGAGAAGAAATGGCTAAGGTTTAGCTAGAGTTGAACCTTCAGATAGCAGATATCTTGTTGAAGGCGCAGCTGTCTGCCCCTCCAGAAGTCAAGGAACAACACGCCAACTCTATTACATCGGGGATGGAAGAGATCAGGAGTGTAGTAAGGGACTGCACTAGATGTTGGAGGAGTCATTCAAGGTCCCCACTAATCTAAAGGAGGACAATAACATCCATCACTTATAGATAGAGGTGCATGAGCTCCAGTAGCAGTATAACAACGTCAAAGGGACCGCGCAAATGGTGACCCTCACTCAGAGGCTCATGCAAATGAAATAAGCCAAAGCACTGAAAGAGCAAGTGGATGTCGCTCGGCACTGAGAAGCAGTTCTAAAGGCGCACTTTCAACCTTGGATTGACAAGGCCTTCATCATTACAACAAAAATTGAAGGCAAACATGTGCAAATGCAGGGGACATAGGAAAAGATCCATGGAAGCAGTTCCAACCCTGTGGTCTCGGAACAACGTGTACAAGAGATTCAGTAGGCAGCTGCTTAGTGCATTACGGACCTTGCAGTTATTCGAGCAGAGTTGGAGGGTCTCCACGTGAAGATCTCCGCACCAACAGAGTGACTCGAGGGCTAGTGTCATGCGGAAAGAGTCAATTTTGCATAAAAAACCGACCTCCCTACAAACTAAGGCTTTTCTAGTGACAAACAAAACAATCAAGCACTATCTTTCCCTAAATATGCATTTAAAATAAAATCAACCGGGTGTTTAAGGCTTACCTTTAGTCCAACGCTGTTTGTAGCAGCCAAGCTTCTTCGATCCGGATGAGATCCTCTCCTTGAAACCTGCATACACAAACAAGAAAATGATTACATAGCACCTGAATAACTCATATAATAAAACATATTCATCATAAAGACCAAGGGGTTTATGAAACAAATTATATATAACAACTTGTTGATAAAAATGAACTTAATTGTATTAATTGGAAACAAAAGAAACCTTACAACCAATGCCTTGGTGTTGTGCAGGTCCCTCCCAGGGTCCAGCCAGAGTTCTCCTCTACTTTGATCAGCTCACCCACTTCCAAATGAAGCTAAGAAAGGAATGTGATCTCTCCTCTCAAGCTCTATAAGGGAGTCCTAATTTCAGCAACATCTACCCTTAGGAATGTTCAGCTTTCAACCTCCCTTGCCTCTGGCCCAATGCTTGTATTTATAATGCTTTGGAGGAAGTTAAACAGGTCCACCATCAATGGCATAAGCCCCTCTTTCAAAGGGATAGCTCCCCTCTTCATGGGATAAGTTCCTCTTTCATTGGGATGCATGAACCATCTGGAGGCGTTCAATCCACGTCAAACCATCTTCTAGAATGCTCTAGAATCGACCGCAAGTAAGTTTTTTGAAGTAAAACTTGCACTTTTGACTTTTACAGGGGTACATGAGGAGTTTGACATGAGGAGCAGAGGTATAATACTTGCCAAGGAGGACAGTATGATTATTGATGGAGCCATACTGACTGAAAATAGTCATGGTGACAAATTTTAGTGTAACAGATTGCCCCCTAAAGTGCGAGTTCTGTAGTAGATTAGGGATTTATATCATCTAGGAAGAGTGAAGCACTTTATCATTTCGAGGATTATCTTGTGGAGAGCCCAGTCAGAACCTACAAATATTCAACACAAAATACATATATGAGATCATATCATCACTGAGGTAGGCATTCCCATACTCAGATCAAAAACCTAACTAACAAACTAACTACTGCTCTGATATAGGAATGATTTCGCAATACATCATAATCATAGACACATGTAGACATAATATGGATGCAACCATCTGTTTATAATTAGTCTACTGTATAATGAATACAAAACTCCTCACAGCCTGGATGGTGGAAACTAGATCCAGGGTCTTCATTTCTGCTTCCCGAAATAGTACAATTCTACCATGCGAATAAATGAGTTGATGTCGAACATGGTAGAAACCACTTGATTACCAGTCAATGATGTAAATTGTTAACAAGTGTGAGAGAGACCACCAATGATGTCAATGGCTCTCAAAGTACCCAGTACAATCTGTGAGATGTGAATGAATGTGTTGATGTCGAACATGTCACAAAATCCCTTGATCGAAGGTCATTGATGTAACCTGTCGTCAAAGGCGAGAAACCTGCCATTGAGGCATGCAGATTTCAAGGTACTGACAATTCCTAGATCATCTTTCTAGATAATGTGCTGATGTCGATAGAAAGTGATCCGTTGCAGGCAAGCCCACAACACGAAATCGTAGATCAAGTTGAATAAATGTAGCTATAAGGACTGACTCAGGGATGGTCAAGATGGATGACAGATATTTTGCAGATGAATGGTTTATTAGCAGGACTCCTCTTGAACACATAACGACACTACAGATGGTTTGGTAACAATTTTCCCAAAGTTAATACCTGGAAACCGGCTGAAGACTTTCAATGTGGTTTGATCAACTATTAGGCAAAGGATTTCCCAACCCAGGTGAATGAAAAGTGTCGTGTTCAAGAGTGGTGATAAGGGTTTTCTGAGACAAAGTATAACAAATAGGCCCATTTTCCTCTCTTTTCCCCCACCATTTCTGGCAAGTACCTCTTTATTTTTTACAAGCTTGAGGAGGATAACATTTTCTTGATTATAAGCTCATCTTTCGGATGAGTCTAACTTAGTTTAGATTCAAACCCTAAGAAGGAGTGGTCCGTTCCTGTTTGTAATCGAACAGGTCCTTTACTGTGAAATTTTAACAAGTCCGGTATAGGAGAAACTCGGTGTTTTTCAATTTTAGAGAGTCTAAAAAACTTAAGAAGACTCCAGGGTTGACCTTTTTCATAAATTTGTGTCTCCCAAGCCCGAAAAAGTATAAAATAATACTTGAGAGAATCGCTTGATCTTTACGACCAAGGAGTACTTTCATGATTAGTGTCTCTGATCTGAAAAGTAGAAAGCGATCAAGGACACGTCGATTTATTTCCAATATCGAATTTGAAACGACAAAAATCCGGCAATATTTTCATGTTTTTACGGTCAGAAAAGGGCTGTAAGAGGACCGTCTTTTTAATTCTGTTTTAACGAGCTAAAAAGAAAACTCGGCAATATTTTCACATTTTAGGAGTCAGAAAAGAGCTTAAAGATGACTCTGATGTTTTTGTTTGTAAAAAATGACAATTTTCCCGGAAAATCCTTTATCATGCACAAAAACCAACACATTACTCATACCTATTGAAGATAGATAAAAATACTCTAAAAAATACCTTTTCATGGTGAAAAATAAACAAATTTACCATTTATTTACCCAAAAAACCTATAAAAAGGGATTTTACCAATTCATTTTTACCATTTTACTATTTGAGGAGAGAAAAGGGCTTTTGGCAAGAAACTTGCCATGGACATTGCGGAGAATCCGACCGTTGAAATCGAACACCGTCTCTTCCAGGTAATCTACAACATCCTCCTCTTCAATTTCATCCGTTTAGAATTCTTTTTTAGGCCCCAGATTTCATTTTTGGGAGGTTTTGTGGTTTCAAAAACCGCCTCTTGGGGTACGCAGGCACCACACTAGGGACCCACGTACCCCGACATTTTCTCAGTTGGAAAAATGTCAGGGGTACGCATCTTGCCTTTAGGGACCCTACGTACCTACGCCCTGTTCCTAAAGGCGGGGTGCGTACTCCGCGTAACGAGTTTTTAAAACCTAAATCCTCCAAAATGGACCAATTTTTTTTTTTTTATGGAATCTAATGGATGTTTTATGGTATGTAGATTGTTCACCATGCTTGCTTGGCACGAGAGAGAGCACGAAGATGTTCATTTGGCCACCATTAATCATCAACCGTCAATTGATGCTTTGAAGGCATGCGACCTTTATAAATACTGGGCCATACCTGGCATGAGGGCCCAAGTAAGCTTTCTAGAGTGGCTGGTAGAAAGATGGAACGTTCAGGACCAGTGTTTTTATATTGGTGGGCACCAGCTTGAGATGGAGCCGGCAGATATCTACTTTCTCACTCGTTTGCCCAAGAGAGGCGAACACTTGACTCTGTTCGGGACTAGGGCAGGTAGCCAGTCTATCGCTAGTCTCCGACTAGAGTGGTGTAACACTCAGTCTCAGGAGAAGGGGATAGAGATCAAAACTATATCCTGTCCTGAACTTATGGTGATTGCCTTTACAGTTACCAGACTTTGCGGGGTTGTCGCTTTACACATTGTCACTGGATCCCAGATGCGGATGGCAATTGATTGCTATCGAGGTACCATTTTCAACTGGTGTGATGCTGTGTTGGCCATTGTAAAAGGCCAACTGACTAGAGCCAAAAATGGACAGCTAAAGACCTTTGTTTATGGGGCTTTAGTTGTGATTTTTGGCTTAGAGAGGGTTCCGATGCTGATCCCACAGCAACTCACTGTTGAGGTTGGGCTTCCTCGAGAGCCCAAATTGATGCGATGGGTTGCAGTTATGGCCCGTCATCCTGATGAGGGGATGGAGGTCGTCCGATTTACTCTGGAGTACTTTCGCTGGTTAGAAAACCAGGTCTTTTCTATACAGGATTTTCCTTATGCCGAAATTGATTTTCGTGGAGATCCGAACATGGTTCTTCCGCCGGGAGAACAATGGGATGATACAGGTGACTTCATTTTTCACAAGTTTTTTTAAACTATCTATTATTTTTGTTTTTTTTATATCGTCTCAAAACTGATAGTAATAATTTTCAAAATGCAGATGTAGGCCCACGTCATCCAGCCAATCTCCGGCCTTACGAGAGGAGACTACCAGCTGCAATGGAACCGGCCCCATAGGACGAGGCCACAGAGACTTTGGCTGAGTCGGAAAGTGACCTGGAGCGTCTTACAGCAGATATACCAGAGACTACCATAGATGATATTCCAATCAGGCTTCAGTGCTATGTAGTCGGGGTCCCTAGAACTTTTAGGAGGTTCTTGTGTAGGGAGGCTCGTGCAGTGGTGTCATATAGAGAACATCACCAGTGATTGGATGGTCGTTTTGTAGACACATGTGACATTTTGGATTTTTGTACTTATCATTTTTGCCGATCATAAGGTGTTTTTCAACCTGTGATCGAGGACGATGTATTTTTTGAGACACTCCTATATATATATATATATATATCATTATTACCGGCTTATCTTGTAAATCATGTTATGGAATGGTTTTAAATTTACATGTATGATTATTGCAAATGTCTATTTAACATTCGAGAAGCAATTGCATCTGCTAATGTATTTAAAGACCTTGGAATATGCTGATATTCAGTGTAATCAAACTCACGTTCCAAGAGACGCACTCTCAAAAATAATCGTAATAACACTAGATTTCTAATGGAATACACTCTATTAAGCTGTAATACAATGAGTTCAGAATCTAACCTCACTATCAAACTCTGAATCCCAAATGAAATAGATTCAGACAATAACTCAATCACTGCACTGTACTCGGTAATGTTGTTTGTTGTTTGACCGAGGCTTACCCCATGCATAGAAACTAACTCGTCAGAGGGCGAATAGATAACCCAAGCTGCGGAAGAAATGTTCCGTGTACTACGACAAGCACCATCAACAAATCCAATGTATGTTTGGAGAGGCATCGATATCTGCAATATCAAGAGTAAAACCAAGATAAGCCAGAATAACGATGAAAAACAATCTCTAAGCCAAGCACACCTTTTAAACCAAAACACACTTGCTAGAAAGAAAAACTAACCTAACTAAAAATTGCCATACCCGTTCTTTTAAGCATAATACCTCTTCAAGTAAAGACCATTTCTGGGTTTACCTAAAGAGTCCCCGTCAAAGTCTACCAACTCATAGGCCCCTTTTGCTAGCTTTCGTGTGACAATATAGGGCCCATGCCACATAGGAACGAATTTTATAGCACCTAATTTATCATTAGCTTGATCATATAATAACACTAGGTCTCCTTCCGAAAAATTTTGAGGGGTCACATTTCGATCATACTGAGCTTTCATATGTTTTGCGTGAGTCTCGATCGCCAATGCAGCATCATGTCGATTCTCATCTAATTGAGCTAAGTATAATAAATGCTTTTCCTCTTTGGAAGTAGCTGGAAGTAACTCGATGGCCATTTGCAGTGACGGGATTTCGCATTAAATGGGTAGCACAGCTTCCAAACCATAAACTAGTTGGAAAGGAGTGAACCCTGTTGATGTTTTCTATGAGGTTCGGTACGCCCAAAGCGCTAAAAATAACATGTTGTTCCAATTCAACCGATGAATACCGATGATTCGTCGGATCATGATAACTAAAACTTTGTTGACGGACTCAACCAGACCATTCGCTTGTGGATAATAAGGAGTTGAACTATCGTGACGCAAAACAAGCTCGCCTGTAAGTTCTGTCATCATAACGTTTCAAAAATGGTGCCCATGGTCAGTGATTATCGCTTGTGGGACACCAAACCTAGCAATTATATGATTGAACACGAAAATTGTAGCTGTCTTGCTGTCTGCCTTGAATGTAGGCATCGCCTCGGCCCACTTAGTAAAATAATCTACTGCAAGGATGATATACGCATGCCCCCGGGCCGAGTGAGGGTTACATGTAATAAAATCGATACCCCATTTGGCAAAAGGACCAACGGAAATTATAGGGTGGAGAGGAGCAGGTGGAGCGCGCATCTTTCGATCAAACACTTGACAGTTGTGGCATTTTCGGACCGCAGTAATACAATCTTTAAACAAGGACGACCAGAAGTAGCCAGCGCGCAATATATTTTAGGCTGTGGCATACCCAGACATATGACCGCCACACGCTCCAGAGTGATAGTAATTTAGAACCCTTTCAGCCTCTTCATGAGTTAAGCAACGTCGAAAAATAGAGTCCGCCCCACGGCGATAAAGAGTATCTCCAATAATTTTGTATTGTTGGGACTGGAATCAAATTTTCTGACGTTCCGACTTTGAAACTTCGGGCCAAAAGGATTGGGTCTGGAGATAGACGATGATATCCCCAGACCACGTATCTAAAGTGCTTATTAGAAAAAAAGATTCGTCCGCAATGGGCTCCTCTGCCATAGTTTCCATGTCAGCACGCGGGAAGTCACACATTAACTCTGCAAAAACTAAAGATTTCTTAGACTTAGATTTCTCAAACTCCAATTCGAACTCCTGCAGGATAAAAATACATTTAGAGTACTTACCCCCTAGAAATTGTTTGGTCAAAATGTAGATCATAGGGTTGCAATCTGAAATGACTGTAGTTTTACGTAGTAAAATGTAGTGACGAAAACGTTGGACAGCTTGAACGGCTGCCAATGCCAATTTCTCCACATGTGAGTATTTTAGCTCAGTTGGATTTAACATTCGAATAAGGTAATATATCACATGTTCTGTTCCGAATTCATCTTCCTGAACTAAGACCATTCCAATGGTGGAATGGGAGGCGGCGAGATACAAAAAATAATCCTGGTTGTAGTTGGGAGGATGCAACAATGGTGCATGGGTCAACACGTGTTTGAGTGCATCAAAAGATTTCTGAGCTATCTCATCCCAAAAGAATTGAGCATTTTGTTTCAACAACCGTGTAAAACCCTTTGTAACCTCGGCGTAGTTAGGAATGAATCGTCGTAAAAATTTTGCTTTCCCCTGCAAACTTTGGAGTTGGCGAAGACTCGAAGGAGGAGGCAAATTGATAATAGCTTCGATCTTCGAGGGATCAATGCGAATGCTGGCTTTCAAAACTACAAATCCTGGTAATCGACCCATTTCTATACAGAAGACACATTTGTGTGGGTTCAACCGAATACGATAATGCCTACACCTCATGAAGATTGCTCGTAAATGGACAAGGTGATCAGCGCGATGTAACAAATGAGCAGGCAAATCATCGAGATACGGTTGCACAATGTGTTTGATGTCATGAAACGCATAAGACATCGCCCTTTGAAAAGTTTCTCCGGCATTCTTGAGCCCAAAAGGTAATTTACAATAAGCAAATGTCCCCCATGGACAAATGAAAGACGTTTTTGGTTGATCGGCAGGTAGAATATTGAGTTGATTGTATCCGGAAAAACCGTCCATAAAGGAAAATATTTTGCTGCCGGCACAATAATCAATGATTTGATCGATATAGGGAGTTGGGTAGTTGTCCTTTGGACAAGCTCGATTAATGTCCCTATAATCGATGCATATTCTTATTGTTCCCTATTTTTTGTTAACCGAAACAATATTCGATACCCAATCCATTAACGGGATCGGATAAATGAAACCTGTTTTCAACAGTTTTTCAACTTCTGCTTTAATTGCAGCAACTTTTCATGGGTGAATCTGACGCGAAAGTTTCCAGATGGGTTTAGCATCTGGGTAAGTTTTGATATCATGAACAACAATCGCAGGATCAATTCCTGGCATTTCCTCATAGGACCAGGCAAACACGTCGCGGAATTCTTGAAATAGGGCCTTGTATGTCTGAATTTCGTCATATGTACACGAGGCACCTATATGAATGTTCTCAACAATTCCAGGCTTAACCAAAATGTCAATGGGAATAGTTCAAGAGATGTTTCCCAAATTTAACTATGAATCAGGATGTTTCGTTGGATTCTGAAGTTCCTTGACATATTCAGTCGTGAAGATTGATGAGGAATCATTTTCAAAATGATCATCCTCGGGTAAAGACGAAGATCTATGATGGAGATCGTCCCATGGTAAATCATCTATACACAGGACTTCACAAAGTTTCTCGTCAGATGAAACAACTTCAGGAAACTCTATTAACTCCGAGGTTGATGTGAAAAGTGATTCCTCACGGACCACATTCATTAGGTCGATTTTGGTTGAACACGGGTCGGTAAAAGACTGCACGGCTTCATAGGCAATTTCATATGGACTCAACGGCATAAAATTACCAAATGAGTCTATTTCAGATTCAGAAGGAACGATCCAAGGATCGTCATAAAAAATAGTGTCTGATGTAATCATATGAATGGTTGCAAATGAAGATGATGCGTTGATTGGAGGGAAAGGAAAATTTCCCAGTAAACCGACATCTTTAACTAATCCTACTCCAACATCCTTATATGGGATAGTCGTTTTACCGACATGCTGAATACTCTCTGAAGAGGCTGGGTCGGATGAAAAGTAAGCCAGCTGGTCTATTGTTACGATCTTTCCATTATGTGGGAACTTTATTACTCGGAAGACCGATGAAACGACCACTGTCATAGCGTAAGACCAACTTCGACCCAAGAGAAGGTTGTAGTCTAGAGGGGCATCAACCACCTCCACATCTAGACTAACAGTTTTTCCTTCAACCCCTATAGGCAAATCCTGTAGAATGCCAAAAGGATGAAACCCACAGCCATCAAAGGCCTTAAGAATTGTTGGGGATTGATTTAGTGAAGGAGAACCAAGCGATCTCCAACACTGTATCGACATAATACACGTTGAAGCTCCCTCATCAATTACAGTCTGATGAATAGGCCTGTTTTTTACTATCACTGGGATTTGGAAAGCCATTTGATGAGGCAAATGCGGTGTACTATTTTCTAGATCAAAGATTATTAGGTTCAGGTCCTGAACATCAACAGCTCCTATATCCGACAAAAGTAATGTATGTTGTGCTGGGCATGATTGCAGCACTTCCAAAGCTGACATTGCTGAGGGTGAAATAGCTAAGTCCTCAACAATGTTATAATTTTGAGCCGCTCTCGCATGTGGATTGAAAGCGGACTTTCGAAGTATACCCTTGGCGGGCGGTTTGATTACTAAGTCTAAATTAGGCTTCTCGATCTATAGTGGATCGGAACCGGGAGCTGAGGTTGATGGATTAGGATGAGAAGATTCTGCTTCTTTGCGATCAACAGGACTTTTACTACCATAATCTTGCGATCGAGTCGCAATCCTTACATGAGACATCATCAATATGGGTTCTTAATTGGCACTCGAGGAAGAACCTATCATCTTTCTATCTTGATTTGGAACTGGATCCTTCAAAATAGCAGGAGTTTGGGAACCTTTGACGATTTTCGCAACCTCTGCTCGATGAGGGCAGTCTCTTCTAAAGTGTTCCTCTTCACAAATAAGACAAGGATATCGAGGTTTGCACTTTTCATCATTGGATTCTGCCTTTTCAGATTTCTCTTTTGAACTTTTGTCCATTTTATTCTTCTTCTTTCCTTTCTTCTTCCCACCGGATTTTGATTTAGCTGTAGATGACTCTACAGCGTGTATATCGGCGGAAACCTCTGTAGAAGAATCTCTTGTCGGGGAATCAGGCAAGGTTATGATAGGAGAAGAATTCTTGGAGGATTTCTTCTTGCTTTTAGTGTTCACCGTACCAATCATGCCATCAGCAGCATGAGACCCTGACGGAGTAGTAGCTATTTGATTCCCCTTGGGAAGATTTGGGATTTTTTCATGTAACGTACTTGACTGAGTATAAAATAAGTCAAGGTACTGTGCTTGAGCAATCACTTGCTCCTCAGTAACTACTCCAGCCTTAGCTACGTCTTCAGTAATCTTCGGTAACAATGATTTAACAAACCATTCAGCTAAGATCTGGTCCAGGATAAAAACTTTCACTAGCCGCCTTCGACGTCTCCATTCATAAATATGATCGAAAATATAAGTGGACGTTGATTGCTATAATGAAGTTAGTAACTCCGTGCCATTATCATATCTGACCAGCAACTGAAAATGAGTTAAAAACGAGGTAGCTAACTGGCTAAAATTATAAAAAGAGGCCCGTAGTAACTCAATATACCACTTGGCCGCAAGACCAATGAGAGTGCGCTGGAAAAGACGTAAGTGGATCGAATCGTCCGAGATGGAATTAGAGGCACACCAGAGGTGGTAAGTCATCACATGGTTCAACGGGTCCTCTCCAGATTTACCTTTGAACTTGGGAATGTCATTGGGCAACTTATTCGGCATTGGCTGCCAAAATGGAAGATAATTAATTGGATCGTTCGTTAGGCACGACAAGTCTGCTAAGTCCAAAGTTGCGATAAACGGTAGCTGCCGATTAGGATCCCTAAAACTCTGGGTCATGAGACCAGCCCCAAGAGGAGGATATCCAGGATAACTAGGAATAGGAATCGCGTTTGGGATATTGTATCCTCCTGGAAAACGAGGATTAACCGGACCGTACTGGGGTTGTTGTGGTTGTTGATAAGTGTACCCAGGATACGGTTGATACTGATAAACTGGCTACTAAACAGCAGGACCGAATTGGTATTGTCCCTAGTACGGTTGATAAGTGAATTGTGGTTGACTTGTGACAACCGTACTTAAACTAGGTTGTCCTACAGGCATTTGAACCGTAGTTTGAATCGTGGATCCAGACGATGGTAAAGATGTCTGAGGAGTAGATACAGGAACAATAGAAACCGGAACTGTCGATACTCCAGAAGTAGGTGGGGTAGATTGAACAGATGTTGCGGCAGTTGCAGCAGTCGTTTGAGATGGAGTACGAGGCGCAGTAGGCCCAGACTGAGAAACTACCGAAGGTACAGAAGTTTGAATATTAGACTAGACTGGTTGCTGGGGTGAACCAGAAACTAAGGGTTGTCCAGTTTGAGATGACAACTGTACATTTGGCTGCAACATCTGTTGAGTTTGCGATGGATCCCACACTATGTTCATTCCGGGGTACTAAACCATAACAGGTTGAGAATATTGAGATCCGAAACTGGGTTGAGGGTAGGATTGATAATTGAAAGGTACATTTCCTGTTCCTTGAACATAAGATTGACCTTGGGGTGGTTGGAAACCTTGGTTCGAGTACTGACCTTGGGGTAGATACCGGTGAGGCATGTACTGATATTGGGGTTGACCTTGAGGTATAAATTGATACTGGGGCTGACCTTGGGGTACATATTGAGTCTGGGGTTGACCTTGAGGAACGTAATGTACCGTAGGCACGTACTGTCCTTGAGGTTGCCCCCCAGATGCAAATTGTGTACCTTGAGGTTGCCCCCCAGGCGTTAATTGAGGCTGGCCCCCAGGCGGTAACTGGCCACCTTGAGGTTGAGAATTGGGAATAGAACCTGACATCATAAGAATGTCTTCTACGCTCAACGGCTTTGCACCATTGCTTTCAGTGAATAACATTTGTTCATTGGGTTGAAGAGATGCTCCCGAAAAAGTACCAAAAAGTGACTGATACCCAGAGGGAACAGAAGGACCACCGTACAAAAAAGATTCAGGCAATTGAGTAAACATGGACGACTGACCTGACATATTTACGGGAGTATAAAAACCTCTAGGTGTCGAGTGAAAAGGAGCTCGAGGTGGTGAAAAACTTAACCCTGGGTTTTCTAAGAAATTTGTTAAAGAAAGATACCAAGTAGTACTCCTTGGTGGACTGTAAAAAATTGATTCATGCTCCCTTAGATCAATAACAGGTTGATTTTCAGGGATAGGGATGCCTATTTCTTCTTCCGGAGCAAGTTCTTCAATAGCTATCAAACCAGAAGGAATATTTTCGGTGATTACTCTTTCTATCCTAGGTGAATTAGGAGCACTAGAAGTTGGAGAGACAAACCCTGATGTTGGAGTAACAGGTTCAAATATCTCAGGTTCTTCGCCTATATCACTAGTAGATGAAAAGCTACCAGCAAGTTCGGAAACCGAAATAGCTTCAGGATTATAACCTGTTTCTAAATTTTGGTAATCAGGATGAACAACCAAAGAAGACTCTCCTTCTTCAGGTGACCCGACTTTACTGCCACTAGGAGTTACGAGGACTTTCAAACCTTCGTAATGGCTCGGGACTTCTTCAGGAGGTTGGCCCCGAAGTCTATGGGACTTCCTCAACAAATCAGCCATGGTTACAACCTCAGGAGACTGGCCCCGAAGTCTACGGGGTTGTCTTGGTAATTCAGCCACAACTAAAAACTTTTAACTACTGCACACGCAAACAAAGTAAAATCTCAAAGCAAATCGCCTAAAGTCTCTAAAGAACCAAACAAATTTGAATCACATGCCTAAAGAATCTAGGGCGTCAAACCACACACAAACAGTAACTTTCCGTACTAAAAACGCTAGTTGGTGATGAAATCCAACATCGCAGAGTTCAATACAGAAATGGTGGGTGGAACAGTTACCCCGGCAACTTGCTTAATGAATAGACAGGCACAAGTTCCTCCGCTAATAACTGTCTCAAGTGAAGTGAACCCCCCAGAAAATCCAAGTGATTCTAGCCGACGTCTGCTCCAGGTACAGTGGGATCTTCCCTCCACCGTCACCTTAGGAAGAATCCTAAAGATAATAGTCACTAAGGTCACCAACAGCAACAAATATACCTGGGGGAACAGTCTACGATCCGATACGCACGCAAGGGCAGAGTAACAAGCTCAATCCCCTTGCCAGCTCCTTGACAATAATCCAAGGTTTACCGAAAAATGACCCCAGGCTCCTCGACAATGGTTAATCCAAGGTTTACCGTTTGTAGTACGTGCATATCTGGCGTCGTTCCAAATGAAGGAGGATTGATTCCCTCACTAGTTCGGACACGATCTCGTGCTTCTCCTTTAAGAGGAGCTTTCCTAGAGCATAAATGTAACAATTGGATTTATCCTACCGTAAGATAAGCTACTTGTTTGTTTTTACTGTCTTGGAGAGTTAATTACTCTCCTACTCCAAGACACTAGCCTGATCTATGTTGGTGTATCAGAGCCCTAGTAAATAAAAGTTACTAAGTTAATTTTACTTTAAGCGTTATTTTTGTGGCTTTTCTTTAGGACAAAAGGTAGTGGAGATGAAACTTATGATGTGTAGACTCGACTCAAATCCACTAAAAATATGCACCTAGGATGAAAAAACAATCTTTCCTTTTCAATGAATTCCCTAGCTAAGAGAGTTGGAGAATGCAAAACTTATAAAGACAACTTTCTTAGCAATGAAAATCAAAGAAAAAATCTCGTTATCTTTTCCAAAGCACACAACACAAGACCACTAATTATTTCACGAAAACTTCCTTTCTCTTTTCAAAGACTTCAAACGCTACTAAAACAAACTTTCTTTAAAAGAGATTTTGCATTTTTCCTATTTTAACAAAGCATGTAAAACTACTTAACAAAAATCAATTTTAAGATCTATGAAAATCTAAGAGAAATTTATCTAAAAGCAAATCCAATGAGGTAAAAGCCTACAAAATATAATTCCAGGTTGTTTTACTCAGTTACAATTCAACCAAGGACTAATTCATGCAGAATCATAAATCAGTCAAAAACAAAAATAAAAAGCTCTTGTTCTTTTTCTTAAGAATGAAATTCACAACTTAACAAACAAGCCTTCTCGAAATTCCGCAAAGAGACAAAACAACGGTAGGTTTCTCAAGCAAAGGTGGATTTTACGAATGGTCTAACTCCTAAGAAGACTGAAAAGACCAGAGATATCCAAGCTTTCTACAACTTCTAAATCCAGAGTCACTACAAGACCAATACAAAAATCAAACCTAGGGCTAGAATTTCTATGAACTTCACTAAAACCCTTGATGCTAATGAAACAAGCCTAGATGAAAGCTTCTGACAGGTAACCAGTGGATCTGGGCAGCAATAAATAAGCTATAAACAAGATCTAATAGGTAAAGGAAAACAAAAATTGAATTTTTCTAAACTTTTGACAGGGTACGCAGGCAGCCCGTTTGCACAGGTGCGGCCCCGCTCTGTGTGCAAAGCAGAAGTGCATATAGGTACGCATTGTGCTAAACTCAGAGGGTGCGTACTTCTCTCAAAAACAAGAAAAATAAAAAACTAACTCAATCCTAAGTTATTATACCCAAATTCACAGTCAATCAGTCAAAAACTAGAAAGCAATCAACGTTTCTCAAATCAAAGTATCAATCAAAAGAGAAATCAATCAAATCCATGGATTCCCCAGCGGAGTCGCCATTTTGTCATGCGGAAAGAGTCAATTTTGCGGACAAAACCGAACTCCCTAGAAACTAAGGCTTTTCTAGTGACAAACAAAACAATCAAGCACTATCTTTCCCTAAATATGCATTTAAAATAAAAGCAACCAGGTGTTTAAGGCTTACCTTTAGTCCAACGCTGTTTGTAGCAGCCAAGCTTCTTCGATCCGAATGAGCTCCTCTCCTTGAAACATGCATACAAAAACAAGCAAATGATTACATAACACCTGAATAACTCATATAATAAAACATATTCATCATAAAGACCAACGAGTTTATGAAACAAATTATATATAACAACTTGTTGAGAAAAACGAACTTAATTGTATTAATTGGAAACAAAAGAAACCTTACAACCAATGCCTTGGTGTTGTGCAGGTCCCTCCCAGGGTCCAGCAAGAGTTCTCCTCTACTTTGATCAGCTCACCCACTTCCAAATGAAGCTAAGAAAGGAATGTGATCTCTCCTCTCAAGCTCTATAAGGGAGTCCTAATTTCAGCAACATCTACCCTTAGGAATGTTCAGCTTTCAACCTCCCTTGCCTCTGGCCCAATGCTTGTATTTATAATGCTTTGGAGGAAGTTAAATAGGTCCACCATCAATGGGATAAGCCCCTCTTTCAAAGGGATAGCTCCCCTCTTCATGGGATAAGTTCCTCTTTCATTTGGATGCATGAACCATCTGGAGGCACTCAATCCACGTCAAACCATCTTCTAGAATGCTCTAGAATCGACTACAAGTAAGTTTTTTGAAGTAAAACTTGCGCTTTTGACTTTTACAGGGGTACGCACCCACCCCTTTATAGACAGAGCGTACAAGTACGTAGGTATTATGTACTTGAGGTGTGTGCTCGCAGGTAAGAGTAAGAGAAAGTGCGGAACCAGAGTTATATTGATTTTTTAAAGGCTTTCTCTCTTTTTGGAGTTTGACATGAGGAGCAGAGGTATAAGACTTGCCAAGGAGGACAGTATGGTTATTGATGGAGCCATACTGACTGCAAATAGTCATGGTGACAAATTTTAGTGTAACAGCTAGTCATGATGTTTGTGTTGGGGGCCTGTTGGGCATGGAATCCCCCCAAGGCATGTTTTGAGGCTTAAAGCCCAAGTTTTAATTAAGTCCATTGTAAAGACTCCGTGATTTGTGGGCATGGAACACGAAGTCATAATAGAGTCACATGGTTGTTCACCTTTGGTTTTGTAATGTAATGTCCATTTGAAATATCTACCCATGGTCTGTGGACCATGGGATTGTATAAATATAGATAGAGAGAGGCTCTAAGTGTAGAAATAAGATAGAGGAAAGGATGATGAGTCTAAGGGATTGATGAAGCATTGAGTCAAGCGTAAATCGTGTCTTTGGGTCGTAGAGTAGGAGAAGGCTTTGCAGTTGAGTGCGTAGAGGCCTAGTAGTCCACAAATGAGTGCGTGGACCCCTACAGCTGAGTGCGCAGGGAAGGTCGACTCTGTAACCGTTTAAAGCATTAATAAAGAGAATTTTTACCATATTCCTGTGTATCTTTTCCTGTTTTATGTATTATTGGGTATGAACTACAAGTTTACTATTTATTTACTACGCGAACTCATATGAATATGTTGAATAAGTAAATATAATATAAGGCATCCATTTACGCTAAGATAACTAATTGTTATAAGAATATAGGTAAAGTTCTTGGGTGTGACTTAGGGAAATAGTGCAAATTGCTGCCCTAGCAGCACGAAAGGCCCACAGCCCCTGGTTAGGGCTACACAAAGGCAAGTATATCAGGGTGCGGAGGCCGGGGAAGTGTGTGAAGTAACCAATGTGAAGGGACTAACAGTTGGACCCGATCAAACCCTTAGACATATTGAGGGTGCAGAAAATTGGTTCCAACACCGCCCCATACTACTTCGAGTGAGACCTCAGTCCATGCTTCACTAATTATTGCCGAAAGGGCCAATAGTACAGGGATTTTTTTGGCTAATTAACTTTGAACTTGGGTCAGGCCCCAACAAGCCAACAATAAAGGTACCAAAGGGGCAACTGAAGAGGAGAAGAGGAGGAAAGAATGCGAAGAAGATAGAAGAAAGAAATAGGAAGAAGAGCAAAGGCAAAAGGAAGAATAAGAAAATCTCAAGCAATAGGTCATGTAAAGAATAAAAGAGGAGGAGGAAGCTCTAAAGAAACAATAAGAGGAGGTCCTCAAGAAGTAGAAGGAAGAAGAAAAAAGAAAGTTATAGCTTAAGAAGGACAAGAGGAATAGATAGGAAGAAGAGGTATTGATGAAGAAACTAGAAGAAGAAATTATCACTAAAGAGATAGAATATGAGCAAGAAGAAGAGAATCAAATAGTGGATACTAAGCCAATTGTAGTTACTTTGAATATTCATCCTCTAACTCCTTTGAAAGGTGGGCCTCTTCATCTTAGTGAAATGGAGATTGTGTAGTATACCAAGGGGGGATCATATGGGGTACAAACGGAGGTACCCAAGGGAATAATGTGAGATAATGAGCCATAGTTAATAAATAAAGTGGTTAACCTACATTATGCAAGGGACCACAGGTATTTAGAGAATAATGTGACAAGCCCATTGTGTTGGCTGTATGGTATTTAGAGACCCATGTTATTGTATATGAAGCCTATATAGAGACTTCCTTTGAGAGATGTCGAGTATTGTTTTGTATTGGCAAACATTAGCTTTTGGAGTGATCTCCTTCCTTAAGGAGTAGTTGTATGGTGTTACATTACCTCAAGGGTGTTCACTAATAAAGAGAAGCATTTTTGTTTTACTTGTGTATTGTCTATTTGGTTTATTTTATCAAATAATTTATAATTTCAGGTCAGATCTATTACAAGTGGTATCTGAGCTCTTTCTTGGCCAAAGCAGGAAGAAATTTCTTTTCATTTTTTACAGGAATTTTTTGGGAGACAAGTTTGCATATCAAATCTAAGAATTTTGATGAAACAATTACAACAAGAAATAGAATATCTAAACTCCTTGCAAAAAAATACCCAAATTCAAAAAACAAAAAAGCAATTGAACTGGAGTCCAAATAAGAGAGATATTATTGATTTAAAATCAATTGTGTTACATAATTTTTAATGATGGAAATTCATGGACAACGAATATCCAATATATTTTTGTAGTTTTGTACATAATTTTAGAAAAATATTATATATATGAGATCCTCTTAAAAAATCAACAAATTAAAAAAAAAAAAAAAAAAATCGATTGACTCAAAGTGTGGATGAGGGAGATATCGCTAATTTAAAATCCACTATTTTTTTATTTTTATTTTTATGGTCGGAAAGTTGCAGTACATATTTGAGTTCACAGAGTGCCCAGCTCGTGATTCCAATTACACGTGAAGATGCATAATGGTTATTCCATTTCCAAAAATAGGTTATAATAAGGATTCTGAGCCATATTTACCAAGTTGGTTCCATTTTAAAATTTTCGCATAAAGTAGGTAAATTTTTTCAAAACCCTCATTCTACTTCGTGTCTTCTATTGAGCTAATTTTTACTACAAAAGATGATGGTCCTACTATCGAATAATTCCTAAACTGGGTAAAGTCACACTACCCATATGTGGAGATTGGACACATATTTAAAATTCAAAGATGATGCTCTAAAATGGTAGACTTCACTTGCCTCTAAGATGACGACTCTTTCTGATGAAGAATATGAAAAAGTCCTCTTGGAAAAGTGGTTTCATGCTAGAAAGGAAACTAAGAGCCATAAAATCTTATTCTCTACAAATGTTTCTATTTTACAGGTTCAAGGATGTATTCAGAAAGAGAAGATCATCATGTCTATCAATCCCAGTTTCCAACATAATTTTATCAATGTTAATTTGGCTAACAAAATGCAAATTCCAACAAAACATATTGAAAAACATAGGTTGATAATGAGGATGTTCAAATTTATAAAGATTTGAATATTTTTATGGATAATTATGTGTTGCATTCTGATTTTTATACTTCGTATATGGATAATTATGTGTTTCATTCTGATTTTTATACTTTGTATATGGATAATTTCGATTTTTTTTTGGGATACCCTTGGATGGAATTTGTTGGTACTGTCAATATTAATGTGCAGAAGAAATTCCTGAAGCTCTGGTATAAAATGAAGAAAATTAAATGGAAAGATATTTCCATTAGTAAATAGATAGAGTCCAAGGAGTCCCAAGCATAAAAATATGCAGGTACTAACCCATCATATGAGGAGTCTATCATGGAAATAATAATGGAAGACAAGCAAGTATCACAGAAGGAACTTGACACCAGTCAGGCTCCATTAGGTGGGGACTTGAAGGAAGCTACACCATCAATTATGCTTCAACATTTCACCATCAACACCAACTAGCAAGACAACAAACTGCAAGGTGGAAAATAATTAGCAATAAGGACGATAACACCGGGAAGGCACACATAGAGGTGCAACGATATACCCACAATGTATCAACATAGAGGAACCATAAGAACTAGCTTCCATATCAAGCAAGGGAGTGTTATAGACATTTTTGGGCCCTACAAGCCCAAGCATGAAATGTCCATAAACCAAGGGCTCCTAAGTCCCTAAAAGTGTTGTTCTAACCCCTAAAGGAACAAGGTCAACAGATTGCAGCTTCTCCTAGAAGTTCTCCATGAGAAACTGGTCAGAATTGGTCAAAACAAGATCATTGCAGCTGCTCCACTGGCTAAGTGCGTTGCATCTCACCCAAATACACTGTGAGGGTGAGTTTCATTTCAAAAGTCCCTTCTGTGGGGTGTGATGGGCGAGAAATGACAAATGGCAGTGTCATTCCGCGAGGTGGAGAGGCAATGGAAGCTTCCAGAATCTTCTCCTGTGACACTTGCCTCACTAAATTCGACCAAGGATGAGTAAGAGGCCATCAGTCTCCAAGTGGAAGCAAGAACTATCAGAGAGAAGACACTAATCAAATCACAAGATGATTCATCCCCCTTACAGATATCTATATATGGATCCCTCATCCCGAAGATCCAGAGGCTGGAATTTTGCATATTGTAAGGAATTGATGTTGGTTTCCTGAGACAAACATCAGATTGTTGGGTGATCTAAGCTTTGTTTGACGTGAATAGGGGCTTCTTTGCTGGGAGGTTGATGCTGGGTCAGAACAACCGGTTGTAACTCCTCTTGGCTCTTTTCTTGTTTATCAATAAAAGCTATTTGAGTTTTCCTCCATGCTTTTGTGTCATTGATGCTTGTTACTTTTGTATGGTCAATTTACATCTAACCCTAGATTATTTATGATTATAGATCCATGTCTTTGTATAGTGCTATGCTTCTATGATCTTACAGGTACTTTGTGAAGCTAGGTGTCAAAGGGAGCAGGTAGCTGAGGACTATCAAAGAAGAGAGGGATCAAATCAGGAGATTGGCGCAAGATAGAGGTTGGTCTTTCTGTTCCTCTCTATCTATAATTCATAAAGGAAAAACAAAAGTAGCTTTTCTCTGTTTGTTTCTAAGGCAACTGTCACACCTTACTGGGATAGAGCAGTTCTAAATAGACACTTTTCCCTATAACAAATTGGCGACTCCACTGGGGATCTAATTAGTTTGTTTGTTATTCATTCTTTGTTGTTTGTTTTATAAGCTTACAAGTAGCATTCGAACTGCATTTGCCATAACAAATGCAAAGTAGACAACTGCTACTTCAATCCATCTACTGGATCTGTTTATGATTTAAACAACTGATTCAAAACCTATCTGATTGCCCTTGTGATAGCTCTTATATCCTCCTTAGATCTACCCCTGATTGTTGCATTACTGATTGCTTTTTGCTCGGCCAAAACCTAAGAACTAAATTGCAAACTGTGACCCGGAATCTAAACAGAGTCTCGTTTCTGGCCCAGTGCAGGTACTTTTCAGAGATTCTGAATTTCAGCACACTTCCCGAGTGGACAACCTGCGCTACATTTCAGATTCTTTGTGTTACAGGTGCGCTGATCAGACTAGCTCTGTGCAGTTGTGGCTTCTGTGGTTCATTCTTTCCCATTCTATTCTTGAATTTTGCTGCCTGTGATCAGTATATGTCTGTTTGAAACCCCTTTTCCTTACTGTTATTCCACCTCCTTTGTACAAAAGAACTGTAGATGTTTTTGTGTGTTTGTGGAGTCATTTACAATTCTCCTTTGCAAAAGTAGCGTAATCGTACTGTCGCCCTTTGATTTGAAATTGTCACAAGTGTCGATTTCAATTGTAGGAAAAAGTTTAATTGTTGTTAATGGTCGATTATCCTATTGCTATTGCTTTTGGTCTGAATTTGTAATTTTCTAGTGTCAAGAACAAGTATTCATTTCAAAATCGTAAGGTGTTGTAATCGTCTCCATTTTTTGATTTCGAAAAGAAGCTTGTTGATATTTTTCGCTTAAAAAGAAATTCAGATTTGTGCGTCAACTTTCTTTTTAGCATTCATATACTAAGAAAATCAAAAACAAATACATGCATGTGCATTTGCATATAGACAGTCTGATTGGCTTGATTTAGGAAAGTGCATTTAGAGTGTGCTCTTTTCTCTTTGTGAAAATATTCTGTCTTTCTTTTCCCTAGTAGCTAGGATTTTCATTGCATAAAGGAGATAAAAAGTTTGTTTATCATCTTAGATTGCATTTTAGGAATTACATCTACATCTCATGGTGAACCCGAAAGGCAAACTTCATAAACAAGATCAACTTAAAATAAATTCAATGAATCTAACAACGCTTTGGAACTTAATGCACAACATTTAGAAGTCTAGGCTAGAGACATATTCCAACGTCATAAAGCCTGGTAACTGTTGTTCTCACTGATGTTTGGGTGATTCCTCCACTTTGAGACGATAAGTGCCAGTACGGACTTGTGCTCCCACGTACCGTCGAGTATATTTTGGGAGACCCTAATAGGCTTAATCCTTTATCCATAGGAAGTCGTGTCTGCCGCCCTATCGATCGCAATGCACTGAACACATAATTCGGAAAGATTGACTGCCATACCATAAAAAGTATTCTGTAGTTTTGCGATTGGTTTGGTAATCCCTCTACCTAGATTTCCAGAGCAGTCCCTTTCGTTCCTTTTCAGACTCCTTAACAGAAAAGGTCCATCTTAGCACTTGTCACTTCAGGCTCCTTAAAAATCGAAGGAGACTAGAGTCATCTTTTGTTTTTTCTCGACTCTTAAAAATTGAAAAAACAAGTTGTGTCAAAGCGTCTAAAATTTATTTTAAATGGAATATTCATTACCCTTTCCTACGTTGATCTTGGGTTGAGAAAATGGAATCCACCAACCAAGGAATTCCCCTTGGAGGAAATCCTAGTCCCTTCTCCTCTTGGGGAGATGTTGGTGCACCCCATATGGCCACATTGTCACTTCCAGGACTGACAATTGGTTTGCTTGTATGGCTCTTCTCAACCTCTGTCATTCAGAACACCACAATTCCTGAACAATCGAATCAACAATTAGACAAGTCCAGAGTTACCCACCAACCTTCTACTTCCTCTAATTCTTCCTCTCCTCCTTCCTCTTCGCTTGATGGGGTTGGTAAAGCCAAAAGTCAAGTACCTAAGGAGAAGAAGGAAAAGAAGAAGAAAGAGAAGAAGAAGAAGGAGCCAAAAGCGAATGGGGGAAAACGAGTGTCGTCTAGTGAAAACCCACACACCGCACTGACCAGGCCTAAATCACCATGTGTCATTTGCAAAGGAGACCACTATCACAGAGATTATCCTTGCATCCCTCGGATCTTAAGGGATTGGTCTCCTCGTTTGCACAACCCAGTGTCGTCAACCTCTGATGATCATGTTGAAAACACACCGTCAACTAGTGAAAGTGAAGCCCCAGGACAAAAAGGAAAATATAGATTTCCTTGTAAACTGTGCGAAGGCAATCATGCCATCCACCGCTGTCCCTTCTTAGACGAAGCTAAAAGATTTTTGGATGATCGTCCGGTTTCACCGTTACGACTTCCTCCTGGATATAAAAAACTGTTGCCGAGTCCATCACTAGTTGAAAATCCGGCTGGCCCACTCAGGTGGTCAGCCGAAGCATCTATCATTGAGGATAAACCATCTGAATCCATACCAGACAAAAGTCAAAAGGTCGAGGCGGCAGTTCACCCGGTCTTGCCTTCAGAGGTTCCATCTTCAGATGATACAGTCACTGAAGAGAACAAGGATGACACCGTCCAAATTCTTTTCATAAGCACAGACTCCAACGAACATGGGGGCAATTTACCCATTCCTTTACCACAGGAAGGAAGTTCGTCAGAGTCGTACCCAGCTGTCTATTCGGTCCCACCTCCAAGCAACCTAGTTGTCTCCTTCGACTGGAATCAACTAGGCAGACCCCGTTTACCGGCTAGTATACCATTCTAAATCATTGTTCAAATATATAGAATGGTTATGGCTGGTACCATGATAGATGAAGGGGCTTCTGTGAGTATCCTTTCCTCAACTGCTTGGAAAGCGCTTGGTTCGCCATCGCTTTTGCCTGAGATGAGAAATCTAACAGGCTTTGATAAAGGAACCAATCGACCATTAGGGATCCTTCCCGATGTGCCCATAACATTGAGAGGGAAAATCTTTCACATGAACGTAATTTTAGTCCAGGGACCCCTGGATTACAATCTACTCCTTGGACGAGACTATATTTATTGCATGGGAGCAATTGTCTCCTCACTGTTTAGAGTAATGTGTTTTCCGCACGAAGGAAGAGTGGTCAAGCTTGTAGATCAGCTTTCATTTCCCAGATCATACAGAGCAAATAGTCATATACCATCCCTGAATGGTCTTTTCATGCAAGAAATGTCTCAATCTCCAGTCCGTCCTCCCAATGAGCGCAAGTGATTCGGGGGGACATGCCTGAAACCCAGGGGGCATGCACCCTGGTCTGCTTCGACAGGAAAACTTCGGGTATAGGGTAGGTTTCCGCGAGAGAATATGACTAGTCTGTACCCCCGTCCGTGATTGGAAGAGGGGGTTATTCTAGAAAAATATTCTCTTGTCAAATTTATGTGAGTGGAGTAGCCTCCTTCACTCACCTTTGTCTATTTCGGTAGACATCGCCGAAGAAGTGTTTTGTTTATGCTGTAAATGGAACAATCTTTGGCAACCTGTAAGAGGTAGGCCTCTATCTGTAAAACAAATGTTTTAAAGGACTAAATAAGGGGTAACCTTGTGTAGAGCTGTAACAAGGGTCTCTTTCACCTCTAGTTATGCTACATTAATAAGTCAATCCGGGAATGCTTTGTTATTGCAAAGAGTAGCTCAATCCGAGGCTATTCGTCAGAGTAATGCTTCGTAGTACAGTGTCTAGAAAATACAAGAGTAAATGGATGCTAAACTATAACTAATTTTCTTTTAAAAGAAAGGAATCACACCAGGCAATTTATCAGTCAAGGGTGCGGAAGCGATAACCCATCCCTCTAGAAACTGATGGAAGGAAAATAGAGTATGGACCAAAGATCTGGGAGCTAAGCAGCGACTTGCTGACTCTCTACAGCTTTAGACCTCCTCTCATACCAAAACAGTAAATGCAAGGAAATGGAACAGCAGAAAGTAAAATGGAACAACAAACGGAAAATGGAACAGCAAATCTGAAATGGAACAACAGTAAATGGAACGACAATAAATGGAACAGCAACTCAATAAACTAGATCTCGCGAGTTAGAACTGAACTTGCTCTATTGAACTAAACTCCCATTCTGCAATCAAATAACAATCTTCAAAAGCAATTCCAATGACCTTTATGAGGCGATATTCACAAATGAATTGTGGAACAGCATTTATCATATATACACAACACACTTACTCTAGCAATCTGATGATTCAAGAGAATATGACTATGTTTCCAGATAAAATAATATTACTTCCGGATTCCCGCAAATAAGAGTTCAAATGAATCCAATACAGCAATATTCAATATGAAGGCTCTGTAACAGAAACAGTTGGCTTAAATAGTGAACATGCAATCAACTCTGAAAAGATTCATTCACACAATACAAAGTCACTTACATAAACTTCCCGAATGAAACCATTGATGAATTAGTCGTAACAGAGCATGGAACAACATATGACAAACATATCAGATTACCAAAATATATAAACACTCCACACAGAAACCAAATTATAATGATACAAAAGCAAGTGTCCTTCGGAGCCGGGCCCTTAGCTTCCAAGGATACACCGCCTTAGATTACTCCAGACGCAGAGATGAAATAAAGCACCAAGTCTTTCGTATTAATGCATCAACAAAAGTACAGCAAAACAAGTCTTAACGAGACTCGATGATCAAAGTTCAAACTAAGACTTAAATTTACATATATGAAAAAGAGGTCTCTCGAGCTTAACACGGCTGCCCCTTTTTATAAGAGAAATGGCGGAGGTATCTAGGTAGCAAAAATAAGCAAGACAACGATCCCTCGGATCAAAGATCCTGAGGGATTCGCCAAGCCGTTACTCCTTGATTTTCCTTTCCCTGCTTCGCCGAATCAATAATTCTTCTTTCTTTCCCGGGTCGTTCTGCTTCGATCCGCTTGATCTCGTTCGCATCCGGTTCCCTCCCAAAGGGACAGCAGTTACTCTTCCTTTGTCTTTGCCTCTTAAACAGTAATCCTTCGTTTCCACCCTTTTTTGCATGAAAAGATAAAAATTATCAGTGATTACGTTTTCATACTAATTCTCGCATATCCTACTAAAAATGCTTTATCTCTTTAAGTTCATTATGCAGAAAGGGTTACAATTGCTACCGAAAAGTCACTAAATTGTTGGTCAAAAACATACCTTTCCAGAGCTCCACACACCCCCCTGCTTACCCTGTTTCATGCCCTCATGAAAACATTATAGTTGATATGCGGAGCAGTAAGAGAGTAGGCTGAAGAGGGAATCTCGTGTGGAGGCCTACAACCGTGATGAGCAACCAAATCATCAAAAAACTGATTTGTTTGACCTTCAGGCATTTCATACAAGACCTGGTATCCGGGTGCAGGGTGCCAAATGATTGGACTACGAAATCGATACCCTAACCAGGATGGCCCTGCTTGCAAAATTCGCTCGCCATAAAGGTTCAATCGGCTGGCTTCCAGCTCAAAATTTTCATATCTGAATGGTTCCCTGAGCTAGATGTTTGGGTTCGAAATCTGATATCGGAATTTTGCAGCATCGGTAGCAAGGTCTTTAATAGTCAGAAAATATTCCAAATTTTGTCTGATTAAGTCCTCATGCATGGGTCCTAATGTCTCCATAACACTCGGGGTTCTCATAAGGTTCCTATGTGCTCTCCATAACAGTACTGGGACTCTAGGCTCGACTCTCACCCACAAGTCTAGGCTATTCTCCTGTCTCTGAAAAGTGGTATAAGCCCTGAGCCATTTTAGCTTATTAACCCTGAAGGAAACAAAGGCTTGCAATTGTATGTCCCCAACAAAAGAGCCAGGATTTAAATCAGTTTCCTGGTCTAGCACGAGGTTATGCAAGTAAAATTCACATAATAACCTTTGGACCTTAATTCCATAATGCTTGCAACAATCTATGAAATCATTAAGAGTATTGATTTGTATAGGGGCACCTGCCGTGACAGCTTTTATCTTTAATCGTAAATATCATTCAAGCAAAAATAAAGCATAGTTTTTAGCAGGGGCCCTACAGGCTAGAACATCATTATACAAGGAACACACAGTGTCCATCTGCCTAACAACAATATCTAATCGATGAGTTACCTTTGCAACCTTTTCCTGCTCCTTTTGCCAGCCTTCAAAGGCTTGGCTCTCGGACTGACTAATATTCCGAAGTTGTTGCTGCAACTCTTCATATTTCTCCCGGGAGACTGTTTGTTCCTTCAATTGTTCAGTTTCCTGTTGAGCTTCCTTCATCATTTTATGCAAGGTTCTTGTTTTTGGATCCTTTTTCCATAAGGCCGTAGAGGCCAGGAGTTTTACCTGAACCTTTTTGTTATGCTGCTTAGAGTTCCGAACCCGGATCACCCCTGAGGGTGGTGCCTCTGTTTGGATTTCCTTATTCTCCTTTTCTTTCTTGACATGAACAAAAGGTTGCTGTGGTTCCTCTGCTAATGGAACAGCAGTCTGTTCTTCAGTGGTAATTGGGATAGCGGTTTGTTCCTCATTATCAATTGGAACAGCAGTCTGTCCCTCAGTGGCTATTGGAACAGCAGCAGGTCTTCTAATCGGGTTTCGACCAACAGTGCGAGTGTAAGTCCCTCAGCTTCTTGCTCGACAGGATTTTGCTGTAGCGGTCCTCTTCCTCTTCTGTGTGGTCCTTTGTATCCTCAGACTAGCTTTCAGAATGCGAATTTTCTGTCGGAGCCGGGCTATAGTGCTCAGTAGCCTCTGCTATCTAGTCCTCAATTTCTTGATTAACCTTGTCTCGGCAGAGGGTTTGGGCCTGGCCCTTAAATCTGCCCCTATGTCTAGCATTTCTTCTGGTGCTTCGGGAACAGATTGTCCCCGGTTGGTATCCCTTATTTCTTCCTCATGAACGGGTGGATTTTCTTCTCCTTGGTTCTCTGCATGTGAATTCTCAGGTATCTCTTCCTCTGGAGGTCCATCGGGGGGACCTGCTGGGCTGGAGGGTTGGCCATATTCCCCCAAGCTGGCCAGGACTGCGGCCAATTCTTCTTCGCCCACAGATTCTCGCAGCGGACTACTTTCTGGCTGTATTACTTCCTCCTCCCGATTGTCCTGTTCAGTGACTGCCTTGGAGTGTTCAGCTTCAGAGTGCATTTCTCTTTCCTTACCTCCTTCTACGGCTTGTTCAGCCTCGTCCCTAGATTGTCCAACATTTTCTTCAGAAGGTATTTCTTCTGGTTCTGGAGGTTCGTCTATAATCTCAATTGGTTGGCTGGTGTTCCAAATCTTTTCCAGCCTCCCTCGTATTCGAGCTAGGCGAACTGATTTCCTTGGTTTTTCTGGCTGTTCAGGTGTACAGGCAACAAGTTTTTCTGCTATCACTTCTCTGCGTTTTTTTGGTCGCTCCGGTGTATCTGAAGAATGCTTTCGTTTCGAAGCGACGTGTTTTCCAGCTGCCACTTCTCTGCGTTTCTCTGATTGTTCTGGCGTGCTGGAAGAGGTTTCAGGTTTTGGGGGTGGTGCAGTCAATACCCCCTCAATTAATGCAATGAGCTCCTCCCAGCTTCTCTGTTGTTGAGTGAGACTATGGCTCACTATCAATCGAATCAATCCATGGTGGCTAACAACTGCGTCTACATGCTGGGCCATTTTCAGGCTTCGGGCCGCATCATGCAATAGCGAATTTAAAAGTGTAGGCATATTTACAGAACATTTTTCTTTTAAAACAGCTAACAGTTTAAGATGGCGAGGTATTACCACGTCCTTCCTTCCTTCGCAAGTAATGTAGCTCTGTACTATCTTTGCTAGTTCGGTCCAGGGCTCTCCTAACATAGCTGGCAGAACTCCCTTCCCTTTCACTGTCAAGCTTTGGCCTTCATCCTGAAAAATCTCTATAATCTTATACAGTCTTTCTTTCTTCAACGTCCATATAGGTCCGGTGGCTGGTAGGCCTGAAACTTCTGCAATTACATCATCAGTGACCAGTATCTGTCTTTCTCTTACTGTGGAGTAGTCTCCCTGCAAGTTTTGCAGAAATTCCAACGCCACTGTCTCGTTTGGTTCTTGTAGGCGATTGAAATAATTCAACCATCCAGCCTTTTCCAGGATCTCCCGAGCAACAGCAGAGGCTGTCAATTCCTGGGGCTCGCTTCGGACTGCCTTACCTCCCATGGTTCTACTAAGAATTTTTAATGGAACAGCAACTGTCTGAGCTGTTTTGGGATGCAGGGAAGGTGATCGTCGCGAAAAAACAGAGCATGCAGCAAAAATGGATTGTGGATGGCAACTTTGCGTAAAATAGAACTATCATACCGTTAAACCATGTCATTCCTTCGTACACTATCTACCCTGAATGGTGTGGTGACACGTACCCCATGGAGTAATGAGATTACCTTCCCCCCCCACGATGTGATAAGCTGCCCCAGCCGTCAAATAGAGGAGCAGCAGCCATCGTGTTACCAGTCATAAAGAATAGCATATAAAATTACGCCATGTTTTGCATAGACAACTAAATACGGAAATCGAGGCAAAAAGGTGGATCGCGTTTTACATAAGAGCTTTCATAATATGATGCGAGGCCGGGGGATGGGACGTCTGTCACTCGTACGAAGTCCCGAGGGGTCATTGTCAGTTCCTTTGCCATGATTGGTAGTAATGAGTATTCATGCGATATGTTAATCAGGGAATAAAATATGAATTATTCATAAGATAGAAGAAACAAAGAGGTATTAATATTATCCCTCTTGCCGTAACCATTTATGACTTCAATACCATTAACAGAGCTCTGCTGCCAACAGGTGTCCATAACCTTGGCAGAGTTGTTTATTTCACCCTTGGAACCATGATCTTGTATGTGTATAAAATTTTTTTGTCAAAATACAGGCCATTATGCTGGCTTGGTAATCAGATAGCCATAATGCCATTCACCAGGAAGGCGCAAAACGTGGGCAGGCCGGCTCGTGATGAGACCCCCTGTTCCAAGGTCTGCTTAGTTAGTGTACCTTTGGATCATATCCCTGGTATGGTGGCCATGCTGGGAATGCCACTTCGCTTCCAACCTGATGATCATGGTAGGTTGGCTCTTGATGAGACCCCCTATCCTGCATTTGATAATAATTCACATTCGTCATCATTTTTCTCTTTTTTTCTCTTGTTTTTTTCAGTACTTTTTCTTATATATGTACACATAAGGGTGGTTCAGAACTCCTTAAGAGTGGGAATGGCGGAAGAAGTCTTATCATTCCAACAGGAAGATATAAATCCTTTGTTCTTATTCTTATGTAATAATCAAAGAAAATTTTTAAGGGAATCGCTATGATAAAGATAACCAACTGGGGCAATGGGAATAAGTAGATGACAACAGGAATGAGAAGTAAGTATGTCCCCCCTCTTGTCCTCTTATCAATACTAGGCTCTATAAAGATAGTGATTTTATGATATGCTGACTTCGGCGTGTTGTAATTGATGTTCATTGCATAAGTGTATAGTTGTATCTTAAAGACTGGAAAGATGATGGGTGAAAAAACATCCTCAATATGAATCATCACTGAGACAAAGATATGACTATGGTGTTCCTTTTGAAAGAGAAGAATCCATGCAAGCAAATAGTTGGGATGCCGTTCTCCTAAGATCATGAGTGTTGTTTTAAAAATTGTCAACTGTTGTTCCTTTTGGAAAGGAACAACAAAAACTTGCAAATGTTGTCCCTTTTTGAAAAGGAACATCAAAAACTCACCACTGTTGTTCCTTTGAAAAGGAACAACGAAACTCAAAACTTCCGTTCCTTTGAGAAGGAACAGCAAAACTCAAAACGTTGTTCCTTTAAAAAGGAACAGCAAAACTCAAAACAACAAACCCAAAATGCTGTTCCTTTTGAAAAAGGAACAACAAAAACACAAACTGTTGTTCCTTTTGAAAAAGGAACAGCAAAAACACGAAGTGCTGTTCCTTTTGAAAAAGGAACAGCAAAAACACGAAATGATGTTCCTTTTGAAAAAGGAACAACAAAAACATGAACTGCTGTTCCTTTTGAAAATGGAACAGCAAAAATACGAACTGCTGTTCCTTTTGGAAAAAGGAACAACAAAAGCACGAACTGTTGTTCCTTTTGGAAAAAGGAATAGAAAAAACATGAAATGCTGTTCCTTTTGAAGAAGGAACAGCAAAAACACAACAATGCCAAAAACACGAAAAAAAGCAACTGCTGTTCCTTTTGAAAAAGGAACGGCAAGACTTCGCAACTGCTGTTCCTTTTGAAAAGGAACAACAAAAATCCCAAAAATGTTGTTCCTTCTGAAGAGGAACAACAAAAATTCACACCTGCTGTTCTTTTTAGGAAAAAAAAGGAAAAACAAAGACACAAAAACAAACCACTGTTGTTCCTTCTGGAAAAGGAACAACAAAAACTCAAAAATGTTGTTCCATTTGAAAAAAAAGGAACAGCAAAAACACACTGACTGTAAAGAGCAATCTTAAGAAAGAAAGATCAAAGAAATATTAAAAATGTATATACAAGAACTTATGTACAAGTCAAAAGAATGAGTTCCTTACTGAATTGTAGGTGAGGAAGATTTTACTTCCTCTCCTAAAATTTTCATGTCAGTATCTTGACATAGCTGCTCAAAGAAGGATTCCCGAGTGAGTGGCCTGCGATAGAGACGAACTCGATGGCCATTTACCTTGAATGCATATCGAGAACCATCGATTGTAATGAGAGTAAGGGTCCCATTATCATGTACTTTCTGGATTTCATATGGCCCCAGCCATCGAGTCTGCAGTTTCCCCGGGAAATCCTGAAACCGAGAGTCATATAATAGAGCCCAGTCCCCTTCGTGAAAGACTTTGTTCTTGATAAGTGCATCATGCCATTTAGCTCGCTGATGTTGAATAAGTGTTGTATTCTGTAATGTAGAGAGCCTTATTTCGTCCAATTCATTAATCTGTTGTAGTCAATTAATTTTTTCCTCACTTAAATCTAGGCCAACTTCCTGTGCAGTTCGTAGGGTTTGGATTTCGAATTCTATGGGGAAAATAGGTTGTTTCCCAAACACTAATTGATAGGGAGAATAACCAATGGTACTTCTCCAGGTAGTTCTATAGGCCCAGAGTGCTTCAGGTAGTCGGGCGGCCCAATCACGCCTATGTGAAGCAATGGTTTTTGTTAAAATTGATTCTATTACCTTATTGCTGCTCTCTACTTGCCCATTCGCCTGCGGGTGATATGGGGTAGTAATTTTGTGCTGGACGTGATAGTTGTTAAGTGTTGCAGCTAATTTGTTTCCGGAAAATTGAGGTCCTCCATCTGTAATTATTTCTCTCGGAAGGCCATATCGTACAAACAAATGGAATAGGAACTGAACTACCGAATCTTCTGTAGCTCTAGGTAACGCTTCGGCTTCAACCCATTTGGTAACATATTTTGTGGCTACCAAGATATACGTTCTCTGATTTGATGATGGGTTGATGGGTCCAATGAAGTCAAGAGCCCACCGTTCAAATGGTTCAATGACCAATTGTGGCCTCAGAGGCATCTCGTCGGCTTGACCAGGTCGTCCTGCTCGCTGGGAGCTGTCATAGGATTGAACGAATTTTTTCGCATCCTTAAAAATTGTAGGCCAGTAGTATCCTGTCTGCAGTACCTTATTTGCTGTTCTTTTTTCTGCAAAGCATCCCCCGCACGGACTGTCATGACAGGCTTTTAAGATGTCAAAAATTTCATCTTCTCGAATACATCTCCTGATTTACATGTCTGCCCCTGTGTGGAACAAATAGCCCCCAATCCATGAAAATCGAGTGCTCTTTTGAACAATCTGCTTATGTTCATTAGGGGTTAAGTGCTTTGGTAGTTTACCTGTTGCAATTGGCAACATCAGCATACCACGGTGTTTGGGCAGCAACAACAAACATGTGTTCATCCGGAAATTGGTCTTCTATTGCTGCTGCTTCAATTGGTTTTGGTATCCGTGAGAGAAAATCAGCTACAGGGTTTTCCTTGCCGGGTCTATCTTTGATTGTGATATCAAATTCCTGCAATAAGATCAACCATCTTGTTACTCTGGCATTTGTAACAGGCTTATTTGCTAAATATTTAATAGCAGAATGATCTGTATATAAAACAACGGGATAGCCTGTGATATAATGTCTAAATTTATTGACAGCATGTATTACAGCGAGGAATTATTTTTCGGTTAATTCAGCAGGGGTTAAATTTTTGCTGATATAATAAATAGCATAAGGTTTTTTATCCTCCTCCTGCCCAAGGACTTCACCGATTGCTGTGTCTGAGGCATCAAATGAGATTTGGAATGGTAAATTCCAGTTTGGTCCTCGAAGGACTGGAGCTGTTGATACAAGCTTCTTTAAATCTTGGAAAGCGCGGTCACATTTTTCCATCCACATGAAATCAAAATTACCTGTTAGTGCATATAAAGGTGCAGCAATGTGTGAATAATGTTCTATAAATCGTCTGTAATACCCAGAAAATCCAAAAAAGCTGCGTACCTCCGTCTGAGTAGTGGGGGTGGGAATAAACAAAAGAATCTGAATCTTAGCCGGATCTACCTGAATGTCGGCTGCTGAGACATAGTGCCCTAGAATAAGCCCTTCTGTCATCATCATATAACACTTTTCGTGGCTTAAGCAAAGCCTGGTAACATTGCAGCGCTGTAGGACTTTTTCTAGAGTGTCTAGAGCTGGATCAAAATCATCTCCATATGGTGTGAAGTCATCCATGTAGACTTCAAGCCCATCATTTATTAAGTCTGCAAAGATGTTAAGAATGGCCCTTTGGAATGTGACAGGGGCATTACATAGGCCAAAGGGTAGAACTCTATAAGCGAACGTCCCCCAAGGACAAGTAAAGGTAGTTTTGTCCTGGTCTTCAGGGGCAATCTGAATCTGATTGTATCCACTGAAGCCATCTAGGAAAGAAAAGAATTTTTTTCCTTCTAACGTGTCCAGTACTTGGTCTATGAATGGGAGGGGAAAATGGTCTTTTTTTGTGGCTTTGTTTAGCTCTCTATAATCCACACAAATCCTCCATTTCCCATTCTTCTTGGGTACAACCACAAGTGGAGAGACCCACTTACTATCAGAAATAGGATAAATAAAATTAACATCTAAAAGCTTCTGAAGTTCTGCTTTCACAACATCTTTTAGATGGGGGTTGAGTCTTCTTTGTGGTTGACGGACAGGTCTTGCATCTTTTTCTATGTAAATATGGTGGGTGCACAATTGGGGATCAATCCCTTTCATATCAGGATAGTCCCATGCAAATGCTTCTTGATATTTTCGTAACAAATGGATGAGTTTAATTTCTTGGTCCGGTGTAAGGTTGGCATTAATGTTTAGTGTTTTTCCTGGTTCAATTTCCACTACTTTAGTATTAGCAACAGAAGTCACAGGTATCATTTGGTCATGTGTATCTTTCAAGGGGTCTTCTTCCAGTTCGTTCTCGAATGAAGCTTCTATTGTAAAACATTGTGCATGAGGTCTAGATTCAGTTTGACTAACGAAATTATTGATGGCATCATCTTCTGTTTGATCTTTGAAGTCTAGAGCCTTCTGTATAGTCAATGGTGATCTGATATTGTCAGTAAGTTGTGTAGTTAATGTCCCCAGAATATCAGTTTTAAAATTTTCTAATAAATTGCCAAGTTCTACACGTGTTACTCCTTCTGTTGGTGCTTTGTTATCTCTGACAAACCGATCATATTTTGCTGGTTTTATCCTTGTGCTGCCTCTCGAACTTCTGATACATAGATCAATGATGTCAGCAAAATTTTCTTGATAAATATCCCCTTTTCCCATGATATTTAATGTTTCGATCCACTGCTCTTTCATGCCTCTGATTAATGCAGTTTTTAACACATTATCAGGCAGTGGTAATGATGCATAAGGCGACCTTTGTAAATTATACTGAAAACGTTCTACATATTCTTCTAATGTTTCATTCGGTCTAGCTATCATTTGGAATATTTCATCTTTCAATTCTCTAGACCTACAGTAGTCTTGATATTTCTTTAGAAAAGATTCCTTCATCTGCTCCCAGTTATTTATAACCCCACCACCTAAACCCATAAACCATCTTAAGGCTGCTCCTTTCAAAGTGGAGGGGAACAACTTTAATTTCTGGGGGTCAGTGGTGTAATCATATCCCCTGCATAAGACATCAAATTCAAATAAGAATGCGTCCGGGTCTTCTGATGTCAGTCCATGAAATGTAGGAATGTGTTGAAGGGGAATTGCTTTCATAGGAGCATTTGCTGTGGAATCCACTATAGGATATTGTAATGTAGAAGTTTGAGTATTGGGCTGATTCTGTGCCATAGGATCGAATATGTGCCAATAACCTTCCGGGATTTCTAAAAGGGTATTCTTAGGCTGAGAAGGTATGGTTTTGATTGTCTTAATAGCACTTCCTTTGTCCGGAATAATGAGAGCTCCTGTTACTTGAGGAGATTGAATCCCTTCAATGATTTTTGCAGCGCTTCCTTTATCTGGGCTTTCTAATGGATGGATTATCCTAGGAGATCTTGGCTCTTCAACTTCTCCTGTTTCCCCTTCTCCTTCACAAAGATTGCTTAGATTCCCTTCCTGCAGTCGTTCTGGAATAGAATTTTCAATTTCTTGAAAGTCCTGTTCATCAGTCTGACTATGCACCTCAGCGAAGGCTACATATGGTGATCCTGTGGCCTGAAGGGAACGAAAAGTTGTTTGGAATTGGTTTTTCTGAGACCTACTGATGGCTGAGATTCAGTTTTCTTATAGATTTCGTCTATGAAGGTCGTTCGGCCAAGGGTTACTGGCCCTTTGGCTTTTTCGGGTTTGAATGGAGGTTTGATAATTTTCTCTGGCTTTTTCTGCTTAATCATGCATTCTATAAACTACCAAATTCTATTCAACCCACAATTCTGCCAGGAAAGCGAACGGTGGAGCAGGGCTTTTACATGCTCCGTACGCAGGTTCTTACCTTCCGTATTTAAAATCCAACTCTCCCCTAGCAGACTCGTACACTACTCTGTAAAAGAAAAATGGTTGTACTCTTTCCCCGGCAACGGCGCCAAAATGTAGAGCTGTAACAAGGGTCCCTTTCACCTCTAGTTATGCTACATTAATAAGTCAATCCGGGAATGCTTTTTTATTGCAAAGAGTAGCTCAATCCGAGGCTATTCGTCAGAGTAATGCTTCGTAGTACAGTGTCTAGAAAATACAAGAGTAAATGGGTGCTAAACTATAACTAATTTTCTTTTAAAAGAAAGGAATCACACCAGGCAATTTATCAGTCAAGGGTGCGGAAGCGATAACCCATCCCTCTAGAAACTGATGGAAGGAAAATAGAGTATGGACCAAAGATCTGGGAGCTAAGTAGCGACTTGCTGACTCTCTACAGCTTTAGACCTCCTCTCATACCAAAACAGTAAATGAAAGGAAATGGAACAACAGAAAGTAAAATGGAACAGCAAACGGAAAATGGAACAACAAATCTGAAATGGAACAGCAGTAAATGGAACGGCAATAAATGGAACAACAACTCAATAAACTAGATCTCGCGAGTTAGAACTGAAGTTTCTCTATTGAACTAAACTCCCATTCTGCAATCAAATAAAAATCTTCAAAAGCAATTCTAATGACCTTGATGAGGCGATATTCACAAATGAATTGTGGAACAACATTTATCATATATACACAACACACTTACTCTAGCAATCTAATGATTCAAGAGAATATGACTATGTTTCCAGATAAAATAATATTACTTCCGGATTCCCGCAAATAAGAGTTCAAATGAATCCAATACAGCAATATTCAATATGAAGGCTCTGTAACAGAAATAGTTGGCTTAAATAGTGAACATGCAATCAACTCTGAAAAGATTCATTCACACAATACAGAGTCACTTACATAAACTTCCTGAATGAAACCATTGATGAATTAGTCGTGACAGAGCATGGAACAGCATATGACAAACATATCAGATTACCAAAATATATAAACACTCCACACAGAAACCAAATTATAATGATACAAAAGCAAGTGTTCTTCGGAGCCGGGCCCTTAGCTTCCAAGGATACACCGCCTTAGATTACTCTAGACGCAGAGATGAAATAAAGCACCAAGTCTTCGTATTAATGCATCAACAAAAGTACAGCAAAACAAGTCTTAACGAGACTCGATGATCAAATTTCAAACTGAGACTTAAATTTACATATATGAAAAAGAGGTCTCTCGAGCTTAACACTGTTGCTCCTTTTTATAAGAGAAATGGTGGAGGTATCTAGGTAGCAAAAATAAGCAAGACAGCGATCCCTCAGGATCAAAGATCTTGAGGGATTCGCCAAGCCGTTACTCCTTGATTTTCCTTTCCCTGCTTCGCCGAATCGATAATTCTTCTTTCTTTCCCGGGTCGTTCTGCTTCGATCCGCTTGATCGCGTTCGCATCCGGTTCCCTCCCAAAGGGACAGAAGTTACTCTTCCTTTGTCTTTTCCTCTTAAACAGTAATCCTTCGTTTCCACCCTTTTCTGCATGAAAAGATAACAATTATCAGTGATTATGTTTTCATACTAATTCTCACATATCCTACTAAAAATGCTTTATCTCTTTAAGTTCATTATGCAGAAAGGGTTACAATTGCTACCGAAAAGTCACTAAATTGTTGGTCAAAAACATACCTTTCCAGAGCTCCACACCTTGAAACTCTGTTTTATACCTGGGGGCATGCAAGCCTTTTGGCGTGCAAGCGAACAACGACTATTTATTTTTTAAAATTTTTAGGACCTCTAACCCTTTAAACTCGTAGGATTGGTCGTCTCCTAACTTGCATAAAGAAAGGATGTGGGGAAAAACTCTAAAAGTTGTCATTTTATATGAGACATTCTTATCACACGACTGGATTAATCGAGCAGTTTTAGCACATAGTTCAAGCTCGTTAAAAAATAAACATAAGACATGAGCAAATATTTCCCCCCGTGTTTAAGCTCGTTAAAAAATGAACTATTCCCCGGTAAATAACCATCGTGAATGTAGTACTTCAGCCATTAAAGCCTTGGTCGTGTTTGAATTGTCACCTCCACTTTTTCATTGGCCAATCATTCACCTCCATTTGATTGTTTACCCATTTTGAGGAACAACTGCGAAGAGTGATTTCACTAGCCATCCTTGTGACACTGCCATGATTCGAAAATTCCAAACCTTACCTGGAATCAGCTGCTACCTGTTTTATCATTCGTTCCTCAAAAGACGAGTCTCCTTTAAGCTCTTTTCAACTGACTCGTAAAATATGAAAATATTTCCGAGCCATTGGCCTCTCCAGCTCATTAAAGGGACAAGAAGTGTTATCCCTCCTCTAGATTTTAATCTTTTTGGACCTGAGGGATTATTACACAAAAAGATCAAGCGCTTGTTTTGTTCGGCTCGTTAAAAGTATCGAAAATCCATCCCTTCTATATTGTTTTATACTTTTTTGGACTTAATGGATTAGATGACGAAAAATGAATTTTGGAGTTACCTTTACGTTCCTTTTCAGACTCTCTAAAATTGAAAAGGACCGAGTTATCTTTGTCGTTAAACTCGTTAAAAATATTAATAGCGACAAACTTGTCTATAGACGAGAACGAGTTTCAGTATCGCTAGGCTCGTTAAAACATAGTGATGGGTTTGCCCGAAGGGAAAATTATAGAACAAGCATATCTTATCCTCCTCAAGCTTGACAAAAATAAAGAGGTATTGGTCAGCAATGACTGGGGAAAATTGGGAAGAAAACTTGAAGAAACTTTGTTGGTAGCAAGTCGCTCTTGAACATGACACTTCCCCTCCGTGTCTGAGTCGGGTTGGGTTGTTTCATTCACCAATCACATCACCATGGTCATGCCAGACCATCCACATTTGGGGTTAATGCTACCAATCCATCACATCAGTGTCGCCGATATGTTCAAGAGAAGTCATTTAGAGAATTCACTTGTGTCTCACCCACTACCATACATTATACTCCATTCTTTCATGACCGCCACCCTGAACCTTATATCACCAAATCGTTTTCACCTACATTAAAATCATTTGCTCTGTTTCGTGTCATTGATGTGGGATTCATTAAGGCCCTCCTCTGACAGATCACTTCTTGTCTACATCAGCTCATTATCCAAGAAGTTGATCTAGGAACACCCCATTCAGTACTTTGAAGCTTGCATGTCTCAATGGCAAGTTTCTCACTTCCGGTGACAGGTTTATATCAATGGCCTTCGACCGAAAGATTTTGCGTGGTGTTCGACGCCAAGTCCTTTATTCACACCACGTGAATTGTACTGCAGTACCTTGAGGGTCATTATCATTATCGATGATTCCTGTCGTGCTTGTTAACAGTTTACATCATTGAATGGTAATCAAGCGATGTCTTTCCATGTTCGACCTCAGAACATTTCTCACATGGATCGACTTGTACTTCGAGTGAAGATCGGACAAGATTGAAGACCTCGGATCTAGTTTCATCCATCCAGGCTGCGATATATATTCAGGGAAATAAAGACATTAAATGTACATCATTGCTACACAGATAATCATCCACTCAAAAGAATGATGGCCCTATCAGAATCATCAATCTACACTCAGACGATTGTCTATCCTATGTACATGAAAATGAATTTATAAAGCTAAGAATGGGAATGCCCGCCTTAGCTATATCATGAAAATAGTATGAAGATAATGTATTGTATTGTATCTTACTACAGGTCTCCTCCCAGCATTGAAAGAACTTCGGATCCTCATAATAAAGCATTTCACCCGACACCAAAAGATTAATGGCCTCATACTTTAGGGGGCAACTGTTATAGACATTTTTGGGCCCTACAACCCCAAGCATGAAATTTCCATAAACCAAGGGCTCCTAAGTCCCTAAAAGTGTTGTTCTAACCCCTAAAGGAACAAGGTCAACAGATTACAGCTTCTCCCAGAAGTTCTCCATGAGAAACTGCTCAGAATTGGTCAAAACAGGATCATTGCAGCTGCTCCACTGGCTAAGTGCGTTGCATCTCACCCAAATACACTGTGAGGGTGCGTTTCATTTCAAAAGTCCCTTCTGTGGGGTGCAATGGGCGAGAAATGAAAAATGGCAGTGTCATTCCGCGAGGTGGAGAGGCAATGGAAGCTTCTAGAATCTTCTCCTGTGACACTTGCTTCACTGAATTCGACCAAGGATGAGTAAGAGGCCATCAGTCTCCAAGTGGAAGCAAGAACTATCAGAGAGAAGACACTAATCAAATCACCAAGTTGACTCATCCCCCTTACAGATATCTATATATGGATCCCTCATCCCAGAGATCCAGAGGCTGGAATTTTGCATATTGTAAGGAATTGCTGTTGGTTTCTTGAGACAAACATCAGATTGTTGGGTGATCTAAGCTTTGTTTGAGGTGAAGAGGAGATTTTTTGCTGGGAGGTTGATGCTGGGTGAGAACAACCGGTTGTAACTGCTCTTGGCTCTTTTCTTGTTTATCAATAAAAGCTATTTGAGTTTTCCTCCATGCTTTTGTGTCATTGATGCTTGTTACATTTGTATGGTCAATTTACATCTGACCCTAGATTGTTTATGATTATAGATCCATGTCTTTGTATAGTGCTATGCTTCTATGATCTTACAGGTACTTTGTGAAGCTAGGAGTGCAAGGGAGCAGGTAGCTGAGGACTATCAAAGAAGAGAGGGATCAAATCAGGAGATTGGCGTAAGATAGAGGTTGGTCTTTCTGTTCCTCTCTATCTATAATTCATAAAGGAAAAACAAAAGTAGCTTTTCTCTGTTTGTTTCTAAGGCAGCTGTCACACCTTAGTGGGATATAGTAGTTCTAAATAGACACTTTTCCCTGTAACAGTGAGGCACCGACCACATCAAGTGTTCACCTTTCTTTGGGATGGCTAGATGCACATGCATGGTACCAGTGGACTACTCTTTTCATTAGATCTTATTATTTGTGTTCTTCTCATGTTTCAGCGACGAAACTTGTTTAAAGGGGGTGGAATGTAGTATATCTATGGGGGATCATATGGGGTACAAAGAAAGGTACCTAAGGGAATAATTTGATATAATGGGTCATAGTTAATAAATAAACTAGTTAACCCACATTATGCAAGGGACGACAAGTAGTTATATAATAATGTGATAATCCCATTGTATTGGATGTATGATATTAAGATACCCATGGTAATTACCCATGGTGTTGTACGTATGAAGCCTATATAGAGGCTAGAGAATCTCCATTGGGAGATGTCGAATATTGTTTTGTAGTGACAGACATTAACTTGTGGAGTGATCTCCTTCTTTAAGGAATAGTTGTATGGTGTTACCCTACCTCAAGGTTTTTAATTAATAAAGAGAATCATTTCTATCTTGCTTGTGTATTGGCTCTTGGGTTTATTTTATCAGTGAATTTATTATAATTGTAGGTCAGATCTGTTACAGATTCCATCTCCTAGAGAAGATAGATTTTCATATATCTCTAATTTAAAATTTGATCAACTCAAGGAAAAAATCATTCAAGAAAGAAGGAAGTACTTTTCGAATGATCCAAGTCAACTAGTCTCTATCAACATGGAGAGAGTATTGTTTCAGATAGAAATACCAATCCAAAGGAAATTGCTTCAAGAGGTGAAACATTTGCAGTGGCCACTGGAAATAACATTGACTATCTTATTCATAAGAATGACCAGTTAAAGAAAGTCTTGGTTGACACAAAGCAATAGATCGAGTAGCTTCTCATTGAAAATAAAAGGGTGTCTTCCACAAGTTCTAATAGAGAAGGTTTACAGTCCACGATACTTGAAGAACTTAAGAAGTTAGAAGACATAATGAAATAGGTTTATGAAGATATGATGACCTTGCACAGGTTGATGGCACCTTTGTATGAAATTCAAAAGGAGTTGCAGTAGAAACAATGGATTGTAATATTATCTCACATGGTTGTATATATGATCCAAGAATAGAGCATCAAAAACTTGGATGCACTGGTAGAGTTGGAAAGGAAAGGAAAATTTGAAGCTAAAATGGCCATATTTGAGACAAAAATACATATGCAATCTTATGGTCAACTCAATATCCACATAAGCAACCTTATGATTTCTTATATGAAATTTCATTATGTATTAGACACTTTGGTTTAGATGCAAAAAATACCTTTGATAGGTGTGCCTAGAGAACTAAAACATAGACATGCCATTAAATAGGAACCAAAGGTGTTTTTAAACATCACAAGTCATGTAGCTACCCAAGATAACTTGGAGTTAACCAGGGAAACCACTCTGCGATATGTTTTTGAACCAGTTAAGTTTCATATGAAACTAACTATGTTGTGGAACAATATACAAGTGGGCTCTAAATCAATATTGTCAAATGCTTTAGAGGGAAGGATGAGGTATGAGAAAGAGCTACCGCCAAAATTCAAAGACATAGCAACATAGTACAAATATTTGTATGAATACATCATAAAGGAGCTTCATGTCATAGTGCCTGAAATACAATATCCTAAAATTTGAACATAAATATATTTTGTTTTGTTTTGTGAATTCTAGCTACAATTTTGTAAAAGGGGATAAATTTTGTATTTAGAAAATTAAAGGAGAGAAAATGAAAATTTGTGTAGAAGCTGAAAAGTAACCAAGAAGTCCAAAGGTCACATGGAAACCAAAGAGCCATGAGGGAGCTCAAGAGTCGCATTGAAGTTGAAAGGTCAACTTATCTATTATATATACCCCCATAGCTCAAGCAATGGACTTTTATCCTTGGCTTCTCTTGTTAGAACAAAAGGAAAAGAGTGTTCTTTTGAAAAGAAATGTGTGGCTTTAGTGTTCTGGCACTATTGGAACAAGTGAAATGTCTTTATAATGGTGCATATTAATTCTTCTACATAATCATCAAAATCTCATAGACATATTTTTCTTGCATGTATCAAACTTATTATAAAAAAAAATCTTGTAATAATTGTGGTATATTCTTTTGTTTAGATGTATGAAAGGAATGAACTATTTCATTGTATTTGGTATAAATCTTAATGAAAATTTATGTGCTTATGCTTTTGTGACCATGCTTTTGTGAAAACTATTTTCCAATTAAGTAACGTAAGTAACGTTTCTTTCTTTATATGTGTGTCTTTATTAGATTAGTGCTACCATTGTTCTTTTAAAGGCCCCCATTATTTACTTTATCATGAAAGTATTTTGTGTACATTATAATTATATATTTCATAGAGTTAACATACTTGCATGTCTCAAAAGTGATTGTGATTTTTCTCTTATGTTGCTGATTTTCATTGAGGCAAATCATAAACCCAACAAAACAGCAGTCAGTCCAAGATAAGACTCCCACTCCAAAAGATGTAGAGTCTAATTTTGACTTTATACCAGGGATATCCCCTAGTGTTGTAAAAAATTCTAGCATCGTCAACACTAGGTTTTATATTTAACAACATGAATATATATATAATGGCCTGAAAAATAGATTGTCACAAATCTGAAATAATCATGTTGTGAAGTAGAATTATCGAGTGAATACTAATCATGGAATTGCAATGAAAAAGTACCCACAATGAAATTGTGGTTGTAAATCTTGTAAATGTATAGCTATTAGCATAATAAAAAAAATCAATCCATATTCAAGCCATATTTATTTATCAATACAAAATGTGAGGATCTATCCACAAGTGGGACAAAGGCGACAAGTGGGACAAAGGGGAAGAGGGAGAAAATGCATCTAGATGGGTATGTTTTGTGTTTAAAGTCAATCCTTGTAATCTTCTAATTTCAAATTCTAAACTAGTGATTCCATGGTCGTTAGTCAAAACGGATTCGATAATACTGAAGCAACGCCTTTAGGTTGAGCAATGAAGCTAAAATGATTCCATGGGATGTGTGTGATCCACTTAGCCATAAGAAAGAAAAAAAAATTGAGCATGTTCTTCTAGTCATTACATAGAAAATAATTTTCCATGAGGCAAGGAAAAGTCTCATGGAAATTCGTGTGCTTTCAACATTCAAAAGCATGTCTTTCATTCCTTTAGTCACATTCACATTGACCACGGTTACTAAAAACAATGAGAAGTTTCAATGAGTTGAGATAAAGATCAAAAGGAGACCCTTCTAGGTAACAAGAATATGGGAGAATCCATTAATGCCTACTTCACAAATTGATATCTTTTGAGATAATGAGGGTTTCCCAAATTATGTTGACAAATATCACAAATTAATTACATATGATCATGGATAGGTGTGTTACATGCAGTTGAAATGATCATAGTGGAGGCCATTTCTCTAAGGAGAGCATTAACACTAGCCTTCTCTACCCATTCGGCTATTGAAATCCATAAGGGGTCTAAAGTAGAAAACTAACAAGTGGACCTAATACATCTAAGTGAAAAAAACAAAAAAACCTTATGCTCTTCAAACCATAATGTGTATTCAATAAAGGAATAAAGGTACCAAGAAACTCTAATGTTCAAATATTCATTGGAACATTTTCATTTTATACTGGTTGATTTCATTATGGCATAGTCCAAACCTTATATGTTTTGGTCATTTTCACTGTAATCTTGTGATACAACTGCATTTTTAAATGCATAGATGAGTTTATATTTTTTAAAAACCATTGCATTTTTTAATGCATAAATGGATTTATCTCTTTTAAAAAACCCTAAAACACTCAAATTGTAGAGACTCGACAAATCAATTCTAGAATTTCAACAATTTATAACTAAATTTAGACAAAATTGATTGGAAAATATGCTAAAAAAAGAGCCAAAACATATATTATTTAGGCTACTATAAAAATAATTATGAAAATTTTATATTCTTGTACAACACAATAAGTGATATAATAATATTATATTAATGCATAATCTAACTAATAGACAAAATATGTTTTTTGAGCCAGAATTTGGCAATACAATTTCAAGCAAATTTGAAATTTCTTATTTTTTTAAATACACTTGTGAATACATAAATGGATTCATCACCCTAAAAACCCCATAAGACACTAGAAATTTGTAGATTAAACAATTTAAACTTATGATTATTTAAAATGTCAACTCAATTTTAAGCGAAACTGACTTAAAAAAAAATACCCGGAAATTTTTCATTTCCTGTATTAATTAAACTATGTACACGCATGTATAAACGCATATGAATTAGTTACATAATATCATAATATTATTAAGTTGTCTCATATCCATATATTCATATATACGAATGAGTTATATAATATGCATATATTATTTGTTAAATTAAATCTAATTATAAATCATATTATATTATTAAATACATTACAATCATTATTATTATATTATTATAGTTATATAACATTAATATAATTTTTATTTTATAAAAAATAGTTATATTAGTGATTATATTGCAATTATTGTTATTAAATTATATTTATTCTCAATATATATTTATATAGGCATAATCTAACTTATAGACTAAATGGCTTTTTTCACTGGAATTTGAAGATACAAGTTTGTCGGCCACCCAACAATCTCCCTTTATATTTTTCAAATGAAATGGGTCCCTCTTCTTACCTTCTTGTTTATTTTGTGTTTTGTTACTTTTATTTTGTTATTTGGCATGATGTTTAAGATTTCCAAGCAAAGATTTTATTCTTGTGCGATGAGCATGTGTTAATTCCTTTTAGACTTTGACATGGTTTTCTTTTTATTGGCATGAGATTTGATTATTATCTCAAAAGAACTTAAAGGAAGACCCCAAATCTTGATGAAAATTAGTTAATGAATATCTTTCACTGCGTACATAATGTATTTATACAGCCTTGGATATCACATTCCTTTTCTTATTTTTAGCAAACTTCATAACTTTACAGGCCTATTGAATTAAGTCTACATGTAAATTTGATGTTTTGATTTGTTCTTACACAGTTCCTTTCCATGGTTATGAATTAAAGTTGTGCTTAAGTTATGGTGTTTTACTTGCTACATGGTTTTGGATTATAAATAATTTGGCTATTTTGGGACCCCAATACATAACATGTGTTCATATTCTATATTGATTATACTCCATCCTATATCAAAAGTTTTGGATTTTCAAACTATATAACATCACCTAGAATTATTAAACCTTGGGATTCATGTTTCGTGTCATTGTTATGATGATTTCATTTGATGTGATTTAACACTATGCATATTGGTCCTTTACACAATTAAATTATGGTGAGGCAAGTCTCGATACAATTGTGTGATGAATTAACACTTGACAACAATGGGTGATGTATGTACATGCGATGGGAATTGGTGTTTAATAAACTATTTTTACACTCACTATATAATTGTCATATATCGTGCTTTGTGGTTCCATTACTACTCTGAGCTACTATCATTACCATTGGGTACAATCGTTAGTGCATCTCATTTGGTCATTTTGTAGTATAGGGTTCTATTCCTACATTCTTTGCATTACAGTTTTGAGTTTTCATTTGCATGTCACTATTAAAGGTTAGGGTTTTTTCTGTGAAGCATTGTTTGGCTTGTATGAATGAAACCATATCTGAATCCTCTCATGGCACCTATAGTTTGAACTTAGCTTATCGGAGGTGAGATTATTGAGTCATATGAGGAACACCTCACTCTCTTCTGCGAATTTGGATGGTGGGATTTCATTCAACATTTTCAGGATCACAATGATGATGTAGTTAAAGATTTCTCCTCCACTTATAATGGTTGAAATGCAAAATTTGGTGATATCAAGATGTGGGTGGATGTAGAATTCATTGTTGTTGCAACACATTTCTCCACAGAAGGAAAAAAATGGTATAAAAATTGACTTGTACGTGACATCCCTTGTCGCTAGTTTCTAGTCTCAAAAAACTACAACTATAATGTTAAAACCAAATGACAATACTTGATTTATTTATTAGGCACTTTATTACCTATAAAGGTAGACATGGGTTTGTTTTTATGTATCATATATGCTTGTTAATGGTGTTTCTCTGATTTAAGCTCAATATTATGTATTATTTGCACAAGAGGCTTTCTAAAATAGCTAAGTTTTAACAAGATGAGTGCAAGAACCCTTAATGTCTCTATTTTTTCACCGGTTGATTTTGTTCAAAATGCAGCAAGAAAATCCTATTTTAATTTTGTCTTAATTAAATTAGGAGAAATTTCAATTTCAATTTCAATAGAATACTTGGAGGTAGTTAACTGAGGGGACATATCTCTTTTCACTTAGTTAACTCAGTTAATCCAAGTTGGAGACACTTGATTTTAGTTCTTCATGATTGATTGCTAATTTATAGCAATCTGTTTCAGTTAATTTGAGTTATTGTCAATGTAACTACTTCTCACTGTTAATAGAACTAGAGGAGGTTCAGTCAAGGGTGCATAATTTTTTTTTACACTGATTGATCATCCAATTGAACTGATTAGTTATCCTAAATTAACTCATGCATGCAGAGAATTTGAGTTACATAGTTGAGATTGGAGTTCAAGAGTAGTGTATTATCAATTGTAGAATTTTCTAGGTTGTACAGGTGGTGCATGCAGTCAAAGAAGGGCCTAAAGGAGTTGCACAATTCTAAATGAGTAATTTCCCTAATTAATAGGGAGATAATTCCTCATCAAATAGTGCAAGGAAAAAAGATCTTGGAAGGCTCAGAAATTGGCTAAGTTTTGGATTGAGTTAGTTTGTGAGTTAGTGAGATAAATTATACTAGTGTAGGGGTTGCTCAGGCTTGAAAAAGCATTGTATTTCTTCTCTATTCTTTGATTAATGTAATACAAATAGTAAGGGGTTTTGAGAATTTTCTTTCCCCTATATAAATATTTGTGTATGTGTGTTGAAAATTGATGCATGTTAATGATTTTTGTTCTCAATCGTGATTTTCTTTCCGCAAATGAGTAGAGTAGCTTCAAGTCTTGTGATCTAGTAAATTTCATGAGCATTTTTGAATCTACATACCAAATTTCTACAGATTTGTATTAGACATAATTTGGTTAAGTATGGGAACTCTTGGGAATTGTTCCTTCATCAGAATGGTTTCAAAAAACGTCATGCCAATAATAGAGAGGAAATCCTTCCTAGGGTTTGAAACAATTTTCGAGTAGTCATTCTAGACCTTTTCATGTCTCTCGGATATGACATTTTAGACCCTGATAACGTATGTTATTCATATGATTTGGATTTATGTGATGAAGCTAAGGAAAAAACCCCTGATTCATCCCTTTCTCATGTAATTTCATGAAGCATGGCTAGGAAAATAGGGTTTAAACACATTGAATTGGAACCTAAATTCAGGGATAATGTCAAGCGAACTTTCTCTGACAATAATCACCATTCTAAGCCTACACTTTAAAGAAACTAGTCATTCGTCCAAAACTTTAATCTTGAGTTAAGATTAAACAATCAGCTCAAAAAATATCTCATCCATGGTGAAATAGGGGTAAGAAGGTCCCTGTTAAGGAGGTCTATGTTGATGATGAGTCTCCTAATGAGCATATGTTGAAAACGAATAAACCCCAACTAGATCATAGTTATAAATTTTTTGATTATAATAATCCTACTCAAGATTATGATGATTACGATAGCCACTAGTAATACAAAGATAATTCAGATAGATGCATCCAAATAATGTATAGGTAGAAATGTTATGTTTTTGTGGTTCCATCTCTAGAGCACATAATCCACCAGCGTCAACAGGAAAATGACCAATTAAGAATGATGAACTAGCATAGTGAAAATCAAAAGGATAATAAGTTTTCTAAGTTGGATGAAAATCCATAGACATTGGATACTCACATGACCATTAAGTCTTCTAATTTCAAAGTAGTGATAATTTCAGATTCTCAAGGTCAAATTTCTGCCAAATAATATGATGTCATTTACAGGCTGGAATTTTTAGCAAGATATGCTTAATTATTTAATTTATCTTGTTAATTTTAAAGGAACCTACAAATTCATAAATTTTATAGCCTCCTTATGTTAATTATAATATCAATTATTGAATTCACACTTTTGATTTGTGACAACCTATCCTTATCTATCGGATGTTAGCATTGGCATGCATGACATTTATTGTTGTGGATGTGGCTTGGATATTTCAAATTGCTTATGGATATCGTGTTAGTGATCCAAGTGGATATTGGTGTCCACCCGCATATTCCACTTGGACCCTCAACACTATTTCCTTTCATTTTCCTAATTTCTAGCATAGTTTACTATTTTTGGCAATTTTTCAGGTCCCGAAGTTCTGAAGCCATTTTGAGGCCCTGGACGAAATTTTTGTGGAAAATAAGAAAACTTAAAGCTTGTGCTATGGGTTTGTAGTCGAAATTTGAGTCCTCAAATAGATATTTCTAATGAGGCATCTTACACATCAAATAGAGATCGTATGCCAAAGTTATGGCCTTGAAAGTTGATGTACCAACTAAGCCCAATTGGGTCCACAAATTTTTGGTGCTTCATCTACTAGGGGTTAGGTTTTTGGATGTTTATGGTTTTCCATTTTTTTTAAATAATAAAAAGGCCTCTGAGCCTCATTGTAACACATTTCAGAAGGCATGTAGCTATCACATCTCTTCTCAAATATAAGCTACCATCACCCCAACTAGTTTATTTCCATTCTGCATGTAAACAATTTTGAGTATTTGTTATTAATGAATTGAAGTTCAATTTTTACTTTATCTCTTTCTTTTTATTTAAATTTGAATTTCATTTCATTCATGCATAAATCTGAATCACTGGTATCAGAGTGGTCTATGCTTTCTTTGTTTTTTCATGCATGTCCCCAACGAGGTTAGGGTATAAGGAATTAGGACTTGAATTGGTTTAACCCTTGCAAGATCGACTTTATTAACCTTGACGAAATTCCATTATAGAAGAAAATAAAGACAAGGGAGTAGGAGTAGGGAAAATTTTAACTATGGAAAATTATCTTGAAGTTGAAAAATATTGGTGAATCTCACTAGTCCCTAATATCCAAAATATAAAATTTTTATTGATATATTTTTAAAATTATTCAAATTTATAATTATTTTATATATATTCTCTATATAATGTTGGTGATTTTTAAGGTAAAATAATTTTATATTGTAAAATTTGGGGAATCTGTTTTAGAAAAAATGGAAGTTGGCGAATCTTTTTTTTTGGAAAAAACATGGAAAAATAGTCCACCTACGAATACTAGCCCCTAAAATTTTCCATGAGCAGGAGATCCTTTCAAAATATTTCTCAATGGGCTCTCGATCGATAAAGGAATGAGATGATGGATAACTTTTCCTAGATCCTTAAACGAGTATCAACGGGTGAAGCATATTTATCCAACAGTCACTTCGCAGGTACCACCCCCTTTAAGGTACGAGTTAAATTTTACATTTTTATATTTGAAGGCCAGATAGATGAAGATGTAGTAGATAGATGGTTAAATTTGTTGGACGGATATTCTTAAGTCCATACTTTTTCCAATAGGGAAAATATTACTTTTGCACTCCTCAAAGTCACCCCCGACATCAAGGACTGGAGAGAAACCTACTATAAGAAGACGGACGAGAAGGAAACCTCACTACTTTCAGCCACAACCGCTTGGAATTATTTTCAAGACATTGTCAAGGAACAATATTACCCTGTCAGGAACTATGAATATAAATACATAAAATGGACTATAATGTGGCAGTAAAGTGACCAAGACATGCCATAGTTCAAAAATATTTTTCAAACCATTTGCATGAAGTTGGGTAGCAAGGATTATGAGTGGCATATGGTACACAAGTACCATGGGTGTCTACACAAGTACATCTAGGTAGAGATGGAGTTCCTGGAAATCTCCTCGCTTGGCACTGCATACTGAACGTTGTCAAGATCGAGCATAAATTTAAATAGAAGAAGTGAGACTTTGGATCTGCAAATCCAAACCCGGTAAAAGGAACCTCCAAACTATAAAACAAAGGACAGATCCAAGGTGGGGTGACCCAAGACAACCCATCAAAGCCACAAGAAAAGAATAAATCCATAAAAAGAAGAAGGAAACAGGAAAATGGTGTGAGTTTCATAAGATCCTGACTTACAAAAAAAATTAATGTTCCACCAAGTAGTCATTGGTGGCCGAGCTGAAAGCTTCAGAGTCATATGCATGTTCTAACTCTGAGTTGAAACCTGACAAGGGGAAGAATATTATCGATGCAGAGCCCAGAGACACCATTTCCACCACCAAGGTCTATAATATTGAGCCCAAAGATCCAGAGGAGGGGGAGTGTCTCTTCCATGCAGCGGTTGGGCCTACAGACAACACCATGAATGCATTCATACACCAAAGGATGGCTCAACCAAGGGCAAGATATTCACACCAGTCAACAATGTCGATTTCCCTACAACATCAAAACCTTCATGGATGAGGTACTGTGTGATGTAGCTCCTCTTGAATTTTGTGATGTATTATTAGGCCAACCATACCTGTGGAAGCATTGTGTTGTGTATGAGTCCAAGCCTCACATTTTAATTATTATTTTGGGCAATAAGATATACTGGATATCAGAGGTATCCCCACCTAACCCCATTTATTTGATCTCTGCTAAGAAATGTAATAATATCATCTCCTAGACTAGGAATTTTTTTTTCTTTAGTGATTTTCTCTTAAACTAAGGGGAATATCATGACCACACCCATGGCCCCTGGGAAGGGTACCTCCACGTAGCATACATAGGTGGATAAGTTTGTGGAAGAATATAGGGACATCTTCTTCTCACCCACAGGGGTATCATTGCAATGTCAGGTTAATCATTTGATCAATCTGACTCTTAGAACACCTCTATCCAATGGGTTGATATACCATCACTCTTGTTGACACCTAACCTTTGGGATTAGGAATCCTATGTAAATATTGTAAATATAAATAAAAAAAGTTGGATGACGATGATACATTGGGAGATCAAACCCACTACTCTCCCTCTCCACGTATATATCCAAGTTCTATCTTAATGCAAAACAACAACTTATTCATGGAGTTACCCTCTTTTCTTGACATGCTATCAAAGCCAGCTCCCATTTTAGAATTTCTCTACCTTGTAACTCCTATCTCATGTATTTTCTTCTTTTTTCCCACTCAAACTTATTTCTGCATATATTCTTAGATAACTCTAGTGGAATCTCGATCGTTGGTTGAAGGGAAATAGTGGTGATGCATTAAAGTGACGCTAGAATGGAACACAAAAGGTTTATTTATGTGCGTGGAATGGTTTATGCAATGGAGCATTGATTTTTCTGGAGGATTGAACACTGGACGTGAACCCCTATCGTGGTGAGTGTTGCATGCTTCTACGAATTGTGGGTTCTGGCTATGGTGAATGCGGCCTCACTGAACGTTGTGCTAAGTTTGAGACATAATGAACACTATCTAATGGGGAACACTGACTAACATGGATGATTTAAGGTATGCTGAGTTTTGAAGACCATGTAATCATTGCAAGGACATCTGTGTAATTTTATATGCATAGGTTGACACATATATGATGCTTGGTTGATATGGTGGTTGGGTCAATTTACTATGCAAATTAACACAAGTATTTAATTATCAATTTGGGCTTGTAAGATTGAATGCATGTCCAAAGTATATGGATTTTAGTTGTAGACAATTTTAGAAGATGAAATATAGAGATTGGAGGAAATGCATATTATAAATATAAAATCTAATTAATTAATTTATGATTCACTTATGTAATATGTGCAATATGAGGCTCCTAACTTAGGAGAACCAGGTTGTCCTTCCCTACAATATTACTTTCGCGAAGAGAAATCCAAAATCACTAATTAGCAAAATTTTATGACATAGAAGATGTAAGAGAATAGGCTCCTAACTAAGGAGATCCAGCTTGTCCTTCTTCACACTTCTTGTTGTGGAGGTAAATCCCCTCTGCGGACAGAGGTGATCCCTACTAGTCCAAATAAGTTCTAGCAACAATCAAACAATGCTAACACGCAGGTTCCTAATTACAAATAAAAGACCAATGATGAGGGCCTACCTGGATCCCAACGCTAGTACTTGTAGAAGAGTTGATGCTCCTGTCCCTTTGCATCGGTTGGTCACAATCCTCACGATCCTTGTGCATGGACACCTGCACATGCAAAGAACGATACAAACACAAGCATAAAATCCAGTGGATGTAACTATATATTAGTCAGAAAGGATATAACTCAAACATCATCATAAATACATTAAGAGTGGAACCATAATGATAGTTGTCTATTATTAATAAACAAAGAAGAATACAACCATAGTTCTGACGTCAAATCCTTATCAAGAGGGTCCAGCCAGCAAGTCTCTCAAGCATTCACCCTTGAAGGTAGATCTCCCAAGACAAAAGCTCTCTCTCACACAAGTTTACACAAGAAAGAAACACTTCACAACCTTCCTTAAGCTCTCTAGCAATCCCACACTTGTCACACCAACTACCTATCAAGCTCACACACTAGCAGCAACACTCCAAGCACTATGAATTCCAAACTAGCAGCTCATGGCAATGGTGGAGGCTTAAATAGGAGAAGGAGTCTCCATGAATGGTGGGAGGATGAGCTTATTTCCAAGGAAGGTGGCTCAAATGACGAAACAAACATGCCAGAGAAGGGAGGGCGACATTTACAAGGCCAACAACCAGGTCTGGAGTCATCTGGAAGGCCGGCTGTTAGAACAAACTCGCCTAGACTGGATCAGCGCAGGTTCATAACTGCACTGGAGTGCTGACATCGCTACTGAATAACAAAGAAAGTCATATCAGCACGATCAGATATAAATAACAGATGGGCTGTCTCATGAAATTCGACCAGCACGGGAATCACATGTACTTCCGCGCTGGCAGCGCATTCGGTCTGTTTTGGAGTGCTCATCAGCGCGTTTATTTTGACAACAGTCGCGATGATAGCAAAACTTTGGCAAAGTGGGTCATTTGGCAACATTAGAGAGCATGAGCCTAGATGATTTGGAATCATGACACAGTAGGAAGACTGGTAGGAAGACAATGAAAAATTACTGTGTAACAGATGCCCCCTAAAGCATGAAGCCCGAGAGAGTGGGAGGGGTGAAATGCTTTATGAAACTGGCTGAACTGGAACACCACCAGGAAGAACCTCCACGTATGTACAACTGATATCTCTGATAATCAATTACATGTAGTCTAGGCATGGGCGTAGCCATCCAAAAGACATACGAAAGAGTTCTGTGGTATGGACACAACCACCCAGCTAATGAGACCGTGATGATAGTAAAGGTATGGTCGCAGCCATCCATGAAGACTCAGGTATGGGCACAGCCATCCATCAATGAGTCATGTAATGATCATGATAATCCACAAAACCGCAACCTGGATCCCAAGAGACAAAATCCAGGGTCTTGCGCTCCATCTCGACCCGAACAAAGTACAAGTTCAAGCATGTGAATATGAGAGTTGAAGTTGAACATGCAAGAACATCATCTGATTACCAGTCAATGATGAAAACTGTTAACAGACGCGAGAGGTACCACCAATAATGACAATGGTCCTCAAGGTACTATAGGTACAATCCACGACGTGTGAATCAATGAGCTGGCATCGAACACCCGCAAAATCATTCGATTGGAGGCCAATGATGAAAACCTCTCGTCGAACACGAAGAACCTACCATTGAGGCATGCAGGCTCCAAGGCACCTGAAGGGAGTCTCTAAGTCAACTTCCTGGATAATGAGCTGAAGTTGACAGGAAGTGACCTTGATCGAAGGTGGGCCATAATGTTTCCCACATCATCGACACGAGACAGAGAAGGATAAGATATTTTGTGTGAGGTATCGGAGGGAGTTTGAGTATTCTTGCAGAGGTCAACTTCTCTTCAACATATCGGCGGCACGATAGTGGACTTGGCAGTATTTGACATTAAATGATCAAGGGTCACGGTGACAAGGCAATGAGCAGATGAGAGGTCAAACAGGATAACCGAAACCCATGGAGGCCAGTGTAAAACAAGATGAGAGGTTCCCACCCAGACAGGAATGCAGACAAGTGCCATGTTCAAGAGCGACATATTGCTGACACAATAATGATTATGGTTCCATTTTCCCCACCATTTCTGGCGAGTACCCCGATTATTTTTTGATGACAAGCTTGATGGGGATAGCATATGCTTGGAAGGCGTCATTTCGACAGAATCCAATGTCATTAAGTTTTAAAGAGTCGGACAAAGGAATAACTCGGCGTCTTTTCATGTTTAGGGAGTCTGAAAAGACAACAGAAAAGTGAACTCCAGGGGGGTCCTTTTTCGTAAAGTTGTGTCTCTCGAGCCCGAAAAAGTATAAAACAATGCTCGAAAGAACCGCCCGACCAGTATGATCGAGGAGTACTTTTCGTAAGTAGTGACTTCGACCCGAAAAAGTAGAAAAGCGGTTAGAAGCACGTCATTTTGTAGCCAATAACGAGTTCGAAACGACAAAAACCCGACGATCTTTTTAAGTTTAAACGGTCGAAAAAAGAGCTTTAAAGGTGACCGCCTCTCACTTCTTTTAACAAGTCGAGAGGGAGACTCGGCTATCTTTTCTTATTTCACGTCGAAAAAGAGCTTAAAGACGACGTTGTGGGACCAAGTGGGTATGGAATGGTCGTAATTCCACCAGCATGAGAATCTGCACAAGAAACACCGCACGCATAAACCTGTTCGAAATAATATAGACCACATGCATAAAAACATAGTAAAAACTATATGGGAACCAAGCATATGGTAAAAACTATTATAAAGAACCCACATTTACGAAAAATAATATTTAATTTTGAAATTTTACCATAAATAGGGGGGCAAATAAAGTTTTTACCATTGTTACCATTTGGAGCTTTGGAGAATGACTTGGAGCTACGGGGTTGACGAGCCAAATTCCACCTTTTACGCGCATCAACCATCCTGCAATCTGTTCCAGGTAGGCTTATCTTCCTTTACGCTCCATTTTGAAGTGTTTTAGCTGCATTTTAACGCTGGGAAGTGGTGGTTTGGGCGGATTTTTTTAGACTCATTCCGCTCTCGGTCAGCGCGGATTTCCCTATCGGGTCAGCGCTGATCGAAAAAAACTTCCACAGACCATTCCCGGATCAGCACAGAAGAGTGATGTACTTCCGCGCTGACCCAGAAAAAAATATCAAAGGGCATCATTATCAGCGCGACTGTTTTAAAAACAGTCGCACTGACGCTGCGCAACAAGTTTTTTGACAAATTTAACGTATGAAACTTTATGGACAGGGCCCTAATGAATTTTTTTTTTGATCATGCAGGGTAAAATGGTGTTTGTTTGGCAAGAGCGAGCTCATGATAATGAGGATATAACAACATTTGCTGATGTTGGGTGCCGAAATTCATTGCGGGCGTGCGGGTTGTTCAAATTCTTCTTAACTTAGCACCTGCGAGCACAACCTAACCTTCTTGAATTCTTGATCAGAGCCTGGAATCCTACTGATGGGAAGTTTGTGATCCGAGGCCGAGATATCGAGTTTGACTACACAAATATCTATTTTTTGACCGGGTTGTCCCGTCGAGGTGAGATGCCTATTCTAGAGGGACAACGACCCGGTGGTGATACACCAGACATGTTGATGGCTAAGGTGTGCCCACAGGCACGCAAGACGCGGAGCGGGAAGGTAGCAATTCCTACGGTGGAGGACATCATCCATCGAACCATACTCTTCATGGTGACTCGGGCAGCGGGCTCCTTGGCCAATCACGAGGCTTCAAAGGCCCATCTTCGATTGGCTCTCGAATGCTTGAATCCTACCATATTCAACTGGGCAGCGGCAGTAATGACTAGTATGAAGAGACAGCTGACCAACTATCGTCGTGGTGAGTCGAAGCAGTTTGGCTATGGGTCGATTTTAGTCCCGCTCATGCTAGAGCGGGTACCTGGCATTGCAGCTGTAGGATATGGTCGTGGACCCACCTAGAGGCCCTCGAGAGACAAGGGCCACACGATGGGCCCATGTCATGCCACGAGGAGGTGGCGGTCGACCAGTGGCATGGGGAGTATACTTCCGAGAGTGGTTGGAGAGGCAGACCATTTTTGTGGAGGACTGGCCGTATGCTGGCATAGACTTCCGTGGAGACCCAGACATGCCGCTACCTGCTGGAGAGCAGTGGGATGATGGTGGTAAGCCACTTGATCTCATTTTTTGATTTTTTCATTTTTGTGATGTTTTTTATTTTTTCATGTACATGTCCTAACGATGAATGCTATGGTATGCAGATGTAGGACCGACAAGACCCCTTGGCCTAGCCCCAGAGGCGCGGAGGGATGCACAGGGCATTGGAGCTCTGGCCCTGGCTCCTCCGGGAGACGATACGATGGAGACCGTGATACGGAACCTCGAGGGCTTGCTGTCAGGGATTCCAGATTACCAGGGGATAGAGGAGGTCCCCATAGCATCTCAGATCCATACAGTGGGAGTAGAACCTAGGATGCACCGCATTTTGAGCCGGGTGGCACGAGCCGCTGTGGATTATAGGGAGCACAACCCACCACAGTAGATATCTAGGTCTTTGTTTCTTTCCTACTGGCGGTTTTTTTGAGAGACAAGTGTCTCAGATGTACAAAGAACACATGCCCTATCTAGACATGTACACTTATTTTTGAGCGCCTTGGTGCGCCGCACGATATATATATATATATATATATATATATATATATATATATATATATATATATATATATATATATATATATATACATATTCCTATGGTTTATTATTGTGCTTTTATGTGCTTGCTTGTATGATGTTTTGATTATAAATTACGCAAATGTCTATCTAATACATGATTAGCTAATGCATGAGATAATGTGTTTAATCATTGTGGAATATGCCGATATGTGATGAAATCAAAATTCCTTTCCAACAATTTAATACGTAAATACAACCTTAAAATGTGACGGTCTCTAACGGAATATCGCCCATTGAGCTGATGGATGACAAGTTGAGAGTCCATGTTAACAACCAATGTACGAATATTGAGATTAATTGCCTCGGCTAATAATTCAATAACAGTACTATATTCAGGGACATTGTTTGTAGTACAGCCTAAACACACACCTTGAAGATCTATCAACTCACCGTGAGGATCGTAGATCACCCACGCCGCAGAGGACAAATTGCGAGTGCTGCGGCAGGCACCATCAGCGAAACCAACATAAGGTGCACCCGAAATCTGCACAAGAAGTAAAAACACAATAAGGGGCAATCACGCCTTCACACCAAGCCAAAAACATGAAAACACACACACACAACACACTTGCTAGAACACATGCATGTATAAATCGAAGTGCATGGAATCATGCATAGTACTTTTTCAAGTACAGCCCATTGCGGGGCTTATCGAGAGGATTACCTTCGTAGTCAACTAGCTCATATGCCCCCTTCTGCAAAACTTTCTTTACAATATAAGGGCCTAGCCACATGGGCTCGAGTTTTCTTGCCCCCAGCTTGTCATTTGCTTGGTCATACAAAAGGACTAGATCTCCCTCAACGAAGGAAAGAGGACGGATGGTATGGTTGAAGTAAGTTTTAACTCTCTTCTTTTGAGCTTCGATAGCTAGAGAGGCTAGGCGACGGGTCTCGTCCAGCCGTTCTAGGTAAAGAAGCTGTTCCTCTACCGGAGTAGTGTTGGGAAGCAACTCGATGGCTATTTTTAACGAAGGGATTTCGCATTTTATAGGAAGGGTAGCCTCCAGTCCGTAAACTAGTTGAAAAGGAGTGAAACTAGTGGCATCCTTCACAGAGGTTCGGTAGGCCCAGAAGGTGGGAAACAACATCAGACGCCAATTAGACTTATGCATTTCAACAGTACGTTGAAGCATCGTAACCAAAATCTTGTTAATGGCTTCAACCTGGCTGTTGGACTGAGGATAGTACGGGGTCGAACTATCATGTCGTAAGCCTAGTTGGGTTGTCAGTTCGGTCATCATGTGATTACAGAAATGTTTCTCGTGATCCGTGACGATGGCCCGCGGAACTCCGAACCGCGTAATAACATGGTTGAACAAAAACTGCGCTGCTGTGTGACTGTCTTCAATTAATGTGGGCATCGCCTCGGCCCATTTTGTAAAGTAATTGATGGCAACGATAATAAACCCATGCCCCCCAGCCGAGCGAGGCTTACAGGTCGTATAATCAATGCCCCATTTTGCAAAATGGCCAACGGTGACAACAGGGTGCAGTGGAGCTGGTGGCACACGCATCTTCTGCTGGTATATCTGGCACGCATGACACGAACGGACGACAAGAATGCAATCCTTAAAAATGGAGGGCCAGAAATAACCAGCGTGAAGGATTTTTTGAGCTGTGGCATATCCGAACATGTGACCACCACAGGCGCCAGAGTGGCAGTCATTCAATACTTCCTCAACTTCCTCGAGAGTTAGGCATCGGTGGAGGACGGAGTCAATGCCGAGACGGTACTGGGTGTCCCCGATAATACAGTAGGGTTGAGACTGATGACGGATCCGTCGCCGAGCATCCTTGGATACAGCGGGACGGAAAGAGGACGTCTGCAAATATACAATAATATCCCCGTACCAGGGATCGAGGGTGCTGATCAGAAAAAGAGTTTCGTCCGGGATATGATCCTCTGAGTGAGAGGGTGCAGAAGGAGATGGCAAAGAGCAAAGTAACTCAACAAAGACCAGGGACTTCTTAGACTTGGCAGCAGTGAATTCCAAGTCAAACTCTTGGAGGATGACGATCCACTTTGAGTATTTTCCCCCAGCAACTGACGTGACAAAATGTACGTCATCGGGCTGCAATCAGAAATCACAGTCGTGGTGCGCAACAAGATATAATGCCGGAAACATTGGACAGCACAAACAGCGGCCAATGCCAACTTCTCGACATAAGCATATCAAGTTTCCGTGTCTAAGAGGTTGCGGCTGAGGTAATATATGACGTGCTCATTATCATCATCGTCGTCTTGCACGACAACCATGCCAATAGTGGTATCGACGGCGGCCAGATACAGAGTATAATCGCGATGGTAATTAGGAGGTCGCAATAATGGAGCAGAAGCAAGGAGACCCTTGAGACGCTCGAAAGACTCCTGAGCGATAGCATCCCAATGAAAGGGAGTATCTTGCTTCAATAACCGTGTAAAGCCTTTAGCCACCTCAGCATAGTTCGGAACGAATCGTCTTAGGAAATTTTCTTTGCCCTGTAATCTCTGCAACTGCTGCAAAGAAGCAGGGGGAGGAAGATTCAGAATAGCTTCGACTTTGAGGGGATCCAGACGGATGCCCTCTCGGGAGACGATAAACCCGAGTAGTTGGCCTGATTCAACGTAGAAGACACATTTATGAGGATTGAGCCTAATATGGTAGTGTCGATAGTGGAGAAAGATTTCACGAAGATGGGAAGGGTGGTCTTGGCATTTGACTGAAAGAGCTGGTAGATCATCCAGATATGGTTGTACAATGTGACGGATGTCATGAAAAGCATAGGACATTGCACGTTGGAAGGTAGCACCGGCATTCTTCAAACCAAAAAGGAGCTTTTTGTAAGCAAAAGTGCCCCAAGGACAGATAAAAGCAGTATTATGTTGATCAGTGGGTGCAATATTGATCCGGTTATACCCAGAAAAATTGTCCATAAATGAATAGATTTCGCTTCCTGCACACTCATCAATGAGCTGATCGATGAAGGGTGTGGGGAAGTTATCCTTAGGACAGGCGCGGTTGATGTCACGATAATCAACACAGACTCGAATAGTACCCTGCTTTTTGTTCACAGGGAGAATATTAGAAACCCAATCCGTAAGAGGAATGGGGTAAATGAAACCAGCCTTGAGAAGCTTTTCAATTTCTGCTTTGATGGCTGCAGCCTTTCGGGGGTGCACGAGGCATAGACGTTGACGAACAGGCTTAGCACCCGGATACGTAGGTATCTCATGCACCACTATGCTAGGGTCAATGCCGGGCATCTCTTCGTAGGACCAAGCAAAGACATCACGAAATTCGCGAAAGAGATCGGTGTAGAGCTGAATTTCCTCCGGAGTGCAAGTGACTCCAATGTGAATATGCTCGAAAATCCCTGGTTTCACAGAGATGTCAATGGGTTGGGTCTGCGTAATTTTTCCCATATTGCCTTCAGAAGACACTTGATAAACTTGAATAGGTGTTTGAAGGGGTTGAAATGGGATACAAGAAGCAAACCGTTCGAGACAGGCGATCATTTCCTGATGGGCAGGGAGAAACGAGGAACGGTGGTGATGATCAGACCAAGGAGGTTCCTCAAGAGACATGGTCTCTATAATGGCTTCATCGGAAGGAAATATTTCCTTTAATGGATCCGAAGTAGCGTCATATCCAAGCCAAGGGGAATGAACATACGAGTCGGGAACGCTGCTCGGAGGAGCAGGTTCGGGAGGGGGAGTCTATGCAGCAATGGTTTCAATGTAGTTGAGCTCAGCGGGACTCAACGGCATCGTATCGCCCCAAGATTCTATCTGATTAGCGGGAGGAAGGACCCACGGATCAGAGCACATGGAAATCATATTAATAGGAGTGAGATTAGGAGGTGGGAGGGAAAAGACACCCATCAGGGCAGGATCTTTAAAGAGTCTGGCTCCAACACTCTCACATGATTTGGAGGTATGCTCCATGAAAGGCACGTTGCCTTTGGAAGAGGAGGCGAAGAAGGAGAGCTGGTCCACTGTGACAATCTTCCCCTGATGAGGGAAACGAATGACACGGAAAAGAGAGGAAGCCACGGCTTGCATGGCGTATGTCTAGCTACGCCCGAGGAGGAGGTTGTAGGTAAGATTAGCATCAACAACTTCGACCTCCACTTCAACCGTCTTTCCTTCCAAAGAGATGGGCAATTGTTGGAGGATATCATAAGGATGGGACTCTCTTCTGTCAAAGGCTTCCAATGTCGTAGGAGACTGGCTCAGCGTCGGAGAACCAATAGCTTTCCAATAGGAAACAGACATGATGCAAGTCAAAGCACCTTCATCAATGACTGTACGATGAATCATTTTAGTATTGATAATGACCTGTATGAGGAAAGCGATTTGGTGAGGCAGTCTCGGCGTATGGCCCTCGAGGTCAAAAGAAATCAGATCCGAGTCAGCCGGGTCTATGCCACCGATGGCCGATAGCAAGGACTTCCTCTGGGAGGGGCAGCTCTGGAGCACTTCTAAGGCAGACATAGTAGATGGAGCCTGAGCTAAGTCCTCAACGATGTTGTAGTGCTGGGCAGCACGAGCATTAGGGTTGTAAGAAGACTTCCGGAGTACACCTTTTGGAGGGGGTCGGATAGGCGTCTCAGTGCTAGGTCTCTCGATATGGAGTGGACCAATACTGGACGGAGGAGCGCTGGAGGATACCTCAGGCTCTTTCCCTGTATGCGACGGATATTCTTTTGCTCGAGTAGTGATGTGGACGGGGATCGTCCCAGCCATAAATACTTGAGGGCCAAATGAAGAAGAGGGTTGTGATGGATCTGCCACCATTTGAGTTTGTTGCGAAGGGAAAGGTTCTTTAAGCACAGCATGAGTCCCAGGAGCACCTTTCAACAATCGACTAACTTCAGACCGCCTGGGGTAGTCTTTAATATAGTGATCCTTGTCACAGATAAGACAAGGATACTTAGGTTTACGTTTGGCTCCTTCCTCGGGTGGAGGTTTAGGGGAGTCCTGTCTGGGTTGTTCGGATTTATTCTTGGCTTTCCCCTTCTTTTTCCCTTTCGAGGATTTATCCACCGTGGTGGACTGAACGGCGTTAACCTCAGAAGTGTTTCTAGAATTAGATTGACCCTGAGAAGTGTTTTCGCTAGGAGAATTCAGTTTTTGCTTCCCAGGGTTTGCAGATGATTTCTTTGAAGATGCGTTTACAGAGCCAATAACACCATCAACAGATGGCTTTGGCGGAGCTTTGGATGTTCTGGGTCTCGGGGTGTCTGGCAAATAATCATATAAAGTACCTGATTGAGAATAAACTAAGTCGAGGTACTGAGCACGTGCGATAGCTTGCTCTTCAGTTACACAAGCTCCCATAGCAATGTCTCGCGCAATCGCAGGGACAAAGGAGGTTGTAAACCAATCGGTTAGGGGCTTATCAGGAATCTAGAACTTGATCAAAAGACGATGCCGTCTCCATTCATGTATATGATCGGATATATGTGTGGCCATGTCTCATACCGAATGGGCAACTAAAAGTGAGTTAGAAATGCCATTGCCAATGAGTTGAAATCTTGAAATGTTCCACTATTCAACTCAATATACCACTTAGCGGCTGAGCCGGTGAGAGTCCTTTGGAAGAGGTGGAGCCGGATGGAATCATCAAGCCACGAGTTGGATGAGCACCAAAGGTGATACGTCATGACATGGGCTTGAGGGTCCTCGCCAGCTTTGCCATCGAATTTCGGGCAGTCACCGGGTATCTTGGTTGGAACTGGTGGCCAATATGGATTATGAAGAATGGGATCATTAGTCAATTTGGACACATCTGGCAGTTCCAATGTCACTAAGAAAGGTAACTGAGGATTGAAGGACATCTGTGGTCGTGGAAAAGAGGTAGTACCAGATTTCCAACCAGGTGGCAGTTGCCCCCATGGACTTTGTCCGGACGGACCTGGCCCATAAGGGTTCTTCCCATGGGGATTCTGTCCATAGGGGGTTCTGTCCATAAGCAGACAGTTGACTCTGGATCTGCCCCCCAGCACCCCATGTATTAGCAACTTGACTTGTAGGAGCAACATACTGTTGGTGATAATTCTGATAAGGGGTGACCTACATTTGTTGATAACTTTGATAAGGGGCTAACTGAGTTTGCCCCTGGGGTTGCTGGTAACGATACGGTTGCTGAGCTCCATACTGAGCTTGGTATCTAGGCTGCGCTTGGTAAGAAGGTTGGGATTGCAACCCACCTTGGATCTGAAGACCAGTTTGAGCCTGGGGCCCAGAAGGATGTCCTTGAATAGGTTGAGCTTGGACCATCTGGCCGGAAGGTTGTCCTGGTTGGGTTTGGGACGGACCCGTTTGCCCAGAAGGATGAGCTTGCTGGGTATTAGGTTGTCCTTGTGAAACCGAGGGTTGTCCTTGCGGAACAGATGGTTAAGTGGGCTGGATGGCCGGTTGACCTTGAGGTTGACCAGCTTGTCCAGAAGGATGACTAGGCTGGGCAGTGGGTTGACCCTGCTGTACGTAAGGCTGACCCCCCTACCCAGAAGGGTACCCCTGCTGGATTGCCGGTTGTCCTTGTTGAATATAAGTTTGTCCTGCTTGTCTAGAGGGATAACCTTGCTGGACACCAGGTTGACCTTGTTGGATATAAGGTTGTCCTGGTTGTCTAGATGGGTAACATTGCTGGATACCAGGTTGCCCTGGATTACCAGAAGGTTGAGTCAGATAAGTGAAAGATTGACCACCAATGGCCGAAGGTTGTCCCTGATAGGGTTGTCCTTGTGGGCCCCCAGGTTGCCCTGGGTAAGACTGGCCATAATATTGCTGCCCTTGGGGGGTTTGCGCGTAAGACGGCTGGCCTTGGTTAGGCGGTCCCTGAAGCTGTGCAAGCATTGCTTGGCCCCCATGGTAAGTGGTGGCGCCCCAAGAAATGGATAATGGTACCGAGACCTCAACAACAGGTTGAGTAGGCAAGGGTCTGGAAAGATAAAGGAACTGACCAGTAGAATCATAATAATAAAATGGACCTTGTGCGTTCGGATCCTGGACAGCTTGCATATACTGATCATATGGCCCCCCTCCCGAAACGGGACCAGAAGAGGGTGGTGCACTTTGTGCAGGATGAACAACTCTGGGTGTATGTGCCGGCTGGCCACTACTCACTTGACCGTGAGGTGGACCAGCACCAGTAGTCACAGCTGAAGATGCCGTAACGGCACTAACAACTGGAGTTGAATGTGCTACACAAATAGTCAGATTCGTTGTAACTGAAGTGATGGGTGTATTGTGAACTTGTGAAACAAAAGATCTCGTAGTGGGAGTGATACGGAGGTCCCACATGGTACTTGAAGCGGGGATCCTGGCACTCACATTATCCCTCAACGACTTATAGTTTGAGGGTACCGGAGATGTGGTCGGGATAGGAGTTTCGATACTCGACAAAACAAGTGTCTCACTCACTCTAGGAGATGTATCATCCATGTCGGAGGTAGACATTGGGGTCGAAACACCAGGAGGGGTAAAAGGAATATCGTCTTCAGGCTCCCAAATGAGGTTCCAATGAATTTCGTAATCCTCGTCGTCCGGAGCACGAGAGTTAATCGGTTGGATACTTGGGATAGCATGGAGAGTATCGCTCACAACCGGTACCTCAGGGGCAACAGAAGACAGAGACCCTTGATCACTTGGAATGGGAGACGGGATCGATGATTCAACCAGGATGACAAACTTCAAAAAAAGACCTAAGGAAATCTAACGAGAAAGGACCTTACTCAAACTAATGCACACAAGATCTAACCGGGTAATGTTAATCGCGGTCGAATAAATTTTAAGACGCAAGGACACAACTTGACCTTTTCATTTTTTAAGAGTCGAGAAAAGGACAAAAAGATGACTCTAGTCTCCTTCGAATGTTTAATGAGCCCGAAGTGACAAATTCTTAGATGAGCCTTTTCGTTTAAGGAGTCTGAAAACGATCAAAAGTGACTACTCTGGAGAGCTAGCAAAAAGATTTACCAAACAAATTCGTAAAACTGCATATACACCTTGGTAGTTGTTTAGTCAATTTAGTGTTCCTAAATTGATTTCATTAATTGTCAACCCGGGGCTCGTAAGCTGATGAAGTGAGGGTGTATTATATGTACTTAAGTAACTTTCTTAGAGCTTTTGTCATTTGGGGGTGTTGTTTATGGTTAACTTATCTCCCTAAGATGGAGTGATGATTATAAACAGATGAGTGCAAGTGTGTGAAAAGTGAGTTCTAGATGAGTGAAAGTGTGTGTGTGAAGGTGATTTCTAATTACTTGTTGAATTCGTAAAGAAGAAGAACTTGAAAGAAATGAATAAATCAAAATGACTTGAAAGTAAATGACCACATTCTAATGGCATTAGTCTCTATCCATACTGCTGCAAATAAAAGAAACAAGAAAATCACTTCAAGGATTGATGTTAATGATTATCTCCTCCTAACTCCCTGTTTCTACCACATAGTACTGTGTAAAACACGATTAGGAGGTAGCTGAAAACAAATCCAAGAATTGATAAAAACTCTAATCTACTCTAATTGACAAATTGTAACACTAGTAAGCCTTCTCCAACATACTGCTTCTTACATATGTGATTATGTGTAACAAGTGGAAAAAGTATTAGTATCACAAGCCAAGACTACTCAAATACAAGCTGCAATTAATTAGTGTTTTGTTCTCTTGAGATATAAGCCATTCATGATAAAGAGAGCATAAATTAGTTAGCATCCAACTTGTAAAACTAAGCTAAAACTAGTCTAGAAAACAGAGTAAAAAGGGCAGCATCATGAACAAGACAACTGCAACTACCATTAGATTTTAAAGCAAGCACAACACACTTAATCCCGGGTGAAAACCTGCAAAGAAGTAAACCTGATCAGTGAAAATAAAGGCTGCAGCAACAAAGAGAAATCAAGTTGTACATAACTCAAGAAAAGAAATTATGTTTGTAAAATAAAGAAATTGCAGAAATATGAACATGAAAATACTTTACAAGGTTAATACGAACAGGGGCCCTCCATTCATATTATCCACAGAAAACTCAGATGCTCTTAAGACTTCAAAACAGCGTTTCCATTACTTTATATGCAAAGATACATAATCCAAAAGTGCTGGAACAACTCTTACAAAAACAGAGTTTTGAAAACGTGCCAAAATTCTCACAAATACATACACTACAGCATCTGAAAAGGTAACCTTAGCGTACGCAGACGCAAGTATATATAGGCATCTGTAAGATGGCCTAGTATGTAAACATAAAAATAGAAAATGAACTAACTGTCATGCGTATTAAAGGTGCAATTAACACGTCATAGGTTTTGTGGTCAAGCTGGCGGTCTGGTCGATATGGGCAATGAATCTAACATTAGATCATGTCCCCCACGGCTTTCAAAACATGGACAGGTCACCCTTTCCACCGACGTGATCAAACGGCTTACGTATCCACGTTGAGCTGTCTTTATTTGACCGAAACTTGACCCCCTTTGACCGGAGGTACAAATGACGTGGCCGGCTGAACTGATGGCACAGGAACCTCGAGCATGTATATTCCAACATGCCCACGTGGCTCATTCTGCAAAATAGCACGTGGAACCTTGAGAACAACAAAATGGTTGCGGGATCATCAGATGGCTGCGGAATCAGTAGATGGCTGCGGAATCAGCAGAAAGCTGCGGAATACCTGCAAGTATATCAAAAACTAAACAAAACAATTATCCATTAGCAAAGCTCACTTGATCATGTTTAATGACAACTAATGTAATGATCTGGGTGGAAAATGAGGTAAAAGAGAGAGGAAAGTGATGAAAACAGTAGGTAATGATGGAGGATAAGGTGTAAAGTAGGGACTCTACAGTAGTCATATGAAAACTAAGGACTTCCCGTACGACAGTCAATCTTCCCGAATGCTGTGTTCGGTGCATTACGGCTTGTAAGGCGGCAGACACGGCTTCCTGTGGATAAAGGATGATAACCTAGTGGGGTCTCCCCATATACTCGATGGTACGTGGGAGCTCAAGTCCATGCTAGACCACTTGTTGCGTCACGGAAGGAGGAATCACCCAACCTTAAGTGAAACAAAAGTGACTACGTTTAATGATGCCGAAGCACGTCTCTAGCCTAGACCTCTAAATAGTGAGCGTTATGTTCCAATGCGTTTTTAAGTTCATTCAGTTCATTTTAAGGTTGATCTTGAATTAGGTTTCGGTTTTCAAGCCCTACCGTATGAAATCTCTCAAAATTGCTTAAATGCAAACTATATGCCAAAATATGTCATCCCATTCGATGAATGCTAATTACGAGAGAGTTAGAAGGCTTTCACACAAATGAAATGATCGCAAAACAACAAACAACTTCTCTAATGCAGCTAATGGAAATCCACAAACTTTTCTTTAAGAACACTAATCATTAATCAAAACGAAAAGCTTCTAGTTCTCATTAACCAATACAAGGCAAAAGAGATTTTTTTTTTTTGATGGCAAAGTGCATTAAACAAACTTTTGAGAAATAATAACAAACAAATGTGAAAAGAACCGGTTGACCCCAAACAACTGTGATCTGTGTCCGGGTAGTGAGATGTTAGGATATTCCGACACATAGGATATAGTTAAGTTCAACTTGGTCTAGTATAGAGTTAGGTTAGAGTTAGGTAAAGTGTGTTTCTTTACCGTTGTACATTTTGTAACTTACAATCCGACGGTCACGATATGTAGTGATCCGATGGTTCACTCTCACCTCGGTATTACCGACACTTGACTCGTGGCTTGACACTCGATTGGTCCATGAGTTCTAATTAAAGCGCATGGAGGGTCATTGTTCGGGTAATCCGTGCATGAGAGAAGCTTATGTAAATTTTCATACTTTGATTAATAAATTGCCTGTACTACCCACGTTGGGACAGGCCGTGGACTGTTTCCCTCCTTGCACTTTGAGGGTTTTAACCACGTCAAAAATACTGGTGTATTGATTTGAGATCTGGTTGTGAGCGGTTTCCTTTTGGTGTTCTTTCTGAGGAACTTACCCTGTAAATGCCTACATGGTATCAGAGCAATTTGAGGGCCGCGTCCGTTGGTGATCCAAATCTGAAGCCGGTAGAACTGCATGCGGCTGTCGTTTCCTAGATCTGCTGTTTCTGACTGCTTTCGGGCCAAGAGGACTGCTATTTTGCGTTCGGAGCATCTGTTCCAGTGAGGAACCCCTTTCGTTTCACGCGAAAAGGTTTTCGGTAGCCCTAGTTGTGTCATTTTTCAGATCGGGAGGTATACAGTGTTTTTTTTTGCAGTTTACTGTTATTTTCTCTCTGCTTATTTCGGTCTCAGTTTATTTAGCCTTTTTTTTTAACCGGATCTATACCTTTCATTTCTGCGTATGCTCTTTGCCTTGCGACTCTGTGCGATCTGGGCAAATCAGAAACAGAAAGGAAGGATTTTTCTCATGCGTATGCTATTTTCCCTGCACCTTAGTGTGATCTCGGAAAATCAGAAACATTGAGAAAAATATTTAGTTTTTCGGCTAAAGCTAACTTTGAGATTTTTTTTTTAAATTTCTAGTTTTTTGGCTAAAGCTAACTTCGAGCCGCAAGGTTCGTTTTTCTTTGCATATTCGTGTTGGGTTTTGTGCTTTGTGCTTTGTAGGGAAAAAGAGCTTTCTCAAGGAAAGCACGCAAACCGAGGCCCCCCCCCCCCCCCTCTCTCTCTCTCTCTCTCTCAAATTTTTTGTATAGGTCAATTGGTTCAAAGCTATTTTAAGAGAGTAGAGGTCTTGGGTTCAAGTCTCCATTTTGTGGGGGCGGATTTTTTCATTCCCGCACATTCGCGCACTTTGCCGGCAACGTCAACAATTGTTTTTCAAAAAGCCATAACTTCTTCATCCGGAAGCCTTTTTCAGAGCCGTTTTTTTTTAAACCGCCTATTTTTTCGAGATCTATCCATTGGAACACTTACTTTCAGCATCTTTAGCTTCAGTTTAAAAAAAAAAATGGAAAGTCCATGCCAAGTCATTCTTGACAGCACTAACTACTTCCAATGGGTAGCCTACATGGAAGATTTACTTAGAAGTAAAGGTCTCTACAGAATAGCCACAGACCAAGAGAAGAAACCAAAAGATGAAGACAAGGCTGAAAAATGGGAAAATAGACAAGATCAAGCACGTGGTTTGATAGGGATGTCTATTTCTCCTTATCTTAGATTCCACATTGCAGAACTTGAGACTCCTCATGAAGCACTAGAAAAAATCGCTCAAGTTTTTGGGATTAAAAATGAAATTAGAGCCCATCAACTTGAAAATGAGCTGCTTACTTTGGATCCTAATAATTTTTCTTGCATTGAAGATTTCTTGTCCAAATTCAAGACCCTTAGATATCTCTTGGAAGGTGTTAAAGTTAAGAAAGAAGATGGTAACCTTATTTATTCCATCCTTACTAAGTTGGGACCAGCCTACTCTGTATTTGTTTCCACTTTCCATTCTACAAGGGAAGCTTTCATTTGTCAAGGACAAGAATACAAGGCCCCTTCCTTTGACTCCTTTTGTGATTCCTTAATAAGAGAACAAGAAAAACTCTTACACCTTGGTCTTCTTAATCTTGGAAACTCTTCCACGAAAGCGTTAGCCGCCCAGCAGCAACCAAATTCAAAGAATCCTAAGAAGTCATATCCTCAAAAGAATGGTCCTAAACCATCTTAGCCTCAAAATGAAAGATCATTTCAGCAAAATGATAAGACCAATAAAAACAAATGGAAGAAGACTGATAGACATTGTAACTTTTGTAATCGAGATGGCCACTTAGAATCTAAATGCTTTAAGAAGATGGAAGCCTTGGAAGCCGCAATGAAGAAACATAACATCCATGTGGAGCCTACTTCAACTTCAACTTCCGGAATAGCACTTTCTGCATGTCATTGTCAATCATCTCAGTCTGGTTATGCATTAAATTTATCTTCTTCTTCTTCTCATTCTCATGAGTGGCTCATTGATTCTGGAGCCTCTTGTCACATGGCCAAAAACCAAGCCATGTTTTCTTCTTTAAATGATTGTAACACCAAAAATATATATGTTGGTGATGATAGATCTCTTAATGTTGTAGGGACTAGAACTGTTCATCTAGACAATGGTCAGTTTAATGATGTATTATGTGTTCCAACCTTATCCTGCAACCTTCTATCTGTCTATCAGATAACTCATTCAGGTGAAGGTAAAATTGTTGAATTTTCACCTCATGATGTTGTAATCAAGGATCTAAAAGATCCTAAACAGATTCTAGCTACTGGTCTTACTGATGATTCCAAAAGGTTGTATAAGTTTCACAACTTTGGGTCATCAAATCTTCCCTCAGTATTTATTGCTCATAATGATGAAGTGAGAAAACTTTGGCATGAGTGATTTGGTCACTTAAACTATCGCTCCCTTCAGCATCTATGTAAAGAAAATATGGTGACAGGTCTTCCTATGGTATCTTGCAGAGATGATGTTTGTTCCGGATGTGTACTCGGAAAACATCATCGGGACAGTTTTGACAAACGTGCCTCTTGGCACGCCTCAGCCCCTTTACATCTTGTGCACAGTGATTTATGTGGTCCTCTTCCTGTTGCTTCATTCTCTGGCTGCAAGTACTTCTTAACTTTCATTGATGATTTCTCCAGACGCACTTGGGTATACTTCTTAAAACTCAAGAGCGAAGTATTTAACACCTTTTTGGCCTTCAAAGCATTTGTTGAAAAACAATCTGGACATCAAATTCTTAAGCTAAGAACTGATAATGGTGGAGAATATGTTAAAAACACATTCATCAACTTTTGCACTGAAAATGGAATTCAAATGCAACATACTGTTCCATACACTCCACAACAATATGGTGTAGCTGAAAGGAAAAATCGCACCTTAAAGGAAATGGCTAATTGTATGCTGCAATCTAAAGGACTCAGTCTTAGTTTTTGGGCCGAAGCAATTAATTGTGCAAATTATATAATCAATCGCACTCCTACTAAGGTTCTAGAGAATATCACTCCAGAAGAAGCTTGGAGTTCCATTAAACCAGATGTAAGTCACTTTCGTGTGTTTGGAAGTGAAGCATGGGCCCATATTCCAGATGAAAAGCATAAAGCTTTAGAACCTAAGAGTGAGAAATGTACTTTTGTTGGATATTCTTGTTGGGCAATTTATTGTGCTTAAATTGCTGCATTAAATATCGACCAGGGAAACTCGTAAGCTTTTGATGATGCCAGCACTATATGTGCAGGAGTAGGCGACTAATTCTATGTCTAACTTAATCATTTACGATTCAATATAATATGCAAGGGAAGAGGCTCCTAACTAAGGAGGTCCTGGTTGTCCTTCCCTACAGTATCATAGAGAAACCATATAAAACTAAAAACTTGAAATAAAGACAAGAGAATGAACTTTAATTGTTGCTCAGATTCAAGTAGAGAGAGAGACTAACTTAGTCTCTTGATTGTCCTCTCATGCACTAATCCAAACTAAACTAAGAGTCATTCATGAGCATAAGAAATGAAATGACTTAAAACATAAAAACAAAAGAATGAATTTCAATTACCATATAAATCATTGGAGAGAGAGCCTAACTTAGACTCTTGGTATCTCCTCATATGATACTTGAAACATAGAAGCAAAAGAATGAATTCCAATTATCATGCAAATCAAATAGAGAGAGAGTCTAACTTAGACCCTTGGTTGTTCTCTCATATGCTGATAAGATTTTAATTCAAAACTCATTCACCAATCAAATCCTTAAACATCTAAACAATGAAATGAAATAAAATCTAATATGAAATAACATGTTTCTCTCATCCTTTTAGAGTGAGCTCAATTCTCCTAAGAACAAGACAAATTATTCCATATACTACATTAAGCAAACCTATATCTAAAAACTACATAATGGAAATAAAACTACATAATGGAAATGTATGAAAAATAAAGCTTTATTCTATTCCATCATCAATTGGATACAATGCTCTAAGAGTCCTCTCTTTTGGAATGGAGGAGGTACTCCTATTTATACAATGAGAGGAGATAACAAACTCATAATGATGATCTATTAATCTCTCTTTTAGTTCCATACATTTCTCAACCATCTAGACACATAATCCTATCCTCCATGAGGTCCATGATCTTCTCCATGATCTTTTCCATGAGGTGTATCTTATCAAATTCGAATTTGATCTTTCAAGGCCACAAAAAGGTGTCTTGGAAGCTTCCTTGCAACCTACACATGTCAAAAAACTCATGCTAATTGTTAGGTATAAGTTTAAGCATATTATTTTCTAAGTTTTAGCCATAAATTCACTTAGAAATGTTAAGAATTAATAAACTTTGGAAAAGTATTGTTATGACCCAATAATGAGGTAAACATAATGATATGGAGGTGGAATGGAGGTGACATGAAGGTAAAATGTGAAGATATAAGTGAATAATGGAGTGAAAATAGGGACGATTTTGAGGCCCAACAATTCTGAAGATGTAAAAGGTTATAGACTTATTCCATTTAAGTCCAAAAATGTTATCATTAGAAGAGATGTAAAGTTTGATGAAAATAAATCGGCCTGCGAGCCTAGTCCGGCGGATGTGCCACCTCTTCCTATCTCTTCTACTTTTGAAAACATTTCTTCTTCAGATGATGAAAGCGAGGATGATAATCCTCCCCCACCTTCTCAGGATCCTCAACTTCCACGATGGGTATGTACTACTCGGGATGCAGTAGGTGATCTTGCCGGTGATCCTACAGATCAGAGACGTACACGTTCTCAGTTTGAAAGAGCCTCTTCTTTACTGGCTCAAGCTCCAGTAAATCATGATCCTGACACTTTTGTAGAAGCTTCAGGCCATCCACATTGGGAAGCAGCTATGAATGAAGAATATCATTCATTGATGACAAATGATACATGGGATCTTGTTCCTCTACCAAAGGGACGCAAACTTGTTAGATGTAAATGGGTTTACAGAACCAAGTATGGACCAGATGAGAAAGTTGATAAACATAAAGCTCGTCTCGTTGCTAAGGGCTTTTCACAGGTTGAAGGAATTGACTACACTGAAACCTTCTCCCCTGTTGCCAAAATGAACTTTATCCGCCTTATTCTTTCCCTTGCTGCCTCTTTAAAATGGGAAGTCCATCAGATGGATGTTAAATCTGCCTTCTTGCATGGGGACTTGCAGGAAGAAATCTATATGGAACAACCCATTGGTTTCATACAAACAGACTCCAGCCTTGTTTGTCGACTTAAGAAATCCCTTTATGGCCTCAAGCAAGCTCCTCGGGCTTGGTATGCCAAAATGGATAGCTTTCTTTTAGAATCTGGCTTTTCTAGGTGTCACTCTGACAATACTGTCTACACCAAGAAAGTGGGAAACTCTCTTATCATCCTTGTTCTTTATGTTGATGATCTTATTCTTATTGGTAGTGATCCCAACCTTATAAACCATGTGAAGTCCAGCCTTAAAAAGAAATTTGAAATGACAGACTTAGGACACTTACACTATTTTCTCAGTCTTCAAGTCTTGCAATCCCAAGAGGGTATTTTCCTTTCCCAGTCCAAGTATGCTTGTGATATTATTCGTCATTTTCACATGGAAGACTGTAAGCCAACCCCTTCTCCATTTCAGTCTGGAGTCAAACTTTCAGTCTCTTGTACTTCTCCTGAAGTTGATGCTACCTTATATCATCAACTTGTCGGAAAACTCTTGTATTTAACCCATACTCGTCCTGATCTTTCCTTTGTTGTTGGCCTTGTTGCTCGTTTTATGCAAAACCCCCGTGAAAGTCATTGGAAAGCAGCTAAAAGAATACTTCGTTATGTTCGAGGTACAGTACAGTTTGGGATTCATTACAGTGCCAAAGCAGCTCCTCTGCTAGTTGGTTTCACTGATTCTGATTGGGCTGGTGACCATGATGATCGGAAGTCTATTGTCAGTTATGTCTTCACTCTTGGTTCAGGACCTATTACATGGGCTTGTAAGAAACAGGCTGCCATTTCTCTTTCGTCAGCAGAAGCAGAGTATCGTGGTGCTGTGGAAGCTAGTAAGGAAGCCTTGTGGCTTCGTTAGATCCTATCAGAGTTTGGCTTTGAGCAGCAGCATCCAACCACACTTTGGTGTGATAATCAAAGTGCCATTCAGCTATGCAAAGATCCAGTCCAGCATCAGCGCAGCAAACACATTGAACTACACATGCACTTCATCGGAAAGCTCATTCATGACCATGTTCTTGAAGTGCAATATTGTCCAACAGATGATCAGGTTGCAGACATCTTCACAAAGGCTCTCACAGAGGCGAAGCTCACTAAACTTCGATATATGCTTGGAGTTCAGGAAGTTGTCACTAAGGGGGGATAGGCTCTAGTGCCTCCTTCCTTCTCCTATTGTGTCATATTTGTAAATCCTTCAATCCTATCCCAAGTTGTTCTTAAGGGGGGATGTTAGGATATTCCGACACATAGGATATAGTTAAGTTCAACTTGGTCTAGTATAGAGTTAGGTTAGAGTTAGGTAAAGTGTGTTTCTTTACCGTTGTACATTTTGTAACTTACAATCCGACGGTCACGATATGTAGTGATCCGACGGTTCACTCTCACCTCGGTATTACCGACACTTGATCCGTGGCTTGACACCCGATTGGTCCATGAGTTCTATTTAAAGCGCATGGAGGGTCATTGTTCGGGTAATCCGTGCATGAGAGAAGCTTATGTAAATTTTCATTCTTTGATTAATAAATTGCCTGTAGTACCCACGTTGGGACAGGACGTGGGCTGTTTCCCTCCTTGCACTTTGAGGGTTTTAACCACGTCAAAAATACTGGTGTATTGATTTGAGATCTGGTTGTGAGCGGTGTCCTTTTGGTGTTCTTTCTGAGGAACTTACCCTGTAAATGCCTACATGAGAAGTAATCGAAACAATGTGAAGACTGGTTCAATAACAATCACCTAAACAACCAAGCAAAAGCAAGCAAAGAGGAAGGCTTCACAAAACCAAAAGCAAGTAGTAAACAAACCTTTGTAAGCGAGTAACCAAGCAAAGTTGATCCAACGAAATTGGAATGACAAAACTAGGTCACAAGACACAAAAAGCAAGATTCACTCAATAAGACTCACAAGAAAGTGCTTCAATCTTCAGAAAATGAAAATCAAGTCATAAACCAAGTGAAAACAGCAAGGGATAGCAAGACTGACAGGCTCAGGAGGCAGAATTGAAGAAATTCAATTCTATAGGTATCAGCGCGGGTGATACACAGCAACAATGCGCTGATTAGAAACCACACGTAGCAACAAAGCGATGTCAGTGCGGAAGTACATGGCTTACCCGCGATGGTCCGATTTTTAGAACCGTCGCGATTGTTCAGTGTATTAACGCGATGATCAAGAGGGCACAGAAAGGGCTATGCGATGGCAGCGCGACTGTTTTATTATAAACCGCGATGAAGCTAAAAAATGGCCACAATCAAGCCAAAAACTCCCAAACCAAGACAATCAGTCTTTAAACAATCAAGGCACTTCCCAGACCGAACCAAGAAATCCAGAAACAGAGAACTAATCCCCAAAATTTGAGAAAAGAGCAAAAATCAAACCCAAGGAAAAAATGAACACAAAAGGACAAAAGCTAGCTCCAAGATGTTTAGTTCGTAAACCAAACCAAAGATGGACTGAAGTGGCTTTGATCTACTTCGCTAATGCAGAGCAATAGCGTTTCGAAGGCTATCTGGCCGTGCTTCAGGCTCCGTCTAAAGTTTACAAATCAAACAACAAGGTAAAAAAGTCCCCAGCGGAGTCGCCAAATTGTTGTGGAGGTAAATCCCCTCTGCGGACAGAGGCGATCCCTACTAGTCCAAACAAGGTCTAGCAACAATCAAACAACGCTAACACGCAGGTTCCTAATTACAAATAAAATACCAATGATGAGGGCCTACCTGGATCTCAACGCTAGTACTTGTAGAAGAGTTGATGCTCCCGTCCCTTTGCCCCGGCTGGTCAAAATCCTCACGATCCTCGTGCATGGACACCTGCACTTGCAAAGAACGATACAAACACAAGCATAAAATCCAGTGGATGTAACTATATATCAGTCAGAAAGGATATAACTCAAACATCATCATAAAGACATTAAGAGTGGAACCATAATGATAGTCATCTATTATTAATAAACAAAGAAGAATACAACCATAGTTCTGACGTCAAATCCTTCTCAAGAGGGTCCAGCCAGCAAGTATCTCAAGCATTCACCCTTGAAGGTAGATCTCCCAAGACAAAAGCTCTCTCTCACACAAGTTTACACAAGAAAGAAACAGTTCACAACCTTCCTTAAGCTCTCTATCAATCCCACACTTGTCACAACAGCTACCTATCAAGCTCACACACTAGCACTGACACTCCAAGCACTATGAATTCCAAACTAGCAGCTCATGGCAATGGTGGAGGCTTAAATAGGAGAAGGAGTCTCCATGAATGGTGGGAGGATGAGCTTATTTCCAAGGAAGGTGGCTCAAATGATGAAACAGACATGCCAGAGAAGGGAGGGCGACATTTACAAGGCCAACAACCAGGTCTGGAGTCATCTGGAAGGCCGACTGTTAGAACAAACTCACCCAGACTGGATCAGCGCGGGTTCATAATTGCACTGGAGCGCTGACATCGCTGCTGAATAACAAAGAAAGTCATATCAGTGCGATCAGATATAAATAACAGACGCGTTGTCTCATGAAATTCGACCAGCGCGGGAATCACATATACTTCCGCGCTGGCAGTGCATTCGATCTATTTTGGAGCGCTCATCAGCGCGTTTATTTTGACAACAGTCGCGATGATAGCAAAACTTTGGCAAAGTGGGTCATTTGGCAACATTAGAGAGTATGAGCCTGGATGATTTGGACTCATGACACAGTAGGAAGACTGGTAGGAAGACAGTGACAAATTACTGTGTAACGCTTCTATTTTATCATTGTCTCACCATTGCTTAAAAACTGGAAATTTAAAAATAACTTTAAACAAGGAAACGAGGATGAATTTCAATTATAGTTCTTGATCAAATAGAAGGATAATTTAACTTAAATTCTTGTTTGTCCCTTCATATACAGATTAGAATTAAACCAATATTCATCCAACAATCATAATAAACCTTTACACATCTGAATACATCTGAAGAAAAAACTAGTTTATGAAAGTTTATGCTAAATTAACCAAGAAGTGCGCTTAGCTTGGTGTGGGGGGTCTCCACCCTTGCCTTGCACATTTGAAGAAATCTCAGCTATAGAAACTTCAGCCAATCACCAAGCATGAACAATAAATGAAAATGAAATAGGTTCTTCAATTAACTTTCAGTCTTCAAAGAGTCCCAATATCAGATTATACAAATTCTACCCCTACAAGTCTTTAACGGTCTTGGCTTAAATAGAGAAATAATAAAAAAAAATTGAATATAATGTCTCTAATAGTAATATCTATCCTAATCCCATCTATCTTGGTCAAATCCATCCATTCAGTTACACAAAATTTCGAAAATCCCAAAAAATACTAAATTTGACCTATTTCCTAGGGATTTCCTGAAAGACAGGTCATGTTTGACTAGCGTTGAGTGGGCCTGTTTTAGCTTAGTTTGACTGAACCAATAGGTACACATCCATCCTTGTTTCTCAATTTTTCCATATCTATGCTCAACTCATGCTCAGGTTTCCTGCGAGTATGACTTCAATGAAGCCATTACAGGAATTTTCAGTTCTGTCCAAAAATACACTTAAAAACCAATTTTTGCAAAAATATCTAAAAATTGAAAAACATAATTTATATACCTGAATATGCATAAATTAGTCAAAATAAGGTGTATATGGATGGTATATGGTTGATACTGATGGAAATTAGGTGTATTTTAATAAGCAAAATTTGACCAAAATCGAGGGCCAGTAATGGTTGTGGAATTCTACGTTTTTCTGTTGTGTATAGAAATATCTAGTTGCTGGCCATAAATATTCTCATGTTGTGTGCATTAGTTGAAATTTTTTTAATGAATATGGAATGGTGTTTTTAAAATGGTGGATAGTCATTATATCAATGGTATCATATATAAATATACAAAGGGCCATATGGTAATGTACATTAAGCTTTTTATGGAGGTGACGTATGGTATATACATATATAATGGTTCATGTAAAGATATTAAACTAGTTGAAATTATTTCAATGGTTATATGTTACATGGTATGGAGGTTATATTTGTATGGAAGGGATATAACCATCATATAAGTCATGTGTTTGTTATAGCTCCAAATCCCACTCTTATGGTTTGTGATGCTGCACTCATGGCCTAGGGCAACCCTTCCTTCCAGACCTGGTCCAAAAATTTAAAAAACAGTGTTTTATTCCCTATACGCGACATTGCCCTGAGTTAAACGCGTGTACACGCGGGTCTGTCATACCCAACCCGCGTGTATCTATTAAAACACTTAAAAAATATATAATTTCCTCTTTTTCGGGCGGTGATCGCGGGTTTACCTGCTGGATCACCTGTTAGTGCCCGTGGCCCAACTGTTCCCAACTAACTCCTAACTAAAAAACTACTTTGGAGAGGGTATAAAAAGACATCAATGGGAAGGCCAAGGGGAGAGAGAAAGGAGAGCAAGATTATTATGCTGAGATTTTTCCCTTAGATCAGGTCTGAAGTCCTTGGTGCTTTCTGCACTTCCCCCATCTTGCATAGGAAACCCTTGTTTCCATGTGTATTGGTGATCATTCATCCTTGATACCATCATTGGAGTAGGACTTGGAAGGAGCTCTTGTCGGAGGCTTGAGGCTGGAACGAATCCGGGAGGAAGCTTGCTTGGAGCCTGCTGAAGGTGTTCAGGTGATATCTTTCCGATATCTGTACTTTATTTGCCTTTATTTATAAAGAAACACGTCTTTGTTCCCGAATAATCTTTCTTTATGCTTATGAAATTCTTGTATTGAATTCTTGTGAAAGTGGTTACTTAAAGATTTTTTATAACTAACTTTATAGCATGAAGATGATTTATACATAAGTATTTGTACAGGTATTGTTGTGTTCTTTGATTTGTTTGTCTTGCAGGTCAAAGAAAGAAGAAGGGAACTCCAAGGAGGGTTTGCACCCTAACGGTCTTCTCGAACGTAGGACCATAGGTATGTGCCCTAAACCTTAGAATTTGCTTAAAAGTAAAGATGATGGCTGTGTGTGTGTTTCTTTAAATAAGCAATTTTCAGTCTGGTAGAGTCTTAGCCCAAAGGACCCTAGGGGTACTTTCCCTTCAACCAGAATTGGCGACTCCGCTGGGGACAACACTCTTGTTGTTCCTAGTTTGGGTAGTCCTCAAGCCAATCAAGGCTCAGTCCCTCTGTTTGTTGGCTCTGACTGTCTGATATTTTCTGAAATCCAAGCTTTTCCATTTTTTCAGTCTGTGTTTTTTATTTTTCTTGAAAGACTTCAGATACGCTCTTTTTCTGGATTACAGAAGCGTATATACGCAAGTTGCACTAAGTAAACCCGCGTATACGCAGGTTTCCTTAGTTACAGTCGCGTATACACGCATTCTGCAAATAATTGCAGGCGCGTATATCACATAATTTTCAAGATTTATAATTTTTCTATTGCTGAATGTCTGTCTGGTGGTTTGGGTCAGTTTAAAACAGTCAATTCCCAGTGACAGTTCTCTGTTTAACAGGGGCCATCTTGTTTCGAACTCTCTCTAGTTATAAGGAGTGCTAGTCTTGTTTTTCGTTGATTGCAAGCGTCATTGATTTTTGACACACAAGATTTCTGTCTAAGAATCTTGATTGCTCTGTTTCGGCAGAGTGGGAAGATTGTTTTCAATCTTTGTGTCCATTTTGTTTTCGTGACATTTGTGTTTGCTTAACGAAATCATTTTTATGACCATTTGCTCCTTCGTTTGGGGAAATTTGTTTGTTACCATTTTTCTTGAAACTTGTCTTTTGATATTTTGGACTTTCATTGCTGCTTTTGATTGTCAAAAGCGATTTCGAACACATTTTATTTTTGTTGAGTTTTCATAATTTGAAAGTTGTCAATTCACAAAAGTGTTTGGTCGCTTGTTTATCAATCATTGGTGTCAGTTTTTGAGAACTTTCCTTTGAAAAAGACTTTTTTTGGTTTGATTGAAAGAAAATCTTTTGAAAGTTTTTGAGTTTCGCTTTCTTAAACTTGCTTCTCATTTGATTTCCTTTTTTGCGAAGTGAAAGTGCTTTGTTTTTTATCTTAGAACTTGTTTTTATTGTTTGGACGAAATGATTAGTAACAAATCATCTTCTATCTAAGCATTTCAGTGGCAAGACAAAATTTGGTAAAGCAGCAACTTTCCTTCTTTGTTTTTAGAGTAGTCTTTGAATCGTGCATCCACATTTAGTTCTTGCATTAGGGTAAGATTTGCATCTCTTTTTAGGCATATTTAGTTTTGTTAGTTTTTTGTGAGTGTGGAGTCTGAAAAGAAAAAGAAAAAAAAAAAATTGTTTATATTACAAGTGCCTTCTGAACCTCATAGAAATTGCTATTCATCGAAAACAAAAGTGCATATACATGTAGCTAAGTTTTATTAATTTCTTTTGCGTCCAAAAAACACCACAAGTTTCACCTCCATTACCTCTGACTTAAAGAACAGCGTAATAAAATCAAGCGCTTAATTAAAATCCACTATAACTTTTTGTTTTAGTTATTACACCAACAAGTTTAGGATTTTAGGGCCTTGGATTAGGTGAGTGGAGAGTTAACTCTCCAAGGCCACACAAAACGTCAAACATAAGAGTCTGATTAAAGAGAGTAAATCCAATAGCGTTAGGAAGACCAGGAAAGCTCCGGACCTGGGAGTTAAGCACGAGGGTCTGTGAAAACAGGGAAGAGAGATACCCCCTCTCCTACTTGTCCAAACTTACCTCAAGACTGTTCCGCCTGGCTTCTGCGACGAGTTGGTACCCATAGTTGCCTCTCCTAGGGATCTGCATAGGTGGCTGCGGAGGGGAATCCCGTGGCACCTGAGGTCGACGTTGTATCACTCTCGACAGTACTTCTGGAGGGCACCCTTGCGAAGCTTGGGGGCTTGCACCGGCACAGGCTGTTGTTAGGAGGTCAGCGTAACTTCCTCTGACACCTTCGCTGATAGGACTGGGCCCTCATCATCCCAGACTATCTTCGGAAGGCCCTTTGATTCACTTTCTCGTATTTTGGTGTCCGGTCTCAATCACCCGGAGCGGAAATACTTGAAAGTTGTTTGACTGGTTGTATCTTTAGGAACTTTATAGTGTGTGCTCTGTGCTCCTAGTCGGCTTAGCTTTTAATTTTTTGAGTCTTTAGCTAGATCATAACAAAAAATTCAAAGTGGCTGACCGGTCTCCAAGACGGTCTCGAAGACTTCGTGGTCTCTCGCCACCTAGTTTAGAGCCTTCTCCTAGAAGGCGCAGAGGAGATATTACCGGTAGGGTCCGTCCCACGCCGGTTGACGCATCGGGGATTGATCCTCCTCTCGGGGATATTAGCTGCCAAGGAAGGCCTGGCACTTCTGAACAAGAGAGGGACACTCCAATCCTTTCTCGAGTTCGCTTTCAAGTGGAGAACGACGTAGAGGTAGAAGAACTTTCAGAATCATTAGTGATTCCAAATTCTCCACTACCATCTAGTTATCCGGACGTATTGCAATACGTTGGGACTCCGTCAAATAGACCTGCAAGTCCAGGTTACGCTACGCGCTTACCTTTTATGATCACGACTGGAAGCATGGCTTCTACAAGTGCTGCGACTATGCAAACACCGATATCAGTGCAAGGGGGAGGAACCATTTCCATCCCCTCCGCCTCCTTGTTTGGATCGTTTGCTAGCACATCTTTGGTGGGGTCCACCTCCATTCCGTCTACGAGTGGAAATGCCCAAACCAATGCTTTCAGTACTGGTTCCTTCCTTTTTGGCACCCAATCACAGGGTATTCCTTCAGTTCCGTTCAGTGTCGCTACGTCCATGATGGGCGGATCGGCTTCATTCCAGGGTTTCCCTTTCGGAAGTGGTCATATCCCACATTCCAACCCAACGGTAGGATCCATGCCTTTTTCTTCAATAGGACAAAGCAGCAATCCTTTCCAAGGTTGGAATAACCCTGGGGTTAGTAACGCAGGAACTGCGAATCCATTCATTGGCCAACAAGGAAGTAGGCCGTATTCCACGGTTAGCATGTTTCAAAGTATTCCTCCCCTCGCTTCGGCTTGGAACCCATATCAGGGGTTATCAACCCCTTACCATTCTTTAGGAGGGAACTTTGCAGGTTATGGAAGTTATACGGCAGGAGTTGGTCAAACTCCGAATTTTGCTGGACCACAAGGCTTGCCTGTTGGTTCAGCTGGTTCTATTGGTCACTTGGGGCAGCCTGGTGCCTCTCAAATCCTAGGACAATCTTTTCAGAACTTTGGGAGTTCTGCCCAGTCTGGGTGGAACCCCCTAGGTCCTCCTAGGCTTCCATTTCTGGCAACGTTAAACTTGCCAGATCTCACTAAGCTAACGAACGACCCTATCAAATACAATCCGGCCTGGCCTCCGGTCCCAACCAAACTCCCTTCGGACATCCCAAAATTCGAAGGGAAGAGTGGTGAAGATCCGAGCGATCATGTAACCACATTCCATTTGTGGTGCTCATCTAACTCCCTCATCGAAGATTCGGTTAGGTTGAGACTCTTTCAGCGCACCTTGACTAGTAATGCGGCTAAGTGGTATATAGAGTTGCCAGGGGGCAGCTTTACATCGTTCGCAGACTTAGCTAATTTCTTCTTGAATCACTTCCAGTTGCCTGTCCGCTACGATGCCGGAACTGAACTTCTGGCTACCTTTCGTCAGGATAAGGCAACCCACATTTCTGATCACATACAGGAATGGAGACGGAGAAAAAGGCTCATTAAAGCCGAAATCCCTCCGGAGTACCGTCTAGAGTGGTTTTTGAAGTCTTTGCAACCCGAGATCTCCAAGGATGTCTCCATGTCTGGGGTCTATTCTGAGGAGCAAGCTATTTTCAGGGCCCAGCAGTTAGAACTGATTTACTCTCAGTCTGGGATCCTCCAAAAGTACTTGCCAGATGCTCCTGGATCTAAGGTTGATTTAGCTAAGCCGAAGCCAGGTCCGCACGCGGATGGCATCGTGGGGTCAGTAGACTCGACTACAGTGAACTTGTTGAATCAATTGCAGCAGTTGTCATTACAAACTGCTCCTAACAACCAAGTCACAATGTCTAATCCTCAAGCTTCCCAAAATTCTTCCATTAACGCCATCCAATCCGATAACCCCAAAGGAAATCAAAATTCCAATGGAAAAAAGAAGGGACGTGGTAAAAAGAAGAACTCGGATGGGAAGCCCGATGCAAATAAATCTGGCAACAATGCTGGTGGTGGTAAAGCTGAGTCGAGAAAGAAAGTTAAGTTCCCTTGCAAGTTATGCAGTGGGGACCATCTAACTCATCTTTGCCCTCGAATTGAAGACGCTCAGCGCTTGTTAGGACAGCAAGGGACTTCTAGTTCGCAAGCTGTGTTAACTAACCCGTTTCCCCAAGGGCAGCAACTTCTTGCTGGCGCAAATTCGAATCCTGGGACCTCCTCTGGGGGCAACCAGGAAGGGGAAAAAGCATCAAATGTTTTTATGATGGGTTCAAATGTTAACGTGACTACTCGGTCACGTGATTATGGTGAAGCCGAAACATCTAAGGATAAAACGGTTCCCGGAAGTAATGACCTTCATATTGAGCGACCTCCTGTTGAGACTATACCTAGGATACCGAAAGGTTCCGCCAAACGCGCGACAATTAACCCCAATGCTAGAGCTGCTCAAAATTACTCCATTGTGGAGGATTTGGCTCAAAGCCCATGTGCTATGTCCGCTTTGGAAGTTCTCCAGTCGTGTCCGTCTCAGAGAAGTGCTTTACTCTCCGCCATTGGAGCAGTCGATCCAGCTAACTCTCTAGTGCTCTCTTTTGACATGTCAAATGTCAAAAAGAGACTCCCTCATCATATGGCTTTTCAGGTAAAGTCAACATACCGGAAAATCAATATTTTTCGCACCGTTATAGATGAAGGAGCTTCCACATGCGTCATGTCCATGTCATGTTGGAAGGCTATTGGTTCACCTTCGGCTGTTCCTTCACCAACCGTCTTAACTGCATTTGATGGCCATTCTCACAAGCCGCATGGGATTATCCCGACCTTTCCTATATGTGTTGGAGGGAAGGTCGTTAATATCGAAGTTGAAGTCGTAGATGCTAACCTAGACTATAATCTCCTATTAGGAAGGAACTGGGTGTACGAGATGGAAGCCGTTGTTTCGACTCTGTTTCGTGTCATTTGCTTTCCTCATGAGGGGAAAATCGTTAAGGTTGATCAATTGGACTATGCTCCAATCGATCCTCAAGCAACCTCCGACTCTATTGTTCCTTTGGTGGATAACCCTCGCCCGCCGACTGAGAATTTAGGAGTAGGGATGTATTCCTCATTGATGGGTACGTTTGATCTTCCCTCTCCTTTTGCAAGAATCAATGCTATTTCATCATCCAAGGAATCTTCTCGACAAGAGTTCTTCCGAACTCATCATTTTTCCGACCCTTGGACCTTGCCTTCACCTACGACCACATTAGTTGAAGGGCAAGTTAATGGAATGGCGTTCCCTATATCTGTAGCTGAGCTTAGATATCAGGCTATCGTAGACTCTGCAGATAACCATTCTACTCCTTTTTCCGAAGAGGAGTTAGATGGTCATGTGGCCCCCGCTTGGAGCTTTGATTCTAACTCTGCCTTGGACTGCTTAGATTCGGTTCTACCTTCTGAAGAAGCAATCCTCGAAATTATGATGGGTATAGATCGACCTTGGGAAGACTTACACCATCGCTCATATTTTCTTCCTCCATTGCAGGAAGTAGAATCTAGATTCTCCGTGCTCGTTGGTAGTGATGTTTGTACGGTATCGAACCCTTTAGCTCCAACACACACACGTGCTGAAGGTAATATGTCGGTAATCTCAAAAATGATACCTATAAACATCTCTAAGGATCCTAACATCATCGAGAATATCTTCATCGGAAGTGAGTGTTCCCCTGAAGAAATTCAAATTTACACCGACCTATTCAAGGAATATCGTGATGTATTTGCTTGGTCTTATGAGGAAATGCCCGGCATTGATCCTTCTATAGTACAACATGAGATCAAGACGTACGAAAACGCAAAACCGATTCGTCAAAGGCTTCGGCCGGTTAACCCTAGGAAAGCAGCGGCTATCAAAGCTGAGGTTGAGAAGCTGATAAGGGCGGGTTTTATATACCCTGTTCCTCTTACGGATTGGGTTTCGAATCCAGTCCCTGTGGACAAAAAGCAGGGAACAATCCGCGTATGCATCGATTTTAGGGACTTAAACAAGGCTTGTCCAAAAGACAATTACCCCACACCATTTATTGATCAAATTATTGACGAGTGTGCGGGTAATGAGATTTTCTCCTTCATGGATGGTTTCTCAGGTTATAATCAAATCTCTATTCGTCCTGAGGATCAGCATAAGACTGCCTTCATATGTCCCTGGGGTACCTTTGCATATCGAAAGATGCCCTTCGGTCTTAAAAATGCTGGAGCCACCTTTCAGCGGGCCATGTCTTACGCTTTCCACGACATCAAACATATCATCGAGGCATACTTAGATGATCTCGCTGCTCGTTCTCGAAAGAGAACTGATCATCCTAGTCATCTTCGATTAGTCTTTGAGCGATGTCGTTTTTACAAAATCCGGTTGAATCCTAATAAGTGCGTTTTCGCGGTTACATCAGGTCGGTTGTTAGGGTTTATAGTTTCCAATGAAGGGATTCGGGTTGATCCCTTCAAGGTTGAGGCAATAGTTCAGTTGCCTCCCCCGTCTTCAATTCGTCAACTTCAAAGTCTTCAAGGGAAGGCCAATTTCTTAAGAAGGTTTATAGCAAACTATGCCGAGATCACTAAAGGGTTCATGCGTTTGCTACGGAAAGGAGTTCCATTCCTGTGGGACGACTTTGCGCAGCGGTCGTTTGATGCTTTGAAAAAGGCATTAGTCTCTGCCCCGCTTTTGAGTCCACCGGATTATGGTAGAGACTTCCTTTTATATCTCGCTGCAGCAGAATCTACCATTGGTATGGTTCTAGTTCAGGAAGACGATGCTCTTGTCGAGCACGTGATTTATTATTTGAGCCGAGGCTTGATAGGCCCTGAACTCCGCTATTCTCCAGTTGAGAAGTTGGCCTTGGCAGCAGTCCATGCTGTCTAGAGGCTCCGTCATTACATTTTGCTACGCAAAACTTTTGTCTTAGCGGCGGTCAATCCATTCCAATTTGTCCTCAGTAGGCGAGTGATTGGGGGCAAATATAATAGATGGATAGTCATTTTACAAGAATTCGACCTCGAGTTCTTGTCCGCCAAGTCTAAGAAATCTATGGTCTTCGCGGAGCTAATTTCTGAGCTTCCTTGTGGAGAGGATATTGTTTATGAGGAAAGTCTACCCGACAAGCATATATTCCTCATCTCTTCACAAGACCCTTGGTATGGAGATATCATTGTTTATCTCCAGACTTTGAAGTTTCCCTCTACTTCCTCCAAGGATGAACGTCGCAAGTTACGTCACCTGGCTAAAAACTATGTTATCATTGGTGACACTTTATACCGTCGAGGGGTTGATTCAATTCTTCGACGTTGTTTAACCTTAGAGGAAGCAGAGTCTGTTCTTAATGATTGCCACAGTGGAGCTTGTGGTGGTCATCTATCCGGGCTTGCTACAGCCCAGCGCATATTACGTGCCGGCTACTTTTGGCCCTCACTCTTTAAGGACTGTGTGGAAGCGGTAAAACGTTGCCACCCGTGTCAAATTTTTACTCGCAAGATGCGCGCGCATCCAGCTCCCCTCTTTCCCGTTGTTACCGTCGGTCCCTTCACTAAGTGGGGTATTGATTTTACGACTTGTAATCCGCCTTCAGCGGCAAATCACAAGTACATTATCGTGGCTGTAGACTACTTCATGAAGTGGGCTGAAGCCATGCCTACTTATAAGAACGACAGTGACACGGCAGCTTTGTTTCTTTTCAATCAAGTTATCTCAAGATTCGGTATCCCAAGAGAGATTGTCACTGACCATGGCAGTCATTTCCAAAATCAGCTAATGTCCGAATTGGCTTTTAAATTAGGTTTCCGTCAGGAGCATTCATCCCCTTATTATCCTGAGGCCAATGGACAGGTCGAGGCGGTCAATAAAACTCTTAAGACGATACTCCAACAGACAATCGATAAAAATCGATCCAATTGGCACATTATGTTGTATCCGGCTCTTTGGGCATACCGAACCTCCGTCAAAATGGCTACTGGTTTTACTCCTTTTCAGTTAGTTTACGGGATGGAATCTATCTTTCCGGTCGAATGTGAAATTCCATCTCTGAAATTAGCTGTCGAGCTTCTTCCTGAGACTTCAAGTCTCGAGGAGCGCCTAGTTCACCTGGAACATCTCGATGAGCAGCGTCGAGATGCTGCCATGACGAATGAGGCACATAAGAAAAGGGTCAAAACTCAGTATGATAAGTCTGTCTGTCCTCGTGTCTTTTCAGAAGGTGACCTTGTCTTGTTCTATGACCAAGATAAGGACGCCTTGGGGGCAGGCAAATTCAAGCCTATGTGGTATGGTCCTTTCATTATCAAGCGAGTCTTAGAAAAAGGATTGTATGAGTTAATTGACTTCGAAGGAAACAAGCTGGCGAAGCCCCGAAATGGGCTCTATTTAAAGAAGTATTTTGCTTAGTTTTACCAGGCAATGGCTTCTTTGTATTTTATGTATATTTGTACATATCTTATCAAGCGTTTTTCTGATATCAGCACTTTTTGGTCTGCTTTGGCAGGTGTTGATGGATGATTGGGTTTATTTTGGATTCGCCGATGGTGCTAGTCGGCACACTCGGAATCTTGCTTCCGCAGCTTGGGTACTTTATTACCCAACTGGTCAGTTGTTGACATCGAGAGGCGTGTGTATCGGTCCTGCTTCAAACAATATGGCCGAATATACAGCTGTTATCAATTTATTGTCCGAGGCAATCTCTTATGGGATCGACTCGTTGGTAGTATATCTTGATTCGCAATTGGTAGTGTCTCAGTTAAATAACATTTATCGGGTTAGAGATCCATTATTATATCGCCAATATTTAAGGGTGAGGTTGTTGCAAAGATCATTTATTTACATTAATTATTTGCACATTCCAAGATCTCAAAATTGGTTAGCTGATTCTATCGCTAATCAAGCATTAGACTGGCATATCAATCATTCATCATAAAATCATGCATCGCAAAAGCGTCTCGAGTGTACATATGTGTGTCCAAAAATATACAAAATTGGGACTCAAATGCCCATAATCATGTCAGGCATATCTAACGCCTCGGCTCTGGATGAGCAGCTAAGTAAGTAACTATAGCATTGGCCACGCGCCGGAAGATGCGAACCCAGTCACGTGGCATTCCAACCACATGACGCTGCATATCTGGAGGAAGGTCCTCCACCTCGGCCATTGGTACTTGGCAGCTCAATCTCGCCAAGTGTCGCTGGACGTTGTTGAGGGTCCTTTCCGCATTCGCAGCCGTCTCTTCGGCTCCTCGGCCACGCCGTCCATGCCGCGGGAATCCATCTGGTCGCACAGGCCCAATGTCTGGAACATGATCATCATATTAGTCATTTGAATCTCATCAAAAAAATGTTTTTCAAAGTTCATCATTATACTTGAAAAATCCTAAAAATCATAAAAACATAAAAATCAAAAAAATCTTACCGATCTCGCCCCATGCTGCATCTGGTGGTAACACTAGGTCAGGATCTCTGCGGAAATCCAGTCCAGCATAGGGGTAGTCGTCTATGGCGATGATCTGTTGCTCCCACCAAGCAAAAAAGTCGTCGTCGAATGCATTCCTGGGCACTTCCCCACCCCCCAGACGTTTCATCAAGTCAGCCCACCGGCCCATACGTGGATCACGTGGACTACTGATGGGAACCGCTACCCTGGGGCGGAGTGCGGGAACCTTCTCGAAGAAAAAAGTGCATAAAATGGTTCCGTACCCAAAGTTCTTGGTCTGTCCCCTCCTGATAGAAGTAAGCTGCTCCTTCATGTTGGTAAGTAGAGGAGTACACCAGTCAAACACCGTGGTGAGACAGTCCACTGCTACGCTCATGTTTACCCGTGATGCCTGATGTAGCGAGGATGATCCGTTCACTCGAGCTATGGTGAACAAGATTATCCGCAAGGACAAACTCTCCACGTTTGGGATAGAGATCTGGCTCCCAACCTTCCGATGACCTGGACAGTAAATGTGAACATAATCGTCTACACTGAGACTATTTCGGGTCCTGCCCCGGGAGTGTACTACCTCTCCCCTTCGGGAAAGGCCCGTGATAAAATATATATCTTCCACTTCTATCCTGAGTGGCATCTGGTCAATCATAAAAGCTTCTTCCTCGACATCCCAGTAATCAATGAGTTTCTCGAGCAGACGCACGTTTGCTTTCATATTCGGCAATTTGAAGAATTTTAACAATCCACATCCCCGTAAGGCATCTAATGCCTCATCATTGTTCATAACTTCATTATCTACAGCTGAGTGCTCTCTTTCACGCCATGTGATAGTCATCCTGGAAGAAAAAATCATTTTCATCCATTAGTTTTTTGTATAAAAATGTTTCGCTGCGCACACGCGGGTTACCCTATACACAGTCGCGTGTAGGGCCCTCGTATACACGATTTATATACATTCAACCCGCGTGTACGCCGCAGAGAAATTTTTTGCAAAAATCGAACGGTGAAACACCAATAAAACTTCCTAAAAACTATCACAATTGATTGCAAGCCAAGTTTAGTGCTTACCTGGAAGTTTTCGGCAAGTTTGAACGGTTGAATAAGTCACAGGGAAGTTTGCTCCTTTTGCTCCACAATTTGCTCTCCAAGTCAAACGGTGAAAATGGTAAGTCCAAAATTTCTTTTTATAAGTTTTGAAAATGCAAAAATTTTTCAAAATTTTATTTTGTTTGGTTTCATGTCACTTTTAACTTGGGAGCTTGGAATGTCGAGATTGAGTTGTTTTTCAGGACATTTTGGACATTTTTCGACGGTTCGAGACGGTTCCATGACTGCTGACCCATCATGGCAGGTATCGTGTTCTCACTGGCATATAGGTTAGGGACACCATTTTTCCGTTGCATTATGCATACTAGCCTCCATTTGACCGATACATCTGCCGTAGGGTCGACCCCATCATGTTATGGTTCGCAAGCCATTTTCACTCGCCGATTCTTTAAATCATGACATGATGGTAGAGCAATCCTTTTACATGGGCATCCTAGTTAGCACCTCACTGACATTTGTTTCCCATGCTGCTTCGTTTTGAGTAGGCTCGGGAGTCCTCTGTAGTCCCGCCATGACTTATGCGTTGAAGACTCATTCCTCCTTGCTTCCTCGCTTCGTTCTGGCCCTATACCCTAGAGGCTCTTATGTGTGTTGAGTTGTACTTCTGCATTGCATGTTGACCATTTGCACCTTTTGGCCCATAGCCGGCTTCACTTGGACTCGTGTTAAGCCCACTTTTGACCATGACGTCTGCAAAAATCAACCTTGCATACCCTTGACCTCTGCAGCTTGACATACCCAGAGCCGTGGAAGGGACATACCTCTGAGTGTCACTGACCAGTTTTTCACCTCCCTGCATTGAGCATAGGAACGTTCCTTTCCCAGGAACTAGATCATCTGTTTCACCGACACTCGTTCTTTCCACTGTACCATAGCATTCTTTTATTCTTTTTCCGGCTTATCAGAAAAAGACAAAAAAATTGAATATTCCAAAAAGAGCGGGAACAGGGACATTATTTCCATTTATTGTTGGCAGCTAGAGTCAGTCGTGTCGCCCTTGAACAAAGCACTCAAAACAAAGTCTCCTCCGCATGGGTGGGATCTAGTTTGACTTAGGTAAGCCATAACCTTGTTATCGAGTCAGTTCTCCCCCGATTGGTTATCTCTTCCAATCATATGGAGGGTTCGTTCGTGCCTCCTGCATGACGAACTTATACAGATTCATTATATGCTGCCACATAGTCACATTGAGTGGTGCTTTTGTTCAAGGGAAGTTAGCCTGAGTCGGCCTTTCTGCGGTGTCTCTTGACTCATTTTTTCAGTCGGCCATCCCTGGTTGTCAGTGTCATGTCTATCATCACATCAGTTATATTGGTCCTTCACTCGTGCCGGTTTGAGAAGGTCCCCATTGACTTCTTGCTGGCGGGTCTTGTCCTTATCGACGACGACACATTGCTCTGAGGGCAGACCTAGAGACCGCACCCTGGCCCTATTTTCATTATTGATAGGTCACCTTGTGCTCAGCATCGATCAGTATCATGGGTCTTTGACTGAGTGGTTTCCCTTGTGTTCGACATCAGCATACATTATCACACATTGGGATTCGTGCAGTACCTTGGTTTCCATTTGACCCTATTGGTGGATACCTCGCCTCTGTGTCAGCTTTCATTATTGGTTGGTTCAGAGGGTTTCTGCCGTGCGCTAGCCACATCTTGTGTACGCCGGAAACGTACTTCGGTTAGGGTTACTACATCTTTTTCGTCCGATTCCTTCCACATTATTGGCCTACGGGTTACACTCGCGCTAGATTGATGGAGGATGCCTTAATGCCTTCCTTCTAGCGGATCTTTCCCTATCGACTCCGACTCATTGCTCTGGGGCAAAGATCTAGAGTCCATTTAGTAGTACCTTGGGGTTTGCAGTCATTAGTGGCAGATTCCTCGCTATTGACAGTGGGAAACCATCATTGTCTCCTGATTGATAGATTCTTACAGGTGTTCGACTTCAGCTCATCTATTCACACTTGTTAGATTGTACTGGGTACCTTGACGCTCATTATCATTATCGGTGAGTAGTCTCGCGTTTGTTAACGGTATACATCAATGACCGGTAATCAAACGATTTCTCACATGGTCGACTTCAGATCATTTATTCCCATGGTGTAGAAATGTACCACGGCGGTCGGTGAAGACCTCAGGTTGTATCAGCATTCATTGGTTCACTTGACAGTTGCTCCTGTTGCTGCTAGTTGATACCACTCCACCTTATATGTTGCAGTCAGTCATGGCGACATTCTATATGCTGGCACCTGAGTTTGCAGTGTAGTACCATCCTATTCCATCATGTTCAGTTGGTACCTTATGGGATCAGTCTTTGATTTCAGTGATCCGTTGCATCTTTCAGCATCATTGACAGTTTTTATATGTGATATTCAGACATGTACTTACTCATTATGATCAAATGATCCATTATGTATTTTCCAGTCATTTATACTTGTATACTTAGAGGATCCGCTTGTACTTGATATGCGGACATGCTTTACTTTTCCTGAGCATGGGTATGCCCGCCTCAGACGGTGTTTCTTTCTGACCTCTTTTCGGTGGCTTGGCAGGCTGAATTCTGGTGAAGTCCTCCTCAGTTTTTCGGCAGAGTTCCTTTCTTTGTACTTACTTAATTTATTTCGGCCATCATGTTCCCCTTCTGACCTCATATATTAGGGGGCATCTGTTATAGATCCAAATCCCACTCTTATGGTTTGTGATGCTACACTCATGGCCTAGGGCAACCCTTCCTTCCAGACCTGGTCCAAAAATTTAAAAAACAGTGTTTTATTCCCTATACGCGACATTGCCCTGAGTTAAACGTGTGTACACGCGGGTCTGTCATACCCAACCCTCGTGTATCTATTAAAACACTTAAAAAATATATAATTTCCTCTTTTTCGGGCGGTGATCGCGGGTTTACCTGCTGGATCACCTGTTAGTGCCCGTGGCCCAACTGTTCCCAACCAACTCCTAACTAAAAAACTACTTTGGAGAGGGTATAAAAAGACATCAATGGGAAGGCCAAGGGGAGAGAGAAAGGAGAGCAAGATTATAATGCTGAGATTTTTCCCTTAGATCAGGTCTGAAGTCCTTAGTGCTTTCTGCACTTCCCCCATCTTGCATAGGAAACCCTTGTTTCCATGTGTATTGGTGATCATTCATCCTTGATACCATCATTGGAGTAGGACTTGGAAGGAGCTCTTGTCGGAGGCTTGAGGCTGGAACGAATCCGGGAGGAAGCTTGCTTGGAGCCTGCTGAAGGTGTTCAGGTGATATCTTTCCGATATCTGTACTTTATTTGCCTTTATTTATAAAGAAACACGTCTTTGTTCCCGAATAATCTTTCTTTATGCTTATGAAATTCTTGTATTGAATTCTTGTGAAAGTGGTTACTTAAAGATTTTTTATAACTAACTTTATAGCATGAAGATGATTTATACATAAGTATTTGTACAGGTACTGTTGTGTTCTTTGATTTGTTTGTCTTGCAGGTCAAAGAAAGAAGAAGGGAACTCCAAGGAGGGTTTGCACCCTAACGGTCTTCTCGAACGTAGGACCATAGGTATGTGCCCTAAACCTTAGAATTTGCTTAAAAGTAAAGATGATGGCTGTGTGTGTGTTTCTTTAAATAAGCAATTTTCAGTCTGGTAGAGTCTTAGCCCAAAGGACCCTAGGGGTACTTTCCCTTCAACTAGTGTTGGATACCATAATGTATTTGTTGGAGCCTACTTTTTTAGTTTAATAATTTTAAATACATAGATAATCATTTTTTATTACAAATACATCAATCTATTGTTGCAAGTATTATAATAAGTTTGATTCCATATCAGAAGATATGATGCATTCACACATCTCCATAGTGGGAGTAGTTCTCACTGGCAAACAGAACTACCATGAGTGGTCCAGGAAGTTAAAACACACCCTCATTTTCAATGAGGTTTGGAGAGATATTTATGAAGGAGAAGGAGACAATGCACCTGAAAAACCTACTTCAGACAAGGAACTTTCCATTTGGGAAAATAAGAACAGTAAGGCCTATGCCTTGATTGTAGCGTCTGCAAATGAAGAGGTGAGTCACCTTATTTCTCCATTTTCAAATGTCTTTTAAGACTTAACTAAGTTTAATTAATTGTATGACTCACACTCTAAACTTGAAGTTGTTCAATTGGTGATCAAGTTTTTCAATCTTGAGTTGAAATATTATGACCCTATTGCCTTAGTATTATAAGTAAGATCTATTATGCATGTCAAAAAAGCCACTAGTGTTGAAATACAGATTCCTCTCATAGCTTATGTCAAGGCACTATAACTCACTTATTCACATTATCTTGAGTCATTGCAAGCAAATGGAAAACTTAAGGAGATTACCTTTGACTCCCTTGAGAAGAATTTTTATGAAAGAGAGAAGGATTTTGGGAAGAAGAAAACTCCTCAATATTCTAAAGAAACTTTGTGCCTTGCACAAAAAGAGAATAATGATGTACAAGATTTTTTTAGAGGAAGAGGAGGGGAGAATTCTAAAAGCAGGGAGGGTGCAAACATTTTCCGAGAAAGGTTTGATCCTCATTTCATATGATGCAATAGAGATGGACATGATTCATCCACATGTAAGTTTCCTTGGGACATAATCAAGTAGGAAATAAATGAAGAAAAAGGTAAACACCTGGTAAAGGGAAAGGAAAAGCACCTGAGTCCACTCATTATGTTGTGGCACATTGCATGAAGTAATTGAACACTTATTCAATGCTTCACTTGCTTCAAGGAAATATTCTTGGTTGCTTGATTCAGGAGAAACTTTCCACGTGAATTTCGAAAGATATTTCTTTGAATAATTCACTGATAATGTTGATTGAGTAGTATACTTTGCATACAAGTCAAAACTCAAGCCACGAGGGCTTGGCACCATCAAGCTCAAACTGCCTGTTCTTAAAGACTTTCTTCTACATGTTGTTCTATACCTCCTAGAGTTGAGGAGAAACTTGCTATATTTGGTCCATATCTACAAAAAAGTACACTTCATTCACATATTTGATGGCAAGGTTGAGGTCAGAAAAGTATTAGATCACTCACTTGTCATGACTGGGATAGAAAAAGAAAGACTTCTAAAGCTACAAGGAACCTCTAGTTGTGCATATAACTTTTCATATAGTTTTCATTATGATGAAGGTACATTTCCATCAAATCTTTTATTTCCTGATATATTTGGACACTTGAACTATGATAGCCTCCATTTGCTAAAGAAAAATGGTGTTACTAGTTTGCATACAAATCCTAGGAAACCTAAGCAATGTGATGATTGTATCCTAGGAAAGAAAAACAAACAGAGTTTTCATGATTCTCATTCCAGAGCACATATCAAAATTGAACTCATTCATTTTGATTTATGTAGCCCAATTCCTTTTCCTTCTGCAAATGGAAAAATATATGATGACACTTATTGATGACTACACTAGAATGTGTTGGGTTTATTTATTGAAGAACAAATATGAAGCTTTTGAAACATTAAGGAACTTTCATGCATGGATTGAAAATGATGCACAGTCTCATATTGGATCTATTCATACTAATAATGGAAAATAATATACATCAAATGAATTTGAAAACTATCTTCATGAACATGGGATCAAACATCAAACAACCATGCCTTATAATCCCCAACAGAATGGAGTAGTTGAAAGAATGAATAGGAGAATCTTAAATATGGTACGTTCGATGATGTTTTTCAAGAATGTTAAGTTGATGTTTTAGGATAATATGTTTCTATGTGCTATTTACATAAATAATAGGTTTCCATCTCATGTTATAAAAAAAAAAAAAAGACTCGCTATCAATTGTGGTATGGCCACATTCCTTCAGTAAGGCATCTTAGGGTTTTTGGTTCCACCTGTTATGCATTGATACCCAAGGAATAGAGAAACAAACTCAGTGAAAGGAGTCACAAATTTATCTTCTTAGCATACTCAAATAACTCCAAAGAATATTGTATCTATGATGAACTAAATAGGAAGTTTATAATATCTAGGGATGTGATCTTTCTTGAATCTCCTAATACTGATAATGTTGTTGAGCAACAACTTGATCACTTGGATAGATTCAAACATGTAAATTATTTTCAAGAGTTTTATAATTAGATTCCACATCTTGAAGAGGGGATCCCTATACTGGATCAATCTATGGAATCTTCTTCTGAAGCACTCTCCCCCCACGTGAATCTCCAGCCACTAATGACACTTTGAGTTGTTATGTGATTGACATAATTGGGAGACTAAATCTTGATTTAGCCCCATCTCAATCAACTAAGAAGCCTGGACCATCTCAAAAAATGTCCTCCAAAATGGCTAATAAATACACTTAAAAGTGTTCATACTGATGAGGTTGGAAAGACATGAACAAGAAGCTCAACTAGACAAAATGGAGGTGATGTAGACAATCTTGATTCACCTGTTGATATGGGTATTTCTTATGATTTTGAACTAAATTTTTCTATAGATTTTGAACCAAATTCCTTCAAATCAGCCACTTCTCATGATGAATGGAAAGAAGTGGTGTAGAAATAATATGATGCTTTGATAAAGAATGGTGCCTGGAAGCTGGTTGATCCTCAATTTGGAATCAAACCAATAGGATACAAGTGGGTCTTCAAGAACAAGTATAAAGCAGATAACCCACTTAACAAGCATAAATCCATACTTGTGGAATTTTTTTTGCAGAGAAGGAAGGTGTCGATTATGAGGAATCCTTTAACCCCACAAAAAAATGGCCTACCATTTGGACACTCTTTACCTTGGCAACTCAGAATGGTTGGAAAGTCCATCAAATGGATGTAAAAATTACTTTCTTGAATGAATATTTGAAAGAGAATGTTTTTATGTCCCAAACAAAAGGATTTGTTGTGAAGGGTCAAGAACACAAAGTATGCAAGATTGTAAAATACTTGTATGGCCTCAAGCAAGCACTGCGAGCTCAGTACAAGGAATTAACTAAGTATCCTCTGGAACTCAATATCAAGCATTAAGATCTTGATTATGAAACTTTGTTTGTCAATATATTTTGAAAAAAACTTCTATATCTTGTGGTGTATGTATATGATATTTTGATGACATGGAACAATGAGAACTACATTGCATCCATAACGAAGGAACTGAGGAAAGGTTTTGAAGTTACTACTTTGGGCTATGTTCACTACTATCTTGGTAGTGAAGTAACCGGACATCTGAAGTTTATATTCCTCTCTCAGAAGAAGTACATTGGATATTCATTGTATAGTTTTGGCATGGATGAGTGAAATCCTTAAACTGATCAAATGGAGTAGAAAGTAAATATCATATCCACTAAATGAAAATAATTCAAGGATGCAACAAAATATAGGCAACTCCTAGGAAGTCTTAACTACCTGACTACTACCAAACCGAACAATTCATTTGTTGTTGGAATCCTCTCTAGGTTTATTAAAAAGCCTTGTGAGGGTCATTGGTATGTTTCAAAAATATTTCTGAAGTACTTGAAGGGAACTCAAGACTTTGGACTCAAGTATACATAGGTGGGTGACTTCAACTTGATTAGATACTCTGATTTAGATTTCAATGGAGATAAATAAACTGGGGTATCTACTTTAGGTTATTTTATGATTCTTGGATTAGGTTTTGTCTCCTAGAGGTCATGCAAACAATCAATTCTAGTATATTCCACAACTAAGGTAGAATATGTGGTAGCAAGTGAAATAATGAAGGAAATTATGTGGCTTGGGAAAATTCTAGAAGATTTGTAGGAGCAATAAGTACATTAAGCTCTTCTTTTTATTAACAACACTTCTATAATAAACTTGGCCAAGAACCCAAATTTCCATGATCGAATGAAACATATCAATACAAAATACCGTATGATTCATCTTCGTTTTGAGGCCACAACAATCCACCTACGACATTGCTCCATAACTAAGCATATTGCAGACATATTCAACAAAGCACTTGGAAGGGAAAATTTTGAAAAATTCAGAATGATGCTTGGACTCACCAACATCCCTTTAGATTAAGGGGGTAAATGTTGAAACCTAATATTTGGGATTAGGAATCTTATGTAAATATTCTAAATAACAAAATAAAAGAAGGTGGAAGACAAAGAGACATTGGGAGATAAAACCCAATAGTCTCCATATATATATCAAAGTTTTATCTTAATCCAAAATAACAAGTTATTCATGGAGTTTCCCTCTTGGCCTTACAGATCTCTTCTCAAAAATGAATAAATCAAGCGATAGATCCAGGAGTTACTACAAAAATGGCACATATGACTAAGTTCCTTACCTTGTTGGAGCTCAATTATAGTTGTACAAAAGAAGGATGGGACATGGAGACTCTACATTGATTATCGGGAACTAAATAAAATCATTATCAGGAATAGGTATCTAATCCCATAGATTGATATCCTTTTTAACCAACTCAAAGGGCCCAAGTACTTCAGCAAGATTTATTTGAATTTTGGCTATCACCAGGTTCCAATAAAACCCACAAATGTATGGAAGACCGCCTTCAAATCCAAATAGGGCCTTTTTAGTGGTTGGGCATGCCTTTCGGGTTAACAAATGCCCCTGAAACTTGTATGAGATTGATGTATGACATCTTGCATCCCTTCACCAACTAATTTTTGGTTGTATATATGGATAACATCCTCATCTTTGGAAATATTTGGGAATATCACTTGCAAAACATTTGGCAGGTCCTTCAAACCCTATGCCAACACAAACTATGTGGCAAATTGGAGAAATTCATTGTTGGCATGAGCTAGGTCCAATATTTGGGTTACATCATTAATGAGAAAGGAATGCATGTGGATCCGACTAAGATCCAACTTATTTGGGATTGGTTAGCCCTGACCACTCTAACAAAGTTTTGCATCTTTTTGGGCCTTACCAATTTCTATCAAAGCTTCATTTTTGGATTCTCTCACATCACTTGGACTTTGTGTCAAGTTACCAAAGGTGGAGAAAAAGAAAATATTTTATGGTCTTAGTCCCAACAGAAGTCATTCATTGAGATGAAGCATCGCCTTTTCTCTGCATCAGTACTCACATTTCCAGACCTGCAACAACCATTTTAAATTGAGATAGATGCTTCTTACTATGCTATTGGTGTAGTTCTCACTCAATAAGGGTATCTAGTGGTCTATCACAATGGGATACTCTCCGATACAATTCGTAAATACCCCACCTAAAATAAAAAGATGTATTACATCATGCAAGCTTATTGGTAGTGGAAGCATTAAATTATGGGGAAGGAGACAATCATCCACACATATCAATGATCTCTTCAATTTATATAGACATAAGAGAATTTGTAGAATGACCACCATCAGAAATGTTCCACATATATGAAACAATTACATCTGACAATAAGTAAAAGAAGGGTAGCACTAATAATGTTGTAGATTTCCTCAGTTGGCCACCAATTGTGACGTTGACAGTTTTTCTCAACTCTTGTGGGCATCAGACTTATAGATGGCTACAACTTTACAAAAATAATCCAGAATGCACCACCACATACCAAATGTTGATGTATCGCAAGCCAGTTCCAAAATTCCACCTCCGGGATGCATTTTTATCCCACCTGAGGCACCTTTATATAGCTTCAAGTGAGTGTGCCAAGATTATTTGGGAGGCACACTATAGTTAGGCCGCAAGACACTTCATTGTAGATAAGAGAGTGGAAGTACTGCAAAAGTATTTGTATTGGCCAAATCTCCGACAAGGAGTTAGAAAATATATCAAATCTCATATTGTCTATGCCATCGCCAAAGCCAACCATTAAGAAGCAAGGCATGTATACTCCTTTGCTACCCTTGGTCAAATCTAGGAATTGTTGGTTTGGTTTGGGTTGACCCAGGTTCAATCTATACTGCGAACCAACAAAACCCTCAATCACTGGCCCTTTCAGCAACGACCTACAAGCAGATCATAGTCTCACCTAAAGTGACTATGGGAGTGTTATGGGGAAAAATGCCTATGCCGGACGATCCTATCCACCTAAGGTGTGACAGTGCCTTAGCAACAAATAGAAACAGCTATTCTAGTATTCTTCCTTTATGAATTAAGAATAAAGAGAGATAGATGGACTAACCGGTGTCTTCCGTTTGTCCCTCGATCCGGTATCTCTTCTCTTTGAGGGTTCTCAGCTACTTGCCTTCTCGCTCCCCCAGCTTCAAGAGGTTTCTGCAAGATCAAAAGAAGAGAACACTACACAAGACATGGATTCATATTCATAACTAGTTCAGGATTAGAAATAAACTAAATACACTAATGCAATCATACATCAAAGACACATCAGCATATAGGAGAAACCAAGATAGCTTTATTGATGAATAACAAGGTTCAAGAAGAGATACAACCCAGAGGGCTCCAATCCAGCATCTCCTTCCCAGCAAATGGAATTCCTATCTTCACCCCCTTCAAAGCATTAAGCACCCAATGATTCCAATCTCAAACCAACAACAATTCTTTGCAATAACAAAATTCCAGCCCCTAGATCTCATGGAGGAGAGATCCATATATAGATGTTTGGAGAGAGGATGAGTCAGCTTGAGATCTGACTAGTGTCCTCTCCCTCTATCAGTTCTTGATTCCACTTGGAGGTTCTTGCTTCCACTTGGAGATTAGGAACCTCTTACTCATCACCAGTCGAATTCACTGAGGCAAGTGTCATTGAGGAAGATTCTAGAACCTTCCTGGGTCTTGACACCTCTTGGAATGAACTTGCCATTTGTCAAAACTCGCTCAACGCACCCTGGTAGTGCTTCTACCTATGTTGCAGTGCAGGTAGCTAGTGTTGACTTTGACATTCAGCGCAGAGAGCTAGTGGAGCCACTGAATTGATCCTGAATTGACTTGTTTTTGAGCAGTTTCTGGTGGAGAACTTCTGTGAATTGCTGTGGTTTGTTAGCCTTGTTCCTCTAGGGGTAGGAACAACATGTTTAGGGGCTTTGGATCCCTTAGATTATGGACATTTCATGCTCAATGCTGTAAGGCACAAAAATGTCTATAACAGTTGCCCCCTAAAGTATGAGGCCGTTTATCGGGTGAAATGCTTTATCAGGGGGATCCGAAGTTCATCCAATGCTGGGAGGAGACCTGTAATAAGATACAATACAATACATTATTTTTCATACTGCTTTCATGATCTAGCTTAGGCGGGCATTCCCATGCTCAGCTTTATAAATTCATTTTCTTGTACATAGAACAGACAATCGTCTGATGGTAGACTGATAATTTTGATGAAATTATCATCCCTTGGGTAGGATGATTATCTGGTGCAATGATGTACATGTCAATGTCTTTATCTTTCCTTAATATATATCGCAGCCCGGATGGATGAAACTAGATCCGGGGTCTTCAAACTCGTTCGATCTTCACTCTAAGTACAAGTCGATCCATGTGAGAAATGTTCTGAAGTCGAACATGGAAATACATCGCTTGATTACCGGTCAATGAGGTAAACCGTTAACAAGCACGAGAGGAATCACCTATAATGATAATGACCCTCAAGGTACTGCAATACAATTCACGTGGTGTGAATAAAGGACTTGGCGTCGAACACCACGCAAAATCTTTTGGTCGAAGGTCATTGATGTATACCTGTCGCCGGAAGTGAGAAACTTGCCATTGAGGCATGCAAGCTTCAAAGTACTGAAGGGGTTGTTCCTAGATCAACTTCTTGGATAATGAGCTGATGTCGACAAGAAGCAATCCATCAAAGGAGGGCCTTAATGAATCCCACATCAATGACACGGAATGGAGCTAATGATTTTGATGGAGGTGAAAACGATCTGTGACATATGATTCAAGGTGAAGGTCATGAAAGGATGAAGGATAATGTACGGCAGTGGATGGGACACGGTTGACTTTTCTGAATGACTTCTCTTGAACATGTGGCAACACTAATGCGATGGATCGGTAGCATTACCCCAAATATGGATGGTATGGCGAGACCATGGTGATGTGACCGACGAATGAAACAACCCAACCCGATTGTGGTACGGAGGAAAAGTGTCATGTTCAAGAGCGACTTGCTACCATCAAAGTTTTCTTGAGTTTCTCCAAATTTTTCCCCAGTCATTGCTGACCAGTACCTCTTTATTTTTGTCAAGCTTGAGGAGGATAACATATGCTTGTTCTATAACCTGCCCTTCGGGCAAGCCCATTGCTATGTTTTAACGAGCCTACGATAGTGAAACTCGTTCTCGTCTAAAGACAAGTTTGTCACTATTTAATGATTTTAACGAGTCTAACGACAAAGATAACTCGGTTCTTTTCATTTTTAAAGAGTCTGAAAAGATACATAAAGTTAACTCCAAAGGTCCTTTTTCGTCATCTAATCCCTTAGGTCCGAAAAAGTATAAAACAATACAGAAGGGATGAGTTTTCGATAGTTTTAACGAGCCGAATAAAACAATCGCTCGATCTTTTTGTGCAATAATCCCTCAGGTCCAGAAATATTAAAATCTAGAGGAGGGATAGCACTTCCTGTCCCTTTAACGAGCTGCAAGGCCAAGGACTCGGCAATCTTTCCATATTTTACGAGTCAGATGAAAAGAGCTTAAAGAAGACTCGTCTTTTGAGGAACGAGTGATAAAACGGGTTAGCAGCTGAGTCCAGGTACAGGTTGGAATTTTCCAAGCACGGTAGTGTCACAAGGATGGCTAGTGAAATAACTCTTCGCAGCTGTTCCTCAAAATGGGTAAACAAACATATGGAGGTGAACGATCGGCCAATGGAAAAGTGGAGGTGATGGGCAAACACAACCAAGGCTTTAACGGCTGATAATATTACATTCACCGCGGTTATTTACCGGGATAGTTAATTTTTTAACGAGCTTAAACGCAGGTGGAAACATTTGCTCGATCTTATGTTTATTTTTTAACGAGCATGAACTATGCGCTAAAACTGCTCGGATCTTGCGTTTATTTTTTAACGAGCATGAACTGTGTGCTAAAACTGCTCGATTACCCAGTCATATGATAAGAATGTCTCATTAAGATTCTATTTTTTATGGAGCTTCATCTTACAAAGCTATGCCCCGCATCCTTTCGTTATGCAAGTTCGGAAACGACTAATCCTACGAGTTTAAAGGGTTAGACCTACAGGTTTAAAGGGAAGGACCTAAAAATTTAAAAAATAAATAGCCACCCCTTGCTTGCACTCCAAAAGGTTTGCATGCCCCCAGGCATAAAGTACGATTTCAAGGTTACCCCTACTTTAGTCCGGCAAAACAATTGTTTTACCGAGAGAGGCCTACCTCTTTCAGGTTACCCAAAGATTGTCTCGTTAATCTTTCAAACAAAACACTTCCTCGACAATGTCTACCGAAATAGACAAAGGTGAGCGACGATGCCCGCCAACTCACATAACTTTGACAAAAAAATCTTATTCTAGAATAACCCTCTTCCAGCATGGGCGGGGTACAGACTAGTCATATTCTCCCGCGGAAACCTACCCTATACCCAAAGTTCTCCTGCCGAAGCAGACCAGGACGCATGCCCCCTGGGTTCCACTCATATCCTCCCGGATTACTCGCGCTCATCAGGAGGACGGACCGTGGGTTGAGACATTTCTTGCATGAAGAGACCATTTAGGGATGGTATATGACTATTTGCGATGCGTGATCCGGGAAATGAAAGTTGGTCCACGAGCTTGACCACTCTTCCTTCATGCGGAAAACACATTACTCTAAAGAGTGAGGAGACGATGGCTCCCATGCAATATATATAGTCTCGTCCAAGGAGTATGTTATAATCCAAGGGTCCTTGAACGACCATCACGTTCATTTGAACGGTCTTCCCTTTCAATGTTATGGGCACATTGGGGAGGATCCCTAAAGGTCGACTGGTTCCTTTATCAAAGCCTGATAGATTTCTCATTTCAGGCAAAAGCGCTGGTGAACCAAGCGCTTTCCAAGCAATAGAGGAAAGGATACTCACAGATGCCCCCTCATCAATGATAGTGCCAACCATTACCATTCTGTATATTTGAACGATAATTCTGAATGGTATGCTTGCTGGCAAACGGGGTCTGCCTAGTTGGTTCCAGTCGAAGGACACAACCAGGTTGCTTGGTGGTGGGACCGAATAGACGACCGGGTATGACTCTGACGAAGTTCCTTCCTGCGATAAAGGAATGGGCAAATTGCCCCCTTGTTCATCAGAGTCTGTGTTGATGAAGAGAATTTGGACGGTGTCGTCTTTATTCTCCTCTATGATGGTATCATTCGAGGATAGAACCTCTGAAGGAAAAACAGGGTCAACTGCCGCCTCAACCTTTTGACTTTCGTCAGGTATGGATTCAGACGGTTCATCCTCAATGATAGGTGCTTCGGCTGACCACCTGGGCGGGCCAGCCGGGTTTTCAACTAGTGAAGGACTTGGCAGGAGTTTTTGATATCCAGGAGGAAGTTGCGCTCGTAAAATCGGGCTATCTTCCAAAACTCTTTTAGCCTCGTCTAAGAAGGGACAACGGTGGATGGCATGGTCGCCTTCACACAGTTTGCAGGGAAATCTAGCTTTCCCTCTCTATCCTGTGACTTCACTTTCACTAGTTGATGGTGAGCTGTCAACATGGCTATCAGAGGTTGACGCCACCGAATTGTGCAAACGGGGAGACCAGTCCCTTAGTATCCGAGGGATGCAGGGAAAATCTCTGTGGAAGTGGTCTCCCTTGCATATGACACATGGCGATTTAGGCCTGGTCAGTGTTGTGTGTGGATTTTTGTCAGACGACACTTGTTTTCCCCCAGTCGCTTTTGGCTCCTTCTCCTTCTTCTCTTTCTTCTTCTTTTCCTTCTTCTCCTTAGGAACCTGGTTTTTTGTTTTACCAGTTCCGTCAAGCGAAGAGGAAGGAGGAGAGGAAGAATTAGATGAAGTTGAAGGCTGGTGGGCAACTCTGGTCTGGTCTAACTGTTGATTCGATTGTTCAGGAATGGTGGTGTTCTGAACGAAATTGGTTGAAACGAGCCAGACCGGCAGGCCAATTGTTAGTCCTGGAAGCGACAATGTGGCCATATGGGGTGCACCAACATCTCCCCAAGAGGAGAAGGGACTAGGATTTCCACCAAGGGGAATTCCTTGGTTGGTGTGCTCCATTTTTTCAACCTAAAGATCAACGCAGGAATAAAGGTTGATTGTTCTGTTTAAAATAAATTTTAACGACGCTTTAGACAAAACTTGCTTTTTCAATTTTAAAGAGTCGAGAAAAAGCTAAAGATGACTCTAGTCTCCTTCAATGTTTTAACGAGCCCGAAGTGTAAAATGCTCGGATCGACTTTTTCCGTTATAGAGTCTGAAAAAGCCAAAAGGAACTGCTCTGGAGTTCTAGGTAGAGGGTGTGCCAAACTTTTCGCAAAACCGCAGAATACTTTTTAGGGTACGGGCGGTCGATCTTCCTGAATGCTGTGTTCAGTTCATTGCGATCAGTAGGGCGGCCGACACGGCTTCCTAAGGATAAAGGTTTTATGCCTATAGGGGTCTCCCAATATATACGCGACGGTACGTGGGAGCACAATCCGTACTGGCGCTATCGTCCCTCAGGAGGAATCACCCACCATCAACGAGATCGACAGTCACCAGGCTTTACGACGCCAGAACACGTCTCTAGCCTATACCTCTATGTTGTGCGTTATGTTGCAAAGCGTTGTTAAGTTCATTCAATTTATTTTAGGTTGATCTTTTTAGAAGTTTGCCTTTTGAGGTTCACCATGAGATGTATGACACAATTCCTAAATGCAATCTAAAGATGATAAGCAAGCTTTATATCTTTTCAACTTATGAAAATCCTAGCTACTTAAGGGAAAAGAAAGACACCATCTTTTCTCAAAGAGCAATCAGCACACTCTAATGCACTTTTCCTAAATCAAACATGCAAACTATCAAGATGAAAATGCACAATGCAGGTGTTTGTTTTCCGCTTTCTTAGTATTGATGCCTACAAAGAAAGCTTTTTGTACAACTTTGAATTTGCTTTTAAATGACAAATACAAACAAGTTTACTTTTTCCGAAATCAGAGAGGGTAGAAGAGATTACAACACTCAACGATTTCCGAAATGAATACTTGTTTCGACACTTAAAAGAGACAAACTCAAACCAAAAGCAAAAGTAAATGTATAATCAACTGTAATCAGCCAATGAACTCTCTCCTAAGATCACAATCAGCAGATCTGAATCAAGGGCTACAGGATGACCATTTCACTCTTGCAAAGGAAAACTGTAAATGATGCCACAAACACATAAAAACACTCACAGTCTTTTTGTACAAAAGGAGGCGGAATTTAAGCAGAGAAAAGGAGCTATCAGACTGGTACCTATGCTGGTTACAGGCTGCAAAAAACAGAGATCAAAACAAGGCAAAACAGAGCAGAGAACCCCAGTTGCACAAGGCCTAACTGGATCAGTGCAACCTCAACACAGGGGTTTTGACATTCAGCGCAGGTATCCTTCACGGGACCTGTGTTGAAATGCAGAACCTCTTCAGAGGGTCTGCGCTGAAGGACAAACGAGAGTTTCTCACTGGGTTTTAGGTCACATATTGCTATTTAATCTACAGTTTCAGGCCAAATCAAAGCAACAAGCAAGGTACAATCAAAGGGATGCTTTGAGGGAGTACTAAGATCTATCAGAAAGGATCATCAAATCATTTGTGAGTCCATTGTTCAGATCATAGACAAGTCCAGTGATTGGATCAAAGCAGCAACTGTCTACTTTGCATCTGGGAATAGCAGATGCAGTTCGATTGTTGTTGTCGAGTCTATGAAACAAACAATGATGGAAACACAAATAAAATGACTAAACAGATCTCCCTAGTGGAGTCGCCAATTTGTTGTGGGAAAAATGCCTATGCAGGACAATCCTATCCACCTAAGGTGTGACAGTGCCTTAGCAACAAACAGAAACAGCTATTCTAGTATTCTTCCTTTATGAATTAAGAATAAAGAGAGATAGATGGACTAACCGGTTTCTTCCGTTTGTCCCTCGATCCGGTCTCTCTTCTCTTTGAGGGTTCTCAGCTACTTGCCTTCTCGCTCGCCCAACTTCAAGAGGTTTCTGCAAGATCACAAGAAGAGAACACTACACAAGACATGGATTCATATTCATAACTAGTTCAGGATTAGAAATAAACTAAATACATTAATGCAATCATACATCAAAGACACATCAGCATATAGGAGAAACCAAGATAGCTTTATTGATGAATAACAAGGTTCAAGAAGAGATACAACCCAGAGGGCTCCAATCCATCATCTCCTTCCCAGCAAATGGAATTCCTATCTTCACCCCCTTCAAAGCATTAAGCACCCAATGATTCCAATCTCAAACCAACAACAATTCTTTGCAATAACAAAATTCCAACCCCTATATCTCATGGAGGAGAGATCCATATATAGATGTTTGGAGAGAGGATGAGTCAGCTTGAGATCTGACTAGTGTCCTCTCCCTCTGTCAGTTCTTGATTCCACTTGGAGGTTCTTGCTTCCACTTGGAGATTAGGAACCTCTTACTCATCACCAGTCGAATTCACTGAGGCACGTGTCATTGAGGAAGATTCTGGAAGCTTCCTGGGTCTTGACACCTCTTGGAACGAACTTGCCATTTGTCAAAACTTGCTCAACGCATCCTGGTAGTGCTTCTACCTGCGTTGCAGTGCAGGTAGCCAGTGTTGACTTTGACATTCAGCGCAGACAGCTAGTGGAGCCACTGAATTGATCTTGAATTGACTTGTTTTTGAGCAGTTTCTGGTGGAGAACTTCTGTGAATTGTTGTGGTTTGTTAGCCTTGTTCCTCTAGGGGTAGGAACAACATGTTTAGGGACTTTGGATCCCTTAGATTATGGACATTTCATGCTCAATGTTGTAAGGCACAAAAATGTCTATAACAGGGAGGATGCAAAACTAGGTTTCTGCAGCCTTGAAGGATTAGGATATGTGGTACTATTATGTCATCTTATTCTTATTACTCATAAATCACTTCACTGCATTAGATTAAACACTTAAACATGTAATATAAAACCATAAACCATCATTGTGCTGAAACTAAAATGAAACTGTAATAATTGCCACTTTATAACAAATAATAAGAAAAAATACACATAAAGAAAAAAATTACCATGATTCACCACAATGTGGGGCTAAGTTCCCAAGAAATGTTGCTTCTATAATGAATCTTTGTACAAAAAATAGTTCTTTGCCTACACACTATGCCGTAGCCTATCTACGCACTCTGCTGCAGACTTAGACCTCCACACACTAATGTGCATAGCCTTGCCTTCTCAAACAAATTACATATCACAATAATACAACCATATCATTAATCTAGATCCAAATATAGATGATTCTCTTCTTATTATTTTACCCTATATATGTTATTACATAAAATGGTTACATCATCAAAATACCATGGACTCTCTAAAACAAGAAACTATGGCCCAAAAGCCCATTGATCCTTTAAAAAATCATGTTCCTTTACAAAAATAAGGGGCTTTGACCCAACCTGAAGCCCTTATACTGCATGGTATATTACAAGTGCTCCATTGTGTGTTACACTTTCCGTTTCGTTGCTCTATTGGGCACTCCGCTACATGCTCCACTACACGCTCCTTTCCACAAAATGCGGAGTCTTTGCCGAAATCTATACCAAGTTGGGTTGCGCCCAATAGGCCCCTAACACTCACATGTGACTCAACCTAAGTCAATCAACCAATTTTCCTCTGATCTTCATTGAAAAGCTTTTGTAGGCAATGTTGAACTATTGTAGAATGTATGTGACCTGCTTCTCTTCGATGTGCACTTCCTCCTATAGTGCTTCTGTCACAAGTTTTGTAGCCTTTTGAATCATTGTTGTCTCCCTCTATTGAAGCTCTTGAAGCTTCTCTTACACTACTTGGGAAAGTTGGAGAGCCTCATCTTGCCATAGCTAAGTTCTCTCTATCAAAACCTACTCTTCCTTCCTCAAGTCCTCTATCTTCTTTTGGAGGGCATTTCCCTCATTGATCTTTGCAAGCTTTTGCGAGATAGGTAAGGTATTTGTAGTTTACCAAATCTCTTCTAGCTATTGTTGCTTTTGCTAAATGTCTTCTTGAATTTTTTTCACATTTGAATATTCCTATAGCGAAGTCCAAATTTGTAAGCTCTCATCCAACAACTTCCCAAAATTTGCCACTATTGCGGAGATGTCAGCCATTGCAGCCTTCAGGTCAGTCTCCCTCTACTCCCGCACTTCTTGTGGTGTGGATGGTTTTAGCTTCATCTACAACTCATTGATCTATATCTCATATTTAAATTGTACTTCTGCAATATTGTCCTTGTATCTTTTACTGCGAAGCTTCACAACCTTGTCCTCCATTGGTTCCTCTTCTCAGAACTTAATGTCCGAAATCTTGTGGCATGTCGCTTTGACAACATCCTTCATCTTTTGATGTTATTTTACTACCTTATCCCTCTCTTGGATGGCTTGGTCGAGCTTTTGCTACAATGTAGCTTGCTCTCTTTATACCTGAATGTTTAACTTCGATGTGAGTTGTTTGCATTGCTTTATCACATCTATGATCTCTTGATGGAGCTTGTGTAATCCCTGCAATGGTATTGTTGCAATGTTCATGTTCACATAGCACCACTCTTTGGCCTATTTTTGTACGTCGTCAGAGTCAAACTATAGGGCTTTGGTAGGTACCACTGTTATTCGCGCTGCAAGTGTAGGCTCTATTGAATTTTCCTCTACAAGCTTTTCCTCTGCATGTACTAAGTATCTGATAGTCTGTGCCAAAATATTTATTTTTGCAATGCACTACTAAACACCTGTTAGAAGTGCATTGTAGTGATCTTCTAACTTGTTCAATGATTCTACCATCACTTCTTGAATTTTATACCCAATCTGATCCAAGTCCCCCTCATTGAGGACCACTAGTGTTATGTCCTTTGTCTTGTCTGCCTTCTGCTTCTTTTTGCTTCTTGTAGTAGCTTCGGCATCTACCTTCCCCTTCTATGTGATAGCTAGGTCTGTCTCTATCATTTTAGACTCTTTTTTCTGCTCATCACCTTTCAGAGGGTCCTAGTGATCCTCATATTTCTCCTCATGTTCTGATTCTAGCTCATCCTTATCCTTCCCACTAGATTCACTGTGCTGCATTGTGTCCTCCTCTATCAGACTATCCTCTACCCATGTCTCCAGTGCATCCATCCACTCAACGAGCCATTGTTGTATCCCTTCCAGTAGATCATTTTCTGTCACTAAATATGGCAAGGGATTCCATTTCTTCCTTGTGTCCCTGCGAGCCTATATGTAAATTTTGTGGAAGTCAACCTTCAAAAATGCGACATTGCTATACTGTTGGTATAGGCTCGGTGAAATCCAAGGGTGTTGGTTCACCAACATGTGTAATTACATATGATATAATACAAAAAACATCATTTTCTCTTGTTCTCATGCTAGTTTAGTGGTATACCACAGCGAGACATACCGTGTGACTTCACAAATATCCAAGGGTACTGGAGGGAACTATGAATCTTCCAGCTCTCTCCATGCAAGCATCACAAATATCAAAATTAACCACATGTAATGAAATGCATTACCTTTCTCCTGAGCCTTGCAGTAGTCGTCCAAAAACTCTTGGCATGGATGTGCGGCCTAGTTGTATTGAACCCTATTAGTGCACTGTGCAGCTAATGAAACCACCGATGCAGGGATTTCATTAACTCGACACTTCCTCATGATTTTTCCAACCAATATTTGTGTTGTGAAGAAAACTCCCTAGTCAATGATTAAGTTGATAACATAACCTCACCTCCCTTTGTTAGTTTGAACTTCTTCTTCATGTTTTTGGCTATTTCTCTGTCTTGATATTTCCCATCAATGCCTCTGTAGGGTTCCAACCTTGATACAACAACCTATGATTCTCCATATTATCATTCGGTGTTGGGTACCGGAGGGCCTGCGTAATGGTTTTGGGGCTCAAAGCCCACAATTTTGTGGTAAAAGTAGGGTAAAAGCTCCGTGAGGTGCGCGGAGCGCAAATTGTAATGAATCATCTCAAAGGGTTGTCCACCCGAAAATAATGTAAGAAAATAGAAAGTGAATCGGCCTGCCCATGGTCTGCGGACCATGGAAATGTATAAATAGAGCAAGGCTCTACGGTTAGAAGGCAGTTTTTGGTTTGAATCTTGAATGTTATGGGTTTATGAAGGCAATATTCTCTTTGCATCTGTAAGTTTGAGTCGAGGGTTTGGGTAGATAGATAGAGGTTGTGCAACCAAGGAAAATTTTAGGGGCGAATTTTCGTCCTTGGGCTAAATTAAGGGGTTTTATATTTTTATTGGGCGAATATTTTGTATCATAGTACATTGTTACAAATCGCCTCAAATTTATTTTATAAAAAAATTAGGTATGGAGGTTAGCCCACCTTATTTTAAGGGAGAGGGTAAAAAAATAAATTTAGCCCTTGAAATTAGGAGTTACAATCTTCCATTCGCCCTCATTTTCAAGAAAATGTGTGTTATCAATATAATTCATAACAATTAGATAAATAAAATAAATATTAATATTAAAATAATTAAATATTATTTAGGTTAATTAGTCATTAAATTAAGTGAAAAGGCATGTCTAAAAGACATGCCCATTCACGAAAGGTCACCTGCTGAGGTATAAAAGTAGGGTCCTCATTGTACATTCAAATCATCTTATACATTTTTATATATATTAATAAATTATTATATTAAATACCTGTGTGTATTTTTATATTAAAGCCTTGAAGCTACAAGCCTTTGTGTTCTATTTTAACAAGCTATCAGTTTTTCATACTTCAGCATAGTTTTTATGCTACAATGTGTTTATGATAGCTATAAATAAAAATAAAAATATTGTGCAGTTATGGTAAATAAATAAAAATACAAATAAACTAGAGGTATGGTAAATAAATAAAACCTCTTTTTATATTTAGTCCATAACCCTCTTTCTATTTAAGAAGGCTCAAAAACGAGGTTTCATTTAAGTGAATCCTATGGGCCAAATACCATATTTATAAAAGAGGTATAGTAAACTAATAAAAATATAAATAAACGAGAGGTATGGTAAATAAATAAAACATTTTTTTAATATTTACTCCATATGTCACCTTATATTTATGAACATGCAAGTGTGTAAATAAATAAAAATATAAATAAAGTGGAGGTATGGTAAATAAATAAAACATTTTTTATATTTACTCCATAAGCCACCTTATATTTACGAACACTAAAAAAATGTGTTATATTTAAGCCTATGGGCCAAATTATTATTAATACCATGTAAAAAAACATTATTAATCCTAATATTAGTATTAATAAAAATAAATATGGAACATGGTATTGACCCATGGTATTCACTTGGAATTCAGCCTATTTAAAGTGGGGAATTAAACTAGCATAGATCCATATTTACTCTTGATCAAATATCATGATATGCAAACTAACATAGAGTGAAAAAATATTTGATCCCTCTCGGGGCTTGGTAGATCAAGAGTAAAAATGGATCTTGTAATTTAATGTCACTTAAACATTTTAACTTAGTTAAAATAAAAAAATAAAATAAAAATCAATTATTGATTTTATTAATTTTTATAAATTACTAATAGTAGTTTTTAAGCTCCAGGTTTATGATAACCCATGGTATTGACCCATGGTAATACCATGGTATTCATGTGAGCATAGTCTATCTAAAGGGTAATTTCTATCAGCTTAGATCCACCTTAATTCTGGGTCTACCAAGTGTTGGAGGGATAAATAGATTCCATCCCTCTAAGAGTGGTATATGTGGAGTTAAGATGGATATAGGTTGGTTTTTATGATAATGAAGATATTAAATAGACTTAGGAAATTATATTGTAAAAAAAATCTTAAGGTGAATGGTTAAAGCTACATTTAGTCACTTCACAAAATTTAGTAAAAAATATTGATATCTCCATTAATATTGGTTTCTCTGATTTAACAAAAAAAAAAAATCAAAACAATTAAATCTTAACTCTTTCCACATCACCCTCGCAGAAGGGAGATAGTCGCTGCCATATTTCCCACCATTTTTCAAACATTCTCAATATGATATTTTCATGAAAAAGTTAAGGTACTGATCTTGGATCAGTTGTTTGAAAAATATGTTGATTTGTACAACCTTTCATCTTCTCTGCTATTCTTAGCTTGTCGTAATGATCTATAGGGGTTGGGTCACTACACCATATTGTCCTAAAAGGCGGAGATTATGCACCAAAAAGGAAATTAATCCACATGTTACAATGCTGTTAAAAATGGTATGAACGTAGTGAATTATGCTAATAAGAAATTTAGATTGGGAGAGACGTAATTAAATTTTGTTATTTAATTGAAGATTTCCAATTAAAATAATAATAAATCTACATTTATATATTTATATATTGATTGGAAGGCTTCTGACAACAGTCACTTCTTTCCTTAGATCCCCTTCAGGCCTTTGGGATACCTACTACTTCATTATAATATATATTGGGGCTTGCTACTTGTTGGCGTGTTGGGATAAGCAAACTTGATGTGTTTTTTTTTTTTTTTTTTTTTTTTTTTTTTTAATCTCGCAGTTGGAGTCTATGGAATAAGAAAGAGATTTGATAGCTTGGAAAAAGTGGTAGAGAAAACATTAATCTCTCCTACCATGACAAACATGGCCACTAAAACTTGCAACATTGTTTGTAGGAAGTGAAAAATATGTTTCTTTTTTCCAAACATGTATGTTAGTATATTACAGTTTAATGAATATGTTTTATTATTATCATATATGGTTTCACACTTTAACAAAACATTTGCCAAGACTTCACAATGTTTTATTATTTAGTGAAATATTTTCCAAGATCTTACAATATTTTGTAATTCAGTGAAAGATTCGCCATGACTTTACAAGATAATATAATCTGGTGAGAGATTTGCCAAATAGATATATACGTGATAAAATCACCTCCCATTTTTCCTATGTATCATGGGGATTCAGCCATTTATTATACATATAAATTTAGGGTGGTTCTTAAAATTTTCCTTGTGCAGTGTAAAGGCCTGGCAGAGTTTGCAGCTGTGTGCACAGACCCTTGCAGCTGAGTGCGTAGGGCGGATCTAGTTGTATTGACGGAAGATAAATAAAGATAAGAAGTTCTGAAACATTGTGTGCTTTATTGTGAATCTATATGTTGCTTATGTTCTGAATTTATGCACTCTCTGTTTTGTTAACTATGATTGTGTGTACTGGATTTTATTAAATATTTGCTTAAACACTATAAGAAGAAGATCAGATCTATAATAATTCATTAATAAGAAAGCGCATTTGTGTGGATCTATGTGGAAGCTCGACAGTAGTACAAAGTGGCGCGAGGCCACAAACGGTTTGCAATCCCTCCAGACCAAATCAAGACATACCAAGGGTGCGGAAACCTGGTTCCAGTGCTCACCCCTACTACCTCGGGTGAGACTTCAGTCCGCACTCCGTAGATTGTTGCCGAAAGGACTGGTAGTGTGGGATTTTTTTCGGCTAAAACACTTATAAACCTGGGCTAGGCCCCAACAAGCCAACAAATGGTTCCGTTGCTGGGACCGGGATCTGCCTAAGGGATTTCTGATGTCAGAACACTTGAACCCTACAAAAAAAGAACTTGAAGATTGGTTAGATCAGAAGCTTCACGAGTTCGTGGTACAAGAAAACAGAAATCCACGGATATCTGAGGAAAGGTGGCTAGATCGCTACATATACATAGAAATCCACAAGATCTTCTTCGCATCCTTCTCAACAAAACTGTATGAGTGGATCGCAAGGCTAGTTGATAGTCTAGGAAGGTGCATACTGGATCAGCCCATCGTGTGGACACCAGAGTTAGTGCAGAGGTTGGAAGCATCTGAAGATAAAATCGCGCGGGTCGTAGATCACTGGTTGGATCGGATAATAGGAGGGTTTATCATCAAATTTTGCGATAGACACAACTGTGAGTTACAGCGAGGCAAAAAGGCACTTTCTCCAAGGACTGCGGGGTAAGTACATCAAATCGTTGAAAACTTGGATTAAAATGATGTTATGTGAAAAATGGGTTATGCGCATCCATTGATGTCTGGGGCAACAAGGAGTGAAAGAGGCTACCAAGGGACAAAAGGACTAGAAAGAAGTCCTCTGATTTCACTTTCGCGAGAAAGTGAGGAGGAGCTTGCAAGGTTCTCTCCAAGAAGTGCAGTCCGATTAATAAAATAGCACATTCCACTGATACCACTGTTGTCCATGCCATCGCCTACTTTACCTACATCAAATCCATTTTCACTTGCCCCACCTCCGCCACCACCAAGGGTTGGAATGGTGAGTGTCATCAAGTTACCAGTATTTAGAGGCATAGGAAGTGAGGAACTAGATCAGTTCTGGTTCGTGGTAAAGGCTGTATGGGAAGCCCAAGGCGTAATAGATGATAACATCAAAAAGGTTACTCTGGTTATCACGCTGCGGGACCGTGTGTTGACATGGTATATAAAGTACTCGAGTGACCACCTGAATGTGGGAATAGTGGCGATCCAGGATTCATTAAACAAAGAATTTAGCAGGCCAAAATTAGAAATGTAGTCGATCATCGCGTTCAAGGAGATCAGGATGCTACCTGGTGAAACACCATGGGATCTAGATCAGAGATTGAAGAGTACAATCCTCGAGGCCAACATGACACTGATAGATGCGCAACACTACACGTGGTTTGTGGCGTCTTTGATACCACATCTAAGGATGGCGCTATTACAGCAAAAGATCTCAACCCAAGCTGAAGCATTAGAGACAGAAATGAGGTTGCATGAAACTCCAATACAGGATCTGGGGTTGGGAGTTTAGAAAATCCATGCGCAAATAAAAAACCTATGCTTGGAGATGCAAAGTTTGAAACAAGATAGGGCGCCCCGACTGGAGGCACGTGAAGAAGTATGGTGTATCAAATGCAAAGGCCAAGGTCACGACAAGGACCACTGCCCCGTATTCACAAACTATGTGGTAGGGGGGGGACCAATGCCATTGCGACCAGAGGTACAAGTAGGGCCAAGCCTGAAATCCGCACTCTGGTGCATGATCCATCAGGTGGGAGGAAATCACACTACAGAAAACTATCATCTATTGCAGAAACTTATACAGCCCCCCCAGCAGCTATTTTGTAATTTTTGTAGATCGATGGGCCATGACGAACAAAATTTCTGAAGTTATGAGTTGCTGATGGATTGGACACCTGCTTACAGGATGCAGACTGAGGTGCGAGGTCAGGATCTAGTTGCAGCAATAGCACACGGTGGATTCCAGGGATGCGGGCGGGGACAAGGAATGGGACTTGGACGAGGGCATGGACAATTAATAGGCTACAATTGTGGAGGACCTAGGCACTACATGCGTGATTTCACGAACCCGACCAAGACATGTTGCCCATATTGTTACCAATTTGATCATGAAGCAGTAGATTGCCCCACACTAATTATGCAGATGGGCGAAAAGGGGATGCTTCCGACTACTTCCACTTAGAACGTCCAAATGACGAAGGTTGAACCACACCAAGAGGACCCTAACGTGAAAATGGTGCTTAGAAGTGGCGCCACTATAGGAGAAGATAAGGGGAATCAACCTGAGGAGGATACATGGGTTCGCAAGGCCCCTACAAAGAAACCTAAGTTTGATTTTGAATGCACAAAGGAAACATTTATGGAGGCAAAGAAGAGCTTCGCGGAGGCTTCTACTTCAGGTACCAAGGATCAAGCTGAGCTGGAAATGGATCCTTCTATGTTAACTACCTTTTTAGAGACATGCATGAAGTTACTACGGGACAATAAAGCAGTTAAGGGGTTGCAAGAGTTGATAACTAGGTGTGCAGGGTCGGGTGAACCATGCATGGTCCAGAATCTAAGTAAGCATGCTTTGTGCACCGGGTGGGAAATACGGTTGACTGCACAAATTGGTGATATGAGATGGATTAGGTCATTTTGGACTTGGGGTCAGATGCGAATGTGTTACCTAAACAAACCTGGGAGCATATGGGCAAGCCTGCACTACAATGGTCTCCTATTCAATTATGGATGGAAAACTAACAGAAGATCTTGCCTATGGGGAGACTACAGGAGTCACAGTAGACATTGAAGGTGTAAGTACACAAATAGACTTTGAGGTAACATAAATTGTTGATGAAAGTAATCTATACCCCACGTTACTAGGAATAGACTAGGCCACAGATATGAATGGAGTTGTCAACTTGAAGAAGCGAAAAATGATTTTCGAGAAAAAGTCGCTACATGTAATTGTGCCGATAGATCTAGCTGAGGGAGCACGCTACACTGAACCTATGCGCGATGAGGACAGTGATGATGAACTAGACTACATCTACTAGATAACGACACAAGACCAGGATCGAGTGAATCCAACAGCGGACGGAAGGCTCTCATGGGAACACGACAGTTCCTGCATGTCAGATTCAGATGAAGAAGTAGAGTGTTGGCAAAACCAATTGCATGAGGTAACGACGCTAAATTGTAATATGATGATTAAATCACTGCAGTGTGTGACAACCGAAGGAAGGATGCTACCAGCAAATGACGGCACAACAAATAAGGAGGAATTTGTAGACTACCGAGGAACTACAATCATGGAGTAGGTTAACGCGTAGGAAGGGGTGCTCCATGCAAAAGGATGGAAAGCACCCCGGAAGCTTAGGTGGAACAGGCACGAATGTAAAAGGTGGCTACATGTATGGGATGGAGGCCCTCAGTGTCGAACGTGGGTGGGGCAGCCAAGACGGAGTAGGTTGGGCACCGACCTCTGATGAAGGATGGAGCTGTGTGCTGCACAACCACCACTACAAATAAATCCACACGTACCAAGGGTTTGGTGGGCAGTTAGGACCATAAACAAGACAAAGCATGCGAAGATGACTGTATCCGCACCCAGCTTGAGACTTCGCGAACTTGATAAGGAATGGGCAAGGCTGAGGAGGAAAAATGTGAGGTTGGATAAGGAAATCAGCAAAATAAAAAGTGGAGTCGCACAAATGGGCTGTGTGAATCTGAGAATAAGGGAAAGAGACCTGGCTGACTCTCCTACGATACTGGATCAAACTCTGACCCTGCTATCATGGTTGCGACTGTGCCCTACTAAATGGAGGAGCATAGAACATGACGCGCTACTAAATGTAAAGGTACGTGAAGGGTGCCCGCAGTCCGAGCTAGTAGGGAAGTGGAAGCCTCGCACGAGGGGTGCAACCACCTGACTATCCGTAGGAGGCCCAATCTCAATGCTCCACGTAGTTGAAAGAGGGTGCCAGACTATAAATAAGTCTGTAGGGAGGTTGCGCGGCGCGGACGTGGTGCGCAGGATCAGTATGCAGTATAGCATGCCTCCACGTACAAGGGCCTACACTGTCACATGGGACGGTTGGGAGGTGACTATTAATGTCACTATTCACAACAAGAAGTTCGGAGTATGGCAGAGAGGAGCAGGCGGCAGACCATTAAGGCAGGAGTTTCGAGATAGATACAAAAAGATCTGCCGCCAAGAAGACATTAATGAGTTGAAAGTGGAGGGAAGGGTTACATTCAAACTCATGCGATCCTACAAATAACCTTGGCCAACACTGGGATATTTGAGATTTGAGCTGGTACAGAACAGTAAACACCTAGCTATCAGGCCTCCCATGAGTACTATGGCTAGCACATGAGAAACGTTCGTGGAAGAATTGCACCTGAACCAGGTGGACCGAGAAGAAGTATCTGCTGCCCTCGAGGTTCCAAAGTCCCCTCACACACCCCAACCCTGAAAATACAAGCAGACTATGGCGCCAATTCGGGTATCACCAAGATTCAGAAAATATTCAGTGGTAGAAAAGAGCAAGGCAATCACCACTAAAGTCGACGAGGATGAGGAATATTTGCAGGACCTGATCGCTCAAATCAAAGCACAAGATGAGGAAGCAAAGGATGTTCTCCAAATACCGTCGCTACCACCATATATCTCTCCATGGAATGGGAATGCCAAGATATCAAAGGACTTGGATGTCGCGAAGAGTACGCTACAAACCCCACTTCTCCCGGATGAGATAAGGTTTGATGGTCTACTGCTGGGCCAAATATCAAGTATAAAGTTCGAATATTGGGGTCTGGCAGATAATGAGAACTTCCCTTAATTGGCTGAAGATAAATTACTCTAGCGGAAGTGGCTACGGGGTGTGGAAAAGGCGAGATTACTCAACCTGAGGTGGATACCCCACTATCACCGCACGACCATCACCATTTTTGTTATCTAATAGATACTATGTCTGGTACATGAGGGGTATCTCTAGTTGGAAGAACCAATTCCTATCACGACCAATTTAGTACACTGACTTATCCATTTACCTACTAAAGGGAACGACCCTACAAACATAGCCAACACCAGTAGCGAGGTGGGTCTCGTCGAAGCAATGAAGGCTAAATATAAGTCGGAAAAGAGGAAGTGTGGGTATGCCATAACGAGCATCAAATACTGAGGAGTGAAATTCACCACCTAGATACTAGCCAATAAACTCATGAGGAAATGTCGTGCAGATGAGGTGCCAGCCCCTGTCATGTGCTTGTGGAGCAGTTTGCAGAAGGGGTTTAGTTCAACTGGGCGCAGTTTCTTTGCGACAAATTTTTGACCAATTGTAAGGAAGCATAGGAGAAAGGTAAGACTTTCCATTATGTATGGTTGCTACTATCAATCCTTCTCGTTGTAAGAGAACTGCCACAGGGTAGCCAGTTTCCTAGCATCGAGACAAACCTACCTGAAGTAGTGCGGTACACCTCACTCTGGGCTATAAGGGACACCACGAGGGTTCGTGACATCAAGGTATTATGGATATTCATGGATGTGAGTATCAGGACATGGATCGCTTGTAGACCATGGTTGTCCCCGATAGTATACAACAATTTACAAAGCATGGCCGAGTTCAAAGCAGACATACATAACATATATATCTAGGTGTGGAAGGATCCCAAACAAACAAGGGTCAAGCTTCCATTCATTGCAATAGATGATGCAATTTATGAAGTACTGGCAGCATGGTCTCTAGAGTGGCACGCCTCGAACATGGTTGTATTAGAAAGGATAGCAGCACAGAAGTGAAAGTATGAAATCCAGTGGCGTCTCACTGAAGTGGTGGAAAAGACACATCAGGGACAAAAGGTAGCTTCGCAACAGGAGGCGACCAAGGAAGTAATAACTAAGGAGATCACGGGAGATTAGGAAAGGTCATCGGAACAGGACATCCGGAGGGAAACACAGACACAGGAATGCATGGACCTTCCCACAAAATCGACCCAAGGTAAGAGGTTGCACATCAAGGAATCACCACATTCACGCAAAAAGTCAAAGACCGCAAAGACTTTGGAGAAAGATTTTCTTGACAACAGCGAATCGACGCGCAATGTCATTCCAGGTGCATTGGAACAACTGATGACAAAGAAGACAACTTTTTTGGGGGAGCTCAAAGCACAGTTGCAGGCATTACAGGTGAACCCCCAGGAGGGATGATCCCAAACCTCGAAGATGACATAGTCGCAGCCGCACAGATGGTCCGCACCCACATAATGAACACTTTAGTGTTGCTAGAAAGCACTGTCTTAGCAGAAGCCAAAGGTGACATGAGAATTTGGGGCTTGAATTTGGTCGCCCTTCCTAGAGAAACCCTTTACCAGCTACAGGATGGGGTAATCACTAAGATTCGCGCCAGGGATGGCCCCGCCCTCCAAATCTGAATGGAGCACAAGGAAAATTTGGAGCAGGGTATTCTACAATGTGATGACTTGGTCACACATAACCAGGAAGTGGAACAGGTCATGGTGGAGGCTTGCAGCAAGGTACCAGAGTTAGTTGTCCCAATGGAACTTCCTGTAGCTAACAAGATTCATCACATGGCTGCAGGATTTCATATAGCCCAAAATGAGGTTGCGAAAGTTGAGTGGGAATTAAATTTACAAATTATAGAGCCAAAAATAAAGGTGAAACCATCCACACCCCTAGAATTTTGAGAGAAGCGCCGCGGGGAAATTCAAGCAGGACTGGAAGTGATCAAACACGCTATCCACGATTGCTCGAAATTGTTGGATTGGTCCTTCTTGACACTCACATCCCTCTAGGAAGACCCAACGCTACAACAGGTAGAGGTAGAGGTGTGGGAATTATAGCAGGCTTATGAAAAAGTCTACAGAACTACACAAACGGTCGCCATCACGTAGCAATTGACCAAAATAAGGGAGGCCCAAGTTCTCAAGGCACAAGTTGACGCCGCTCGGCAGAAGGAAGCAGTGCTTAAAGAACACATCCAGCTATGGATTGATGAGGCATTTGTGGTCTCCACCAACATCGAGGGAAAGTTAGGACACATGCAGGTCGTATGTGAACCTAGACAAGCAACGGAAACTGATACTAATGCATTGGTGGCTTGCATAGAATAAGTACAGCAAATGGTGGTAAACTTTGTTGCGAATGTAAGCAAAGCACAGAAGTTTCTGAATGACCTCCACGTGAAGATTGTTGCACTAGAAAAGTGACTCGGCATGAGTCATGATGATTGTGTTGGGGGCTTGTTGGGTAGCGGAGGGCCTGCGTAGCAGTTTTGGGGCTCAAAGCCCACAATTTTGGGGTAAAAGTAGGGTAAGAGCTCTGCGAGGTGTGCGGAGCACGAATTGCAATGAGTCAAGTCAAAGGGTTGTCCGCTCGAAAATAATGTAATAAAATAGAAAGTGAGTCGGCTTGCCCATGGTCTATGGACCATGGAAATGTATAAATAGAGAAAGGGTCTATGGTTAGAAGGCAGTTTTTGGTTTGGATATTGAATGTTATGGGTTTATGAAGGCAATATTCTCTCTGCATTTGTAAGTCTGAGTCGAGGGTGTGGGTAGATAGATAGAGGCTCCGCAACTGTGTGCACAGAGGCCTAGTAGAGTCTGTAGCTGTATGCGCATACCCCAGCAGCTGAGTGCGCAGAGCGGATCTGGTTGTATTGATGGAAGATAAATAAAGATAAGAAGTTCTGAAACATTGTGTGCTTTATTGCGAATCTATATGTTGCTTATGTTCTGAATTTATGCACTATCTATTTTCTTAACTATGATTTTGCGTACTGAGTTTTATTAAATATTTGCTTAAAGACTATAAGAAGAAGATCGGATCTATAATAATTCATTAATAAGAAATCGCATTTGTGTGGATCTACGCGAAAGCTCGACAGCAGTATAGAGTGGCGTAAGGCCACAAACAGTTCTCAATCCCTCCAGACCACATCAAGACATCCCAAGGGTGTGAAAACCTAGTTCCAGCACCCACCCCTACTACCTCGAGTGAGAATCCAGTCCGCGCTCTATGGATTGTTGCCAAAAGGGTCGGTAGTGCAGGATTTGTTCAGCGAAAATACTTCTAAACCTGGGTCAGGCCCCAACAAGCCAACATTGGCTTGATAGAGATCCTATTACCCATCCATAGGCATCCATCGTGCACCAACACAAGTAGTTTTCTCAAACAAGTTGTGCTCCCTGGACTTCTACCGAAGTGAATTACATTCAACATGTTCAACAACCCTGACTACACCAATCCAGCCACCCACTACTATGGTTCTAACCTCGTCAGACCACTCTCAGGGTAGTTCGCTTGTTTCAAGTATCTATCTAGTGTGAACTACATATATTTATTCCTATCATTGAAATCATAGTCCATGAACATCATCTGCGGAATTTTCCTAAGGGTTTCTCCAGGAAATGGCACTGACTCTGGCACTAAAGGTGTGAAGGTGCCATACTTTGCATCCTTCGAATCTTTTACTTGTCTTGCATCTACTTTTCTCGGTGGAATATATGGTGGGAGAGGCGATGGAAATGTTGCACCATCTATTTCCATCTAGACTTGCTCTACTTCTTCCTCACTATCTCTCATCTATTCAGGTTGATCAATAGGTCTCTTGTCTTCTTTCTTCTTCGTTCTCTCCTCTTTGTCATTTTCTTTCACGGGGATATTTGATGTGTGCATGATGATGTTTTTGTGGGTCATGTTGGTATAGGCATATCAGCTACTACTTTAGATGTTGCTTCCATGACTCTAGTTAAGCCCTTCTCGTTAAATATACGAATAAATTCTTCAGTCGACAGAATATTCAAGAGAAAAATTCTACAACTTATATAGAATGGCAATATTCAAATTCTTAATTCAGCAAAGTGGAAAATCTGGGTGGGATGCGGCTTTTTATAAAAAAAACTAAATTTTTGACCCCATCATTAGCTCAGATTGTGTTCATTAATTGCATATGTATCACTAGATTCAGTCATTCTTTCCTTGTAAATGCAACTTTCTGCATTTTTTAACGTTAATTTTCCCTTTTAACAGTCATATTTTTTCGGCGAGCTTCAACACATCCCATATTGTAGCAAAAAACCCCTCTTACATCGAGGCTCCTACAAACTTCGACAGAATCTAGACTGTAGCGAAGTAACTTCCTATGTCAATGCTCTCTCTTCAACATAGTTTATAGGCCAATGCCCACTTTCAACTGTAGGTGGCACTAAGACTTTTCTCCTTTGTTCTTCAGAGCGAAGTTGTAGGGGCAGGGTTGTCCCTAATTAGCTTCAACCTCCTTCCATTTACTCTTCCTTGAGCCAATTCTCCATTTAACTTTTCTAATTGAACTGTGCATCCATCAGTAATATGCTCGGTAATGTATGTATGAAACCAATGCATCTTTAATTTCTTGTAAAATTTGCTAACTTACTGTCATAAAGGAGAATAAGGTCTCCTACCTGGAAATTCTTTTGCTTAATATGTCTGTCATGCCAAGTATTTTCTCTTTCTTTTTGTACCTACTGATGAAATCCTGTTATAAATCTATCTTCCTCCAAAGTAAGAAAATGCAACATTATTTCCTTAGTTATATCAGGGTCTGCCATATCTGTAAAAGCTGTAATCCTTAATCTAGGCATGATGTACTCCATTTGGTCCTATAAGCCCATTAAAATGCTTTAATTCTAAGGTCCCAGTCATCTCTATCCATATTGTATTCCTTAGTAAGTGCATTCTCCAAAATCTTATTAAATGCTTCTACTGTTCCATTGACCAGAGGATGATAAGGGGTAATATTCTAATGATAAACTTGGAACTTCTCAATCAATGCTTCAATAGCCTTATTTAGGAAATGTAAACCTTGGTCAGTCATCAAAATCTTCGAACATCCAAATCTAGAAAATATGTACTCAAAATAAAACTCACAGTAGTATTTGCACTGCAGTCCCTTACTGGTTGTGCTTCATCCCATCTTTTCAAGTAATCAGTCACTCTAATTATGTACCTTGCACCAGACTTTTTTTCCAAGTGGATTGATGAGTCCAACAAAATCAATGGTCCACTTATCAAAGGCCTATAATGTAACTTGTGGTACCAATGGCATGTCATCTCTTCTAGAAGGCTTCCCTATTCTTTGACACACATCACATGCTCGACAGTACTCCTTCGCATCTTTATGTAGTGTAGGCGACCACAATCCCGCTCTCAAAATATTTTGCGCAGTAGTTTTTCCTACATAGTGTCCACCAGTTGTGCCCCCATGAGCCTATGCTAAAATTATTTGTGTTTCATGTTCAGGAACATATATGTGAATTATCTCATCTGGTCTCATCATATATAATTGTCTTGCTATTAATGAAAAGTCATTTTCCTTAACCACTAATTATTTCTCATGTTGTGTAGGATACTCTGAAGGAGCCATTCATGTGGTCAAAAATTTAATGATATCTTTGAAATGGTAATCTGAAAATCTTATTGAAAATAACTACACATCAAGAAGATTATATTCTATGTTGGTTGGTTCTTCCCCTATTTTTAGTCTCCCTGGTTGAACAATGATCTCAAAGTCATATTCCTAGAATAACAATAACCATTTGAAAATATTTCCTCCTAAGATAGGCTTATTAACCAAACACTTCAATGCAGAATTATCTGTAAACATTTTAAAGTGTGACCCCAACAAATAGCTCCTAAACTTCTGCAAAGAATATACCATGGCCAGTCCTTCCCTTTATGTAGTGGTGTAATTCTTTTATGCTTTAGATAACTTTCTACTTGCAAAATCTATAAGATTATCAATTTCTCCTACACGTTTTGTCAATAACACTCCCAAAGCTATACAAGAGGCATCCACATGGACATGGAATTCCTTATTCCAATCAGGGAACACTATTATAGGCACAACTGCCATTTTTTCTTTCAATATTTCGAGGCTCTTCTGACATTATTCATTTCACTGAAAATTTACGTCCTTATTCAACAATTTCTCCATAGGCGCATTGATCTGAGCATGCCCCTTGATAAACTTCCTGTAATACCCAGTATGTCCCAACGTAGAGTGAAGTTGTCTTGCTATCTTAAGTGGAGTCAAGTTCACAATGATAGAAATATTAGAAAGGGGTCCACTAATTTTCCTTGCTTACAAACAATATGCCGAAAGGTACACAAAATATGCACTTATTTAGGTTCAAATAGATCTGATATTTTCTACATGTGTCGAGCATAAGTCTTAAACCTCCAACATGTTTTCTCAGTAATCCAAATATTGTCCAATCATCAAAATTTACCTCTAAAAACTTGTGGATGTATTCCTTAAAAGATGCAACCACCACCCTCAAAAATATAGAAGATGCATTTTTCAATCCAAAAGGAATTATTGTGTATTAGTATGAGGCCCATTTTGTAGCAAATGTGGTCTTATCTTGACCTTCAGGTGCAATCCTAATCTGATGATAACCTGAGAATCCATCTATAAATGAGTAAACTTCCTGATGTCCTAAATTGTCTAGAACTTCATCTGTGAAAGGGGTAGGGAAGGGATCATGTAAACATGCATCATTCAACTTTCTCATATCAACACAAATCCTAATTTCTCCTTGAGTATTCTTCTCTTTTACTACCATAGAACTCACCCATTATGATTCTTCTATAGGTTCAATAATCATGTTGTTATCATCTTATCAAGCTCTACTTTCACTTTCTCCTTATAATTTGGGTTCATCCTGTAGGGTATTTGTTTGACTGGCTTCGCATCGGGCTTAAGGGGAATCTTCATGACTCCTAGATCTCCTATTATACCCTTCATCTCTGAAAACTTGGTGGGGAATAGTTCTTGATATTCATGAAGTAACTCTATAACTTTACTGACTATCTCTTCATCCCAGTAGTCTCCTATTGTTGCAAATTTGGGTTCCTTTTCTGATCCTATATTCACCTTCTTGGTCTTCAATGGCTTCATTATATATGGTATCTCTAGCTCAAGTCCAGTTACTTTGTGGTATCCTTCTGACTCTACTATGTCGATGTTGTGAGGATATTCTTCTTCATCTACAGTAAGTTTATAGCACTCTAGTGTATTTTCGATCTGCGTAGCCCAATAAAGTTGTTGCCATGTTAGTGGGGTTACATTCCCAAAGATCGTCTTCCTGAATTTCTAAAGGGCCAAATATGTGTATGGAAAATCATCCTTAAAGTTGAATGTTAATATGAAGCCATCAACCATGTCTTCCCAATTCACGATACCATGTCAAAGCTTTGTTTTTAGGTACCATTTCTTAGGGATTGTCTCTAATGTATGAATGAATCCATGTACCCATTCTTGTTGTGGTATCTCCTTCCATGATGTAGTGCATAGTTGTATATTTTTCCTAGGATTACTTTCACCATCATATTTTATCTCCACCTCTGTATTTATCTCTCCAAATCTTATCCACATCAATCTTTGACATTCCTTCCAGCCTCTTATATTATTTTTGTGTACATTCCACCATCTAGCAGAGTAGCTTTTAGGGCTATATCCAAGGCTGGAAACCTTTGATTTTATGGAACTTGTTCTTCATAACCATTAAGAAAAGTATTTACATCACCTAAGCCATCATGATAACTTAGGTTGCATACCTCAGATATCATCCAACGAACTGATTTGGTAATTCTTGCACAATGCTTCGTGGATACTTCATGCAGCCTATTCTGCCAGTTCTCCAACTCTTCTTCTAAGCCTGAGGTACAAGAACTATCATGCTCCCAAACCAACTTGCCTTCTACAGTAGGGTTAACACAATCTTGTTCTTTCATTTTCATTTGATAGATATTGTCTATGTCCGCTGCGCATTATTCTTCTTTGACTGGTTCTGTATATCTTACTCCTTCTAATGGATCCAAGAGAACAATTACTCTCATATTGTTTCCTTCAAATATCATGTCTCTTCTTCAAATTAATTATGGTCATATTGTCAAATGCCCAATCAAATTCCAAGCAATGCAGGATAAGGGTTATTGTCACCAAGGATCTCTATTACCTCAAAATCAGAAGTAGTGTGAACTCCTTCAATATCCATTGTGACACTTGGTAGTTCCCATAGGGAAGATATTTTGTTGATTTTCCATCCTTAACTAAATAGGTGACCATTATAGCTTCGGCTTACCCATTAATTTTGATGTCTTGTTTGTTAAGACATTAGCATTAGATCCCAGATCTAGAATAATTTGATCCATATCATATTCTCCTATCTATGCATTAAGCCTAATCTCTCTTCTGGTTCTCTTCTATCGATGCAAATTATTGACTGTGCACATCTCACTTCGCAGTGTTTCTTCAGATGCACATGAAACTATCAAATCCCGAAGCCCTTCTATAGCCTTTTGATCTCTTAGCAATTTCATACAAGTCTGCAGAAAAGATTTTAAAATACCTACTTGATTTGTTGAATCCTAGTATTATGTCGGAGCTCGATCCTATGTCGAAGCTAAGTCCTGTGTCAAATTTGATGACATGTCGCAGTTACTTTTACGATCGGGCTTTGGTTGTACATTAGAGGTCGAAGCTCCAACATGCATAAAACTTCACTTTGATTCCATAAATACTTATTTTTCTTTATGAATATCGAAAACATGAACTTTCTAGCAGTCTTTCCGACCCATGCACTTTCAAACTCTTTCTTTTCATCTTCTTTATCACTACCAGTCATAGCTCCACTTCTAGTGGCAATACTAATTTGAGGTTCACTGGTCCTCCTTCTGGTAGTCATCATTTGAATATTTTTTATCTACTGTTGATTCCTTTTTTCTTTCATCCTCACCATAAGTATAATACATTCTTCAATTACATTGTCAAATGATTTATTGTAATTACATTTCATTGTGGGACTCTCACAGTCTCTCGCAAAATGACCTAGTTGGCCATAGTTATAATGAATGATCTATCCACATCTTCAACTAGCTCCACCACCTTGACCTCTTCCTGGATAACCTCCTCAACCATTTTGTTGTCTATTGTCCTCATGTCCATGTTCTTTTTCTTTCATTCTATAAGTTTCATCACCACACTCCATCATTAGTTCGTAAGTCCAACAATTATTCTCATCATATCCTACTGATTTATAGAATTAGCAATATAGATTCCTCAGAGCTTGTACGTATTTATGTAATAAGTAACATTATTCTTAATTATTTTGGCCTCTATTCTTTCATATTTTGCACCATAGGATGGATCCTGCATTCAAGGGATTTGGTGCCCCACTAGCCATGTAATTTCTGAAGATAAAGCATTGTTCTCTAGAATGGCCCTCTGAACTTTGTACACCATACTTCTTCTCTAACTTCTTTACTTTTCTTGATGTCTTGTATCTGTAGAGTTAGGTTTTCCAACTGACTCTAAATTTTTTGCATGCCTGCATTAGTATCTCCTTTGGGTGAAGCTTCTAATTTCATCGCAATATGTAGAGATTTGGCTTGAATTTCTATCTTTTGTTGTGTCAATGGAAATCTGATATGTGGTAGCATCACAGCTATAAACCATTCCTGATGTTGCTGTTGAGCTATCTCGAAGATTACTTGATCCAATAACACCTTAAATCTTTAATAAAACTCCCACATAGAATCAATAGGTTTCTGTTTGATCTCTTTCAACTCAGTGATGCACTACGACTCAGACTTTGGTTTATTAAACTCTCTTATTAGTGCTTTTTTAATATCTGCAAACATTCTATTATGTTTATTTGAATACTTCATATAACATTTCAATTATCTATCTCAGAACTTAGTAACGAGCTTCACTTTATTTATATTCTCATCATTGATCTACCTCAGTATCCATATTGCTAAACTGTTCCAGGTCCTCCAATCCAATTCCTTTGAAAACAAGTAGCTTAATATCGTCAGTCATACTTCTTCTTGGAGGGGGAGGGGGAGGGGGATAAGTAAGGGGAGGGGGTTGGGGGGTAGGAGGGGTAGAGGGAGTAGGGGGAGGGGGATAGCCAAAAATACCCTGGCTATTACTGGATTTTGCCTTCCGTGAACTCTCAAGCTGGGAGGGTGAATACTGTGGAGTTACCTGGGGTTATCAAGAAGTATTTCCACTTTCATATTCACTCAAAAGAGGACTATAATCAGTCTCTATAAAGGTCTTCAGGTCTTGTCCACAATATCTCTTTCTAGTATCTACTCTATACTCTTTCCACTTCATGTTTTCCCAATCTCTTCCTCAAATGTATTCTTTCTTCTTCCGAACATAAGTAAACTAACAATCTTATTGCATCTGTAAAACTCCCTTTTCAAACAAAAGCATTTTAATCCAAATTTTTAGATATTTTAAATACTTAAATCATGATCCTTTGAAAAATCATCATTTTTCTTCGTTGTAGGACATGGTCGAGTCTACAACGAACGTAGTAATGAATCCTCCCAAGATGTTATCAATCCATAAATCGACAGCCCTTGAGATCCTATTTGTAGTGCTCTTGAGTCGTTGTATTAGTTCAAGAGTCCACACAGTAGGCTCTTCACCTTTAAAAAATTTCTTCCTTTCGATCAACCTCGATATCCACTTGTACATCTCGACAAGAAATAAAGCGAAGAAAAATTGATATGTAAAAGTATACTTCTGCAATCAGGCTTCGGATATCAGATGAGGGTTTCCATTTTCTTGATCCGCAAATTCTCGCTCGTTTAGTTCTATCCAATCTTGAATCTCCTTCTTCGATGGGTGCCACATCTACATGTCCTTCAAAAATATCTCAGTCTCGATAATGGAACTAGTTGTTGGCTTGGTTTGGGATGACTCATGTTCAATCTATATTGCGCACCAACAAAACCCTCAATCACTAGCCCTTTCGGCAATAACCTGCAAGCAGATCGTAGTCTCATTCGAAGTGACTATGGGAGGATGAAGAACCAAGATTCTACAACCTTGAAGGATTAGGAGATGTGGTATTATTATGTTATATTATTATTATTACTCATAAATCACTTCTCCGCATTAGATTGAACACTTAAACATGTAATATAAAACCATAAACCATCACTGTACTGAAAGTAAAATGCAACTGTAATAACTGCTACTTTACAACAGATAATAAGAAAATATACACATCAAGAAACCAAATTACTGTGGTTCACCCCAATGTGGGGCTACATCCACAAGAAATATTACTTATATAATGAATCTTTGTATAACAAATAGTTCTTGGCCTGCGCACTAAGCTATAGGTTGTCTCTGCACTCAGCTACAAACTCAGGCCTTTACACACTCAACTACAGAACCTTGCCTTCTCAACCAAATTACATATCACAATAATACAACCATAACACTAATATGGATCCAAAGATAGATGATTCTCTTCTTATTATTTTACCCTATATATAATATTACATCGAAGATTTATATCATCAAAATACCATGGACTCCCTAAAACAAGAAATTATGGCCCAAAAGCCTATTAATCCTTTAGAAAATCATGTGCCTTTACAAAAAGGAGGGGCTTCGACCCATCCCGAAGCCCTTACATCGCACGTATATTCCAAGTGCTCCATTGCACGGTCCACTTCACTTTTTGTTGCTCTACTCCGTACTTCGCTCTACAAAATTTGGAGTCTTTGCCAAAATATAGGCCAAGTTGGGCTACGCCCAACAAGAATCCATCTCCATGGAATATATCTCTGACCTTCCTTCTGCCAAGCATGGAAACAATTGTGTATTTTTGTTGGCTTGAGGGGCCCTGACCCAGGTTCAGTGTTAGTCAGCCAAGCAAATTCCTACACTACTGGCCCTTTCATCATCAGCCTGCAGAGCACGGACCGAATTCTCACCCAAAGTAGTATGGGGGGATGCAGGAACCAAGTTTCCATATCCTGAGATGGTCATGATATTGATCTTATACCCTATCCCCTGTCTTTTCGTAGATCGATAAACCCTTAGGGCTTATCGATGCTCCTTCTTTTCCGACCTTCAAAACCTTTGTGAAGGTATACGACTAACCATCACGCAGCCCTAACCAGTGATCCAGGCCGTTACGCACCTATGTAACTATGTACGATTACAGGTTCCCAAATTACCTTAAGTGTTTGCCAACTTTATCATTCAATTAAGGTTATCTTCGTGTAAACATATATTCTTACTTGCGTTCAAATAATAGATACAAACAGACATTCGCGCATCAAATTAACATTTTAATGTAAACTTGGAACTTAACATAACATAATCAGATGCAATAATTAGAGACAAAATGCACAGAAATTTCATGATACTTCTCTTTATTGATGATTCAAGTCCCCAATATAGACTCTATCTTCCCTGTGCACACAGCTGCAGGTGTCCACGCACTCAGCTGCGGAATTCTACCCTAGGCCATTGCGCACTAAACTGCAAAGCCTCTACCTATGCTAAGACTCTCGCTCTTAGCTCTCCTATGACCCAAAGCACTTAGAACTCTACTTCTTTCTACTACTCTCCTTAGAACTTACTTACTTAGCTTCTATTTTACAATCCCATGGTCCACGGACCGTGGGTGCATCTTTATAGCCAACATGATTCTTTACAAAACAAGGGCAAACAACCCTTAATGACTCTTGACATCTTCGCATTCTTTGCCCACAAAATGCAGAGACTTTACATTCTTTATACAAAATTTGGGCTTTCTGCCCCAAAACATAGGCTTTTAGCCCCAAAACTGACTCTCAGGGGAACCCGTTCCCAACAGGCCCCCAACACAAACATGGTGACTCACCCTCGAGTCATTCTGCTGGTGTGGAGATCTTGTCGCAAAGACCTCCTAGCTTGACCTGGACAACTGCTACCTTGGTGGTGAACTGTGTGACCACCTACTTCATCTCCTTGACCAACTGCTCGGTCGCTGGCCCTACAATATCATCCTGCAGCTTCTACTATGTCTCCTGTAGACTAGCCAACTTGCCTTCAATGGAGGTTGTGATCAAGTAGGCCTCGTCCAACCAAGGCTTCAAGTGAGCCTTCAGCACTACTTCCTTGTGCTAAGCTGTATCGACCTGTTCTTTCAATTCCTTGGCCTCTTGCAGCTTCGCGAGTCTCTGCGTGATGGCGATAGTGCATGAAGTTGCTTTAACCTCATCATAGCAATGTTGTAGTTCCCGCACTTCTGTCTCCAGCCTCTGCATATCGTGGTCTTCTTGAAGGATAGTGAGTACCTCGAGCAACTGCTCAAAATGCGTCGTGTAGTCCATCACTGCACTCGCTACTACTGTTATCGCATTTGTCACAACAATCACGCGTTGCTCCCTAACTTCTGGCGGAGTCAAAGGCTGGGCCTTCAACTACAATTCTACAATTGTGAGGTTTAGCTCCAGCTGAACCTTTTCCAACTCTGTGCATGCGTCACACACTCCCGTAGCAAGTTTTCGAACCTACACATCTACTGGCTCAGCCTCGGGAATGGCCAGCTCCGGGACAGTTTTGCATGCCTCATCCACAACCTTGATTATACATTGATTCTTGTCAGTCAAGTCTGTCACAAGGTTAATAGTGGAGTATCTCTACAAAATCATTTGAGCGTTTTTGACCTTTTTCTCACTGATCACCTGCAAAGCGTGCTATTCGCGGGCCTGAAGTTCTGTAATCACACCATCCTGCAGAAGGTGAAGTGCCTCGCTAGGAAATGTTTCCAAGTTAAGTCCCACTCCCTTGAGGACATTGACAGTAGGCCCGTCAACTTCAGTCTATGTCGTCAATGCTCCATCTAGTAGCACTATGGCTTAGGGGTCCCTTACACGCATCCCTATGGCTTCTAAGGTGCTAAGGGCCAAACTGGTGGATGTCGCGCTGGTCTGAATCTGCGATGCATGGATCTGTAACTCATGCAGACCCATCTGAATAGCACCCAACACCTATTGTTGTTGCTGCTCGAAATGTTTTAGCATTTTTGAGCGGGATCCTACACTGTATCCCCTATATCATTCAGATCCCCCTCTATTATGGTGATCGGATCCAGAGATGTCTTTCTAGCCTTAGACTTCTGTTGTGGCCCTATCTTTTCTAGTCCTCTGGTGCACTTGATATGGAATGGATTCATCTCCTAGTCTGCTCCTCCCTACTCCGTATGTTCATCCTCTTCTTCCTCTGTCTCTGGTGAGGGTGACTTCTGACCTCTGTTAGAGCCACACTCCTCTTCTCCTACATGTCCACCCATCTCTTCCGTGGTAGGGCACTTTGCCTTGTCCTTGTCGTTGGCCTCCTTTCTATTTTGCACGTCCATTTGTTCCATCTTCAGCTTGGCCTCTTCCTTCTTGCACTACATGGCACTTACTTGATATCGCAGCTAAGTCTAAGGCAATGCGCCACTCTATCGGCCAGCGGTCAAGGACCTCATCGATCGTGTCATCTGTTGCCAAGTAGGGCAAGTCGTGCCACTTTTACTTAGGGTCCTTCCATGCATGTATTGAGACGTGGTGTAATTCAGCCTTGAATTCCATGTACTCTTGAAATCTATCAAAATTGGTAGGTGACAACGTGGCTTGCAATTGATGGCCATATTCATGTTCATCTCCATCAAGATCCAAAAGATATTGTTTTCCTTTATCCGCCGAGGATCCTTAGTTGCCCACAATGAAGCGTACTTCGCTACCTCTGGTAGGTCCAGCACAACCAGAGGAAACTAACTGTCTTCAGGTAGCTCCCATGCTACCAGCACTATGGAAAGCAAGAGCCATGTATAGTGGAATGGCTTGCTGAGATCCTGCACCTCGCGGCAGTTCTTGAGGAACTCACCGTAGAGGTAGCATGCCCAATTAAATTGAACTTCCTCTATGTATTAGGCCACCAAAACTATGACGGATGCTGGCACTTCATCTGTGCAACACTTCCGCATGACCTTCCCTGCCAATATTTGTGTTGCCACTTTAACTGCGGGGTCAGAGATACTCGTAATGACATAGCCTCATGACTTCTTTACTAAATTGAACTCTTCCTTCATGGCCTCTGCGAGGTCATGCTCGCCAGCCTTTCTACTATAGGATAAAATGCATGATGTGTGGAGAATGGAGATACCCTCAAGGGTCTTGCCGGGACCCTTGGTGGACTGTAAGATTATCTGCAGTTGTCACAAAGTTTACATGCATGTCCATAAACAATAACTAACTATCAAATCAAGACAAATTGATTACCTCAAGCATCCATGTATATTTGCTGGAGAGCGCAATGCAGCTGGGTGGAAGTCCCCTGAGCCAACTCTAGAACAAGTCCTACACATAGAAGAGACAAGAATAATCACAGCATACAACCTTGATAACTAATACATGAATATATAAAAGACATCTAGTTACACATAACTAAGCTACTCATGCTAAAAGGTATTCGACAAACAAGTAAATGAATGATAGCACCAACACCATGGAGTACAAAGTAAAACTACAGTTCTATATTAATGTCGGAAGAGTGATTACAACCATCTATTGCATCAGCCTTCCCTTACCCCTCCATCTTCTATCTCTCTCTCCCTTCTTACCAACTTCTTATGCTTAGATTTGAGACTAGCTCGACAATCCAGTAAGCTATCCTTTCAAATGATCTGACCTTTATCACCATAGCCCTAGCTTTTCTTATGTAGCAATTAAGTTAGGATTGCCAAGTTCCTCCATGAGTCTCTTAAGGTAAAAGAAATGATGTTGCCATGCTTTTCAGCTCTTTCCCATTTGCCTACTTCATTAGGATTTAGAAATCCCACAAATAGGTTGAACTTGAGATGATTCCTTGCATTTTTGAGTGGATATAGGAAGTAATATAGAGATATTTATGAGTCAATTCGCTCCTTTGACCTCTGGATGCTCATTAGGATCCACTAACGTTGTTCCCTAACCAACAACTAGAGTTAGTAGGGTCACTAACACTCCCTTAGGCCTACAGAGAAGCTTTATAAAGCATGTTTTCAATGTTTAGCCAGCATTAGTATGGAAACAAGGCTTGTGATTTTGGTCTTTACTTCAACTATCATGTCTTTCCCCTCTGAGCTGATGAGAGGGTCATTTTTTTGTATAATAGATGCCCCCTAAAGTGTGAGAACATAGGCTGTGACGATGGCTGAAATACTTTACTTAACTGTAATTTTCTTTCTTTGACAAAAAGAGAGAGAGGATTGGAGCTTTGGGCGGTATGGGAAACCTGATACAACACATAAATATAAAACAACTAAAATCATGTCCTGAGTCAGGTATTCCCACACTCAGTAGCTATGTCAGAGTGATTTTCTCATAAAAGAGATATGACAATGTTGGCCACCGATAAGCACAATGCAGATCTGGTGTCATAATAGGATCATTTTGATGAGCTGTCTCCAAAAAAAAATATACGCAACCTGGGAGAGGAAGCAAGGTTGAGTGATGCAAGCCTCTGCCCATTGTCTTGATTTCCACTTCATCGAAAATCATAGATCGATACATGTGAATATATGTGTTGATGTCAAACATGCATGAAATCGTATGATTACCAATCAATAATGGAGACCGTTAACAAATGCGAGGAAGGCCACCAATAATGGTGATGGTCTCCAAGATGCATAGTACAATCTAACGAGTGTCAAAAATGTTCTTGTCGTCGAACACTTGTAGAATCGCTTAACCAAGAGCCAATAATGAGAACCCCTTATCACGCACAAGGCGACCTGCCACTAATGTCTGCAAGTACCAAGGCACTGAATGTGTTTCTGGGTTGTCTTCCTAGATAGAGTGTTGAAGTTGATAGGAAGATACCTATCGAATGGTAGGCAAGAATGTGTCCTACATCAATTGATACGAAACAGGATAAGAATGATTTGTTTTTTGAGGAATATTTGAGCATTGGGTCTAAATGACAGAGGGCCTAATGAAAGGATATGCTTGATGGGCTGATGGAGGAAACAAAAAGTTAACCCTTGAATAATAGAAGGCATGAAAACAATTTTAACCATGCAGCACTAGACTCATGAACACCAAAGAGTGTTAGGATACAGATAGGCAAGAACATCGGGGTATTTAGGCTAAACTCATAGGATGGTAAGATTCATATTGAGATGCCATCACAAGGAAGGTTTATCTCAGGGAGTGCCATGTTCAAGGGAACGACTGCTGCCAAACCACGCTTTCTAATACTGAATGCAGTTGTATTGTCTACTTTCCCCGTCTGATTATTTTAGTGAGTCCAGACGGGTAAACTCGTCAATATTTTCATATTTTAAGAGTCTAAAAAGGACCTCAAAAAGAGTGGCGTTATGCCTTATCTGATTAGTTTAATGAGTCCAGATAGGCAAACTCATCGATCTTTTCATGTTTTGGTAGTCTAAAAAGGATCGTAAAAGGAGTGACTCTATATCTTGTTTGCTCAATTTAATGAGTCCAAATGAGAAAACTCAGTGGTCTTTTCATATTTAGAGAGCCTGAAAAGATCGTAAAGAATGACTCCAGGGTGATGCCTTTGTCATAGTTGTTAACTGGGTTCAACAAAAGGTTAATGGTATACCTAGATCAGTTAATTTTCTGTGAGTTAATCTATTGAATCTAGATAAAGAAAAAACTATGTTCAATAGAATCTGTTGACCTCATTTGTTACGAGTACGAGGAGACAGACTAAACTCGTTTTTTGTCGTGAATTTTTAATGAGTCACGCGACAACAAACTCAATATCTTCATCAAATTTTAACGAGTCAAATGAAGAAAACTCAAGGAATCTTTTTCAGTTTATCAAGCGAGGAAAAAGAGGTAAAGGAAATTCTCATTCCTTCTTCATAGATTTAACGAGCCTGAAGAAGGGGAAAAATACGTGGATTTTTTCAATTTTAAGAGCGAGAAATGGTCCCAAAAAATTAAGTGCTCTTGTTGATGTCGTAGATGTTTTAATGAGCCTGGTGACAAAACTCAGGATTTTTCAATTTAACGAGTAAGAAAAGTACCTAAAAGAATGCTCGGGTCATATTTATAAATGTTTAACGATCCTAAAGAAAAAACTCGAGAATTGTTCATTTTTATGAGAGAAAAAAATGCCTAAAAAGAATACTCTAATGATCTTTTTCAGTTTAATGAGCTATAAAAAAGAGTGAAAAACAGTTGCTCGAACCATCGTCGTATGTGTTTAATGAGCCCAACGATGACAAACTCGGGGATTTTTCAGTTTTTTGAGAGCGAGAAAATATCCCATAAAATAAAAGCGCTCATTGAGAATTGCATGCAGTGCTTTACTGCTTTTCATTCTTGAGGGTACTTTCATCAAAAGCAGAAAAAGGTATAAAAAGGTAGCAATTCCTATCTGTATGGGTTCATGCATGATAAAAAATCATGGAGAATGCACTGATTCCTCTTTAATGATTCCAAAAAATCATGTATCCAAAAATAAATATAAGGAAGTTCTTTCAGCTTTCACATTCACCATTTTCACTATTTGAGAATTGTGAGAGTGTTTTGGAGCCAAAGAGGAGTAGATTTTCCATGGACCATTGCAAGAGATCCAGGCAACCATTTGACATGTCATCAGTCCTAGTAGAGGCCAAAACCTTGCTCTATCAAATGCTTAACCTTTCTTATTAGTGTCTGGGGTGGATTTTTGCAGATCTAAGGTGCCCTAAAGCAAGATTTGCACACTAACGCCCTCTGCCTGGCTTGTAGGGAGTGTTAAACACCCTATATGACCTACTGGAGGGCATTAATCCTCCCTGTGTACAAATGGGGGGAGCGTTAGAGCTTTATGGCATATTTTAAAACCTCATGCAATGATTCCTGAAGTTGTATTGCCTCATTTTGACTGATTTTAGGGTTATTTTGCACAGGTTTCAGGCCATAATGACTAGCCTATGGAGAGAATGGGGCCATGATAGCCAGGAATTTTTGATGTGAAACGATCTAGCATGCATACTTGCTTTGTGCCACTACAGTTTATTGAAGTATGCAAAGTTGGAGTTGATGAAAGGGAAGGAGGACTTATTGAGATGGATTATCCAGCACTAGGATGAACACAAGCAAGTGTTCAAGATTGTAGATCATGGGCTGGCTATTGACCATGATGACATATACTTTTTAACTGGTCTTTCATGCTGTGGGGCACATGAAAACCTCATCGGGGGTAGGCCTGATCCATGATCTACCCTGGAGCTGGTGCAATCCTACTACATCCATGAGAGTGGTCTTATCAGCAACAGGGTCCCCATAGAGAGGATAAGGTCAAGGGCTATGACGGCCATTTTATTGTTTATTTTGCAGTTGGAAAGGTCAAAGAGTTCTCACATTGTGACAAAGGCCCAATTTTTTCCTGCAGTTGACTGTGTCTAGCCACAGATGTTCAACTAATGTGAAGCAGTGCTTCACCATTTGAAGGCAAAATTAACCGCATGCAAGACTCGAACCCAACAAAGTTTTGGGTATGGTACTCTCATAGTCTCATTCATTCTTGAGAGGGTACCTGTTATGTGCCCAAGGATGAGCTTAGGCTCCTTTGATCCAAGGGAGTCGAGATAGGGCCAATGGCCATTACTCGATCCTTGCACATGAGGAGGACTGATCCAACATTTCTTCGAGGAAGATTTCTTCCAGTGGCTTTGTGACCAGATCATGATGATTGATGACTATGCTTATGAGGGCATGGATTTTGCCAGCAACCCTAACTTGATGCCACCACCCAAGACCAGCTGGGGTCCTCAAGGTGAGAATGATTTTTTAAAGTACTTCAAGTATTTTTTAGCTTTTCAATGTTTATGTGATGTTTTTTATGGGTGAACAAGTAATGACGTGAAGCTTTATGCTTAACACAGATGTTGCGCCATTACGACCTAGAGATGAACCCTGCCATATGAGATGAGGAGGCCAACTCCCTGTTGGGGGCAGGGGGTGGCGGTTGATGCCGACAGTCTTTGCGAGGTTCTGAGGAAGCTGGAGGGCTTGAGCATGGGTGTGCCTCCCCTTCCTATGAAGGAGATTCCTGCTCATATGTAGTGGCACACAGACAATGTACCTGAGTGGTTTCTGGTTCCTCTTCAAAGGATAGCTAGAGTGGTTTTAGCATTTCAGGAGCAGTAGGCTCGTTTTAGCAGGTGTTTTGGCATAGCCAATGGGTGTTTGTAGCTAGGCTTAGCAGCCATTTTGTACTTAAAACATCCAATTTTTGGAATATTTTGATGTAAAAGACTGGGTTCTATATATATCTATATATATCTATATATATCTATATATATATATATATATATATATATATATATATATATTGGTATTTTGATGGTGTAAATGTTTTTTAAATGTTTTTTGTAAAAATTTGAACTCTATAAATTTTTACTTTTCATGCATGCTTCTATAGTGAATGAGACAAATGCCAATCTAACACATAGTTTTCTAATGAATCAGTAACCCTATTAAATTCTCTAGGAATTTGTTCATATGTGATAACTTCAAATTCACATTCCAATATTCATACCCTTAAATAATGACGTAATAAGGTTGGATTACGAATGTGATAACAATTTGTCAGTTGCATAACAACTAACTGAGAGTCTAACCTGACCACCAAATTGGAGATTTCCCTTGATGACGCTTCAGTGAGAAGTGAAATTATGGACATATACTCAGCAATATTGTTGGTGGTTGTACCCAGAAAGACCCATCCATAAAAGAATAGTTCCGACTCAGGTGTGTAGATGACCCAAGCAGTTGTTGAATTGTTTTGTGTGTTACAATTGGCACCATCCGCGTATCCTATGTATGCTAAGGGTAGAGAAGACATCTGCATTACGAGGAGGATGTATGATACAAATACTCCAATAAATATCAACACAATCCAATCACACCAAAAAGGGAAGAAAAGCTTATAAATACATAAAATTACAAAGCACATGCCCAGTGCAATACTAGGCATAATACTTTTTCAGATAGAGCCCATTTATGGGCTCAGCAAGTGGGACTCCTTCCCAGTCCTAAAGTTCATATGCCCCTTTTGAGAGGGCTTTCTTGATGACATAGGGACCTAGCCATAAGGGTTGAAGCGTTCCTGCCCCCAAGAGTTCATGTTTTTTATCACAAAGCAAAACAAGATCTCCCTTTTGTTAAGAACAAGGCTTGAAATTTTTGTCATATTGGGTTTTTACCCAGCGTTTGTGAGCCTCGAGTGCCAATTCGGCATCTCGACAGGTTTCGTCTAGTTGATTGAGGTATATTAGGCACTCTTCTTCGGCACTAGTGTCAGGCAGGAGTTCAACGACTATTTGTAGGGAAGGGATCTGACACTCGATGGGTAAAACTGCTTCCAGGTCATAAGCTAGTTGAAACGGTGTAAAGCGTATGGCAGTTTTTACTGAAATTTGTTATGCTCGTAACGTCGAATATAACATTCGATGCAAATTGGTTTTATGATTTCCTACCAACCTACTAGATCATGGTCTTTAAGACACCATTGACAGCCTCTACTTGACCATTAGCTTGGGGGTAGTAGGAGGATGATTGATCCTAGCGAAAACCTAGCAGCGATGTTAAGTCAGACATCATGTGATTCTGGAAATGAGACCCATGGTCTGTAATGATCATGCGGGGTACACCGAAGCAACAGATAACCTAATTAAATAGGAATAGCACCGCGGTTTCCCCATCGGCCCAGTAGGTTGGAAGGGCTTCGGCCCATTTCGTGAAATAGTCCACATCTACTATGATATAGTTGTGTCCAGCAGAGGAAACAAGATTGCAAGTTACGAAGTCTATCCCCCATTTGGCAAAGTGGTCGATGGAGATAACCGGGTGCAGTAGGGCTGGAGGAGCTCACATTTTCTTTGTGAACACTTGACAAGGATGGCATTGCCGGATGGCCTTGACACAATCTTTAAACAAGGTCGGCCAGTAATAGCCTGTGCGCAAGATTTTCTATACAGTAGATATGCCAAAAAGATGACCACCACATGTCCCAGCATGGCAGTCATCTAAAACATGTTCTGCCTCTTCATGAGTGAGGCAACGTCAAATACCTGTATCCACACCGTGATGATATAACGTATCGTTAATCACTAGATAGTCTCATGCTTTGTGGCAGATACGATGACAATGACCTATCGATAGTTCGGTGAGGAACTATTGTGCTTGGAGGTAGACAAGAATGTCATTGTACCAAGGGTCAGTGGTGTCGATAAGATAGACAGCTTCATCTAGAAGAGGATCATGGGCTATCTCGTTAGGATCAACGATGGGAAGGTCCAACAAAAGCTTGGCGAAGACTAAGGAGTTCTTCACCTTGGAAGCTATGAAAACCAAATCAAATTGTTGGAGGATCACTATCCATTTTGAATATTTTCCTCCAATTACTTTACGAGACAAAATATGCCTCATGGGATTCTCCAAGGCGATGATAGTAGTCTGTCACAGTAGGATGTAGTGTCAGAATCAGTTGACAACAAAGACGACTGCCAATGATAGCTTTTCCACATGTGAATATCTGAGTTTGGGCCCAGCCAGGCCTTTGGATAGATAATAGATCACATGTTCACTCCAGTCATCATGATTTTGAACCAAGATGATTCTGAGAGAGGATGGTGAGGCTACTAGGTATAGAAGAAAGTTGTGGCCGTAGTTGGGAGCGCTAAGGAGTGGAGCTGATATAAGCACCTTTTTCAAGGCATCAAATGATTGTTGAGCTTGATCATCCCATAGATACAACACTCCATTCTTAAGTAGGTGCATAAATCCTTTCATCAACTCAACATAGTTTACGATGAACCATCGTAAAAAGTTTTCTTTCCCTTGCAAACGTTGGAGCTATAGAACGGATTGTGGTTCGAGAAACTGAGTAATTTCCTTTACCTTATCGAGATCAACCCTAATGTCGTACTTGGAGACAATGAATCCAAGGAGGTGCCTAGACTTGACAAAGAAAATGCATTTATGCGGATTAAAACGGATTTAGTAAAACCGACACCTAAGAAAGATGGCTCTTAAATGGTTTAGGTGTTGCTTTCGTTGCTTGGAATGGGCTGGAAGCTCATCCAAGTAAGCTTGAATGATATGGCTAATATCGTGAAATGCATATTCCATGGCTCTTTGAAAATTTGCTCCAACATTCTTTAAACCGAATGGGAGTTTTCGATAGGCAAAGATGCCCCATGGGTAGACGAAGGCGGTTTTGTGCTGGTCTTTGGGTTTTATAGCAATTTGGTTGTAACCTAAGAATCCATCCTTGAATGAAAATGATTCACAACCAGCGTAGTCATCGATGATTTGATTGATGAACGGTATCGAATAATTATCCTTCGGACACGTGGTGTTCAAGTCTTAGTAGTTGACACATACGTGGATGGTTCCTTGTTTTTTATCAACAGGAACCAGATTGGAAACCCATTCCGTTAAAGGAACAGGATAGATGAAACCAACATGTAACAACTTTTCCACTTCATTTTTGATGGCTGCCATTTTGCGGGGATGGACCAGTTGAAGCCTTTGACAGACAGGTTTAGCATTATCATAAAGCTTGACCTCATACTCGACAATAAATGAATCTATGTCAGGCATTTCCTCATAAGACCGGGCGAATACATCATGAAATTCCTTAGAAAGGTAGGTGAAGCTTGTAATTTCCTTGGGATTGCAATCCACTCCAATCTATATGTTTTCCATGATGCCTATCATGACAAGAAATATCAATGAGAAATGTCTTTGAAATATTGCCCATGTTTCCTTCCGCCTCCAAATTTTGGATAGTCATATAAGGTGAGGAAACGATTTTTGTTATGTTAGATGACAGGATTTGAAGAGGCATCATGTCTGCATCAGATATCAAAACATGATGGTGCGAGTCCTCCCAAGGTCGTTGTTCTAAACTCAGGATTTCTCTAATAACTTCGTCTGTAGGTAGGGCTTGATTGAGTGGATCAAAAGAAGGAGCCGTTATGGGAGGGGTAGCGGTACAATTGGCCATAACCAAAGTGACCAGAGATTCAGATGCTGATTGAATGGCTTGGTAGGACAATTCAACTGGTGACAGCGGCATTTGTTCTCTGTAGGTGTCAATTTCTGAAGGAGCTGGTAGGATCCATGGATCGGTCTATTCATGAGAAATGGATGAAAGCATTTTGACCGTCTATGAAACCATGGGTGCCTGAAGAGGGAAACAACTCATGAGGGAAGAAGCCTTTAGTAGAATAGTACCGATACTGATGTAAGAGTCAGGTATACCACCTACTAAGGGTATAGAGCCGCTTGATAACAAGGAATAATCAGGGGTGCAAAAGGATAGATGGTCCACTATGAATGCCTTTCCATCCAATGGAAATAGGATGATGTGAAAGATAGTAGACACAATGGCCATCATGGCATACGTCCAACTATGACCTAGCAAGAGATTATAGTCGAGCTTTTTATCTACGACTTCTATGTCCACCGTTATCGTTTTCCCATATAAGGTGATGGGGTAGCTAGCTAGGTAACCTTTTGGGATGAAAGTGTCGCTGTAAAAAGCTTTAAGGGAATTCGACGGCGGGGATACGGTTGGAGAACCCAAAGCAAGCCAACATGAAGTCGACATGATGCATGTAGAAGAACCTTCGTCAACGATAGTTCTATGTATACCTTTACCTTTCGAAAAAATTCGCACTTGAAATGCAAACTGGTGGGAAAGGGGAGATTTACACTTTTCCATGTCGAAAATTGCAAGCATGGAATCCTATGGGTCGATACCACAAATAACCAAAAGCAAAACTTTCCTTTACATTGGACATGTTTGTAATACTTCGAGCGCCGACATAGCTGATGACACTTGCGCAAAATCTTCTACAATGTTGTAGTTTTGGGAAGCACATGCAGATGTATTGTGCATTGTGCGTCAAAGTGCCCCTTTAGGGCGGTGAATCACAAGGCTAGAAACCAGCCTTTCGATATGAAAATCATTAGGAAATGGTGGGTTTTGACTCGAGGAAGGTTCCTCTGCATGAGTGACAAGAGCTCCATAGGATTTCGTTCTTGTTTGTAGATCTACCATTTCAAAGGTGTAAATGGTAGAGGGTCTTTCACGAGTTGAAGGATGTTGCGAACCACCGTTGCCCCCTTGTGGGGTTGGGGTTGGTTTGCAATGAGGTGTTGCTGCTACTGATCAAGGAAAGGATTATTAAAGATAGTGGGGGTCCTATCAGTATCCTTTTTAGCAATGAAATATGTGCATTCTTAAAGACATGGGAAGCGATAAGTCATGTGGTCTTTAGCACAAATTTTGCAAGGCAATCTAGCGAGTTTATCCTTTCCATCATCAGGAGGCACAATGACCTTCTACTTTTGGTTTTTCTTCTTTGTTGACTGCTCCTCACAAGGAGCAATATTTTTCTTATCCTTCTTGTTCTTACCACTGGGTTTTCGCATAGACTGCATAGGTTTTATCGCAGTGGTAGGAAGAGCAATCGACTTGGTAGAGGGGTCCACTGACATCTGGGCAATGTGACCGCTAAGTTGTTTTACAACAACCCTAGAGGTTGTACTGATAATCCCATCGGTGTGCACTCTGGGGTGTTGAGTAGCAGGAGCATTGAAGTTGCGAGGGGTATTAGGATTATGTTGTAAAGAGTGTCAGGCTCTGAATATATTAGATCTAAGTGCTAGGCACGAAGTATGGATTGGCCTTCTATGACTGCACAACCTCCACTTATGTCTCCATTGATGTATATGATCAAAGATGTGGATGGAGGTATCCTGATGTAATGAAGTGAGGAGTTTTGTCCCAGTCTCATGGTGGATGGGTAGTTGGAAGTGCTTTAAGAATTCCATCACTAGAGCATCTAAGTTATTTACTGACGCATATGGTAACTCGATGTACCACTTAGCTGCATTGCCAGTAAGGGTGTGGGGAAAAAGATGTATCCAGATACTATCATCCATCATGGAGTTAGAAACACAGCAAAGATGATAGGTGGTGATCTGGGTACCCAGATCCTCCCCTTGTTTCCCTCTGAACTTGGGGATGTCTATCGATATTTTATGTGAGATTGGCGGCCAGAGTAAGTTATGATAGATGGGGTCATTTGTAAGTTTGTACAAGTCGGGGATATCCAATGTTGCCGAAAAAGGCAGAGTGTGTGATGCCCCTGACTTTAACCAAGGCGATGACAGATGACTTGAGGATCCTTGTGGTCCTCCCATCATTTGAGTCCCAATATTATACGTAGTTTGTGTGGTATGGTAGTTGCCTTGGGGTATGGCATTGTAATGTGGATTTTCATGGGGATTTTGATGTTGGGATACAACATTGCCCCCTTGACTCATTTGAGGTTGTGAGTAGGGTGCCCTCATGGATTGGTTGGGACCTCCTTGACGATTCCCACCCATCACAGAACTAACCATATGTCCTTGACTGACATAAGGAGTGCTCATGTCAATCAGTGACTAACCATGCATGCCTGAAAATGGAGGGGGAACTGTTATGTACCCTATTGGTATATGCATATTGGGAGTGCCCCCAGATACTAGAATCTAGGGGTTAGAACTATACAATGAACGCCAACCATATTGTTGGTTGAAGGGACCCGCACTAACCGTGCTATATTTAGCGTTATAAGGAGTGTTGTATGTAGCACTTGTCGAAGGTACAGAGTTTGACAGTAAAGGGGTGGAACCCGGCATTGGCTGGGTTCCACTCGTGGAGGGTTTCATGTGAGGGTTTATACCTAGGACAAATGGGATAGCAAGGTTCGCCATCAATGGTGTTGTAGTGACTATCGACTGGGGGAGTGGTGGAGGACCAAAAGTGTCCAAAACGTTCCACAACCCGTTAGTCGTCAGCAGGATGGATGGAATTGTTCCAACTGAAGATACAGGGGGTATGCAAACCAAGAGTGGGTCCAACGGATTCGTGATCATAGGGTTATAGGGAGGAAGAAATCCTACAATAAAGAAATCCTCCAGTAAGCTTGAATCATCGGTTGTCCAAACAGATTTTGTGTGAGATCTTCGAGATTGATTTCCTAAAGATGGGGAATCTGTTTCACTGGAGCTAAACAGATCTTCCACAATGAGTAGAAGAAGTCCTAACAATATTCTAGATTGATGACGAGGGCCAGATGTAGCCACAGTGACCATTAATTTTTATTAATAAATTTTACCATGATATTTGTTAAAGTCTCAATGATAACACTCAGGTGCCTAAAAAATAAAAAATAAAGATAAAAAATACACTAAGTGAAACAATTAGCAAACAAAGGGAAATGACCCTGTCTGATAAGCACCGATCACTGGAGATGAAACCCAGTATCACAATGAATAACAGAGAGGTTTGGCCAAATGTACAGTTATAGTTACTCTAGAGCTTTGCCTGAACCTTAAATTGAGGGGCCAAGTACTCTCGTGAAGACGAGCACCCTCCCAAAAACTGAAGACAGAGTAGGTCCGTCTATGTTAGGTACGAGAGCATCTTGCCCAAGTCACCTTGTGTAAGTCCCTAAAAGTATGGCCTCTAAGGATACCTCAAATCATAGACACTACTAGGGGCAACATAGTCGCAGACAGTACGCTGGGTGGGCAGGATACCTGAGTCCCCGGCTCAGCTCCAAAATCCATGAAGAGATCACCAATACACATAATACCCAAAGGAGTTGTAAGAAAAGGTGGGATACCTTCATTTACAGTCCAATTTTGTCTCGTATTTAGCTCCGCTTTGACTGGAGTGGTTCTACTAGTATGAGTGCAGAAGGAATTTTCTCTCTTTTAATGACACTAGTTTTGGTTTTTGATCTTGGGCAATTTACTCACACTGCCTATCCCAAGATCTTTGCCTGAACTAATGTTTGTTTGCTCTATAAAGAGTTACTGATTGATTTTAGGTAGATTTTATGTGTAGTTTTTTAGTGTCTTTAGTAGGGGTGTTGACGTATGATATTTGGTGGAACTCTGACTCAAAATCATGCAAAAGACAGTGCTTGAAAATATTCAATTCGATGAAATAAGTTGTATTCTACAAGTGAAATTATTTCATACATTCATATTTGTTCCATGCATCCTAGTCATTATAACACATGCATAACCAACAAAAATCTTCCCAATGCTTTCCAATATCTGTTTGAAACCAAAATAAAGTAGATTTTAACCAGCTAAGCAGAAGAATGAACAAAAAAATGTTGATTTTCTTTTATAAAAACTTTTTAAGAAAAAAAAAAAAAAAAAAAAAAACTTATTTCCTAAAACAAATTTCTTTTGGGACACAAATCTTGCTAGCAAAGTTTAGTTGCAGATGCTTTTTCATTACATGAGTAGGTTTCCCATCCCTTTGAGTTTACAGACACAACTGCATGTCAAGATTTGGGTGACTAACACTCTGTAGCAGAGGCCACAGAGAGTTATTGGCTCCACTAATGCACTCTTTGTATAGACACAGCGCTTTATAAAGCTCTGTTTACTCTGCTAACTTGCGTTAGTGGGGAAAAATAGTACAAAACAGGGCTTTTGGGATCAGATCCAAGGTTGAATATATGAGGGAAGAATGCAGCAAGCTCTTGGTGGGCTAGAAAAGGAATGCAATAGTATAGGGAGGTATAGAAGGAGGAGGAAACTGAGAACTGTCTGGGTGAACTGGGAACTAAATGTATAGTCCCTAGCGGAGTCACCAATTCTACTATAGGATAAAATGCATGGTGTATGGAGAATGGAGATACCCTCAAGGGTCTTCTAGGGACCCTTGGCAGACTGTAAGATTATCTGCAGCTATCACAAAGTTTACATGCATGTCCAGAAACAATAACTAACTATCAAAGCAAGATAGATTGATTACCTCAAGCCTCTGTGTAGATTTTCTGGAGAGCACAATGCAGTTAGGTGGAATTCCCCTGAGCCGGCTCCAGATCAAGTCTTGCACATAGAAGAGACAAGCATAATCATAGCATACAACCTAGATAATTAATACATGAATATATAAAAGACATCTAGTTACGCATAACTAAGCTACTCATGCTAAAAGGTATTGGACATGTTCTCACTCATAATTTTCCTTAGAAGTTATCAGAAGAAGGAAGCAACTGAGATAACCACAGACCAATCTTTTAAGTATAAGCTCTAGCCAACCTATGACTCAGAGAGGTCTCTCTCTATATAATTTAGCTTTGTTTTACTGGGATTTTATGCTAGTTCTTAATGTTCATGGGGGTTTTTGTTTTGAATTTAAGGTTTGGTGGTGGAATTCTTGGAAAAGATGGATAGAGAAGGGTATTTAAGCCATTGGGCTATGGAGTCAACAAATGGATAGCAGAACCAGATCAATTCATTAAAGGGAATGTTCATAGGGTAGGATAGAAAAGTAAAATGCAAATATGTAGGTTGAATGAATGAAATGATCCTAACCAGGGTGAGAGAGCACTTAAGAATCCTCAGACTGGCGCCAAAATGAAGAACATGGAATAATCATGAACAAAGGGCAATTAAGAATCCTCTGCTATAGATCACAAGGAATAACCTAAACTAAGGAGCAATCAAGAATTCCTTAACTTATATTTGTGAAGAAAACATCCAATATGCATAACAGTCAAGACAGAGTGTAGTCAAGTAATTACTAAAATATCATTCCATGTTATAGCATTTAGATTTTTAGAGATACAAACAATATTATGGAAAACTCAAAGAAAAATAACATTGAACGTGAGAAAATACTTATTTGAACTTCTCTTTGCATAAGAATCCAGTGAAATATCTTATCTTTATTCCTTGACCTAGCTAGCTAATCCAGTCATTGACACAATAGAACTTCAAACTTAAGAACAATAAGTTTATAAAAATGTTTGGAATCCACCCTACATACTTCGAATGGTGAATTATATATACAAAAAATTATTAAAAAATATCTCAAAACATCTCAAACTGATTTGAGATTAAATTCAGGAAATACAAATATCTTCTTGCAAGAAGATAGAGACAGATAATGAATTGTTTCATGTTGTCCCTTTTTATTTGGTAATGCTAGTTGTTATGGTAGGAGTTGTAGCCCTCTATGTTGTCTTACAATTGTGGAGTTTCATGTTGGAGTCTTCTCTTCTTTCATCTTTCACCTGACACTCATTGATCGTGATACTCTTTGACCCTACTGCCCTATTTTCATCTGTTTACATGGCTGCCTTCATTTTTACAGTGTGGTAACTTTTAGCTGTAAATTTATCACAGTAAATCAACTATATTCTCCAACGATTTTGCCTCTGGTAATTTTACGTTTATCATCCTCTTTTAGATCTCATCAGCTTCAGTATACTAGGCAAAATTGGGCTTGGTGAGGAATAAATGTTTGACCTCATGTTCCAGAAAAAAAAAAAAAAAAAAAAAAAAAAAAAAAAAAAACAAGTTTTCAAATGTGTCATATAACACTTTTCCTGTTGGCAATGCTTTTATGGATGAAGAGCTAGTTTGTTCCTTGGCCAACTTTTTGAGTCTATCACTATAGTCCAACTATGTCATGAGTTGGTCATTGATAACCATAGGACTGGGTAGACCTTTTTCTCTCAAAATCTGGAATTTAGCCATAAACCTATCGATGGCTATCTGCATATTGTGGCACTTTCCCTCTAAGTTAAGCATAAGGTTCCTATTTGAAAGGACCTTCATTATTTACAAAATGGTCTCAGTCCTATCTTTGATTTTTAGCTCATGGAGCTCATATCTATTCTTGATGTTGAGGAAGTGGATGAGTTTATTTGCATCCTCAAGCTTATCTCCAAATTCATCTTTTACTTTCTAGATAGCTTCTGTAGCTACCTTTACTAACTTTGTTTGTTCAAAAATAACTTGGATTGATGGCCAAATATTATTGACTTAGTCAATGATATTGACCCATAGCATTTCCTTGGTTTATCCAAGTGATTTCTCTAGTGTTAAATCTTTCTTTAGGATTTTGATTCTCTTACCCATTCTTTGGGCCCTTTGTGCTTCTTCTTTTTTCTTGAGTTGGGCAAGTTTGTGGTCAATTTCCAAACTTGCCACCTTTTCCTTTAGTCTTTTCATCTCCGTAGCCTGGATAGACATTTCTTCCATGCCTTTAATCAATTTTTTTTATTTTTCTCCTTGTGCACCTATTGTTTTTGTAGATTCTTCTGTTACTGGCAATGTTGTGGCAAGTGGAGCAGTGGGTGCCAGTGATACTGCTAGTGTAGAAGGAACTACTATAGATACTGTTGGGATGACATCCTTGGAAGTTGAGTCCCTTTGATTTGATTGAATTAAAGTGTCCAACTCCTTTTTTTTCTCCTTAAGTTCATCATTCAACTTCAGGACCAAGTCCATCAACTCCTCATGTCTAGTTTGATTCTCTAAGACTTCTAGAGTTTGAGGATGATGCAGCTGGGGTATTTTCAATTGCCTCTTAAGTGTAGCAATATCATCATTTTTCTTCTTAATAAGATTCTCTGTAGCTTTTATATCCTTGGGATCGTGTCCCAATTCAATCACTAATTCCTCTAAGGACTTGATCCTCATACCCTTGGCCTATGAGGAGGCCTTCTCTAACTAAAATTGTGGTGAAATGTTGTTCAGAGAGTTCTGTAGCTGATGGAAAGCTATGGCTTTACCTATCAGGGTGGAGTACAACATCTCTCTAGCCTATTTGTGTAGTTCAATCTGGTCTATGGGATGAATATCCCTTTCCAATACTTCAAAATCTACTTTCTTAAAATCTGATGTTGTCTTGGGCTATTGAACTGTGGTTTTAACAAAAGTCATCTGTAGCTTTCCCTCTTTAATGTCAAAGGCTGACATTAGACTTGTTTGATTGGTTGGAGTTAGATTTAGGTATTGTGCATACTTTTGGGCTTTAAAATTTTCATTTCTAGCTTTGATTTCCTTGTATCTTTCCTTGATATCTTGATCTTTATCAGCTGGCATTCTAAAAGAAGACACTTCAACACTAAGCTTCCTTTCCAAGATCTGAGTTTGTGATGTGGAAGGCTCTTGCATGCCTTCAAATGGAGTGGTAGGCCTACTTCTTTCTGCTTCTGTATTTGTAACCTCAGCTAAGTGTTCAGTATATTCCTGCTCAGAGGTTGGATTTAGCCTTTGCCTCTTGTTTGATTCTTGTTGTAAATCGGAGGTAGCCATTCTTGAAGTGGAAGCCCCTTCTCTATTTATTTTTGGGATCTTCTCCTCATTCTGAGGAGTCTGCATGACTGGAGGGGTACTCATGGTTCTTTCTGGTTCTTCTGGTACTTGCAAAAAAGAGTTATCACCAAGCTGCTTTTCTAAATCAATTAGAGCATTCTCTATGTCTACTCTGGTGTTGTCTCAGTCTACTAGGGTACCTTCCACCCATTCTATTTGATTTTCATATGCTTCTATTTCAGGTATGGGATGGTGAATGAAATGTCCTAGCTTGACCTTTTGTCTCTTCTTTGTGATGAATTCCAAAGGATCATATCTCCAAACAAAACTTCTTTGGAAATTCATGTTCTGTAATATCAAATCTGCCTTTTTGCCAACCTTCCTAGAGTTGCATGTGAAGGGGCCTAGTTGGTATTTTATCTTGAAATAAGCCTTCTTCTTGGCATTGACAAAGTTGACTTCATTTGCATTGATGATTTGTCTATAATATTCTATGGCAAACAACCTTGTGGGGAGGTATCTTGGCAACTTATATGGTGCAAGCATGCAACCATATATCTTGATTTCTATATGGTTCTGGTAAAGTTACCAATCACCCACTTTGGTCTGCTTAGACAATTGAAGGACTCTCTTTATTTCTGGACTGATTCTAGGAGGAGAGCTTCCAGTCAACATTTCCATGCCTGGATGTACAAATAAATCAAGGAAATCAGAGTAAGAGTATGGAGAATGATATCGGTGGATCAATGGGGTCCAAAAAATCACTGACCTGGGCTGACCTTTGGTGTCCAGCTTTTGAAGGGTGAATGGGAACTTATCAAGTTGGTAATATAAGAACATATGGTATAAGAATGAGGAATACTTAAAAACTCTTTCATTGTTCATTCTAAGGAATTTCTCATGTATCTTATCAGCTATAAATTGGGCATAGTCATAAATGACATCAGGAGGCTACCCTGGAGTGTAGACGGACATGAAGGCCATGATTATTTCATCAATGTATTCACTAGTGGTGTAGCCCAACACACATGATATCATGGCTACAATATTCTGGCCCCATGGAGAGAAAATGACTGATACATATGGAGGGGAGTCCTTGGGGATGTGTTTCTCTTCTCTTATGAAGGTTTGGAACAATTAGGCTAATTTTGCAAAACTGAGCCTGGGGTACTGGTCCAACAAGTCTCCAATTGAGAGGGGAGTTAGGTTTGGCCCTAGTTGAAGCTGCAACATTTTGTTTATGGACTCAGCAGTGATGGTGAAAAGTATATTTTGGTTTGGGGACATGACTACTCTTTGACTAGTGATGTAATTGGCATGACAGTAGTCGACAATCTCCAAGAAAATGTGGACTTGGGGGAACTAATACTTGGCCAAATTTGACTCCCAAAGGCCAATCTCATCATCATGGTTGAAGTACCTATCCCTACTTTGACAGTGGTGTTATAGACATTTTTGGGCACTACAACCCCAAGCATGAAATTTCCATAAACCAAGGGCTCCTAAGTCCCTAAAAGTGTTGTTCTAACCCCTAAAGGAACAAGGTCAACTGATTACAGCTTCTCCCAGAAGTTCTCCATGAAAAATTGCTCATAACTGGTCAAAACAGGATCATTTCAGCTGCTCCATAGGCAAAGTGTGTTGCATCTCACCTAAATACATAGTGTGGGTGCGTTGCATTTCAAAAAGCCCTTCTATGGGGTGCGATGGGCGAGAAGTGACAAATGGAAGTGTCATTCCGCAAGGTGGAGAGGCATGGAATCTCCCAGAAACTTCTCCTGTGACACTTGCCTCTATGAATTTGACCAAGGATGAGTAAGAGATCATCAATCTCCAAGTGGAAGCAAGAACTATCAGAGGGAAGACACTAATCAAATCACAAGCTGACTCATCTCCCTTACAGATATCTATATATGGATCCCTCATCCCAGAGATCCAGAGGCTGGAATTCTGCATATTGTAAGGAATTGTTGTTGGTTTCTTGAGACAACATCAGATTGTTGGGTGATCTAAGCTTCTTATGAGGTGAAGAGGGGCTTCCTTGCTAAGAGGATGATGCTGGGTCAGAACAACTGGTTGTAACTCCCTTGGCTCTCTCTTGTTTATCAATAAAAGCTATTCAAGTTTTCCTCCATACTCTTGTGTCATTTATATTTTATGCATTTGTATGGTCAATTTACATTTGATCCTAGATTGTTTATGACTATAGATCCATGTTCTTGTATAGTGCTATGCTATTATGATCTTACAGGTACTCTGTGAAGCTAGGCATACAAGGGAGCAAGTAGCGAAAGACTATCAAGAGAGAGAGGAATCGAACTAGGAGATTAGCGCAAGACAAAGGTTGGTCTTCTTTGTTCTTCTCTCATCTATATTTCATAAAGGAAAAACGAAAGTAGTTTTACTTTGTTTGTTTCTAAGGTAGCTATCACACCTTAGTGGGATAAGCAGTTTTGTGTAGACACTTTTCCCTATAACAAAATGGAGACTCCACTGGGGACGAATTAGTTTGTTTGTTTATCTTCCTTGTTGTCTATTTTATAAACTTACAGACAGAGCCTGAAGTCGAGCTAGGTAGCTTTCGAACTGCATTTTCTATGTAAATGCAAAGTAGATAAATGTCGCTTCAGTCAATCTCCGGGATTTGTTTATGACTTAAACAACTGATTCACAAACTCTCTGATTTCCCCTTGTGGTAGCTCTTAGAACCTCCTTAGATCTACCCCTTATTGTTGCATTACTGATTACCATTTGCTCGGACAAACCCATGAATAGAACTGCAAACTGTGACCCTGAACCCAAGCAAAGTCTCGTCTCTGGCCCAGCACAGGTACTGTTCTGTGAATCTGAAATTCAGCGCACTTCCCGAGTGTAGTAGGTGCGCTGCATTTCAAATTCCCTGTGTCACAGGTGCGCTGATCAAACTAGGCATTGTTCAGTTTTGGTTTCTGTGATTCATTCTTTCTAGTTCTATTCATGAATTTTGCTGCCTGTAATCAGTATACCTCTATTTGAAACCCCTTTTCCTTGTTGTTATTCCGCCTCCGTTGTGCAAAAGAACTGTAAATGTTTTTGTGTATTTGTTGAGTCATTTTTAGTTCTCCTTTGCAAAAAGTAACGTAATCGTACTGTCGTCCTTTGATTTGAAAGTGTCGCAAGTGTCGTTTTCAGTCATAGGAAAGAGTTTGGTCGCTGTAGATAGTCAATTATCCTGTTACTATTGTATTTTGTCTGAATTTGTAATTTTTCTAGTGTCGAAAGCAAGTATTCATTTCCAAATCGTAAAATGTTGTGACTGTCTCCATTTTTGATTTCGAAAAGAAACTTGTTAGTAATTGTCACTTGAAAAGTAATTCATATTTGTGCATTAGCTTTCTTTTTACCATTCACATACTAAGAAAGCCGAAAACAAATACATGCATGTGCATTTGCATTTAGACGGTTTGATTGGTTTGATTTAGGACAGTGCATTTAGAGTGTGCTCTTTGCTCTTTGTGAAAGAATACTGTCTCTCTTTCCTTAGTAGCTAGGATTTTCATTGTACAAAGAAGATAAAGGACTGTTTATCATCTTAGATTGCATTTTAGAAATTATACATCTACATCTCGTGGTGAACCTGAAAGGAAAATTTCTTAAACAAGATCAACTATAAAATAAATTCAATGAATCTAACAACGCTTTGGAACCTAACGCACAACATCTAGAAGTCTAGGCTAGAGACATATTCCGGCGTCGTAAAGCCTGGTAAATGTTGTTCTCACTGATGGTTGGGTGATTCCTCCACTTTGAGATGATAAGTGTCAGTACGGACTTGTGCTCCCACGTACCGTCGAGTATATTTTGGGAGACCACAATAGGCTTAATCCTTTATCCATAGGAGGCCATGTCTGCCGCCCTATCGATCGCAATGCACTGAACACAGCATTCGGGAAGATTGACTACCGTACCGTAAAAGGTATTCTGTAGTTTTGCGATTAGTTTGGTAATCCCTCTACCTAGATTTCCGGAGTAGTCCCTTTCGTTCCTTTTCAGACTCCTTAACAAAAAAGGTCCATCTGAGCACTTGTCACTTCAGGCTCATTAAAAATCAAAGGCAACTAGAGTCATGTTTTGTTTTTTCTCGACTCTTAAAAATTGAAAAAACAAGTTGTGTCAAAGCGTCTAAAATCTATTTTAAATGGAATAATCATCACCCTTTCCTACGTTGATCTTAGGTTGAGAAAATGGAACCCACCAACCAAGGAATTCCCCTTGGAGGAAATCCTAGTCCCTTCTCCTCTTGGGGAGATGTTGGTGCACCCCATATGGCCAAATTGTCACTTCCAGGATTGACAATCGGTTTGCCCGTATGGCTCTTCTCAACCTCTGTCGTTCAGAACACCGCAATTCCTGAACAATCGAGTCAGCAACTAGACGAACCCAGAGTTACCCACCAACCTTCTACTTCCTCCAATTCTTCCTCTCCTCCTTCTTCTTCGCTTGATGGGGTTGGTAAAGCCAAAAATCAAGTACTTGAGAAGAAGAAGGAGCCAAAAGCGAAAGGGGGCAACCAAACGTCGTCTAGTGAAAATCCACACACTGCACCGACCAGGCCTAAATCACCATGTGTCATTTGCAAAGGAGACCACTATCATAGAGATTGTCCTTGCATCCCTCGGATCTTAAGGGACTGGTCTCCTCGTTTGCACAACCTAGTGTCGTCAACCTCTGATGATCATGTTGAAAACACACCGTCGACTAGTGAAAGTGAAGCCCCAAGACAAAAAGGAAAATATAGATTTCCTTGTAAACTGTGCGAAGGCGATCATGCCGTCCATCGTTGTCCCTTCTTAGACGAGGCTAAAAGAGTTTTGGACGATCGTCCGGTTTCACCGTTACGACTTCCTCCTGGATATAAAAAACTCTTGCCGAGTCCTTCACTAGTTGAAAATCTAGCTGACCCGCCCAGGTGGTCGACCGAAGCGTCTATCATTGAAGACAAACCATCTGAACTCATACCAGACGAAAGTCAAAAGGTCGAGGTGGCAGTTGACCCAGTCTTGCCTTCAGAGGTTCCATCTTCAAATGATACAGTCACAGAAGAGAATAAGGATGACACCGTCCAAATTGTTTTTGTAAGCACAGAATCCGATGAACATGGGGGAAATTTACCCATTCCTTTACCGCAGGAAGGAAGTTCATCAGAGTCATACCCGGCCGTCTATTCAGTCCCACCTCCAAGCAACCTAGTTGTTTCTTTCGATTGGAATCAACTAGGCAGACCCCGTTTACCACCTAGTGTACCATTCCGAATTATTGCTCAAATATATAGAATGGTTATGGCTGGTACTATCATAGATGAAGGGGCTTCTGTGAGTATCCTTTCCTCGACTGCTTGGAAAGCGCTTGGTTCGCCATCGCTTTTGCTTGAGATGAGAAATCTAACAGGCTTTGATAAAGGAACCAGTCGACTGTTAGGGATCCTTCCCAATGTGCCCATAACATTGAGGGGGAAAACCGTTCAAATGAATGTAACGGTAGTTCAAGGACCCCTGGATTATAATCTACTCCTTGGACGATACTATATTTATTGCATGGGAGCCATTGTCTCATCACTCTTTAGAGTAATGTGTTTTCTGCACGAAGGAAGAGTGGTCAAGCTCGTAGACCAGCTTTCATTTCCTGGATCACGCATAGCAAATAGTCATATACCATCCCTGAATGGTCTTTTCACACAAGGAATGTCTCATCAAGCCCCAGTCCGTCCACCTAATGAGTGCGAGTGATTCGGGAGATATGACTGAAACCCAGGGGGCATGCACCGTGGTCTGCTTCGGCAGGAAAACTTCGGGTATAGGGTAGGTTTCCGCGAGAGATATATGACTAGTCTGTACTCCCATCCGTGATTGGAAAAGGGAGTTAGACTAGAATAAGATTCCCTCGTCAAAGTTATGTGAGTGGAGTCGTCTCCGCCACTCACCTTTGTCTATTTCGGTAGACATCGCCGAAGAAATGTTTTGTTTGCGCTGTGAATAGAACAATCTTTGGTAACCTAAAAGAGGTAAACCTTTCCTGATAAAACAAATGTTTTGTCGGTAGAACAAAAGGTAACCTTGAAACTTTATTTTATACCTAGGGGCATGCAAAACTTTTGGCATGCAAGTGAAGAGCGACTATTTATTTTATAAATTTGTAGGTCCTCTAGCCCTTTAAACTCGTAGGATTAGTCGTTTCCTAACTTGCATAAAGAAAGGATGTGGGGCAAAACTCTAAAAATTGTCGTTTTAAATGGGACATTCTTATTATACAACTGGATTAATTGAGCAGTTTTAGCACATAGTTCAAGCTCGTTAAAAAATAAACATAAGCCATGAGCAAATGTTTCCCCCCGCGTTTAAGCTCATTAAAAATGAACTATTTTCCGGTAAATAACCATCGTGAATGTAGTACTTCAGCCTTTAAAGCCTTGGTCATGTTCTCATCATCACCTCCACTCTGTATTGGCCGATCATTCACCTCCATTTGATTGTTTACCCCTTTTTGAGGAACATCTACGAAGAGTGATCCCACTAGCCATCCTTGTAACACTGTCGTGATTGGAAAATTCCAAACCTTACCTGGAATCAGCTGCTACCCAAGTTTATCACTCGTTCCTCAAAAGACGAGTCTCCTTTAAGCTCTTTTCAACTGACTCGTAAAATATGAAAATATTGCCGAGCCATTGGCCTCTCTAGCTCGTTAAAGGGACTGGAAGTGCTATCCCTCCTCTAAATTTTAATCTTATTGGACCTGAGGGGTTATTACACAAAAAGATCGAGCGCTTGTTTTGTTCGGCTCGTTAAAAGTATCGAAAATTCATCCCTTCTGTATTGTTTTATACTTTTTTGGACTTAAGGGATTAGATGATGAAAAAGGAATTTTGGAGTTTCCTTTACGTTCCTTTTCAGAATCTCTAAAATTGAAAAGGACCGAGTTATCTTTGTCGTTAAACTCGTTAAAACTTAATAGCGACAAACTTGTCCATAGCAGACAAGAACGAGTTTCACTATCGCTAGGCTCGTTAAAACATAGCGATGGGTTTGCCCGAAGGGCAAATTATAGAACAAGCATATGTTATCCTCCTCAAGCTTGACAAAAATAAAGAGGTACTGGTCAGCAATGACTGGGGAAAAATTGGGAAGAAAACTTGAAGAAACTTTGTTGGTAGCAAGTTGCTCTTGAACATGACAGTTTCACTCTGCATCCAAGTCGAGTTGGGTTGTTTCATTCACCGGTCACATCACCATGGTCCCATCACACCATCCACATTTGGGCTTAATGCTACCAATCCATCACGTCAGTGTCACCGATATGTTCAAGAGAATTCATTCAGAGAATTCACCTGTGTCTCACCCGCTACAATACATTTACACTCCATTCTTTCATGACCGCCACCCTGAATCTTATGTCATCAGATCATTTTTACCTCCATTAAAATCATTTGCTCCATTCTGTGTCATTGATGTTGGATTCATTAAGGCCCTCTTGTGACGAATCGCTTCTTGTCGACATCAACTCGTTATCCAAGAAGTCGATCTAGGAACACCCCATTCAGTACATTGAAGCTTGCATGCCTCAATGGCAAGTTTCTCACTTCCAGCGACAGGTTTACATCAATGGCCTTCGACCGAAAGATTTTGCGTGGTGTTCGATGCCAAGTCCTTTATTCACACCACGTGAATTGTACTGCAGTACCTTGAGGGTCATTATCATTATCGGTGATTCCTCTTGCACATGTTAACAGCTTACATCATTGGCTGGTAATCAGGCGATGTCTTTCCATGTTTGACTCCAGAACATCTCTCACATGGATAGACTTGTACTTCGAGTGAATATCGAACGAGATTGAAGGCCCCGGATCTAGTTTCATCCATCCAGGCTGCAATATATATTCAGGGAAATAAATACATCAAATCTACATTATTGCTGCATAGATAATCATCCAATCAAAGGGATGATGACTCTACCAGAATCATCAGTCTACACTCAGACGATTGTCTGTCCTATGTACATGAAAATAAATTTATAAAGCTGAGCATGGGAATGCCCGCCTCAGCTAGATCATGAAAATATTATGAAGATAATGTATTGTATTGTATCTTATTACAGGTCTCCTCCCAGCTTGAAAGAACTTTGGATCCTCATAATAAAGCATTTCACCCGACATCAAAAGATTAACGACCTCATGCTTTAGGGGGAAACTGTTATAGACATTTTTGGGCACTACAACCCCAAGCATGAAATTTCCATAAAACAAGGGCTCCTAAGTCCCTAAAAGTGTTGTTATGACCCCTAAAGGAACAAGGTCAACTGATTACAGCTTCTCCCAGAAGTTCTCCATGAAAAATTGCTCAGAACTGGTCAAACCAGGATCATTTCAGCTGCACCATAGGCAAAGTGCGTTGCATCTCACCTAAATACACTTTGTGGGTGCATTGCATTTCAAAAAGACCTTCTATGGGGTGCGATGGGCGAGAAGTGACAAATGGCAGTGTCATTCCGCGAGGTGGAGAGGCATGGAATCTTCTAGAAACTTCTTCTGTGACACTTGCCTCTCTGAATTCGACCAAGGATGAGTAAGAGATCATCAATCTCCAAGTGGAAGAAAGAACTATCAGAGGGAAGACACTAATCAAATCACAAGCTGACTCATCTCCCTTACAAATATCTATATATGGATCCCTCATCCCAGAGATCCAGAGGCTGGAATTCTGCATATTGTAAGGAATTGTTGTTGGTTTCTTGAGACAACATCATATTGTCGGGTGATCTAAGCTTTGTATGAGGTGAAGAGGGGCTTCCTTGCTGAGAGGATGATGCTGGGTTAGAACAACTGGTTGTAACTCCCTTGGCTCTTTCTTGTTTATCAATAAAAGCTATTTAAGTTTTCCTCCATACTCTTGTGTCATTTATATTTTATGCATTTGTATGGTCAATTTACATCTAATCCTAGATTGTTTATGATTATAGATCCATGTTCTTGTATAGTGCTATGCTATTTTGATCTTACAAGTACTCTGTGAAGTTGGGCGTACAAGGGAGCAAGTAGCGAAAGACTATCAAGAGAGAGAGGAATCGAACTAGGAGATTAGCACAAGACAGAGGTTGGTCTTCTTTGTTCTTCTCTCATCTATATTTCATAAAGGAAAAATGGAAGTAGCTTTACTTTGTTTGTTTCTAAGGTAGCTATCACACCTTAGTGGGATAAGCAGTTTTGTGTAAACACTTTTCCCTGTAACAAGTGGACTTTGAGCAGGGGCTCTAGGGCAGTGGTATCCTTTATTTGGAAATATTTATTGGCTAAAGGAAGGTGGTCCAGGTCTAAGTGAGGTGTGGATATGGGCCTTACATCCATTACAACTGGGGTTGACATACTCGGTTCTTGTGGATTTGAGCATGGGGGGGTGATTTAGGGTTTTTAGGGTAATGGAGGTTTTTTCATAATGGTTATGGCTCAAAGTATTAAAAAATCAAAGTAAATTTGATATTTTTTCCTTATTTTTCCTTGTTATGAGGGCGAATTACTGGAATTTGAGAAATGAGTTGGTTTTCCAGAGTTCAATACCTGGAATTGGATGAAATTGATTGTAACTAGTTGTTGATGGAGGCTGTAGAGGTTCGTACGATTCTGGTATGGATTGATGGATGATATAGGCTATCTGTAGTGTTTGTGGAGCAATGGCAGAGGTCTATGAGTGAATTTGTTGTTTGCAAGGGTCGCAACGACTTTTATGAGTTTTCAAAGCGAATGCGCAGAAAGAGAGAAAAAGGGATAATGGGGCTTTTATAAGAAAAACATTATTTTTGGCAGGTTTATTAATTTATGAATAGTGATGATTTTTGGGAAAAAAGGAGAAGCGGTTTATGAGGGTTGTCGCACCACTTTTTTGGTGCAAGCGGTATTCGGGAGGGGCCGCCCAATTCCACTCATTTCTTGACACGTAGCGTTGGGGGCTGGGAGGAAAACCACCTTATCTAGTTAAAGGGTGACGTCGGGCCAACCCGTTATGTTTGTGGGGCATTGGATGTGGAGGAGGGACGATCAACGGTGATTGGGAGATGGGAGTTGCGCGGGGATAAATGATGGGAATTAATGGGGGCCCGAGGATTTAATTTCAGTGGTCTTGGGATTAGTTTAAGGACTAATCCAAGTTTGGGGATTGGGCTAGATTGTAATCGGGGATTAGGGAATAAGGGTAGGATTTTAATGTTTTTTGCGGGATAAGGGGTAGGAATATAGTTTATAAATAAACTAAGGGGTGGGGTTAATTTATATAAGGGGGTTGTATATATACAGGTAAATGGGTTTTTTGGGATTTTTTTATATAATAAAGTTAATAGTTAATATGCAGTGAAATGAGCAGAAGGGGTATTGTACTTAGGTATATGAAATGTTGTGTGTTTTCCACATACTTAGTACTTAGGATAAATGTATTTGGTGGGTTTTGCACATAAAACATGTTCATAAAGGGGTTTTCCTAGGCAAGAGAACTTAACCTTAGGAAAAGGGGTTTTGTGAGGAGGATGAATGAATTATAAGGGAATTTAACACCTTTCCTTCTTAAGTCATCAAGCCGAGGGTCCGGTCCCACCAGAAGTCAAAGAAATGCTTTGAGCCTCTTTGACTTAAATAACTATAGGTATTAATATTTTTATTGTGAAATGGAAGTTAGTAAGTGTCATAGGGGTTAAAACAAATGAGGGGGTGTTAAGTAAATCATATTGTAAAGCATTGTTTTTTCTTTGTCCTCTACTTATGCACTTTTGAAAATTGCATTTAATATGATGACATAAGTGCACTTGTAAAATGACATGACATTTCTGCAACCTTTCTACTACTTACCCACTTACTCATCCTACCATTTTTTCTTCACTTTATTTGGGTGAATTTAGGCTAGCAAACCCTTATCAACCTTTTTATTTTCTTTACGAAATAATTTATATAATTCTAACCTTATATCATCCAAGGGCTCAGATTAAACTAATGATCTTCTTTTATTCACTCTACCTATCTAAGATCTGCCAAGATTACACTATTTGGTCAGATTTTATTCTCTAACTATAAACAATAAAATTCAAAGCATGAAATACCCAAGTTTAAACATTTTGACTATCATGGATTGTGGCATGAGTAACAAATTTCATACAATCATTTATTTTGCATAAAAGGTACATAGTAGTGCCATTTTGACTTGCACAATTTCATGGTCTCTTTTTGTCTTTTGGGGTTCATATATTTTCATCTTTTTTGACCTTTTCATTCTTTTTGTCCTTTGATTATTCTTTTAGGACATACCCTCTTTACATTTTTTTATTTTTTATAATATGGAAAACATTTGCAGAAAGCAAAGGTATGTACAATATTACAAGGTTTAACCTTAGTCATTCAAAATTATGAATTCTATTGGTATAGGAACCTAATAGGACAAACAAGTAACTCAATGAAAGCACCAATACCATGGAGTAGATAGTACAACTACAGTTCTATATTAATGTCGGAAGAGTGATTACAACCATCTGTTGCATTAGCCTTCCCTTACCCCTCCAGTTTCTATCTCTCTCCCTTCTTACCAACTTCTTATGCTTAGATTTGAGACTATGCTCGACAATCAAGTAAGCTATCCTTTCGAATGATCTAACCTCTATCACCATAGCCCTAGATTTTCTTATGTAGAAATAGAGTTATGGTTTCCAAGTTCCTCCATGAGTCTCTTAAGGTAAAAGCAATGATGTTTCCATGCTTTTTAGCTCTTTCTCATTTTCCTCCTTCATTAGGATTTAGAAATCCCACAAATAGGTCGAACTTGAGATGTTTCCTTTCTTTTCTGAGTGGATTTAGGAGGGAATATATAGATATTTATGAGTCAATTCACTCCTTGACCTGTAAATTCTCATTAGGATCCACTAACGTTGTTCCCGAACCAACAACTAGAGTTAGTAGGGTCACTAACACTCCCTTAGGCCTACAGAGAAGCTTTATAAAGCATGTTGTCGATGTTTAGCCAATGTTAGTGTGGAAACAAGGCTTGTGATTTTGGTCTTTGCTTTAGCTATCATGTCTTTCCCCTTTGAGCTGATGAGGGGTTCATTTTGCTATATAACACTTTTCGCCAAATGCCACGGCCAAATTTTCCCCTGTGTACGGCAGTCACATGATCCTATGGATCAGCATATCAGTGATGGGTATCGGCTCCTCATAGACACCCATCATGTACCAAGTACAACAGCTGCTTGATTACCACAATTGTGATGGGCACATGGTTGTAATGTAGCACCCATAGCAGGTTGAGCATTCCTACCTTATCCATGCCTCTCAGCCACTTCCGTGGTTCCAACGTAGTCATTCCAGTGGTTTTGTAGAAAACGTGGTGCATGAGTTGGTTTGCTGTTAAATGAGGGAACCGCTCTGTGTCCTCTAAATCTCGGTCTTCTAATTTCAAAAGGGGGACATGCCCCAAGTGAGTTCCTTCAAACACAACTTGATTCGGCAAGAGGGGTGTGTGTAGGGTGACCTTACTCTCATCAATGTCTTTGGGTACCTTGGTCTTGTCCCTACGTGGAGGAACGTACTTAGGTAGCTTAATGATGGGGTTAGAGCCCTCAATTTAACCATCTTCCATTTCCACCCAACATCCTCATCATCCATTAGGATATCCTCAATCTCTTCTTCTTCTAGCTCTAGGTTAATTGTCTTGCCCTTTTCCTGTGCAGTGATCTTATCCTTCTATGGGTGTTTTCTAGGAGATGCACGTACCAGCTGCAGTGTCACGACTTGCTTGCACTTCTTGTTCTTGGGACCCTCCTTGGTCAGGGTAGGCCTTAGTCAGGGTAGGCCTTTGTCTAGGCGATCGTGGAGACTTCGGCACTTCAGCTGGTATCTCTGCAGGAACAACCTCTGGGGAAACTCCTTATGCTACCATAGCAACCTCCGGAACAGCTCCCGCAGCTGTCATTACTTAAGCATCCATCGATGCTGCTCCTAGAATAATGTCACGGATGATTTTGCAGTAAGTTTCCTGAAATCGATCGAACACTTGACAATCAAGTAGCTCTTTGAAAAATGCGCGGTTCATGCATAGCACACAACACAACTCACAATTTATCAATTTGCAAAGTGTTTTCATTGGACGCCCATATGTAATTTATAGGCCATTTTGAATACAAATCTGACTGTTCCCCCCAAAATTGGTTCATTAATGCTAGATTGTCGGCAGATTTTCAAAGATATGGTCCATAAATTCTGACTTAAATGCCCCCCCTCCCCCCGCTCCCTTTGGTCATTTTTTCATCGTCAAATTATGAACATTGACTTTAATAGTCACTTTCCGGCTATCCTGCATGGTTTTTCCCTTGGTAACGTAGCTTCCTACGCACTTCTGTGGGCTTTGTGACATATATTTGTTCCATGCAGTTCCCTGATCGTCCAGCTCTCTGACCCAGCAAGTGTAGTTTATAGTCATGCGCTTCCTTTCAGCTGCCTACAGTGCTAAGACTGTGCTTCCCTCATATAGTCACCTAGCTGGATCATTGGTGTATGGCTTCAATTCGCTACCATTCACCTTCCCTAGGAAGGGTTCTCCATTCAATTTAACCAGTTGAACTGCTCCACCATTGGTAATCTCCTTGGTGACATATGGCCCCAGCTAGTGCATCCTAAATTTCCCTGCAAATTTATCAAATTTACTGTCATATAACAAGACCAGATCATTTACCTTGAACATGTGCAGTTTGATGTGCCGATCGTGTCATGCCTTTTCACACTCCTTTTGAACTTGTTGATGAAATCTAGCTATAAATTAGTCCTCCTCAAGCTCTGCTAGTTGCGCGAGCCTCTCTTCCAAGGCTCCGCGGTCCACCATTCCCATGAGTGTCACTATGCACAGACTAGGTACAATGTATTCCATTGGCATCACAGCTTCTATGCCACACATGATTCTAAAAGTCATTTTCCCATTCAGCTTCTTGCAAGTCATTTTGTAGGGCCATAGCACTGCGGGTATGTAGACATCCAATCATTTCTCTAAGTATTGCAAACCTTCGTCAGTGCACTCTCCAGTATCTTATTGAATGCTTCCATCATCCCATTAGCCTACGGATGATATGGCATACTTTTCTGATGATACAACTAAAATTCTTCTGTCAACGCATTGATTGTTTCATTAAGAAAGTGTGTATCTCATCAACACATATTCAAAAATAAAAAAATTTGTTGTCATGCCTATACATTCCTTCACAGGCTGCACCTTCGCCCACTTGGTCAAGTACTTAGTCACGGTGATGATGTACCGTGCACCCGTCTTCTTTCCTTTAGGCTAAATTGGACCCACAAAGTCAATCGCCCATTTCTCGAATGGTTGTAATGTCACCTGCGACATCAGAGGTAGTTCATCCCTTCGTGATGGCCTACCAGTCCTTTGACATGCATCACATGCCCTACAATATGCTTTCGAATCCTTATGCAGGGTTGGCCACCACAACCCAGCACGTAGAACCTTCTTCGATGTTGTTTTCCCTGCATAATGTCCTCCTGTAGCTCCTCCATGAGCCTCAACGAGGATGTTGCTTTGTTCAAATTCAGGCACATAACGTCGCAATATTTTGTATGACCCCATTTTGTACAAGTGCCCTGCAATGATAGAAAAATCTACCACGTGCACTACTAGTTCCTTCTTCTGTTGACTTGTATAACCTTCCAAAGCCAATCTTGTCATTAGGAAGTGGATGATATCTTCAAAGTGACTATCTGCAACATGTACCGTAAAGAGCTACACGTCAGGAGGCCCTTCCTCTAAATTAGTAGGTTCCTCTCCCGTTTCAATGTGCGATAGATGATCAGGTCCTGTGTTCAGTCGTCTTGGCTTCACAATAACTTCAAAGTCATACTCCTAGAAAAACAGCAACCACCTACATATTTCCCCCCTAACATAGGCTTGTTGACCAAGTACTTCAATGTGGAAAGATCTGTATACATCTTAAAGTGTCCACCCAATAAATAGTGCCTGAACTTCTGGAGCACGTACACCATAGCTAATCCTTCATTCTCTCTCATGGAATAATTTTTCTCTTCTTTAGACATCTTCCTACCTGTGAATGCTATAGAGTGATCCAGTTCTCCCTCATTAGCTTGTGTCAACATGGCCCCCAGCACAATACATGATACATCCATGTGCACATGAAATTCCTTCATCCAGTCCAGGAAAACTAGGATTGGCATGGTGACCATTTTCTCTTTCAACACGTCCAAGCTCTTCTAACATTCATCATTCCAACAGAACGTATCATCCTTTTTCAACAATTTCTCCATAGGCACAGTGATCTAGGCATAGCCCTTAATGAACTTCCTATAGTATCTGGTATGCCCTAGATTTGCACACAACTATTTCACATTCCTCAGCGCCTCCAAGTTGATTATAACCATGATCTTCACAGTGTCTACCATCAATTATTGTCCGCATACCACATGACCCAGCAGGATCCCAAAAGAGACACAAAATAGACACTTCTTTAGATTGAGCGTGATATGGTATCTCCAACATGTATTTAGCATCAAGCGCAGACTTACCACATGGCACTTGACTAATCAAAACATTTTCCAATCGTCAAAGTATACCTCCAAAAATTTATGAATGAAGTCTATGAATTCCACAATGACTACACGCGAAAATATTGTTGGCGCATTCTTCAGGCCAAAAGGCATTATGGTGTACTGAAAACATCCCCATTCAGTCACAAAGGTCATCATGCTTCTATCCTCAAGTGTGATTTTGATCTGATGGTACCCAGAGAACCCATCAGTGAAAGAGTATGCCTCTTGGCTACCTACATTATCCAGGACCTCGTCAGTGAATGGGTTGGGAAAGGATCATGCACACGAGCGTCATTCAATTTCCAAATATCCACGCATATCCTTATTTCTTCTTTCTGTTTCTTTTCCTTAACCACTATCAAGCTTACCCAATCAGATTCTTCTACTGGTTCAATAATTCTTGTCACGAGCATCTTATCTAACTCAGTGCGGACCCTTTCCTTATACTTTAGATTAAGGTGGTAAGGTCTTTGTTTTAAAGGTTTCACGTCCAGTTTCAGGGTGATCTTCATGACACCCAGGTATCCTGTTATTCCCTTCAAATCAGATTCACAGGGAACAAATCCTGATATTCGTGGAGGAGCTCAACGACCTTGTCTACTATAGCATCATCCCAATAGTCCCCAATATTTACAAATTTCGGCTTTGTCTCTATGCCAATGTTGACCTGCCTAGTTTTCAGTGGAATGGTTATGTCTGGATCATCTATTTATGGACCTTCAACCTCGTGGTGACCCTCGGTTTCTGGAATATTAATCTTTCTAAGATCCTCGTCTTCCTCTTCAGTGGTCACATTATATCATTCCAACGCATGGTTCAAATGGGTAGTCCAATCAGGTTGAACCAGGTCCAAAGTATCCTACAGTATCCTAAAGATCATTGCTTTAACCTCTTGTAGCGCCGCGTCAATATAGTCAAACCCATTCTCAAAGTTGAACATCATTATAAACCCCTAGCACAAGATGTCCCATTCTTCAGTGCCATGGCAGAGCTCTATTTCCAAGTACCAATTCATTGGTATGAAATCTAGGGTATGACAAAATAGATGCACCCATTCAGGCTGGGGCTCCACTCCATAAGCCTTAGTCCATTTGGCCAAGTGATCACATGGATCATCCCTTCCATCATACTTGTCTGTCATCCGCACTTTTTTCTATCCAAAACATATTCTCATCATCCTCCTATAGTCACGCCAATCACCAAAATTATCCTTGTGCGTACCCCACCATCTTGTGAGTGTAGCGCGCAGTACCCAGTCCAAGGCCTGGAAGCGATACTTCTCCGGCACTTCTCTCTCAAATGCATCCAAAAATTGATCAACATCAGTTAGCTCATCATAGTGAGGCAGATTCCTTACTTTTGATGACACACAACACAATGACTTGGTCATCATATTACAACACAGCGTAGACACTTCATGCAGCCGGTTCTGCAAGTGCTCTAATTCTTCGTCCGAATCTGATGTGCAGGAGCTCTTGTGGTCCCATGTGATATGTCTGTCTACTGTCAAATTTACCCAATCCTAGTCTCGTGTTGTTATCTTGTAAATATAGTCTAAATTGTCATCGCTTTCATAATCATAGACTAGTTCTGTATAGCGCGATCCTTCTACAGGATCCAGCAGCACCACTACATGGAGCGACTTCTTTTCAAATATCATCTTTCACTTCTTCAAGTTGATTACCCCATTCAAGTCAGTGGCCCAATCAATTCCAAGGAGTGCAAGGTAGGGATTTCTATCATCCACAATCTCTATTACCTCAAAATCTGCCAATGCACTCACGCCTTCGATGTCAATTGTCACCCCTTGCAGCCTCCCCATTGGGATAATTTTCTATTGATTCACCATCCTTAACTATATTGGAGACCACTGGAGCACAGGTGAAATATATAAACTTTTGTAATAAACAGAAATACATAAATATTTTATTAATAATTGAATGATGTTTACATTTTTGTGAGAGGCCTGAGCTATATACTGCCTTAGGTGCCTCTTGGTGAACGGGCATGATCTTTGATCATGCCCTTTTTCCTAATAACTACAACTAGCTAACTTTTACATAACATTGCCTTCCTCTTGAAATAATGCTTTTTCCTTAAAGCAGACGTAATGACGGATGTTGTTGAAAAAATGCTTCAGTCTCCCAGGAAGCTTATTCTTCTAGTAAGTCCTTCCACTTAATCAAGTATTCCTTGATTGTATGACGTAGAAGCTTTCTTTCTGTAGTAGATAAAATACCTTTTGGTACTAGAATGACCCTTCCTTCATCACCCAGGGAAGGAAGCATTGTTTACGCTGATGGATGGTCACCTAATTCCCTTTTAAGGCAGGAGACATGGAAGATGTTGTGAACATGACTTTTCTCTGGAAGGCTTAAACCATATGCAACTTGGCTGATCTTTTTATTGATCCGATAAGGTCCATAGAGCTTTTGTTCCAATTTATTTTTTCCTTTTTGTTTTAAGGACAATTTTTTGTATGGTTGGAGCTTGACAAACACCCATTCTCTGACTTCAAATTCTTTCGGTTCTATTTCGGTTTGCTTGTTGCTTCATATGATTCCTCGCATTATTAAAGTTTTCTTTTAGTATTTGGACAATTTTTTGGGTTTCTTCTAGTTGATTTTTAATAGAAGGTAGATTTGTCTGGACAATAGCTAGATCCTTCCATTTTGTGGGCTCATATGCATACAAAGCTTGAAATGATGTCATTTTTGCTAACATATGATAAGTAGAATTATACACCACTCAGCGAGATGCAACCATTGAGCCCACTTATTTTGTTTTTTTGTAGTGTAGCAACGTAGGTAGGCTTCCAAACATTTATTGACAACCTCTATTTGTCCATATGTTTGAGGGTGATAAGTGGAATTCAGTAGGTTCCTATGTGGTTGAACAATTCCTTCCAGAAATTACCCTTGAATTTGGCATCTCTATCACTCACAATGACTTTCGGAAAACCATGTAATTTATATATATTTTTACAAAATATTTCAGAAATTTGTTTAGTTGAGTCTGATTTCTTTATTTCCATCAAGTTAGCATATTTGGTGAGTCTTTCGACCACTACGAAAATCTTGTCCTTGCCTTCAGATACAGGTAATCCGTCAATAAATTCCATCCAAATTTCTTCCCATTTCTGATTCAGAATGTTTAAAGGGTGAAGTAATCTAGGTGTCATAATATTTTCACTTTTATTCCTTTGACATGTGTCACAATCTACTACATACTTCCGAATATTGTGACTCATCCCTTTCCAAAAGAATGATTGACGTACATTGTAGTAAGTCTTAAAGAATCCTACATGTCTGGCTGACGGTGAATCATGTGACTCCTTGAGTATCTTAAGTTTAAACTTGGAATTTGCATTTAGATAAATTCTTCCCTTGTACCATAGAATATCATTCTTCCATTCAAATTTTGAGCTGTTGGGAAGGTTATTGATTATCACTGTTATTTCTGGATCCTTGGCATACTCACTCCGAATCTCATTAAGCCATTCAGGAACAACAACAAAGATTGAAAGTAGTGTTGGCTCTTCATCTTTCTTGGATAAGTCATCTACTACTACATTGTCTTTCTGCTTTTATGTAGTATTTCCATGTCAAAGGCAGAAATTTTTTCAATCCATTTTTGTTGTTCTTCGGAAAGTGTTTTTTGTTGAAGGAGGTGCTGGAGACTATTATGGTCTATTCGAATGGAGAAATTACTAACCAAAATATATTTCCTCCACTTAGCCAGTGTGTGCATAATAGCAAGCATTTCTTTGTTGTATGTGGACTTGAGACGTTCTCTTTTATTAAGCTTCCTGCTTTCAAAAGCTATTGGATGCCCTTCTTGCATTAACATTGCACCTATACTGAATCTGGAAGCATCACACTCGATGATAAATGGTTTAGAGAAACCTAGAGTTGCCAATACTGGGGCATTAGACATAACTTCCTTTAATTCTTCGAAACACCACCTTGCTTCCTCATCCCATAGAAATGAATTCTTCTTTAAAAGATTTGTCAGAGGTGTAGTTCTATGTGCATAGTTTTTAGTAAACCTTCAGTAGTACCCAGTCAAACCTAAGAACCCTCTTAGCTTGGATACATTAACTAGTTTGTTCCATTCCTTTATAGCTTTGATTTTATTAGGGTCCACTTTTACACCTTCATGGGATATAATGTGTCCAAGGTATTCTACTTCGTTCTTTCGAAAGGTACATTTGGATTTTTTTTGCGTAGAACTAATGCTCTTTTAGTAGTGTAAGAACTTTATCTAGATGTTGTAAGTCCTCCTACCAAGTTTTACTGTAAATTAAAATATCGTCAAAAAATACTAATACAAACTTCCTAAGATGTGGATGAAATAATTCGTTCATAGTGGCTTGAAACATTGCTGGTGCATTGGTTAACCCAAATGGAATTACTTTAAATTCATAGTGACCTTTGTGTGTTTGGAATGTCATTTTTGGTATGTCTTCCAACCTGATTCTGATTTGAAAATAACCTGATCTTAAGACCAATTTGAGAATTATTTTGCGCCATGTAGTTCATCCAAAATTTCATCAATAAAGGGGATTGGAAACTTGTTTTTAATTGTTATTTTATTTAATCCTCTATAATCAATGCATAGCCTGAATGAACCATCCTTCTTCCTTACCAATACCAATGGAGCAGCATACGGACTTTTAATTTTCGAGATGATCCCACACTATAAAAGGTCTTGGATTAATCTCTCAATTTTCGTCTTTTGGTTATGTGTATATCGGTACGGCTTGATGTTGACGGGGTCTAACCCTGCTTTGACTTCTATTGTATTCTCAATTTCCCTGTTAGGAGGCATTTTCATAGGCAAGTCTTGAAATACTCTTTCATGCTTCTGAATTAGATCTTGTATCTCTGATGACTATTCACTGATCAAATTTGCAAATAACATTTATAATTGGTAAAAGTGTACTACATAAGCAGGTGCTCCTTTTCGAATCATCTTCATCATCTGAGATGATGATACAACTTGATTCTCTGGTGCCTGGAATCCATGTAATTTGTACCTCTGACCTCGCCATTTAAATCTTATGAATTGTACTTGATGGTTGGCAGCATAAGTGCCTAAAGTTCATAGCCATTAGATACCTAAGACCACATCTACTCCACCTAATGGTATAGTGAAGAATGGAGATTCTAAATTAAAGTCTTGAATCTGCAATTTGACCTCATGGCATTTCCATACCTTTTCAATCTTCTTACTGTTAGCTACCATCACCTTCATGTTTGGTAAGGGAAATGAAAAAATATTGAGTCTCTCTGCCATGGTTGCATATAAAAAATTGTGTGTGCTACTAGAGTCGATGAGAACCACTACATTGTACTTCTTTATATGTCCTTTCAACTTTAAAGTCTGAGGTTTTTATATATCTGTCATAGCTGATAGTGACACTTGCGGAATACTTCCGTCATCTAATTCTGGTGATAATTCTAGGGCATCTTTTGTTTCTTCTATCTCAGAATCCTCGTTGTTTGAATCATTAGTTGCTTTACAATTATATAGGTTCTTTGATTCTTTTCCTTTAGCACACCTATATTTGGGGTCCCACTTCTCACCACAGCATTTGCATTTGCCTTCTTTTATCCTTTGTATTTCCACATTAGATTTTTCACCTTCACAATGATGTGGTGGAACATATCTTTTATTATTAGAATCCACAGACTGGGGCATTCTTCGTCTTGAATATGCTTTTTCCGGTTTTGACCACAGTATTTGTTCAAATTTCTTTTCAGCAGTTTTTTCTTTTTGTCTTGCTACTTCTATTGACGTAATGTCATGAAGGCCAAGTTCTACTTGTAAATGAGTTTTAATTCTGGAGATGTATGATTGAACTAGACAAGACTCTGATAACCCAGGTACTTGTGTTACTAAGGTCTCCCATTCTTGAGTGTACTCATCCACACTTCCTTTTTGTCGTAATTTGATGAGTGTTGAAAAAAACTCTTCTTCCCTTACACCTTGGAATCTTTTAAAGAATGCATCTTTAAATTTTCTCCAATTGATGGCGATTGTTGTCTTCTTCCACCACATATACCAATTATATGCTTCTCCTTCCATTTTCATGGATGCATGCCTAAGATTTTCATCATCATCGTTGATGTCATAAATCTAAAAGCATTCTTCTTCTTTATTCATCCATGCAACACTGCATTTTTCGTTTCCATCGAATTAAGGCAACTTGACTTTTTCCCTTCGCTTATATGTCACTAATGGTTGAGCGAAAAAAGGGTGTTAATTGGTAAATGTATCCCAGAGTTGCTTATTTGAAAAAGTCGCATTACTATTTCCTTGGTGGGGCATCACTGATTTTTTTGGAGATTCAGCTTTTTCTTGAGAATCTGTTGATTTTGTTGAGTCTGATGAATTGTGCTCTTGATTTCCTCCATGTTCTTGGAGTAGTTGTTTGGGTGTAATATTCCGCTTTCCACACAAGGTGTTCAGAAATTTTAAGGTCTGATTATGATTCATTTCAGATTGGAACTGGTTCTGCCCTAGCTGTAGTTCTATTCGATTTGTTGTATCCTGAAGCTTCTTGATGTCGTCAAAATGCTCGATAAAATTACTCTCGAAATCAACTAATTTTTTATTGAGATCATCAGAGTGGCTAGTAATCCTATTCTCCAATTCAATTAATCTTTTACTTAAATCGGCCATTGACATTGACGACATTGAAAGAGTTTGTGGGGGTTTATATTTGTCTTCCAGCTTAATTAATTTTTTTTTAAATAATTAAATTAAATTAATTAATTTAATTATGTGACATATAATATATAACTATTTAATATAATATATTTATATATTATAACTATATATAATGATTAAAATCAGTATCGAAATTAAAATTTATGCTATTAATCCAAACAATTTTAAATGGGGTGTGCCTTTTTGTTTGGACAGAGATTTATGACACGAGCAAATCAGGTGTCAGGACAGGTCGATTGTATCAGACTTGGTCGGATGGTCACAACAGAATTAGTGTGGCAGTGGAATGGAACGTGCAGGTTATGAGTGGACTAGTTAACGAGGATAGACAATGACGGGGTCGAAGGCGTAGTGGAAAATGAACCAAGTGATGCGGAAGGCACGTGATGTGGGCAGACAGGTCACTTGAACAGACAATCGCTTGCAAGTTAAATTGCAGGGATGAGGAAATTACAAAAGTAGAACGGACGGTGGAGGACGACGTTTAGCATAGGTCAATGGGTGGTCAGGAACGAGGCTAGCTGGGTGGTCGGGAATGAGGGTCGGAAATCCATAAAACAAGAGGACAAGCGGTCAGGGAATAGAAACGGTGAACAATAGTGGCAGGAGATGTGGTGGCTTGGATAGTCAAACGATCAGCAGAAGGTGGCAGAGAGCGAAGAACTTGGAGCACAGATTAATGATGAACGGTGATGATGATGTAACACAACAATGCAGGGACGAATGAATTGTCTTCAGCAAACAAGAAGTGTGGTTGGCTTTGATACCAGATGAAGTATACAGACTTCAGTAATAAACAGAAATACATAAATATTTTATTAATAATTGAATGATGTTTACATTTTTTTGAGAGACCCGGGCTATATGCCGGCTTAGGTGCCTCTTGGTGAACGGGCATGATCTTTGATCATACCCTTTTGCCTAATAACTACAACTAACTAATTTTTACATAACAGCAGGTCTTGCCATTCTTTCTCATGTTTTCTTTGGAAAAACATTCGCAATGGACCCCAGATCCAAGATAACTTGGTCCATTTTGTATTCCCCTATCTGCGTGGTGATCCTCATCTCATGCCCAATCCTTTCCTTATGCTTGCCAAGCTTTCTGACTACACACAATTCACCAGTAGCGCCATCCTTGCCAGTGCACCGATTGATCAGTTCCTATAGACCCTTTACAACCTTACTATCATGAAGCAATTTCATGCAGGTCTCCAAGAACATGGTAATAATGGATGGGTCCATTTCTTCAATTGGTTTCTCCTGACTTCTTAAGGTAGAGGCCTCAGCGAAGTGTTTCTTTGCTTCCATAAATGTTTCTTTTGCACACTCCAAATCAAACCCAGTCTCCTTTTCTTGGGCTTTGTGGACCCATTCACCTTTTGTAGGCTGCTTCCCTTTATCCTCCCTAGTAATGGTTCTGCTCCACATCATAATGTTTACCTTAGGGTCTTCCTCATGAGGCTCAGCCCTCATCATCTGGAGGTTCCGCGTCGGTTGTGCAGGTTGTGCCCCATTGTCATGAATCTTAGCCAACAATATAGGGCAATCCTCAGTCACATGGTCAAACTGAGTACAGTAGCGACATGACAGTCACGTCGGATTCATACTATCCCTCGCTTAGTGTCCTGGTCCTCCACAATTGTAACAAATAAGCTGCCTAGGCCTCCACCAGGCCCCCCTCCACCTTGGCCTCGGTTGCGCCCCTGAAACTCACCTCGCCAACGCCTTGGTCAAGAGGGCGTGTCTCTACCTACACCATGTATGCAAGTGTCCTATCCATCATTAATTCGGAACTATGGAAATTGCACTCATCATGACCTACTGATTGACAGAATTGTAGAAGAGTTGTTGTGGTGTCTCTATGAATTTCTGTAGGAAATGGAAATTGTCAGTCGCATGTTTCCGAGCCACTTGGCATATAGTGCACCATAGTGTGGGCCCTGCACTTAGCCCTGCCACAGCCTCCGGCTGTATAGGCATTGGTCCCCCTATTGTAACATTGTTCGCAAATATGAAACAGTGATCCTTGTCATGCCCCTGACCTTTGCATTTTAGGCACCAAACTTCTTCACGCACCTCTAGCTAAGTTGCTTTGTCCTTCTTCAGATTTTTCATTTCCAAGCAAAGGTTCTGCAACTGTGCATGAAACTACTAAACCCCCATATTAGCATCCTGGATTGGTGTCTCATGTAGTCTCATCGCGATTTCTAGAGCTTCTGCCTGGGTCCCAATCTTCTGTTGTGATAGCGCAACCCTTAGGCAGGGCAGGAACGAGGCCACGAACCATTCACGGTGCTTCCCATTAGTTAGGTTCATGTTGGCTTCACAGATCATACACTTCAGTATTTGATCCAAATCCTAGGGCATCTCCCTAGGCTTCATCATGATTTCTTTGAATCCCACAATTGATTGCGCTTGAGGCTTAGGTCTACTGAATTCTCTATTTAGTGCAACCTAGATATCTGCCAACACAAACGTTGGCTTATCAGTACTGTACTTAATGTACCACTTTAGTGCGCAATCATAAAAATCACTAACTAGCATGGCTTTCTTCATTTGTTCACTAGTGATACCTTGATCTTCCCACACAGCCTTCGCAACGAACCAAAATTGGTCAAGCTCTTCATTTCCTACGCCCTTGAATATAGGTAGCTTTATGGAGTTCACCATTTTGAACAGTGGTGGAGGTGCGGGTGGTGTGCGTGATGGGGTGAGTGGTGGGGGTGAGGATGGTGGCGTTGTGGATGGATGGGACTAGGATGGAGGTGGTGTAGGTATTCGCGAGAACCCTTGTCTTATTAGCTGAACAACGCTCAGTGGACAAGACTACACTGCTCCTTCGTCGTCTCTCAAAGGAGGCTCGATCAGCAGGCTATACTCAGGACCTTTTCTTCCTTCATTCCTGTAAGTTTTTCCAATTCGTGTAGCCCCAAACATCAAGGTAATTGCATAATCCTCTTTTCGCACAATAACATCTTAATTCAAGTATTTAGAGATTTCAAATACTTGCCTCATAGACCATTGAAAAAGTGTCGCTCTGCTTCACTGTAACTGACCGCAGTATCGACCGCGGACTTAGTTACAAGTCCTCCTATGATACAATCAAGCCAATGATCGATAGCGTGAGCGATCTTATCTTCGGAGGCTTCCAATCTCCACACTAACTCTGGGGTCTAAACAATTGGATCGTTAAGCCTCCACCTTCCTTGGTTGTTCGCTAGCTTCGTCATCCACTCGTATAACTCAACTGGGAAGGAACAGAAGAAAATTTCGCGTATCTCTGTATATAGATATCTATCCAACCACTGATCTTTCATCAATCATGGATTTCTATTCTCCTGTGTTGTGAATTCGTGGATCTTTCTATCCAACCAGTCTTAAATCTCTTTCTTAGTTGGATTCAAATGATGCGATATCATGCATCTCTCATGTAGATCCTGGTCCCGACAACGAAGCCATTTGTTGGCTTGATGGGCATTGAACCAGGTTCAACGTTAATCAGCCAAGCAAATCCCTACACTACTGGCCCTTTCGGCATCAGCCCGCGGAGTGTAGACCGAAGTCTCACCTAAAGCAGTATGGGGGGATGCAGGAACCAATTTTTCGCACCCTGAGATGGTTGTGATGTCGATATTATACCGTAACCCCTATCTTCAGGAAGATTGATAAGTCCTTAGAGTTTATCGATGTTCCTTCTTTTCCAACCTTCATAACCTTCGCGAAGGTATACAACTGACCTTCGCGTAGCCCTAACCAACAATCCAGGCACTTACTTGCCTCTATAACTATGTATTGTTACAAGTTCTCGAATTACCTTAAGTGTTCGCCAATTTTACCATGAATTAAGGTTATCTTCATGTAAACATATATTCTTACTTGCTTTCAAATAACAGATACATTCGCGCGTCAAATTAGCATTATAATGTAAACCCGGAACTTAACATAACATAATCGAATGCAATAATTAGAGACAAAATACACATCAATTTCATAATACTTCTCTTTATTGATGACTCAAGTTCCCAGTACAAACTCTATCTTCCCTGCACACACAGCTGCAGGGGTCCATGCACTTAGCTATGGACTTCTACCCTAGACCTCTGTGCATTGAGCTGCAGAACCTCTACCTACGCTAAGACTCTTGCTCTTAGCTCTCCTATGAGCTAAATCAATTAGAACTCTACTTCTTTCTACTACTCTCCTTAGAACTTACTTACTTAGCTTCTTTTTATACAATCCCATGGTCCACAGACCATGGGTGGATCTTTACAACTGACATGATTCTTTACAAAACAAGCGTAGACAACCCTTAATGACTCTTGACATCTTCGTGCTCCACGAGCACAAAATGCAGAGACCTTGCATTCTTTATACAAAATTTGGGCTTTCTACCCCAAAACATAAGCTTTTAGCCCCCAAAACTAACTCTTAGGGGAACCTGTTCCCAACAATTTTTGGTTGTAGATATATGTTCTAAGACGTCCACATTAGTTGCCTACATAAAGAATAACACAATAGAATCCACTCCCAAAATATTCTTTGAACAGGTGTGGGTATATTTCAAGATCTCACAAACCATTATATAAGAAGATAATAATAGGTTCCTAAGTGAATTTTGGTCAAGCATTTGGTCATTTCTGGACACCAAGCTCACCAATTCAATCAAATTCCACCCCTAGACTGATGGCCAAATAGAGGTCACAAAAAATATGATTGTGCACATCCTACGAATGTCAACAATATGATTATGCACATCCAAGATCTTTTACTTATAGATCCATCAAAATTACATGAAATAGAGCTTATTAACCATGCAACTTAAAAGTACATAAAAAATGTAAAAATAACAAGATAAGCATGAAACCATGACACAAAGATTTTAATATGGATTTCATCCAATTTGGACTACGTCTCCGGGCCTACTCAATAATGGGGAGGCCTTCATTCATTAAGTGTCATAAAAGGAGATAAAAATACAAGCAACAATCATTTACAATCCCTATACCTTCGTGCTGGAAGATGGATGAAGAATGGAGAGACCAGCTTTGGAAACGTATAGTACCATTGAAATCTTGGCAAAAAATCATGCAAAATCACTTATCTGAACACACAATTCGGAGAATTCAAGCTTCTACACCCTCTAGGAACCTCCCTACTGCTCAAGGCAAGGTTCTGGCCTATTGCCAAGTTGGGTTACTACTGCATGCAATGTGTTCTGAACTATCGTGCCAGTCTCCCCTTGTTCCGATGCAAACAGACCATTATATATGTTGGTGGCTACTCCTCAATCCCAGGCAGTTCTCAACAAATGACAAGTATAGCAGGCAGGTTTGTTTTAGGAAGAGATTCTCAAGTTGCAGGTAACAAACCTACCAAACATAGAAAAACCACCATCGAACAATTCAAGAACTTTTTTCGCATTAAACCTAAATGGCAGAATACTCAGTGTACTAACTCCTGAACCTGATGGACAGACACATGCCTTTACATTAGCCATGAGTGAAAAGCGATAAAAGGTGGACCCAACAACATTTATCAACTGCAATACAATATATATACTGGATCTGATAAAACTTCACAAATTGAAAATCGGCAAAATTTGCAGGTCTTATGGTCTATGGACATGGCGTGTGCGATATCTCAATAGCAATCTTGACTATCAGGGGCTGATTGTGTACTTCATTTCCTGTGCGATGTGTGATATGTGATATCGCAATCGCAACCTCGATCCTGTTAGGGTCTAATTCATAAACACTTTCCTTTTTCAATTGTGATATGTGATGATCACATCACAATTTTTCTTGCCTAAGGCCGATTTGAAAATGTTGACCTCTGCCTTCTACGATAAGCAAAATTCGGGACCAATGGCAACCTGCCACTTGGCGCTTCCCCATTCACTGAAGAGTTATGCCACATCATCTTATCCTACCACCTGTCCAAGTCAAACCTAACTTTGAGTTTCTCTAACTTCTTCATATGAGCTCGGATTCAAGTGTCATTCTCACCATTGGAATTAGGAGTACAAGAACTTTGATCCGATGCTAAGTTTATAGAGTTTCTACCAATTTGAGTTTTGAGCCTTCCTACCATGCCACAGGTACTTTTTTAGAGATCCACCTAGATCAATATTTCCCACTAAGAGCTTTTGGACTGCCAAAACCCTTTTCAGTCAATTGGAAAGTGAGGAGATTTCTTCGTCACTTTTTCTTTCTCCATCCACCGAGATTTACTCAGATGCATTCCTTTGAATCCCACATGAATGTACTCCACCAAAATCATTAACACATCTATAACACTACCTTTTTCCTCACCAGACCACACTTTGAACCACTTGTACACAAAACTGGTACATCCTTTGAAATCATATATAAACCATACATGACTTAAACAACCCCTCCCTTGCAAGAGTTTATAGCACACACTCTTTGGTCAAGGATTACATAACAAAAACCAATACCTCAACTACTCATTATAAAAGACCACAAACATTGTCGTTGCGTTTTGAAGTGATGGAAAACACATCATCAATTTTTACATTTACTTGCAACACATTATTTACAAACCATGGCCATAACAAGCTACTATCTAAAAAAACCATCTTTTACTTAATCAAGTAAATGGGTCATCTTCCTATGGAAGATTTGCTTGTGGAATATCCTCAATGACTAGATCCTTCATGGGTTATTTTTGGGCCTAAAGTGTTTGGCATGCAGGTTTCTTATGTTCATCCTTTTGTAATGATTCTTCCTCTTCCAGACTTTTTGGATCATCTTGGAACGCTTTCTCCCGATGTGCCTCTGATAAGTGTTCATGGATCCCTCACTGTTACTGGAATGTGATGAGGTGTCCTCATCATCTGTCGTGGCTGGGCCGCTAGATGGTTTGGAGCATTCCCCAACTTCCTTCTTGACATACCCAAGTCGTGCATGATGAGGTAATTCCTCTACTTTGATGGGGTTTATTATGCCTTGTCCATTAATTTTGAGGCCCTTCCCCTCAAACCCCATTCTCCTTAACGGTTTGGATTTGATACCTATAGTATTTTTTTCAAAAGTAGCAAAATCATCATCAGGAAAGGTACCTGAAATCAAAGAATCAATTTTTACCTCAAGGTGGTTATGTTGTAGCCTTTCCAAGGCTTCATCCTTGGCTTGCAATTGGCATAGTAACCTTTGTTTCTCCTTTTCTACTTCCTATAGGAGTCTCCTTAGCTCATTATTCTCTACTTGAATGCTTTGGTTTATCTCCTCAATTTCCTAGAGCATGCCACATTGGGTGTCCTTTACATCTTTGGGACAATATCTATTGAAACTTTTTTTCATCACCTGAATCGGAACCCAAATCGACGGTTCCATCTGTTGCGATCCCAAGAGCTGTGATCTTCCTTTCGTCACCAGAATCTGACCCCAGGTCAATTGGTATACCTTGTGTAAATCCCACAGTTGTGACCTTCTCATATTCCTCTAATTTAGACTCGTGATCCTGTTGCATGGTGGTATTTGTCTTCTGCCTCTCCTTTCTATCATTCCTCTTAGGTCTCAACTCAAGGTGCAGTTTCTAGCAGTTCTCTTTGTCGTGTCCCTCTTTCTCACAATGTGTACAAGAGGTCTTTGCCCCTCTTCTATTGGTTTTTGTAGATCTTCTTGGGTAGTAATTTTGTTCAAGTGCCCCCCTGCTTTCAATGCATGGCCTTCACACTGGCCTCATGAATAGTAGTACGCTCAAACAATAATAATGAATTCCTTATGTAACTATGTAAAGAACTGATATACTTAGTTACAATCTATGGTGAATCTAACGTAATGCTTTTAATTCAATGCTTGTTTTCTAAATTCTTCGGTGAAGTTTTCCAGATTTTGACCCTTGTCTTGCCTTAGGTGTTTCCATTCCATTGCTTTTTGTTTATATCTCAAAGGGTAAAACTGGTTCTTCTATGCAGAAACAAAATTTGACCATGAGGAGAGAAGGTTACCCACATTTTCTCTACTCTGCAATCTACTCTCCCACCAAATGAGAGCAGTGCCACTCAGTCGAAGGGATTCCAATTGGATCTTTGCCTCATCTTCCTTGATCTGTTGAATCTGGCAGTATACCTCAATCTGCCTAATCCAATTTTTGAGCTTTTCTACATTACATTCTCCAGCATATGTAGGAAAGTCAAACTTTACATCTAGTTTAAGGAATGGTTTAGATGTATGTCTATGACGTCTGCAAGAATCATGAGAAGAAGAAGCGGAACTATCACTGGAAGATGGAGAGGGAGGGGGATCTTCTCCACCATCTCCATGATGTGTTGATCTATTGTCATTGGCATATTTTTTGCCATGCCCAAGTGCCTTCTCATACTCTAAAAACAAATTTTCCACTTTCTCTGCCATATTGTAGAATACCTTGCAAAAAATTTGTTCCTCTTCCTAATGATCTTCTTCTTTTGCCATGTTTCTTCTTCATTGTACACATCCTACCTCAGGATCAAAGGACTCAAGCTTTCTTTCACCTTTTCCCAGCTTGTTCTGGGTTAGCACATACTCGTACAATTAGCATCGACAAAGACCTTCTCTGATACCAAACTTGATCCAAGATATTTTACTTATAAATGCATCAAAATTACATGAAACAAAGCTTATTAACCATGGAAATTAAAAGCACATAAAAAAATGCAAAAATAACAAGATAAGCATGAAACCATGACATAGAGATTTGATTACGAAGTTCGTCCAATTTGGACTACATCTTCGGGCCCTACTCAATAGTGGGGAGGCCTTCATTCACTAAGTGGCATAAAAAGAGATAAAAGTACAAGAAACATTCATTTGCAATCCTTATACCTTTGAGCTAGAAGATGGATGAAGAATGGAGAGAACAGCTTCATAAACAAATAGTACCACTAAAATCCTAGAGACAAATCGTGCAGAGTCACCTATTCGAACACCTAATTCATATAAATCAAGCTTATGCACCCTCACGGAACCTCCCTACTACTCAAGGTGAGGTTTTGGCCTGCTGCCAGGTTGTCTTACTGCTGCACACAATGTGTTTTGAATTATCATGCCAGTCTTACCCCTGTTCTGATGTAGATAATCCATTATATATGCTAGTAGCTACTCCTCAATCCCAGGCAATTCTCAACAAATGACAAGTATAGCAGGCAGGTTTGTTTTAGGAAGAGATTCTCAGGTCGCAGGTAACAAACTTGTCAAACATAGAAAAACCGCCATCGAATAGTTCATGAATTGTTTTCGCATCAAACCTCAAATGGCAGAATACTTGGCGTATTCACTCCTGAACCCGGTAGATAGACCCATTCCTTTACATTAGCGATGAACGAAAGGCTATAAAAGGCGGACTCGATAGCATTTATTAGCTGCAATACAATATATATATATATATATATATATATATATATATATATATCACAGCAGAACCTGCAGGCCTTACGGTCTATGGACGTGGCATGTGTGATATTGCAATCACAATCCTGACTATCAGGGGCCAATTTTGTATTGCCTTCCCTTTGCGATATGCGATATGAGATATTGCAATTGAAACCTAGATCTTGCCGGGGGCCGATTCATAAACACTTTCCTTTTGCGATTGCAATATGCGATTATCACATTGCAACTTTTCTTGCCTAGGGCTGATTTAAAACCACTGACCTATTCCTTCTGTGATAAGTGAAATGCAATACCAATGGTGGCTTGCCACTTGGAACTTCCCCATTCACTGAAGAGTTCTACCATGTCATCTTCTCCTACATACTGTCCAAGTCAAACCTAACTTTGATTTTCTCTAACTTCTTCATATAAGCTCAGATTTGAGTGTCGTTTTCACCTTTGGAATCAGGATGACGAGTACTTCAATCTGATGCTAAGTTTATAGAGTTTTTTCCACTTTGATTTTTAAGCCTTCTTACCATGCCACTAGTGCATTTTTAGAGATCCACCTGGATCACTTTTCGCTGCTCTACTACGCGCTCTGCTCCACAAAATGTGGAGTCTTTGCCAAAATCTAGGCCAAGTTGGGCTACGCCCAACAAGAATAGATCTCCATGGAATATACGTCAGACCTTCCTTCTACCAAGCATGGAAATGATTTTATATTTTTAGTTATAGATAGATTTTCTAAGACACCCACATTAGTTGCCTGTATGAAGAATATCACAACAGAATCCACTACCAAAATATTCTTTGAACAAGTGTGGGTACATTTCGGGATCTCACATACCATTATATAAGATCATAATAATAGGTTCCTAAGTGCATTTTGGTTGATCCTTTGGTCATTTTTGGACACTAAGCTCACCAATTCAACCGAATTCCACCCCTAGACTGATAGCCAAACAAAGGTCGTCAAAAAGATGATTGTGCACATACTACGCATGTACAACTTTAAGCATCTATGAACATGGGATGAAAATTTTCCCTATGTACAAAATATTTATAATAGAGCTCTCCATAACTTGACTAGCCACAACACTTTTCAAGTGGGCCTGGTATTTCAACCATTATGTCCCATAGATGTTGCACTACCTTTTGCAACTACACAGGGAGAATCTACCCATGTTCAATCTAAAGTTGATAAAGCCACCAGGTTTATTGAATGCATTCATAATATTTGTTAGCAGGTTCAAGAAATCTTGGATAAATCTAATGCCAAGTACAAACAGTGTCATGATCACCATCGAGGGCCACATAAGTTTAAAGTAGGCGACAAATTTTTGTTGCATTTGTAGAAGGAATACCCTACCAAATCCCATCAAAATCTTTTACCACTCCGATATGGGCCTTACACCATCACTAAGGTTGTGGATGACAATTCTTTCGATCTTGGCATTCCCTCATTCCTTAGTATGTATCCAATATTCAATGTGGACCACCTCCATCCATACTTTCCACCATTATTGGACACATCAAACATTACTAAGCAACTCACACCAACAAAGTTCAACCTAGATTGCAATGAATAGACCATGATTGATCATATCATGGATGCACATATTAAACACTCACCAACAGAGGATTTAACTATATCAGGTTGTCAAAGCTAGCTAGCTCTTGCACCAAGGCAAGTGGCTCACCAAGCACCAAGTTCAGCATAAGTTTCCCCATATCATGAAGCAACTCAACACAATGGGAACCATTACTTATTAAGAGGGGAGCACTGTTCCAAGTGGATATTGGTGGACACCTGCCTATTCCAATTAGAACTGGTGAGCCCTGGCATTGCACCAAGAGTGTTGAAAATCCCAGGGGCTCCTCAACTCTATTTATCAACCCAGAGTTCATACAAACTTCGAGGTGATAGTGCTATATACACAGTATATGGAATTCTACTCATACCACCCCCAACTAGGTCATTTGATCATTAGAGATCCAAGACCATTCTTCTACTGAATTAGGGGGAAATTAACTACTAAAAGTGCAATTCAAAATCTAGCTCTAATGTAGAAATAGTAAATGATTTTCAAATCTAACTTGTAGGTGCTAACAACTTGTAAATGCTATTAAATCAATGAAAGAACACAAGAGATATGCTACCTGTAGAAAGGAAGCTACGCTAACTGCAAACAACCATCTAGCTATCAAATTCACTTGTAAACAGAAAATTATTCTACTAAATCATAACTCAAAATTTCATGAATCATCTATCAAATTCACACTTGCATATAAAGTAATGTTCTACTTGTGCCAAATCGGTGATCAATAAACTAATTTTATTCTCTTTTGTAGTGAAGGAAAAAGGATGGTTAGAATGGCCTAGGTGATACCTTTGGTCATGGAGTCCAAGTTGGAGGGTCAACCTGCTTCTAAACTAAGTCGAACTTTAATTACAGGTCAAAACAAGAGCAAAACAAGCAGCTTCAGGCAAGCTACAGGAAGACCTATAATGCTACAAGAAGGTTGTTGAGAGGATTTGGAAGGTAAGAACAATGATATCAAGGGATGGAAAGGTGTATGAAGGTTTTGGTAGATGGATGGAAGCTTACAAACACCCCTAGCCAAGCTCAACACTTTAGGAAGGCCAGTTTTGGACTAAGAAGGTTGCTCACCGTGACCTAAAAGACAAAGCTCAAGAACAACGTTTGAGATTCATCAAAAGAGGGTGGAGAAGTCCTAGATGGAGGTGATGAAAAGGCCCCTTGTCTGCAGATCGAAAATTCTTGCAACATCACATGCACATGCTCTCTTATCATTCATAGAATATCATAACCAATGGTGGAAAAGATGAGTTGAATTTAGAAACTATCTAACTTATGCCAAAAAAAAAATATTCTATGTAATGAATCAACTTCTAATATGCAACAATTATATGCATAACAAGATAACGAATGTATGCCCTTTTCCAAGAAATCATCAACATAATGTTTTTGGGTTGTGATTGTAGATTCCTTTAGTTAGGCTTCCATGAGAGAGCTGAGATAGAGGAAACAGTCATAGGATTTTTAAGGATTTATATTCTAATAAAATGCAACAACTAACAAATATTCTAACCTAAAAGGGAATATCAATACACAAGAGGGACCTAAGATATTGTTGTTGGGTCCAAACCCAAGGGCCTTGGCCCTTTGAACTAACTCAGTGATGGATCAATAAGAAACTTCTCATTATCATTGCAGAAATGTCAAATACATCACATAACAAGTCAAAAATAGCAATAACAAGTGCTTGAGCTCAATAGCTTCTTAGATGAAAACAAATTTTGAATCCTAATGAGCTCTTTGTCATGTTTATTTATACAAAATGGTAGCTACCAACAACTCCCAAGAATTAGAGATATTTGTTTCCCAAAACTAGAGAAAGGTGGATCTAGATCTTCCTTGAACTGCACTAGCTTGGCTACCAATGACCTCATCCTACTTGGTTGACAATGACTTCGAGTTGATGATAGATAAAGTGGTGATATTGGTTGATTGAAGGAGTTAAGGAGGTGGAAAACCTCCTATAATATCTCCCTTCTATCTACTCTGAGCTCCTGCATTGAAATTATCTCAAAATTGCTCCAATTCCTGCATTTAAACCATATTAGGCCACATGACATAGCACCACATATTTAATCCTTGACACTAAGCATAATATAAAAAACAAAAAAAAAACGTTGGCATTATGATACAGGTGTTTTCCTTGATGGAAACTCACTCAGATGACAGTTCAGAGTGCAGCAGGTTAACAACAAAGGATTACAGATCAGACTCCAAAGATTGAAGAAAAAGAATATTTTAAGAAGTATACACTGGTTCACCTTGTCCAAGAAGCATATACACGTAGGTTAATAGAAAAAAAGGAGCGCATACGTATACACGCACTTTCACAAGAGGAAAAGTGCATACATGTTGGAAAACCAAGGTTTTGGTCTGAGGTGTTTAGTCCAAGGTATTCTGGTCCAAGGTATTGATCCAAGGTATTTGGTCTGAGGTATTTGGTCTGAGGTATTGACCCTAGGTATTTGGTCCAAGGTATTGGTCCTAAGTTTTTTTGGTACAAGATATTGAGAAAGGCCTAAAACTAGATAAGGAGGAGAAGATCATTAGGCCAATGTGTGCAAAAATTGAATATCTTATGAAGTGTTAGATCAAATATGCATGTTATGGGCTTCTAATTCTTTGCTTGATCTGAAATAAGGATGCACCTATGTGGTTGATGATGGATGATGGATTGGGATCATAAGGCCTGAATGAATTATCATTATGTGGTTTGATCATGGATAGTCTAGATCTGAATACTGACACATGTTTTATTCTGTGAATGTTATGATCTGGGTATGACTGAAGTCTGGAATAGCTGTGAAGTTTTAAGTTAGTATTTGTAGATATGTACGTTGGTTTTCTTTGGTTAAAGCGCATATACACGCTAGTTCGACACATCGAAGTAGCATATACATTATGAAATATGATGTTTGAAGTTGCAGCTAGTTCTGGTTGTTGATGTAGAGTTCTAGGTTATGCTTTGCATTCTGGTGACTATATTCTAGTGATAGTGTTCTGAATGTTCAGATTGATTGATTGTGATTTGCTTTAGTGGTGATGGGTTTTAAGTGATTGATTGATTCAGTTGTGGTTGATTCAGAGAGTGATGATTGAGTTTCAGTGATTGGTTGATGCAGAAGTATTTGATGGTTGTATTGCAGTGGTGATTGATTTTCAGCTTCAATGTTATTAATGGGTCCAGTATGAAAATTTGATGAAACGAGGCCTTCATATTATGGTGTTGTGTTCCAAGAGTATGTAGTCTGAAAATTTATGAAACATGGTCCCTGGAGGAAGAGAGAAGGTCGTAGACTTCTGTAGGTTGGCACCTACATACTAGTAAACATATCAGCCAGTACAAGAGCCAAGGGGTTGGAGCTCCCTTCCAGTAGTAGCTAGAAAACGAGTGAAGGTTGGAGCTTTCTGTACGCTGGTGCCTATGTACTAGTAAATGGATCAACTAGTACAAGAGCTAGGGGGTTGGAGCTCCCTTCTGGTAGCAGCCATAAAATGAATGAAGGTTGGAGCCTTCTGTAGTTCGGCACCTACGTACTAGTAAATAGATTGGCTAGTACAAGAGCTAGGGGGTTGTAGCTCCCTTCTAGTAGTAGCTGGAGAATGAGAGAAGGTTGTAGCCTTCTGCAAGTGGGTGCCTGCATACTGGTATGAATCTACACCAGTACAAGATTGTAGACAAGTTTTTCTTATATTAAAATAAGACATCAGCAGGTGGTTTTTTTCCCGCATTGGATTTCCACCTTAAATATTGGTGTTCATGTGTGTTTCTTATGTGTGATGGTTTTTTCTATTATTACTGCACATGGTTACTATTTATATGGTTAATGAAGTACTGATTCACTGATTAAAGATCAACATATGATGAATTAACTGAATCATAAGTTTGTTGGATATACGCTAGTTGCCTTAAATACAGTTGTGTGTACACACGAGTTACCTTCATTGAAGTAGTTTATATAGATCAGAGTATGAAAATAAAAAGTTATTGATTTGACTAATAATGATTCACTCCCCCTCTCAGTGTTATTTCCAACAAATAAATGTCAGAAAGAGATAATTTTAAAGCTAGATGATGGAATTTTGGTCCTTATGATATACCTGTTGATGAGCCTCATCATCACCCCCCTATTGAAGTTTTTGCTCATCCTCTGAGAAACTCAGTCATCTATGTCCATGTCGTTCATGGCCCTAGTGAACTCTCTTAAATCCCAAGGCTCCTCATATGGTGTGCCTTCTTGAGGAAAGAAGTTTGCATTTTTTTCTATTTATGTCCATTGCTTCCTCTCCTCTTCTTCATTTCTTCCTTCTTGTAGGCCTAGTACCAAAGGTGTACTGGGCTTGAGTCCAATCCAACTAATTTTTAATCTTATCATGAGTCTTTTGTATAGGGATGTCCTTTCCAATGCATTCCTCATCCTTTCAAGAAAGTGATAGTCTTTGATTTGGAGATTGTGGGGTAAGGCATTCCATATTCTCTAGCAGGATTGCTGGATTTTTGTCCCTAATAGCCTGAGTGTGTCTTCAAAATGTGAGATGGTGTGCTCCTAGGTGGCAAGGTATTTGGGTGCTAGATTAGCATAAATGGAGATGATGCTATGATTGCTAATGACAACCATTGGGCTTATCTGCTTTGCCCTGATATATAGTGGTTATTTTTCTTCCTTTTCCATTAATTTATTTAACTCCTTAGTTCTCACCTCCTCATGAGTCATCCAAGATGCTAGGGACATCAATTGCATGTCCCCCAACTTTGCATTGGGATCCCAAATATTCATATCAGTTAAGGTGAGGTTATGCATGTAGAAATCAACCAATTTTTCTCTATATTCTATGCTACTTTGATCACATAATTCAATGAATTATTTGTAGTCTTGAAATGGCATGGATACATGTTGTACTAGGGTCTTGATTTGAAATTTCATCCACTGCTCTTTGAGAAAGAGTGCATAAGACCTGGATGGTTTCCTACACTGCAATGCCTCCATGGAGAGGTTTTCCATTGTGGCCAGTTGGGTTTCCCTCTCCTGCATCTTCTCCCTCAACCATCTATTTTCTTCTTGTAGTTGTTCCCTCATTGTGGACTCTTTCTCTCTTAGTTCACTTAATTCTTTTCCCATTTGAAGGACCTTTTGTTCCATGAGGACCAAATCTTCCACCTTTTTAGACTTAGCAATTTGCATCCATTTTTGGGTTCTTCCTCTTTCTGCTTCTAGTTCAAAGAAAATTGCAAATTTTTGGGGAATAACTCTCCCTCCTTCAATGAATTTATAATAGGAGTTCAAAATAGGTTGTGGACTAGGCTCTTGGAGCTCTGGGAAGTCCTTCTCAAAGGTATTGGGGAAGCTTCCCCCTCTTGTAGATATTGTGTTACCTTTTGCCCCTATATTTTCTCATTATGCCTTTCCTATAGCACCCTCTTTTCTTCTTGTAGCACACTATGTTTTTCCTATAGCATAATCTATTTTTCATATAGCATGCTCTTTTTTTCCTGTATATTCCCCTTTCCTTTAGTTAGAGATTGGTAGGTGTATTGGGTTGTTTAAATGAGGTTGATCTAGTGGTGGGCCTCCTTACATATGTTATAGGACTCTTTGATATGTTTATGGAGAGGTGACCTCCTCAACTTTTCTTTCAATGGGACCCACTTCCTATTTCTTACTTGGGGACTCTTCAATTGTGATAGGGGCCTTTGTGGGAGTTTGAGGCCTTCCTTGCTTGATCCTGGTGCTTTTCCTAGCCTTAAATTAGAGGGGAGCTTGCATTTTCCTCTTCTTTTTAGGTTTGAATGGGGTGCTCAAGGTAGCTAAAGTTGCAGCTACCTCTTTTTCATTGGGTCTTATAGACAAACTTGTTTGCACTGGGGATACACCTGCTTCTCTAGATTTTGTAGTTTTCTTAAGGCTTGTTTTTTCCTGTTTCTCCCCCTCTTCCTCTTCAGCTTTCTCTTTTTATACTCCTATCTCTGGTTCTTCCTCTATCCTCTCTACATCTGTCTCTCTTTCCTCTTCTTCATCTGCCCCCTCTTCTTCTTCTTCCTTCCCCTCTCTTCCTCCAACACTAGAGGCTGGGGTCTCACCTGGTGTGAGGGTTTATGTGTCAATGAAGGTCTCTCTATCCATATCAATGAATTTGGACCAAAGAATAGGTATCCTTAGTTTGTTCAAGGCATCCACCACTATTAGTTTAATGAGGCCATGGTGGCCTAGGTGTTGGCATTTTCCCTCTCTCACTTTTTGACCCATGTCCCTAATGGACTGTAGGATGAAGTATGGTATACTAAGTCTTTGAGCCAGGAGAAATTCTACTTGAAACCTTAGTTCATGGAGTAATCTAAAATGATAGCCATAGACCACACTAAGCCTTCCTTCATCAGAGATGTATTTTAGTATATGGTAGGCCACCTCATCCCAGGGATAGGGTAGGCTTTCCCTCTTAACTCCATTCTTATCTTCGATAGTTTTTTCATTGGAAGTGAAGAAGCAGTGGCAATGGTGGATTTATCTTCTCTTTTCCATTTGATCCCTAGGGGTAGGGTTGTCACCCTGCTAATTAGCTTGGGACTGATTACAATAGCTTATCCCCTCACCATAGTGGTGGCACTAAATTATGTCTGTGAGATTAAGGCCATGGAAAATTCATATGCAATATCATCATCATATCCCTTCAACAGTTCAAAGAATCCTAGCCACTGGTGTCTCCTAAAAATGTCTAATACAAGAGGGTGGAGATGGTTTTTTTTAGTGTCTGAGGGCTCCCTTCTATTAAATCCTCCTCTCTTCTATGTTTTCAACTAAGTTAAGGAGATATTCTTCATACAATAGCTCTGATGTGTAATTCAGTGGAAATTGAGGGTTCAAAATCTATGGTTGATGATAATTTCCTATATTCCCTCTAATCTATAGCCAGAAATGTTCTTTCAATTCACAGTTTGACTAATATTTCCTATATAATTTAGAGTGCACCAGCATACAAGATATGGATAGATGAAGGAGAGGGTTCACTTAATTTTTACCACATGACTTAGATAAAGATAATAAATTGGAGACCAATTCGACCCTTGGTAGTGTTCCTTCACCCTTTTAGTCTTCCTATAGCAGTCTCTTGGGTTTCCTGTAGCATTTGCAAGTTTCCTGTAGCTCCCTCCTATAGAAATGGCAGAGCAAGGTTCGACTATCCTCGATGTCACCTCAAGCTCGTCATCACTTTAACTAGTTTTGAAATGAGCATAAATGTAATAGAATTTGAGCCCCAACACATAATGTGCCATTTTTGGCTTAGGCTTGGAGTGTTTTGATGACCTGGTATATACGCGAGGTTTCCTCTTTTGGACCATTTTCCCCACTTGGAGTAATCATTCCCTCATCCTTCATAATCAACACCCACTCTTTGTGATCCTAACTTGACTGATGTGACACCTCCACGTTGCATGAATGCTCACAATCACTTTCTGTTTACTGACCGAGGGTGGCCAAGTTAATTGGGCACCTCCATCTTGTTAAAATACCTCCTCTCGACATTTACACATTTTTCGCTATTTACACATAGGGATGAGATGAGATTTTGTCATACCTATGGCTACCTCGTGATCAACTAATGCAGGGATGTGCATGTTGGACTTGGACCTTTTTGTTGTCATCAAGGTAGTTGACTTGTTGTGTTCTTTTCTTTCTTGTTTATATATTCTTTGTTCCTTATGATATTTGACAGTTTTTGTTGCTATGTGTGTAGGTACCTTGCTGATGTTGCTAGTGGACATTCTTGTTGGGAGTGGTATGAATATTGCAGAGTGCCTCATGAGTTGGTATCACCCCCTCTACTGATGGGAAAAAAATAAAATTATGGCTTTCTGTGAGGTTTGCACGAGTTGCTACAAGAGGAGGTTCTCTTCCTTTAGCAGTTCTTTTCTTCTCTTCTAGGGTCTTCAAACTACATTGGGGTGATGAGAAAGGATGTAAATGGTCTAGAGTATGATGCTAGGACTCTCAATGAATTTATAATAGGAGCTCAAAATAGGTAGTGGAGTAGGCTAGACCATGGGCTATGTTCTCAAGAAATTTTTACAGGGTAAGAGAGAGTGGGCAGATTTTAATGAAAATATTAATTTTTCTGTGAAATGGGATGGATGAGTGATGGAAAGATGGTGGCACATAGTGGGATAACCTTATTTATCCTTGGAAAAGTCATTCTTGGTGGTCCTTCCATTCTCATTTCCCTCCTGTAGCTTTTCATATCCCTCCCGTAGCACTATAAGACCTTCCTGTAGAAATTACAGGTCCTTCTTGTAGCAATCCAGAGAGGGGGTGAAATTTGTGTTTTGAGCTAATGGGACGATGGGGAGTGGTGAGAAAATGAGTTGGGATGGTGGATGTGAATTGGATGGAGGGAGAAGTGGAGAGAATCTTGAGGATTTTGGATCTGTAGCTATGGAATCCACCACTATCTTCAAACCTAGGTTTTATGTATTGATCCGGATTTAAACAGGAACGCAACAAATTACAGAGATAACCATATACACAAAGATGTAGCGGAAATAATACTTCATTTCATTAATGGAAAATACTGAAATATGCTTACAACCAGAAATGGAAATAAACCAGCTAGGGCGATGGTAGCTTATCTCTGAGAAGAGATGTGGTGGCTACATGCCTCTGAACTGTTCTAAAACTGTCTTACATTGAAGCTCGAAGGCCTATTTATTGTTGAGAAACAATGGAAAACCCTTCACATCCTGAAACCTAACCCAAGAAGATGAAACGCCAAATTGTGGGCCCCGTTTGGGTAAATTGGTACATCAATTTCCTGGGGTCGTAACTTTGGCATACGATCTCCGTTTGACGCGTACGATAGCTCGTTAGAAAGATCTATCCGAGTACTACCACTTTGGGAGACAACATGGGTCCATGGACCCATGTTACCCCAGATTCCCAAAAAAACGTCGTTTAGGGCCTCAAAACGGCTCCGGAAGTTCAGGACCCGAAAAACTGCTAAAAATAGTAAACTGTGTTACAATTTAGGAAACTGAAAAAGCTGAAAGAGACAGTTGTGGGGGTCCAAATGGGATAGGTGGGTGGCCACCAACATCCACCTGGATCATGTATACCTTCAACCTGTATCCATTGACAAGGGAATTCCTTCATCAATGGTCCTGATTTGAACAACTCCTTTTTCATGACATTTCTCTATCAGGTATGGGCCTAACCATCTAGTCATTAATTTTCCTTTGAAATCCTTAAACATAGAGTCATATGGTAAGGCCCAATCCCCTTCCTGAAAAACTTTGTCCTTGATATGTCTATCATGCCAGACCTTCCTCTACAATTGTATAACTTTACTGTGTAGGAGGGCCTGCATTCTGAACTCATCCAAACCATTCAACTAGAGTAGCCTCTCCTACTGTTGTTTGGTGACATCTAAGTCCAATTGGGTTTCCATTCTCAAAGTATTATACTCAAACTTAATGGAGAGCAAAGATTTCTTTCCATAAACCAGATCAGATGGACTAAAACCAATAGTTGTTTTCCAAGTTGTATTATAGGCCCAAGTGGCCTCCACTAATATGTCTATCCAATCCCTCCTACTATTTCTCATAGCCTTGGTGGGGATTCCCTCCAATGCCCTATTTGTAACCTCTAATTGTCCATTTTCCTGAGGGTGATAGGCAGTAGATCTTTTGTGTTTGATATGATGCTTCCTTAAAAGATTCTCAGTCAAATGTGATGTGAATTGAGCTCCCTGATCATTGACTATCTCTCTAGGGTACCCAAATTTGTAGAATACATTTTGCCTTAAGAACTTAGCCACTTTCTCCTTTGTTGTTTCCTTGACACCCTTTGTCTCAGCCCACTTTGTCAAATAATCAGTGCACACAAGGATGTACCTTTTCTGCCTTGATGGTGTATCAATTGGCCCAATGAAATCCATGCCCCACTTTTCAAATGGCTCCAAGGCCACCTGGGGTTGTAGGGGAATTTCATCCTTGGGTGTGGGTTTCCCCATCCTCTGGTCCTGATCACATCTACTAGTATACCTTCTTGCATCTTGGTGGAGAGTGGGCTAGTAATAGCCATCTTGTAGAGCTTTGAATGTTGTTCTCTTGGAAGAAAAATGACCTCCACTGGCCCATCATGACAAGTTGAGAGGATGTAAAATAATTCCTCTTCCCTAAACTGTCTCCTTAAGATCTGATTTGGTCCTAGCTTGAAGGTATTTCCCCCAAACCAATTGAAAGGAGTGGTCTTCCTTACAATTGTTGAGCCTTGAACTTGCATCTTTCCAATACACTTTCCTAGACTCTTTCCATTCACCTGGACCTCCTAAGCTATCAACATCATTGCATATTAATCATAAAAGAGCATTTAAAGTGGTTTGTTTAACTACGTTTTGTGTCTGCTGTTTGAACTAGATTTTTGCTCATTGAGCTCTGGAATCCTGTCACTTTCCACAACTGCTTCAACTTTCCGCGGCTATTTTTGTTAAAGTCTACATTACAGGTGTCATCAAGCAAAACGAGCCACATGGGCAAGTTGGAAATGACTTGGACATGGACCGTGTCCTATTGGCTCAGTTGTATTCATCAGGGGAGGCCGTGGTCAACAGTGGTCAAGCGGTTGTCAAACAGAAGAGTCCTATGTGTTGAGAATGCAACAAGATGATGGAGCTTAGTGGAAAGGAGTCGCCTTCACTAAGTGGGCCCGCAGGCAAATTATGGCGCAAAGTCTATTTTTAGACTATGTCTATTTTTAGACATATGGATCATGGTCTATGAGTTGCAGGTTGTTGTTTATGGATGATTGGTCATGTTGGGAAAAATAGATGGACTTCTATTTCTGGTTCACAGCAGGAGTGATCAAAGTCTATTTTTAGACTGCCAGGTTAAAAATAGAAAAGTTAAATATTATTGTCTCATAATAATATTTAACTATAAACTTTATCTTATCCTCTTGGAGCACCTCAGTTTCAGCTAAAGATGTGGAACATGCAACTGTCAGAAGGAAATACGCTTTTCTTGTGATTTAGTTGAGCCATTGCATGCATGACATCAGTTAGAACTCATGCATGTGAGTTATGTGGAGTTGGATGTGGAGTTGATGGAGTTGTGTTCAGTTTGACTTGGTTAAACTAGTTGTAATTAGTCTAACTGCAAATAGACTAGTGATGAGTGATGTGAATTAATTGATTAAATCAATTCACAAATTATTAACTCATAATGCAACTGAAGAATACATCAGTTAACTCAGTGCATGTACAGTTCAGTGGAGACAGGTATTATAGGTTGAGATTGCTATCAGCTGTGACTATAGTTGTGCATGAGATCTTGCACAAGCAATGTATTGACTATGCCCATGATAATTTCCCAGTATATGCCCAGTAGAATAGCCTATGCTCATGTGATTTCCAGTGTGAGTGATTCTCAGCAGGTATTGTGCAATAGAGGCAAGCAAAGCAGTGGAGAAGATTTGAACTTGTGACTTGTTCGGATCTGAGCTAGTTTTGTGTGTAACAGGTGGAGATAGTGCTGGATACTTGTGAGGAGTATTGTACTATGTAATGTTACATGTTCTCAATCATTAATATACATATAGTGTGGGGTTTTCAGCTGTAAGATTTCCCCGGGTTACATACTGTGTTAATGTGTGCATGCGATTGATGTTTCATTGTTTTTGATGCTGCTAAATTGTTGATCAACGTAGAGGAGGTTATGTATTATGCATGTATTCTGCAATAGTGTATAATCAGGATAATCTCTATTGAATATGTGTTTATTATTCAAAATTTCTACACTACGGCAATAGGACTCCATTTCCAAGCACGTGAAAGATTTCCGTGGCCGTTTCTAGATCTCTAGAGGCACGCTGACACCTGTAGGCTGCCCACGATGTGAATCCAACAAGTCGTTTTCAATAGATTGCATAATCTCAGTAGCCATGATGCTAAATCCATGGACGCTATCGTTTACATGTCCTCTGTCAGCGTAGTTTATAGGAAAACAGTTATGTAACCTTTTGTTATAAATAATGTGTTTCTATACGCATAGGAGTTAGTCTTTTGAATATAATTTTGCTGATAAAAAGCCCACTGTGCTGTGACACTAGTTTCATTGTTGTGACTGCGTTTTGAAATATATGAGAAGACTCTGTTTCTACATGATTGCATGAAGCGTAATTCTTGATTGATAGTTGTTGCCTGAGGTTGTGCAGAGGGCCCCTGCACACGCCGAGGTTTCGTTTCTTATTGTTGTACAGTTTCATGTTGTGTTTCTTTATGTTTATTGCAAATATGCCATAGTTATTCACTTATGTATATTTCATTTACTATGGTACTAACGCTTCATTCTTGTTCATAATTTTACATGCTTTGTACATTGTTGTTAACGCTGATCAGTGTGCATGTTCCAGATTACAGTAGGCCCGGGCATCTTCATACATTTCCTTTTGCAAAAACTAGTGACATGGAATCAGTCTTTCTGCTGACTTGCTTTTCTTAGCTTTTAATTCTAGTTCTGTTTTGTTGATTTCAGTTTAGTTCATTTGCTTCGTTAGACAGTTTAGATATCAGATTGCTCAATTTGTTGATGATTACCTCTGAAATCCATAGCTTAGACTACCTGGCGAGGGGTCAAACTATGAATTGATGTGATTTGATTTTAGTTTACTTTTCTGCAATTAGATATCAGATTGCTCAAGTTGTTGATGATTACCTCCGAAAGCCATAGCTGGACTAACTAGCGAGGGGTCAGACTATGAATTGATGTGATTTGATTTTAGTTTACTTTTCTACAATTAGATATCAGATGGCTCAAGTTGTTGATGATTACCTCCAAAAGCCATAGCTGGACTAACTGGTGAGGGGTCAGACTATGAATTGATGTAATTTGATTTTATCTTTACTTTACTCACAATTTTTGGATTTCTTTGAGTGCAGTAGCTTAATTCATTTCTTTTGTATTTAGACAGCAACAAGGATAATGGTTTCATGATCAATAGTTCACTGTTTGTTTGATTAGAATAGTGGCACATTTTCATTTTCTTTTAGGAATTAATTTCATCATTAGTATGTTCTAAGACCCTCTAAAGTTTGAAGTTTTGGAAATCATTATAAAGGACATAATTGCCTTGAAAATTTATATCCATACTTGTCTTTTAGAGTAATCTTAAAACTCGGGGATAGAATTTCCATTTCACATTGGGAGATAAATGAAGATAAAAACCCCCAAAACAGAATAAAAGAATTAAAAATGACAAAAAGTAAGAAATAGGTTATCTTGCAGATATAGTGCGCCACACTTCAATAGTTTACGACTCCCGGATTGACAATTAATATATCAATTTAGGACACTCTAAATTGACCAAACAACAATTATGCCCTTCTCCCTAGATAACAGATTTGGAGGAAATATTGCAGCAACTAGGTATTTGGCTATGTCCAAAAAGCATGGAGAGAGCACTAAGATGGAAAATAAGTGCTCATCTAGAAGTTGATCTTCAACCATCCCTTCATCACCTGCAAACAAAGCAAGTCTAGACAAAAAATCTGCAACTACATTTTCTTTTCCTAGCTTGTCAATGATAGTTAAATCAAACTGTTGTAATAGTAGAAACCATCTAATGTTTCTAGCATTCACATCAAGCTTATTCATAAAGTATTTGGTAGCTGCATGGTCAGTATGCACAAAATTTTGATATCCATTGATGTAGTCTTTGAATTTGTTCAAGGAGTGTACAACATCTAGGAGTTATTTCTAAGTTACAATGTAGTTCAATTCAACCTTAAATAGATTTTTACTAATAAAGTAAATGGCACAAGGTAACTTACCATATCTTTGTCCTAAGGCTGCCCCCGTAGCTTTTTTGGATGCATCAACATGGATATGGAAAGGCAAAGCCCAATTTGGGCCCCTACGTATGGGTGCAGTGGTTAATTTCTCTTTCAATATATCAAGGGCCTCTTGGAAGCTATCTATCCAGTAGAATTATGAGTCCTCGGTCAACAATCCAAACATTGGTGAGTCCACTTTGGTAAAGTCCTTGATAAATCTCCTATAGTGTCCAGCTAAGCCTAAGAAACTCCTAACATCCCTTTGCTTTTGAGGGGTAGGGACCCTTTTTATGATGGAAATTTTGTTTGGGTCCACCCGTATTCTCTCCTGCGATATCGAATGGCCAAGGAAAATCCCTCCATTCATTACGAATTCACACTTCTCAAGACTATGTGAGATGTTCATTTCAATGCACTTCTTCAGGAATTTCCCTAGGTTAGAGAGAGCCTTCAGGAACTCACACCCATAGGGAGTGAAATTATCCATGTATATCTGTACAGAATCATGGACCAACTTATCAAAGATGCTCAGAAGTGCCCTTTGAAAATTGGCAGGGGCATTACATAAACTAAAAGGAAGGACCCTATAAGAAAAGGTACCCCAAGGACATGTGAATGTAGTTTTGTCTTGATTCTCAGGGTTGATTTGGCTCTAATTGTAACCATTTAATCCATCCAGGAAAGAGAAAAACTTCTTCCCTACAAGAACATCTAAAACTTGTTTAATGAAAGGTAAAGGGAAATGGTGTTTCTTGGTGGGGACACCAACTCACTATCTGAGATGGGGTATATGAACCTTTCATCCAACAAATTTTGCAACTCTTCCTTTACTATGTCCTTGAGCGTTGGGTTCATTCTCCTCTAAGGTTGGTGCACAGGTTTGTTGAAAATGGCAACAAGAAATGCTAAAAATAGCACTGCTATAAATAGCAGTTTGGGTACCAATGCTGGATTGAGCAACAAGGAATGAAAAATGGAAGTGTTAAAAATTGCATCGCTATTTTTAACAGTTCAGGATGGATTCCAATTTTAGTCAGTGGTTGGACTAAAATTGAGAAGTAAAATTCGAATTTGATCTTAGCACTTTTTTGTAAAATAATTAATTAATTCACCATGAGTAAATTAGTTGAGAAAAATCAAAAATGAATTCTATGTGAGGACATGCAACAGTTTCTCCATTGATTGAGGAATTTATACATCAGTTAAAGAGATAAGGATGAGTTGTAATTTGAGTTGTAATTAGTTGGCTTAGATATCTAAGTCAAGTCCAGTTAGATTAATTCAAACAGTTTGTTGAATTAATTGTGAGTTCAGTTAGTCAATGCTTGCATGCATGTAACTGCTGCACTTCAGATAACTAAATATTCTCTCATAAATAACTCATGCATGTCAGTTCTGTCAGAGACCCAGTTGAGATCAAAGGAGGGATAGTCTACTATCAGTTGGATGGATTTTTCCTATAAAGGAAACTCATCCATGGAGAAGGATTAATCTCCTTCAGGCTTGTGCAGTTATTTTTGAGACAAGTGAGCAGTGTGAGGTGGGAATTCACACTTTTGGAAACACTGGACCCCGGGAAAAACTGCACAAGGAAATAGGAGGCTTGGAGGACATAGGAGAAGGTTTGTAAGAAGCCTTTGACTGTCTATGAGCAACAGAGGGATTGCAGGGAGAGCAGGATAGCTTGTGAGCTTATTCTTTTTGTAAACCAGACCATATTTCCACTTGTATGATATACAAAGATTGGGGTTTTAGGCTGAGGATTTCCCTAGGATTATTCTTCTATGTTTCATGTGCATGATTTCTCATTCTCAGTTATATGTGTTTCTATTGATCTTGCTCATATTCGATTAAGCTTCCGCATAATTGTTTGTAGAAGTAGATCAAGTATTTTGCTTTAGTATATTGCATAATCTGTTGATCTACAGTGGGAATTTATACAAGTTTTTCATCCCTCCTTGATGTATATGTGATGAGTACAAATCGAAGGATGCACCCCTTTCATTTCTTTATATTTCCAAGCAAAAGCATATAATTTCTCTCTCATCGTTTTGCACAACTTATCTTCTTGGTTGGCTGAGAGAGAGTGGTTAATCTTCAAGGTTCTAGATAGACCAAATTCGACAACTTTGACATGTGCAGGACTTGGTTCAACTAGGCATAACTCAGTCCAAGTATTACCCTCAAATTCCTTCACAAGATCAACAAGAGGCATGGTATTGGGGGGTTGGTTCTGTAGTATTTGGTCAATGAGATCATCTTCATCAGGTTGCCCCCATCCTATAACAAAATATAGGGTACATATTGGATGGGATGTTGTATGATACACTTCATCTTCCTCCTTCCCTTCTAACCATAGGGGTAAGTCATTCTCAATGGATGGATGAGAAAGAGGGTACAATACCAACTATTTAGACAAATGTCCATTCTTAATGGTCATGTTCCCAGCACTGCAACTTATGTAAGCATCAACAATGGCTAACCATGGCCTTAATAGGATCAGAGGATAACCATTGAATTCGGTTTTGGGCTGGAGAACCAAGAAGTTAGTAGGATACTCCCAGGAGTCAATAGAGACCATTACATCCTCAACCACTCCCTCAGGAGCTACTGTGGATCTATCTGCAAGTTACAGCACTATAGTGGTCTTTCCCAAGGATCCTTGTAGGTTTAGTTTTAGCATGGTTTCTTTAGTAATCACATTGACGACATCCCCAAGATCAATCAGGGTGTGAAGCACAATGATGCCATTAATGTGCACATCTACCACTAGACTTCCAGGGTCTATATATTTTGGACAAATCACACTCCCTGCATCAAATTAGATAATTGACCAATAACGTTGATGGTGGGAGTGCGTCTTTTTATACTCCCAAGGTATTTGAAACATTTCTCTTTGATAAGCTTATTGTATATGGGAGCAACCTTAATAGCTTGGAGGAGGGGCATTTTAACACACAGATTCTTCAGTTCTCCCAGAATTTTAGTCTCTTCTTGGGTGTGCTAGTTAGGATGGATGAATCTCTTAGGAAAATGAGGTGGATTTACTTGAGGGCTATTCTATTCCTTTTCATCTTCAAGCTCCTCAGGTGGAGATGGAGGTTGGTTATATGGGAGCACACTTCCAAGCCTGAGGTTGATTTCTTGAATCTCCACAACATAGCAAGGGTAATATGTCTCTCCATTGTAGACCTAGGTGTGCTTTCTTGTTATTCAGGTTCAGATTGGGTTGAGAATGCATCTGATTTTTCTTTGGTGGAGTAGGATGAGTGAGATGTGGTTGTGATGGAGGTGGAGGTAGTAAAGCAGGAGGTTGGTTGAGTTGAGGCTTCCACTCTTGTGATGGGTTATTCCACAGAGGATGTGGAGAAGCATATGACTGAAATGGTTGATTAACAGGTTGGGGAGAATATTGAGGTGTATAAGGCCAAGAAAGAGGTGTGAACCAAGATGAATGAGTGGAAGAGTACCAAGGTGGAAAGGGTACATTATATTTGGGATGATAATAAGAGTAGGATGCACCTTGCATGCCTTGTCAATATATGCGAGGTCCTTGAGGCCTCCTTTGATTGATAAAAACATAGTTGCTGATGCCCACCTTATGCCCCTTGGTATACAAATTTTAATCCAGGAAAAGAATAACATTTATCTGTGGCATGGTTTTCCTCACAAACTTAGCAGACCTCTATGACATTTAATGTACATTCATTTATGGGGTTCATTCTTTTGAATTTAGGAAAAAAAATAGCTAAGGTCCTCTTTTCTTCCTCTTGCCTCCTCTTGATCTACATGGTATCCATTTACAAAGCAAAGGTATGAAAAATTTCACTTTTAAAGTCCTCCAACATGTTTCCAATTTCATTCTTGATGGATGTTGTGGAGGGAGAGGAACTGACTAAAGCTTGACTAGCCCTACCCTTCTTCTTAGAAGCCCTAGAGTGGTTCTTGAACACTTTTTTGATGTCTTCATAGGATAACTGATAGATGTCTCCCCCAAATAGCCTTTTTATGGTTTCCATCATGTCCTCCCTGATCCCTTAGAGAAGAACTAATTTGAGTGATTCAGGATCAAGGGCGCATCTGGCCCTCCTATAAATGAGTTGGAATATTTCCTCATAGTCCTCTAGGGATTCATTAGGTCCAAGAGTCATTCTAAAGATTTATTATTTGGTTTCTTTGGACCTACAGTAGTCCATGTACTTGTTGTTAAAGGCTTTTTTCATTTGAGCCTAGGTAGTGATGTTATCCCCAGGCAGACCCATAAACCAATGCAAGGCTACATCCTTACAGGTAAATGGAAATAACTTCAGCTTCTAGTCATTAGAGGTATAGTCATAGGTCCTACAAACAACAGTAGTAGGGCTTATATTCTTCATTCTAGCCTCTCCAATAGTCTCTCCAATAGGGAAAACCTCCTCATTCTTGTTTTCATCCATGGTTTGGGTATGTGAAATGGGTTCTTCTTCTTCTCCAATAGGTTCTTCAAAAATCTCAAGTTGTTCAACTAAGGGGTCTTCTAACTCCCCTGTAGTCAGAGAGGGAAGTTGATAGTCACCGAAGAAGAGTGAAGGTTTCCTTTTTGAGGGTGTGGGGGTGTTTGGTAATATTTTTCCTTGAGTATCTCTATTGCTATGAGGCATGAAAGAAATTTTTTATTATTTTATGTGATTTTTTCAAAATTGAATGCAAAACAAAAAGAAATGCTTAAGCAAAAATAACATCTACCTAGACACCTCCCCAACAATGGCACCAAAAAGTGGTGAGCCCTGGTATTGCACCAACAGTGATGCAACTCCCAGGGAATCCTCAACTCTATTTATCAACCCAAGGTTCATACAAACTTCGAGGTGAAAATTCTATATACACAGTAGATGGAATTCTACTCATGCCACCCCCAACTAGGTCATTTGATCATTAGGACTCCAAGACCATTCTTCTATTGAATTAGAGGTAAATTAACTACTGAATGTGATATTCAAAAGCTAGGTCTAATGTAGAAATAGTAAATTATTTTCAAATCTAACTTGTAGGTGCTACCAACTTGTAAATGTTATTAAATCAATGAAAGAACGTAAGAGTTGCTACCTACAGAAAGGAAACTACACTAATTGCAATCAACCATCTAGCTATCAAATTCACTTGTAAACAGGAAATTATTCTACCAACTCATAACTCAAGATTTCATGAACCATCTATCTAATTCACACTTTCATATAAAGTAATGTTCTACTTGTGTCAAATCTGTGATAAACAAACTAATGATATTCTCTCTTGCAGTGAAAGAAAAAGGATGGTTGGAATGGCCTATGTGCTACCTTTGATAATGGAGTCCAAGCTGGGGGGTCAACCTACTTCTAGATTAAGTCAAACTTGCATTACAAGTCAAAATAAAGGCAAAACAAGCTACTACAGGCATGCTACAAGAAGTTGCTACAAGAAGACCTATAATGCTACAGGAAGGTTGTCGAGAGGGTTTGCAAGGTAAGAACCATTAGAGGAAATTTTAGCCTAAAAGCTCCCACAAAATTTTCATGTAATTTCCATGTCATAATATGTAAACCAATCAAAATCCTTTAAATTTGAAAATAGGTACATGTCTTAAATAATTTTAAATTGTTTAATTTGGGTATCTGTGAAATATTTTATTATTAATTTGGGTATTGGTCAAATATTTTATTGTTAATTTGGGTATTCGTGAAATATTTTATTAATATTATTTAACTAGCTTACCCATATGAATTAGAATATCAAAAAACTTATTAATCCAATGCAAATCTTGATATTAGTGAAAAAAAAAAATTAAAAATGTGGTCCCATTTGACATTAAAAACCATGCCCTAATAAACACCAAAAAACTAGTTAAATATAAAATACAAAATAGTTAAAAATAAAATAGAGTTATAGTTAAATATAAAATAGTTAAATATCATTAAATATAACATAGTTAAATAATTAAAAATGTATTCTAGAAATGACAAATGACTAGATTAAAATATATAATGTATAGTTAAATTTTAAAGTAGTTAAATAGTTAAAAGCATATTCTAGAAAGGACAAATAGTTAAATATAAAGTAGTTTGTTGGCTTATTGGGCCCTGACCCAGGTTCGGAAGAGTTATTAGCCAAACAAATCCCACAGCTACCAGCCCTTTCGGCAACAGCCCATGGAGCGCGCACTGAGGTCTCACTCGAGGTAGCAGGGGAGGGTGCTAGAACCAAGTTTCTACACCCTTGGGATGTCTTGATGTGGTCTAGAGGGGTCACACACCATTCTGTGGCCTTGTGCCACTCTGTGCTACTATCGAACTTCCGCGTAGATCTGTGCAGGTGTACTTTCTTATTAACGAGATTAATAGAGATATGATCTTCTGATTACAGTCTTTAAGAAAACATTTAACAATAAAACCCAGTGTGTGCAAACATAATTCTTTAAAGATATAAAATCATATAACAGATTAACAAGAATAATAAATCCGTGATATTTCATAAACCAACTTATCTTTATAATTATCTTCCTTCAATATAACCAAATCCGCCCTGTGCACTCAGCTGCAGACTTTACCTGGCTTATGCGCACACAGCTGCAGAGCCTCTATCTATCTACCACCAACCTTGACTTGGACTTACAGACGCAGAGAATATTGCCTTCAAAAACCCATAATCATCATGATCAAAAATTAAAGACTACCTTCTACCCTTAAAGCCTTGTTCTATTTATACATTACCATGGTTCACGGACCATGGGCAGCCCGACTTACTTCCTATTATTCTATCTTATTTTTGGATGGACAACCCCTTGACTCAACCTCTTACATTTTTTTCTCCACACATTTCAGAGATTCACAATATTATTACCCTATCTTAAGCCCAAAACCATAACGCGGGGCCTTCGCTACCCAACAGGCCTCCAACACAATCATCGTGACTCATCTTGAGTCACTCGTCAGCGCGGCAATACATTCTACCTAGGCTTCGCAGTCCACCATCCCTATGAGTGACGCACTTTTTTCTGCTACTCCCTCATTGTCTCATACAACCCTTCTTCTAGCTCCTGCTCCATTGCCTCCACTACTTCGCGCAACCAATGATACTCATTCTGATCTACTTGGTTAACACAGAACACCCCCTCATAGGATATTAGCTCAAGCTGGGGTGTTGCATACAGGAATTCTTCATGCCAATGCAGCAAGTTTCCAATTTCTGGTCTCCTATACGCACTATCTACTACAGCTTGTGTTGCAATTTTGTAAGATAATTGTTGCTATCCGCAAGGTCCCACTCTTCAAGGCGCATTAGAGCCAAACTATTAATTGCAATTCCAATATTTGTCTCTGTATGTACAGTCTTTCCCTTATCCTCTATGGTTCGTCCGCCAGCCCATGGGTTAGGCGATGGCATCCGGACCAATTCTTCTTCGTGTTGGAGAATTTCCGGCACATTCCTTCCCATTGGTGCTGAACTCTACATGGTGTTGGTAACCATCGACACCATACTATCCAGAAAGTCCTGCATCTCCATTGGCCCTATCACAACCCCTGGGCTTACTCCTTGAGTGCAAATAATCAATAGTCCTGTATCGGTGGGAAGGCACACTGGCTTACTTTCCTCACAATCGCAGATCGCTCAACGGATGCCCCCCTATGATTTATAAGCATTTCAAAATTCAAATTCGTCAGTTCCCTCCTTTTCTGGGGCCATAACGTTGAACCTGCAGTAGATCATTCTAGATTTGGCTCGTACTGTGTCCCTTAATTTCCCACCACTCGCTCCCTTTTGCCAGAACTCAGACATCTTGTCATGAATAGTGTTAGCAACGGTCACCTCTTGGCTTTGCCACATAGCAGCGCAGCCCTTTTTGCGCAACTCCGACTCTAGTGACATACGCATTCTATGCACCCCATGATTGCCATGCAGCTTCCCCACAGACTGCTTTAATGTCCCACGCTCTCTTTCAACTATCTGGAGCAGTGAGACTATCCTTCGGTCCGTTAGTCATGCGATCAGCCCACTCGTGTAGAGCTTCAGGTGATTTCCTTTTACTCTGCTTAGGAAAGGTTCTCCATTCAACTTGGTGAGCTAGACCGCGCATCCATCGGTGACTTCTTCAACTACATAGGGTCCCAACCAATGCATTCAGAGTTTTCCAGGGAATTTCTTGAACTTGCTGTCATAGAGTAATACTAGATCATTTTCTTTGAACATGCACATCTTGATATGGCGATCATGCCAAGCTTTTTCCCACTGCTTCTGAACCTGCTGATGGAATCCTACCAGAAACCATTCCTCCTCAAGTTCTTCCAGTTGCGTGATCCTTTCCTCCAAAGTCATGTGGTTTTCCATGCATGTCGTTGTTTCTATTCACAAACTGGGTATAATGTACTCCATTGGCATGATGGCTTCCTTTCCATAGACTAGCCGAAAAGGCGTCTGGCCCGTCAACTTCTTGCACGTTGTTCGATATGCCCATAGCACAACAGGTATGCACAAATCCCAATCGTTCCACTGCGCATTACATACCTTTGTCAATGCAGTCTCTAAGATCTTGTTGAAAGCTTCAACGATTCTGTTTGCCTGCAGATGGTACGATGTGCTTTGTTGATGGTATATCTAGAACACCTTAGTGAGCGCACTGATAGTTTCATTCAGGAAGTGTGTTCCGCAGTCGCTCATTAGGATTTTTGGACATCCAAACTGTGTTAACACATTCTTGAACAAAAATTTCACAGTTGTAACGGCCGTGCAGTCCTTAACCGGTTGTGCTTCTGCCCATCGGGTCAAGTACTTTGTCGTGGTGATGATATAGAGTGCCCCCATCTTTCTTGGAGATGTGATAGGCCCCACAAAATTGATTGCCCATTTCTCAAATGGTTGTAGTGCCATCTGTGGCTTGAGCGGCATTTCATCCCTCCACGAAGGTTTTCCAGTCCGTTGACATACGTCGCAGGCCCGACAGTGCACTTTCGAGTCTTGATGTAGAGTTGGCCACCATAGTCCTGCGCGAAGAATCTTCCGTGCTATGGTGCACCCTGGATAATGTCCTCCTGCAACCCCCCCCCCCAAGCGTGCTTTGGCCTAGTACATATCTGTGTAATATTTCATTGTTGCCCATTTTGTAAAGGTGCCCTGCAATGATCGTAAAGTTTGTTGCACGTATCACTAGTTCTTTTTTTTGCTGAACCAAATACCCCTACAGCGCATTTCCTGTGTTTAAGAATTGGATGGTATCCTCAAAGTGGCCATCTGCGAGGCGCACTGCATAGAGTTGTGCATCAAGTAGCCCCTCCTCTAGGCTCGTGGGTTCTTCACCATTCTTAATTCGGGACAAGTGATCGAAGCCTGCATTCAGATGTCCTGGCTTTATGATGACTTCAAAATCATATTCCTGAAATAATAGCAACCATCTACAAATGTGCCCCCCCAACACAGGCTTATTCACTAGGTATTTTAGTGCAGAGTGATTAGTATACATCTTAAAGTGTCCTCCGAGTAGGTAGTGGCGGTATTTCTGGAGCGCGTATACCATCACCAATCCCTCACGCTCTATAGTGGAGTAGTTCTTCTCAACTTTGGACAATTGTTGACTTGCGAACGTGATTGGATGATCAATTCCTTTCGCTCCTTCGTGTGTGAGTACCACGCCCAACGTGATACATGACGTGTTAACATGCACGTGAAATTCGATGTCCCATTTTGGAAAGAACAAGATAGGAGCTGATGCCATCTTTTCCTTGAGCGTTTCCAAACTTTTGTTTCATTCCTCATTCCAGCAATAAGTAGCATCCCTTTTCAACAACTACTCCATCGGTGTCGTGATCTGCATGTTTCTCTTGATGAACTTTCGATAGTAACCAGTGTGTCCTAGTGTGGCGCGTAGCTGCTTGACACTTTGCGGTGCTTGCAGATTGAGTATGACAACAATCTTTGTCGGGTCCACCATGAGGCCTTTCCGACAGACCACATCGCAAAGAAATTTCTCGAAGGGGACAAGGAAAGTACACTTCTTTAGTTTTAGCGCAATCTGGTGTTTTTGGCACGTATCCAGCATTAACCGTAAGCTTGCGGTATTTTTCTTAACTAGCCCAAATACGGTCCAATCATCGAGATATACTTCCAATAACTTGTGTCTAAATTCCTTGAACACATCTACCACAACACATGAGAATATCACCAGCGCATTCTTTAGGCCAAAGGGCATCATAGTGTACTGAAAACAACCCCATTAGGTTGTGAAAGTTGTTTTACTCTAATCCCCCGGCGCAATCTTGATCTGGTGGTACCCCGAGAAACTATCCATGAAGGAGTAAACTTCTTGTCCACCCACATTTTCCAGTAGTTCATCTATAAATGACATCAGGAATGGATCGTTAACACATGCATCATTGAGCTTCCTGAGATCCACATAGATGCGAATCTCTCCCTTCTATTTCTTCTCCTGTACAACCATAGGACTGACCTAGTTAGATTCCTCTATTGGTTCAATTATTCCTATTGCAAGCATTTTGTATGACTCTTCACAGACCTTTGCTTTATATTTTGGATTCAACCAATAAGGCAGCTGCTTGATTGGCTTCATGTCTGGCTTCAGAGTTATCTTCATCATTCCTAGGTCACCGAGGATCCCTTTTAGCTCCGTGATTTTGGTCAGGAATAAATCTTGATATTCTTGCAATAACTCAACGACCTTCTCCATTGTGGCATCATCCTAATAGTACCCAAGCGTTGCATACTTCGACTCCTTCTCCATACCAATATTCACTTGTTTTGTTTTCAGTAGCGCAGTGATGTCGGGGTCCTTGATTGCTAGTCTGCGAACCTCGCAACTCCCCTCTATTTCCGGAATATTGATGTTTTTGGGGTTTTCCTCATCATCTTCTATCTGCACATTGTAACCTTCTATGTGTTATAGGGAAAACTAGTGTCCATTTAAAGCTTCTAGTTCCACTAAGATGGGTAGCTATCTTAGAAACAAACAAATGAAAGTTACTTGTGTTTTCCTTTATGAGAGATAGATGAGAGAGAAGCAAAGAGTACCAACCTCAGTCTTTCGCTTGGCTCCTTGCTTGTTTCCTCCCTCCTTTAACAGGGTTTCGCCACTCCTTCCTTACTTTTCCCACTTCAAAGAACACCTATAGAGCCAAAGCAGCATAATACCATCAAAGCATAGAAATCTATAAGCATAAAAAATATAGGATCAGATGTATATTAACCATACAAATGCATATATCAATACAAGATTCATAAATATACAAGAATATGGAGGAAAACTCAAATAGCTTTATTGATAGCAGTAGTAGAAGAGAGTATTACAACCAAGTTGTCTGATCCAGCTCCATCCTCCCAGCATGAAAGCCCTCTTCACCTCATGAAAAACTAGATCACCCAACAATACAATGTTGCACAGAGAAAACAACAACACTTCCTTACAAAATACAAAATTCCAACCCCTGGATCTCTAGGATGAGGGATCCATATATAGATATTTGCATGTGGGTGAGTCAGCTTCTAGGATTCTGATTAGTGTCATTTCTCTTATATTTCTTGGTTCCACTTGGAGATTTCATGATCTCTTACTCATCCCTGGGCGAATTCAGAGAGGCAAGTGTCAAATGAGCAGTTTCTAGAAGATTCTCTGGGTTTCCACCTAGCAAACTGCTTCTGCCATTTGTCTGCTCTCACTCATCACACCCTACAGAAGGGCTTTCTAGTATGCATCGCACTTTTTGCATGTAGCAGGTGAGATGCATCGCACCCTTAGCACTGAGCAGTCTGTATGGTCTAGTTTTGACCAGTTCTGAGTAGTTTTTCAAGGAGAACTTCTGGGAGATGATATAATCAGCTGACCTTGTTCCTTTGGGGTATGAAACAACACTTTTAGGGGCTTAGAAGCCCTTGGTTTATGGAAATATTAGATTGGGGTTGCAGTGCCCAAATATGTCTGTAACAGTTGCCCCTTAAAGCATGAGGTCGTAAATCTTTTGATGTCGGGTGAAATTCTTTATCATGAGGATCTGAGGTTTTTCGAACTGGAAGATGACCTGTAATAAGATACAATACAATACATTATCTTCATAACATTTTTCATGATCTATTTGAGGCGGGCATTCCCATGCTCAGCTTTATAAATTCATTTTCATGTACATAGGATAGACAACCGTTTGTGTGACAGACTGATGATTCTAGTAGAGCCATCATCCTTTGGCTTGGATGATTATCTGTGCAGCTGTGATGTACATTTGATGTCTTTATTTTCCTGAATATATCATAGCCCGAATGGATGAAACTAGATCTGGGGTATTCAAACTCATTCAATCTTCACCCGAAGTACAAGTCGATCCATGTGAGAAGATGTTCTAGTGTCGAACATGGAAAGACATCACCTAATTACCAGCCAATTATGTAAGTTGTTAACAGGCGGGAGAGGAATTACCAATAATGATAATGACCCTCAAGGTACTGTAGTACAATTCACGTGGTGTGAATACATGAGTCAACGTCGAACACCACGCAAAATCTTTTGATCGAAGGCCATTGATGTAAACCTGTCGCTGGAAGTGAGAAACTTGCCATTGAGGCATGCAAGCTTCAAAGTACTGAAAGGGTTGTTCCTAGGTAAATTTCTTGGATAATGAGATGATGTCGACAAGTAGTGACCCATTTTAGGAGGGCCTTAATGAATCCCACATCTACGACATGAAACGGAGCAATTGATTTTGTGGAGGTGAAAACGATCTGATGATACAAAGGTTCAGGGTGGCGGTCGTGAAAGAATGAAGAGTGAAGGTATTACAGTGGATGAGATGTTAGCTGGGTTGGTGAATTCTCTGAGCGACTTCTCTTGAGCATATCGAAACCAATGAAATGGATTGGTAGCGTTAACCCCAAAAATGGATGGTATGGAGGACCAATGGTGATATGATCGGTGAACGGAATAACCCAACCCGACTCAATCATGGTGATCGAGTGAAAGTGTAATGTTCAAGAGTGACTTGCTACCAATGAAGTTCTTCAAGTTTTCTTCCCAATTTTTCCCCGGTCATTGCTAACCACTACCTCTTTATTTTTGTCAAGCTTGAGGAGGATAACATATGTTTGTTCTATAATTTTCCCTTCAGGCAAACCTATCGCTATGTTTTAACGAGCCTAGCAATAGTGAAACTCGCTCTTCTCTGCATGGACAAGTTTGTCGCTATTATTTTAACGAGTTTAACGACAAAGATAACTTGGTCCTTTTCAATTTTAGAGAGTCTAAAAAGAGATGGAAAGGTAACTCCAGTAGTCCTTTTTCGTAGTATAATCCCTTAAGTCCGAAAAAGTATAAAATAATATGAAAGGGATGACTTTTCGATAGTTTTAATGAGTCGAATAAGACAAACGCTCGATCTTTTTGTGTAATGATCCCTCAAGTCCAAAATGATTAAAATATAGAGGAGGGATGGCACTTCCAATTACTTTAATGAGCTGGAGAGGCCAATTTCTCGGCAATCCTTTCATATTTTATGAGTCAGATGAAAAGAGCTTAAAGGAGACTTGTTTTTTGAGGAACGAGTGATGTTTTTTAGATAGCAGCTAGTTCCAAGTAAGATTTGGAAATTTTTCAATCATGGCAGTGTAAGGAACGTGGCTAATAGAATCACTCGTCGCAGCTATTCCTCAAAAGGGTAAACAATCAAATGGAGGAGTATGATTGGCTAAAAAGAGTGGAGGTGATGGTAAGAACACAACCAAGGTTCAAAAGCTGATAATTATGCGATCACAATGGTTATTTACCGAAGGTGAGTTCATTTTTTAATGAGCTTAAACTCTGGGGAACATTTGCTCATTGCTAGGTTTATTTTTTAACGAGTTTGAACTTCGCGTAAAACTACTCGTTGCCAGTCGTATAATAAGGATGTCCCATCGCTAGGTTCATTTTTTAGGGAGCTTGCGCCATTCAAAACTTTGCTCCGAAGCCTTTTCATGCAAGCTAGGAATGACCTACCTACGAGTTTAAAGGGTCGAGAGCCTCCAAACTAAGAAAATAATATTACAAACTACGAAAATAAAAGTTTGTTTTTCACTTGAATGTAAAAGGTTTGCATGCCCCCAGGTATAACGAAGTAGAGTTTCCAGGTTACCATAAAGAAGTTCTTGCATGCAAGATTGTTTCATCCACGTAGCAGACAAAACGCTTCCTTGGCGATGTCCATCGAAATGGACAAAGGTGAATTTTTTCAGTGCCAATCACATAACCTTTGACGGGGGAATCCTTTTCCAGTCTGATCCATTTTCCTAAACAGACAGGATAGTCAGACTAGTCATATTCCTACGCAAAAACCTACCTTATATCTGGGGTTTTTTTGCCGAAGTAGACCAAGGTGCATGCCTCCTAGGTTTCAGTCACACTCACCGAATCACTTGCGCTCATCAGGCGGATGGACTGGAGATTGATGAGACATTCCTTGTGCAAAAAGACTAGTTAGGGATGGCAATTGACTAGTAGCTGTGTTTGAACTAGGTAATGAAAGCTGGTCAACTAAGTGGACCACTCTACCTTCATGCGGGAAACACATCATTCGAAAGAGTGAGGAAACAATAGCTCCCATGCTATAAATGTAGTCACGCCCAAGGAGTAGATTGTAATCTAGAGGCCCTTGTACTATCACGTTCAGATGAACAGTTTTCCTTCTCAAAGTTATAGGCAAATTTGGAAGGATCCCTAACGGTCGACTAGTTCCTTTGTTGAAGCCTGACAGATTTCGAATCTCAGGTAGAAGCGATGGTGAACCAAGCGCTTTCCAAGCAGTGGAGGAAAGGATACTCAGGGAAGCCCCTTCATTTATGATAGTACCCGCCATGATCATTCTGTAAGCTTGTATTATGATTCAGAACGGTACATTAGATGGTAGGCGGGGTCTCCCTAGTAGATTCCAATCGAAGGAAATGACTAGATTGCTCGGAGGAGGGACCGAATAAATGACTGGATAAATCTCTGATGAACTTCCTTCCTGTGGTAAAGTAATGGGTAGATTGCCCCCAGGTTCATCGGATTCTGTGTTGACAAAAAGAATTTGAACGATGTCATCCTCATTCTCTTTGGTGACTATATCATCTGAAGGTGGACCTTCTGAAGACAAGCCTGGGTTGACTGTCATCTTGACCTGTTGACTTTGGTCCGATGTGGACTCAGAGGGTTTATCTTCAATGATAGGTGCTTCGACCGACAAAAAAGGTGTGTCAGTCGGATTTTCAACTAGCAATGGACTCGGAAAGAGTTTCTTGTATCTAGGAGGAAGCTGTAGCGGTGAAGCAAGACGGCTATCCAAGACTCTTTTAGCTTCGTCCAGAAAGGGAAAATGGTGGAGGGCATGATTTCCTTCACACAGTCTACAAGGAAATTTAGATTTTCCTTTTTTTCCATGGTGTACTTTCAACATGATCGTCAAAGGTTAAAGACACCTAATTGTGCAAGTGGGGAGACCAGTCCCTTAAGATTCGCGGGATGCAAGGACAATCTCAATGATAGTGGTCTCCTTTGCAAATGACACATGGAGATTTAGGTTTGGATGGTGCAGTGTGTGGATTTTCGCCAGATGATGCATGGTTTCCCCCTTTGGCCATTGGCTTCTTCTTCTTCTTCTCCTTCCCTTTCTTCTTCATCTCAGTTACTTGATTTTTAGCATTACTAGCTTCACCAAGCGAAGAGGAAGAAGGAGAGGGAGAAATAAACAAAGTAGAAGGTTGGGGGATAACTCTAGTATCATCTGGTTGCTGATTTGATTGATCAAGAATCATGGTGTTTTGAATGACAGAGGTCGAGAAAAGCCATACTGGTAGGCCGATTGTAAGTCCTAGAAGGGACAAAGTAGCCATATGAGGTGCACCCACATCTCCCCAAGAGGAGAAGGGACTAGGATTCCCCCCAAGGCGATATCCTTGATTGGTGGACTCCATTTTCTCAACCTAAGACCAACGAGGGAACAGTGACGTTATTCTGATTAAAATAAATTTTATGATGCTTTGACACAACTTGCTTTTTCAATTTTTAAGAGTCAAGAAAAAGCTAAAGATGACTTTGGTCGCCTTCGATTTTTAATGAGCCTGAAGTGACAAGTGCTCAGATGGACCTTTTCTTTTAAGGAGTCTGAAAAGGAACGAGAGTGACTTCTCTGGAAATCTAGACAGAGGGATTACCAAACCAAACGCAAAACTGAAGAATACTTTTTACAGTACGACAGTCAATCTTCCTGAATGTTGTGTTTAGTGCATTGCGATCGATAGGGTGGCAGACACGACTTCCTAAGGATAAAGGATATAGCGTATTGTAGTCTCCCAATATATACTCGATGATACATGGAAGCACAAGTCCGTACTAGCACTTTTCGTCTTAAAGAGGAGGAATCACCCAAACTATGATGAGAACGATAGTTACCAGGCTTTACAACGCTGGAATACATCTCTAGCCTAGACTTCTAAATGTCGTGCGTTAGGTTCCAAAGCGTTTTTATGTTCATTGAGGTTTATTTTACAGTTGATCTTTCTTAAGAAGTTTTCCTTTAAGGTTCACCACATGATGCAGATATACAATTCCTAAACATGTAATCTAAGATGATAAACAGTTGTTTACTTTCTTTTTGCAATGAAAATCCTAGCTACTAAGGAAAGAGAAATGAAATTCTTTCAACATAGAGCAGAGAGCACACACTAGATGCACTTTTCCTAAATCAATTCCAGCATGCAGTCTAAATGCAAATGCACATGCATGTATTTTTTTTCAGTTTCCTTAATGTGAGAATGACAAAAAGAAAACTAAGTACAGATCTGAATTATTTTCTTTCAAAGCGACAATACTAACAATTTTCTCTTCAAAAAATGAAAGGAAGACTATGATGACACTTTGCGATTTTGAATTAAAACTGCTTTCGACACTTGAAATACTAATAATTTCAAATCAAATACAATGGAAAAAGTGTAATCGACTATCTAAAAGAGGAATGCTTTGCGACACTCTTTTTCTTGACTGAAAATGACACTTGCGACACTTTCAAATCAAAAGACGACAGTTTGATTAAGTTACTGTTTGCAAAGGAAGACTGTAAATGATGAAAAATACATCAAAAAAAAACATTCACAATTCCTTATCAATGGAGGTTGAATAATGCAAAGGAAGGGAGTTACAACAGTGATATACTGATCATAGATAGCAAAACTACTGAATAAAGCTAAAGACAATGAAGACAAAACCAAAATCTGGAGGCAGAAACAGTCTCACCTAATCATCGCACCTGTAACACAGGGAAACAGGGATGCATCTCACCTGCAACACATGGGAGGTGTGATGAATCCAGGTTGCCAATGAGAGACAGTATGATGGTCCAGGGATGAGACTGAGCTTGGTTTTTGCTCACAGTTTGCAGCTAAGTTCAGCGATTTAGGCTGAGCTAATGATAGACGGTAAACACAAAGTACAGGGGCTGATCTAATAAGGTTACTAGAGCTACCACCAAGGCACTTAGGATGTTTGTAAGTTAATTGTTCAATTCATAAACAAACCCGGAGATTGACTGAAGAAACGTTGATATACTTTACAATTGCATAGCAAAAGCAGTTCGAAGGCTAGCTGGCTTAACTTCAAGCTCTGTTTGTAGTTTATAAAGCAAAAAAATAGAAACAAATAAACAAACTATTCGCTCCCCAGTGGAGTCACCATTTTTTTATCGGGAAAACTAGTTTCCATTCAGAGCTGCTAGTACCACTAAGATGGGTAGCTATCTTAGAAACAAACAAACTAAAGTTACTTGTGTTTTCCTTTATGAGAGATAGATGAGAGAGAAGCAGAGAGTACCAACCTCAGTCTTTCGCTTGGCTCCTTGCTTGTTTCCTCCCTCCTTTGATAGGGCTTCGCCACTCCTTCCTTACTTGTCCTGCTTCAAAGAACACCTGTAGAGCCAAAGGAGCATAATACCATCAAAGCATAGAGATCTATAAGCATAAAAAATATAGGATCAGATGTATATTAACCATACAAATGCATATATCAATACAAGATTCAGAAATATACAAGAATATGGAGAAAAACTCAAATAGCTTTATTGATAGAAGTAGTAGAAGAGAGGATTACAACCAAGTTGTCTGATCCAACACCATCCTCCCAGCATGAAAGCCCTCTTCACCTCATGAAAAGATAGATCACCCAAAAATACAATGTTGCACAGAGAAACCAACAACACTCCCTTACAAAATACAAAATTCCAGCCCCTGGATCTCTAGGATGAGGGATCCATATATAGATATTTGCAAGTGGGTGAGTCAACTTCTGGGATTCTAATTAGTGTCATTTCTCTGATAGTTCTTGGTTCCACTTGGAGATTTCATGATCTCTTACTCATCCCTGGGCGAATTTAGAGAGGCAAGTGTCAAATGAGCAGTTTCTAGAAGATTCTCTAGGTTTCCACCTAGCAAACTGCTTCTTCCATTTGTCTGCTCTCACTCATTGCACCCTACAGAAGGGATTTCTAGTATGCATAACACTTTTTACATGTAGCAGGTGAGATGAATCGCACCCTTAGCACTGAGCAGTCTGTATGATCCAGTTTTGACCAGTTCTGAGCAGTTTTTCAGGGAGAACTTATGGGAGATGATATAATCAGCTAACCTTGTTCCTTTAAGGTATGAAACAACACTTTTAGGGGCTTAGAAGCCCTTGGTTTATGGACATATGATATTGGGGTTGCAGTGCCCAAATATGTCTATAACACTAGGGCTTGGCTCAACTAGCGCGACCAGTTTGGCTGCACTATTTCTTCTAGTTCTAGTGGTACCTTGAAAATGGCAACCTTCACAACTTGCAATGCATCATCAACAGTTTCCATCCATTGGTCCTCAAATAAGAATTTCAACAAAAACCCTTCGCACAAGATATCCCATTCGCCTGTACCATGTCGGAGTTCTGTTTCGGTGTACCAGTTCCTGGGGATGACATCCAAGGTATGATAAAATAAGTGTACCCACTTTGGTTGAGGCTCTTCTCCATAGGCCTGGGTCCATCTGGTAAGATGCATGCGTAGGTCATCATGCCCATCATAATTTTTCAGTTATTCGTAGTTCCAGCTTACCAAACCTTATCTACATCATCTGCCTGCAGTCGAGCTAGTCTTCAAAGGTTCCTTCATGGGTTCCCCACCAACGTGTAGGCATCACGTGCAATTCCCATTTTAATGCATCGAACCATTGGTGTGTTGGTACCGCGCTTTCAAACTTGGTCAAGAATTCATCTACCATGGTTAGCCCATCATACATTGGCAATTCACGATCCTGAGCTCTTACACAATACAGTGACCTAGTCATCATATTGCAGTTTAACGTTGTTACTTCGTTCAGCCGATTATGCCACCACTCATCTTCCTCATCGGAATCTATGGTGCAAGACTCTGCACGCTCCCATGATATTCTTCCTTCTACAATTGGATTGACCCAATCTTGATTGCGTGCAGTAATCTTGTAGATACAATCCAGTTCATCATCACTTCCTTCGTCATGCACGGGTTCAGTGTAACGCGGTCCTTCAGCTGGGTCTAGCGGAATGACTACGCAGAGTGACTTCTTCTCAAATATCATTTTCCGCTTCTTTAAATTAATGACCCCATTCATATCTGTGGCCCAGTCTATTCCTAACAATGCAAGGTAAGGGCTACTTTCATCCATGATTTCTATTACCTCAAAGTCCATTTGTGTGCTCGCGCCTTCTATATCTACGGTAATTCCTTACAGTCTTCCCATGGGCAGGATCTTCTGTTGGTTCACCATCCACAATTGAATAGGAGACCATTGTAGTGTGGGCTTGCCCATGCACTCCCAAGTCTGTTTAGGTAGCACGTTTGCATCCAAGCCTAAGTCCAGAATGATCTAATCCATCTCATAGTCACCAATCTGCACCGTTAATCACATTTCCCGTCCAGTACGCGAAGCATGTTTCCCCATTTTTTGGACCACACAAGGTTCACCTGATCCTGCGCACCTAGTTATCAACTCTTGTAAGCCTTTAATCACCCTATTTTCATGAAGAAATTTCATGCATGTCTCTAAAAAGGTAGTTAGCATCGAGGGATCCCTTTCTGACTCAAGTTGATCCTTACTACCTGGGGTATAGACCCCCGCGAAGCTCTTCCTAGCTTCCAAACATGTCTCATTGCGAACCCCTACGTCTTCCTTGGGTAGTTTCCCTTTATCCTCCCCTGTGGCCATGCCACTTCTAAGCATCATGTTCACATTGGGGTCTTATTCGTGCAGTTCAGACCTCATCATTTAGACATTCTGCGTCGCCATAGGTTGTGCTGCCTTTTTCTCACGGATCTGCGCTATCAATGTGGGGAAATCTATCATTTCATGATTGAACTGCTCACAGTAGGGGCACAATATTCTGGTCGGATTGGAAAAATCTCACGCGTAGTGCCCTGGTCCTCCGCAATTGTAACAGATTAGCTGCTCGTGGCCCCTTCTAGGCCCCATTCCTCCCCATCCTCGTTCTCGCCCCTGGAACCCCCCGCACATTATCACTACGGCTGGACCCTGATCTTGCGCCTCGGTCTGCATCCTATAGGCTGGTGTTTGATCCATCAACAATTCATAACTACGACAATCTCGTTCATCACGACCCATCGATCTGTAAAAATTGCAAAATAATTGTTGGGGGTCTGGGTAAACTTTTGCAATAGGTGACAGTTGTCCATGTTGTGCTTTCCTCGCACCTGACAGATTGTGCACCAGAGCGAGGGCGCCGCACTTAGCCCAGATTGTACCTCTTGTCGCAACGGCATTGGTCCCCCCACTGTTGAGTAGTTTGTGAATATCAGACAATGATCCTTATCGTGGCCCTAGCCTTTACACTTTATGCACCACACCTCCTCGTGCACTTCTGGCCTGGGTGCCTTCTCCTGTTTCAAACTCTGCATTTCCAAGCATAGATTTTGTATTTGCGCGTGGATCTGCTGAACTCCCAACCCAGGATCATGTATTGGAGTCTCATGCAACCTCATTGCAGTCCTTTAACGGAACCATTTTTTGGCTTATTAGGCCCTGACCCAAGTTTGGAAAAGTTATTAGCCAAACAAATCCCGCAGCTACTGGACCTTTCGGCAACAATCCACGGAGCACGGACTGAGGTCTCACTAGCAGGGGAGGGTGCTGGAACTAGGTTTCCGCACCCTTGGGATGTCTTGATGTGGTCTGGAGGGGTTGCGCACCGTTATGTGGCATCGCGCCACTCTGTGCTACTATCAGACTTCCGCGTAGATCCATGCAGGTATACTTTCTTATTAAGGAGATTAATACAGATCTGATCTTCTAGTTATAGTCTTTAAGCAAACATTTAACAATAAAGCCCAGTGCATGCAAACATGATCTTTAAATATATAAACTCATATATCAAATTAACCAGAATAATAAATCTGCGATATTTTAGAAACCAATTTATCTTTATTACTATCTTTCGTTAATACAACCAAATCCACCCTACGCACTCAGCTACAGGGGTCCGCACACATAGCTGTGGACTTTACCCTGTGTTTTGGGAAATTTTAGTGCTTCTTAAATAGCGCCTAACCCTTAGACCTGGTAGCTGATCTAGAACAACAGCTGAAGTAATTCATTATTTTTCCTTTAGTTAACAAATAAAAGAGGGAGGAGAGGAAGTACTAACCTTTATCTTGTGCTCGATCCCTCTTCCCTTTGATCGCTTTTGCCACTCCCTTTCGTACTTAACATGCTTGAAAGGTACCTGCAACCAAGAAACAACAAAAAACCATCAAATCATAGATGTAGATTTGCTAACTAAACATATAATATAATCAGAAATACAATATATGATCATATGAACAAATGAATGGGATAAACAAGGAACTCTTTATTGATTAAGAAAGAAGATTACAACCATATAGCATGTATGATTCATTGTCAACCTCCCATCTTCAATTCCTTCTCTCCTCATGGAAGAACCAATCCAACATGATAACTTCACTCTCACAACTTAATCTCAAACCAACAGCATTTCCTAACTTAATAGCTTTCAACCTAGACCAGCTTTGGGAGGACTGGTCTTTTTATAGCTGTAGGGAGGAAGTTGGGCATTAAATGGCCTTCATAAATGATTTTCCATTAATGCAAATTGGTTCCATGAGAGAGGGGATAAGTGGATTGAGGATGATCCATCCTTCCCCTCATCCAAAAGTGTACCCTATCCCTCTAGATGCTTCTAGAAACTTCCATTGGATGAGGAATCCAATGAGGATTTATTTGAAAAATTCATTGGATCTCACCCATCGCAGGTGATACAAAGGCCAGGTGCTATGCATAGCACCCTGACAGTGTAGTGCCTGCCATTCATTGCCAGCCAGATAGAAGGCTACCTGCGATGGTCTCTTTAGGGACATTTTTTGGATGAATGGTGTCATGAAACTCTTGGGAAGCAAGCATGATGTAGGTTAACTTCATTAGGGAATGACAACAACTGAATTAGGGGTTGATGGACCCTAATATCACTGATCCAGAAGTTGGGGTTGATGTGCCCAAATTTTCCTATAACAGATGCCCCCTAAAGCATGAAGTCGAAAATAACCATGTCGAGTGAGGTGCTTTACCACTTTGGAGAGAAGGTTTCGAACTGGAAGGTGACCTGCATCAGTTACAATACAAATATCATGATACTTTGTTTTTTTCTCATAATTAGCTGAGGGAAGGCATACCCATGCTCAGCTTTATAAACTTTCATTACATGTACAAATATAGTCGTCTACAGATGTAGACCCATGAATGGATGACCATGAATGTAAGGCCATTGTACATTTGATATAGTACTCCTGAATATATTGCAGCCCGGATAGATGAAACTAGATTCGGGGTCTTCAATCTCGTCCAATCTTTCACTCAAGTACAAATCTAACCATGTGAATGAATGATTCAAAGTAAAACATGGAGAGACATTGTCTGATTACCAACCAATGATGTAAGTCGTTAACAGACGCGAGAGGAATCACTAATAATGATAATGACCCTCAAGGTACTGCAGTACATTTTGCAAGGTGTGAATAAATGATTTGATTTCAAACACCATATGAAGTCTTTCGGTCAAAAGCCATTGATGTCAACCTATCGCCAGAAGTGACAAACCTACCATTGTTGTATGCAAGCCTCAAGGTACTGAAGGGGTGTTCCTAAGTCAACTTCTTGGATAATGTGCTGATGTCGACAAGAAGTGACTCATCGCAAGAGGGCCTTGATATATCCCACATCAAAAACACGAAACAAGGTAAATGATTTTTGGAGATTAAATTTATACTGACGACACAAGGTTCAAAATGGCGAGCATGAAAATGAAGGTTTATGGTATTGTAAAGGATGAGGTTTTGAACTGAATGACTTCTCTTGAACATATCGGTGACGCTGAAGTGAATTGGTAGCATTGACCCAAAACAAAGTGATGGATGGTATGATAGACCAATGGTGTGATAACCATCAGGCTGAATGACCCAACCCACATAGTCATGGTGATGAGGTGAAAGTGTCATGTTCAAGAGCGACCTGCTACCAAAACGTTTTCCTAGATTTTCCCATTTTTCACAATCATTTCTGACTAGTACCTCTTTATTTTTAATCAAGCTTTAGGAGGATAACATATGATTGTTGTATAATTCCACCCTTCAGGTGAATCCATCATTTTTTTATGTTTTAACAATTCTAGCGAAGGTGAAACTTGGTCTTGTCTAGATGGACAAGTTTTTCACTATTTGATGTTTTTAACGAGTTTAATGACAAAGATAACTCAGTCCTTTTCATATTTAGAGAGTCTAAAAAGGGACTAAAAGAAAACTCCAAAATTTCTTTTTCATACATTTGTCTCTCAAGCCCGAAAAAGCATAAAACAATACAAGAGAGAACCTATTGATCATGTTCAACCAATGAGTACCTTTTTCGTAGTTAATCTATCTCAGCCCGAAGAAAGGGTAAAACTATACTGAGTATATATCGATTATAATCCATAAACAAGCTAGAAACGACAACTATTCGGAAATCTTTTCATGTTTAGAGAGTCTGAAAATAGATTAAAGAGGACTCCACCTTGAGAAACGAGTGGTGTCTAAGGATAGCAACTGGTTCCAGTGATGTTGGAACTTCTCAAAACATGTTGATTTATGTGAAGAGGTTGGCTAATAAAACCACTCATTGCAATTGTTCCTCAAAAAGGGTAAAACAACCAAGTGAAAGTGTATGATCGGACAAAGGGATGGGGGCGATGGGATGAAAACAACCAAGGCTCATCTAACGAAAGAGGCTGATAGAATGGCAATCACAAGGGTTAAACTGGAAATGGGTTCATTTTTAGACAAGCTTGAACCATAGGGAACTGTGCTTGGATTCAGTTTCATGTTTACACAAGCTTGAAACAAAAAACTATGCTTGGATTTAGTTTCATTTTTACACAAGCTTAAAATGAAAAAATATGCTTGAATTGGTTTACATGCCCCTAGCATGATGAAAAGGAGAGTCTCCAGTAACCAGATGGAAGTCACTGTGGTGAAGCAGGATGGTTATCCAACACCTTTTTGGCTTCGTCCAGATAGACAAAGGTGAATGGGGTGATTCCCTTCACATAACCTACAGGGAAACTTAACTTTACCACTAGGTGCATGCCCCCCAAGCTTCATTACATTCACCTAAGTAGACTACTCATGGCTATCAGTTGGATGGAATGAAGGTTCGTTTACGAGATCAAGTGAAAGACTCAACTGGGATTTTACGAGATCTACTCAAAGACTCGTCTTGGAACTTTGCTCTAGGGGACCTTGTTTCATTTTTTAATGAGCTTGACACAAGACAAGGAACTTTGCTCTGGCTGTTTCATTTTTTAGCAAGGTTGACACAGTAAAAGAACTATCCTCATATCCTTGGTTTCAGTTTTTAAAGAGGTTGACACAAGACAAAGAACTATCCTCGGACCCTTGTTTCATTTTTTAACGAGGTTGACACAAGACAACGAACTATCCTTAGACTCCTTGTTTCTTTTTTTAATGAGGTTGACACAAGACAACGAGCTGTCCTCAAAGACACTTGTTTCATTTTTTAATGAGGTTGACACAAGAAAACGAACTATCCTCGGATTCCTTCAATCACAAGTCATAAGTGGTCATGAAGGAGATATCTCGTTCCAGTGCCCCCAATACATGATGTACAACATCATTAAATTGATCATTAGTTGAGGTAGGTATGGAACAGGTTTCCACATAATTGACCCATGGTGGGCATGATACCATTGGTATAAATGGACCACTTAGGGAAGATGGTTGACTAGGAGCCATATTTGGACTGGGAAATGAAAGCTGGTCAACGGTGACAATTATGCCTTCATGCGGGAAACACATAACTCAAAAGAGTGTGGAAACAATAACTCCCATGCCATAAACATAGTCGTTCCCTAGAAGTAAATCATAATCTAAAGGGCCTAGGACTACCATCATGTTCAGATAAATAGTTTTTCCTCCCAAAGTAATAGGTAACTGAGGGAGGATCCCTAATGGTTGACTGGTTTCTCTATTAAAACCCAACAGATTCTATGTAACAGGCACAAGCGGTGGCAAACCAAGTGCTTTCCAAGTAGTTGAGTAAAGGATACTTACTAATGCACCTTCAACTATAATAGTGCCTGATACAATCATATTACAAACTTGTACTATGATTTGGAAAGACACATAAGAAGGAAGGCGAAATGCTACTAGTCGATTCCAATCAAAGGAAGTGACTAGACTACTTGGAGGGGGTACCATAGAAATGAGAGGATTAACCCCTTGAGCTACAGGAGTGGGAGGATTTTCCTCTTGTCTTGATGGAATAGGAGGATTGCCCCCAAGCTCATTAGAATCTGAAGAAACAAAAAGAACTTGAGTGGTATCATTTTCACTCTCTTTGGGAAAGGTACGATTAGCTGAAGGTGAAATTGGGTCAACTATTACCTCAACCTGTGGATTTGGGTCGGGTAAAGACTCAAAGGATTCACTTTAAGAAAGAGTGGGTTTGACTGACGACTGACTTTGGTTAGTCAATTCATCAACTAGTGAAGGATTTAGGGATAGTTTCATGTAACTAGATGGAAGCCGTTGCAGTGAAGCAGGATGATTATCCAACACTTTCTTGGCTTCATCCAGATAAGGAGAAAGGTGAATGGGATGATTCCCTTCACATAACCTACATGGAAACTTGACTTTTCCCTTCTTTCCATGATCTTTAGTACCACTAGTTGATGGTGTGTCACCAACATGATCTCCAGAGGTTGATGACATGAGATGATGTGAACGAAAAGACCATTCTTCTAATCTCTGAGGAATATTAGGACAATATCGAAGAAGATGGTCTCCCGCAACAATTTTGCATGGATATTGAACTTTGTGAGGCTTGACAGATGGTTTCTCATAAGATGTTGCATTCAAAGCAATGATTGCTTGGTTTTCCCTTTGTTCAACTTGCTTCTTCTTCTTCTTCTTCTTCTCTTCCTTCTTCTTCTTAGCCACCTAGTTACTAGTACCAATACTTTCACCAGGCGAAGAGTAAGAAGGGGGGGAAGAAACAATCGATGAAGAAGGCAAAGGGTCAACCTTAGGATCAACTGGAGGTTGATTTTTTCCAATTGGAGGTGTACTCAATTGCAGAGAAATCACGACATTTTGAACCAAGGAGGTTGAAAACAACCATACTGGCAAGCCAATGGTAAATCCTGGAAGGGACAATGTAGCCATATATGGAGCACCAATATTTCCAAATGGAGGAAAAGGACTAGGATTCCCATCAAAAGGAATTCCTTGATTGGTGGACTCCGGATTTGTTGCCATATGTTTCAACCTAAGATCAACTAAAAAGACAAGCGTGGAGGATGTTATCTGCGGTCAATTAATTTTTACGACACTAGAACTTAACTTTGCTTTTTCATTTTTTAAGAGTCGAGAAAAAGCAAAAGATGACTCTAGTCACTTTCGTTGTTTAATGAGCTTGAAAGGACAAGTGCTCAAATGAACCTTTTCTTTTAAGGAGTTGAAAAGGAGCAAAAGTGACTACTCTAGAGATACTAAGCAAGAGGGTTTACCAAACTAATCACAAAACTGCAATATACACCTTGGTGGTAAATTAAAGAGAAATTACCAAGGATTTACCATACGGTAGTCAGTCTTCCCGAATGTTGTGTTCGGTGCATTGTGATCGGTAAGGTGGCAGACTCGGCTTCCTAGGGATAAAGTATTTAAACCTATTGGGGTCCCCCACTATATACACGACAATACAAGAAGCACAATTCTATACTAGTACTTACCAGTTCAGAGAGGAGGAATCACCCAACCTCAATGAAATGATAGCCACTAGGTTTTAAGACGCCAGAACACGTCTCTAGCCTAGACACCTCTAGATGTTTGCGTTAAATTCCAATGCATTTTTAGGTTAATTGAGGTTAATTTTAAGTTGATCTTGCTTAAAATTTGCCTTTGGGTTTCACCACGAGATGTTTTTCCAAGATTCCTAAGAATGCAGTGAAATGAGAAGCACTCTTTCCATTTTGACAATGAAAATCCTAGCTACAAGGGAAAGAGAAAATAAGTACTTTTTGTATCAAACAACTAAGAGCACCCACTAATTCATTTCCCTAAATATTCCTTTTAAGCACACACATTCAATCTCTTAAAATGCAATTACATGTACTTATTTTTCTTTTCAGTTCTCCTTAATGTGAATTATGCACTAAAAAGAACAAATGCACAATGAGTCAAAACCTCTTTTCACATAAATGTCGATTTATGAAAATTTGACATAAATATAAAGGAAGACTAAACGACACTTTTAAATTTAAGGAAACGAAGATTTTCGACACTTAAATGAAAATATGAATCAGATGCACAAAATAGACCAGTCGATTGTTCAATAAAGGAAGATTTTATGACACTTCAAAACAATCAACTGAAACTAGTTTCAACTAAGGATTGAAAATGATAAACAAATACATAAAAAAAACATTTAAAAAACCTGTCTAAAATGGGTCAAAAGAAGGAAACAAGACTGCTTTCAGAGACCAATTTTCATCAAAATCAAGAAGACAATTCAAACAACTAAAAATTGACTAAGGGATTCAGCTCCTAGATGGGAAAAAAGCTCCAAAAGGGACCTTCGCATGCCACAGTGAGAGACAGTGCGATGCATAACACTATCTCAGTGCAGAGGGTGCTATGCATAGCACCTTGCTAGTTACAAAGGTGCTATGATTCCAGAATGACAATTTTATGCTCAAAATTGACTCAATTTCAATGAATTGGACTTAAATTCGATAAAAAACAGAGGGTAAAGTATGTCAAAGTGTTCTAAGAGGAAATATGGCTACTAATGAAGGGAATTCTTAACACTTTTTGCACAAAATCAAATGATCAAAATATAAACTAAACCAGAGATTGACTGAAGTAGCATTTATCTACTACGCAATTGTATAACAAAAGTGATTTGAAGGCTTCTTGGCTTGCTTCAGACTTTGTCTATAGTTTATATAACCCATCATAGAGCACAAAATAGAAAAAAACCATCATCGTTCCCTAGTGGAGTCGCCAATTTGTTTTGGGAGATTTTAGTGCTTCTTAAATAGCGCCTAACCCCTAGACCTAGTAGCTAATCTAGAACAACAACTGAAGTAATTCATTGTTTTTCCTTTAGTTAACAAATAAAAGAGGGAGGAGAGGAGGTACTAACCTTTGTCTTGCGCTCAATCCCTCTTCCCTTTGATCGCTTTCGCCACTCCCTTTCATACTTAACACACTTGAAAGGTACCTGCAACCAAGCAACAACAGAAAACCATCAAAGCATAGATGTAGATTTGCTAAATAAACATATAATATAATCAGAAATACAATATATGATCATATGAACAAATGAATGGGAAAAACAAGGAACTCTGTATTTATTAAGAAAAAATATTACAACCATACAGCATGTCTGATTCATTGTCAACCTCCCATCTTCAATTCCTTCTCTCCTCATGGAAGCACCAATCCAACATGATAATTTTACTCTCACAACTTAGTCTAAAACCAACAACATTTCCTTAACTTAATAGCTTTCAACCTAGACCAGCTTTGGGAGGACTGGTCCTTTTATAGCTGTAGGGCGTAAGTTGGGCATTAAATGGCCTTCATAAATGTTTTTCCATTGATGGGATTTGGTTCCATGAGAGAGGGGATAAGTGGATTGAAGATGATCCATCCTTCCCCTCATCCAAAAGCGTACCCTATCCCTCTAGATGCTTTTAGAAACTTCCATTGGATGAGGAATCCAATGAGGATTTATTTGAAAAATCCGTTGGATCTTGCCCATTGCAGGTGATACAAAGGTCAGGTGCTATGCATAGCACCCTGACAGTGTAGTGCCTGCCATTCATTGCCAGCCAGATAGAAGGCTGCCTGCGATGGTCTCTTTAGGGACATTTTTTGGATGAATGGTGTTATGAAACTCTTGGGAAGCAAGCATGATGTAGGTTAAATTCATTAAGCAATGACAACAACTGAATTAGGGGTTGATGGACCCTAATATCAATGATCTGGAAGTTGGGGTTGATGTGCCCAAATGTTCCTATAACACCTGGCCTCTGCGCACACAACTGCAAAGCCTCTATCTATCTACCACCACCCTTGACTTGGACTTATAGACGCAGAGAATATTGCCTTCACAAACCCATAATCATCATGATCCAAAACTAAAGACTGCCTTCTACCCTTAAAGCCTTGCTCTATTTATACATTCCCATGGTCCGCGAACCATGGGAAGCCCGACTTACTTCCTATTATTCTATCTTATTTTTGGGTGGACAACCCCTTGACTTGACCTCTTACATTTCGTGCTGCACGCATTTCGGAGATTTACAATATTATTACCCTATATTAAGCCCCAAAACCATTACGTGAGGTCTCTGCTACCCAACATAGTTTAATAGTTAAATATAAAATAGTTATATAGTTAACGAATGTATTCCATAAAGGAAAAATTACTTTATTCCGGCCAAAAAATATATTCCAAGCAAAAATTTGGCCTCAATACACAACGTTTTTAAAAAAACACCAAAAAGAATAGTTAAATATAAAAAATATATGTAGAATTAAATACAAAATATAAATGTAGATAATTAAATTTAAATATAAAACATATATAGACAATTATTTTAATAAAAGTTCCATATATTGAGGGTTTTCCATAAAAGTAAAAAATTAGATAGTATATTAAAAAAATGATTGAATCTCATGCTAATAAACATTGTGGAACATATATAAAAGTAAATTAATATTCAAAAATTGTCTACATGGCATTTTTTTATTAATTTCTTAATTTTTCCTTAGGAGGCCACTTTTAGGCTAAAATTTCCTCTAATGAATGAGATCAAGGGATGACAAGGTGGATGAAGGTTGTGCTAGATGGATGGAAGGTGACCAACACCCCTATCCAAGCTCAATATTTCAAGAAGTCCATTTTTGGGCTAAGAGGGCTACTAACAGTGACCTAAAAGACATAGCTCAAGAAAAACATTTGAGATTCATCAAAAGAGGGTGGAGAAGTCTTGGATGGAGGTGGTGAAAAGACCCCTTGCCTACAGATCCAATAGTCCTGCATCACATGCATATGCTCTCTTATCATTCATAGGATATCATAACCAATGGTGGAGAAGATGAGTTGAATTTGGAAACTATCTAACTTATGCCAAAAAAAAATTGATCTATCCAATGAATCAACTTCTAAGCTACAACAATTATATGTAAAACAAGATAACTAATGTAAACCCTTTTCCAAGAAATCATCAACATAGTGTTTTTAGGTTGTGATTGTAGATTCTTCTAGTCAGGCTCCCATGAGAGAGTTGAGATAGAGGCAATAGTCATAGGTTTTTTGAGGAATTATATTCTAGTAAAATGCAGCAACTAATAAACATTCTAAGGTAAAAAGGATATCAATACACAAGAGGGACATAAGCTATTGTGCTTGGACCCAAACCTAAGAGCCTCAACCCTGTGAACTAACTCATTGATGGATCAATAAGAAACTTCTCATTATCATTGTAGAAATGTCAAATACATCACATAACAAGTCAAAAATAGCAATAACAAGTGCTTGAGCTCAATAGCTTCTTAGCTAAAAACAAAGTTTGAATCCTAATGAGCTCTTTCGCATGTTTATTTATACAAAAGGGTAGCTACCAACAACTCCCTAGAAAATAGAGAAGTTTGTCTCCCAAAAATTGAGAAAGGTGGATCTAGATCTTCTTCAACTGCACTAGCTTGGCTGCTAATGACCTCATCCTGCTTGGTTGCTAATGACTTCGAGTTATTGAGAGATAAAGTGGTGATATTGGTTGATTGAAGGAGTTAAGGAGGTGGATAACCTCCTAGAATCTCTCCCTGTTGTCTACTTCGAGATCCTGCATTGAAATTATCTCAAAATTTCTCCAATTTCTTCATTTAAACCATATTAGGTCACATGACATAGCAACACATCTTTCACCGCTCACACTAAGCATAATATAATGAAAATTGTAAATAAATGTGAGAAAGAGATCATATTAAAGTTGGACGATGGAATTTTGATCCTTATTATATACCTATTAATGAACCTCATCAAGAACCACAATGTTATTTCCTTTCAGTTTCCTAATTTCTAGCACAATTTACTATTTTTCGCAATTTTTTGGGTCTAGAACTTTCGAAGCCATTTTAAAGCCCTAAACAATGTTTTTTTGGAAAATAGACCATCAAAAATACCATTGTAGGATTTTACATCTGAAAATTGTTGTCCTTGGATACATATTTCTAATGAGCTATCGTTCACATCAGTCGGAGATTGTATGCCAAAGTTACGGCCCTGAGAAATTAATGTACCAACTAACTCCAATAGTGCCCACAAAATTTTGGTGCTTCATCTCCTTGGGTTAGGTTTTTCTATGTTTAGGGTTTTCCATTATTTCTCAATAATAAAAATTCTTTCTAGGCTCATTATAGCATAGTTCATAAAACATGTAATCATCACATCTCTTCTCAGAGATAAGCTACCATCTCCCGAGCTAGTTTATTTCCATTATGCATGTAAACAATTTTCAATATTTATTATTAAGGAATTGAAGTTCAGTTTTTGTTGTAGATCTGTGTTTATGTTTAAATTTGTATTTCATTTCTTTCCTAAATAAATCTAGATCAGTGGTATCAAAGCAATTTTCTCTTTCTCTATTTTTTTGTGCATGTCCCCAATGAGGTTGGGGTATAAGGAATTAGGACTTGAACTAGTTGAGCCCTTGCATGACTAGTCTCACCAACCCTAACGACCTCCCATGGTGGAAGAAAATAAATATGAGGGAGTAGGATATCCTTTCAAAATGTTTCTCTAAGTGGCCCTCAAGCAACAAAGGAACAAGATGATAGATAACTTTTCCCAGATCCTTTAGCAAGTATTAGTGGTGAAGCATCATCATCCAACAACTAATTTGGAGGGGCAACCCCCTTTAAGGTACAGGTTAACTTTGAAATTCCTATATTTTAAGGCTAGATAAACAAATATGCCGTAGATAAATGGTTAAATATGTTAGAAGGATATTTTCGGGTCCATAATTTTTCCAATAGGGAAAATATTACTTTTTCACTCCTCAAAGTCGCCCCCATGTCAAGGATTGGTGGGAAACATACTGTGAGTAGAGGGACGAGAATGAACACTCACTATTTACAGCTACACCCACTTGGAATTCTTTTTAAGACGTCGTCAAGGAACAATATTACCCTTTCGGGAGCTATGATGATAAATACATAAAATAGACCACACTATGGTAGGAAAGGGACCAATACATGTCGGTGTTCACAAATATTTTGCACACCCTTTGCAAGAAGTTCGGTATCGAGGATTCTAAGTGCCATCAGGTATTTAAGTAGCACAGTTTTCTGCACAACTGCATCTAGGCATAGATGGAGTTCCTGGACATTTCCTCGGCGCTACATATCGATACATTGTCAAGATCGAGCATAAATATAAACAAAGAAGCGAGACTTTAGATCTGTGAATTCAAAGCAGGTAAAAAGCACCTCCAAACTACAAGAAGAAAAGGACATAGCCAAGGTGGGGTGACCCAAGATATCCCATCAAAGCCACAAGAAAAGAATAGCACCACGAATACTTAGAAGGACACAGGAAAATGGCATGAGTTCCATAAGAGCCCCACTCATAACACAAATGAGTGTCACACCAATTAGTTGTTGGTGGATGAGCTAAACACTTCAAAGTCAGATGCATGTTTTGAATCTGAGTTGGAACCTGACAAGGGGAAGCAAATTATTGATGCAGAGCCCACCGCCACCATTGTCACCACTAAGGTCCATAAGATTAAGCTTGAAGATCCAGAGGAGGGGGAATGTCTCTTACACTCACAGATGTGGGTGAAGGGGTCTTCACTACAGTTCATTGTCGACAACCGATGCCAGAATAGCCTCATCTTAGTTGAGGTTTTGAAGAAGCTGGGCCTATTGACAACACCACACCAGGAGTCATACACTATCGGATGGCTCCAAAAAGGGTGATATCTCTGCGTCAGCTATTAGTGTCACTTACCCTACAGCATCAAGCTCTTCATGAATGAGGTATTACACAATGTAGCTCCTCTTAAATTTTGTGATGTATTATTAGGCAAAAAATACTTGTGTAAGTGTCATGTTTTATATGATTCCAGGCCCCACAATGTTATTATTACTTTAGGAAGTAATCTATATTGTAGAATTTTTCTACAAATCAGCTAGCTCTGATACCATGTAGAATTTTCTCTACAAATCAAATAGCTCACTGATATCATGTAGAAATTTTACCTGCAGTTCAAACTGATATATGCAATGTACTAAAGCATAATACTAGATCTACATCTACCATAAATTTTGTGGAAGTTATTCAACCATGAGCAACATCAAGTATGAACACATATAACTGATAAGAAGGAATCAATCACACATAACACAGAATATATCACTGGGGAAAGCACCAGCATAAAACCCCAACTCTGTATTATCAATCAAGTGGAAATCCTCAACAACATACAAAAAGAATTAGCTCAAAAGCTATCCTGCTCTCTCTGTACTCTGATGATATAGCTCATGGACTACCTAGGCCTAAATATATAGGCTACACAAGTCCTCCAAGCTCCTATTTCCTTGCACAGTTTTGGTTGGGGTCCAATTACAAAACACATGTAAATTGGCCTAATCATACCTGCTGTCAACCTCAGGTCCAACTACGCAATACTTGAGGACAAAGATTCCTCCTGCATGCAAGGAATATTCACAAGGAATATCCAAGCATCTGATAGTACATTGTCCCTCATCTGATCTCAACTGGGTCTCTGACAGAACTGACATGCATCAGTTATCCATGAGAAAATACTCAGTTATCTGAAATAATAGTTGTCACATGCATGAAAGCATCAACAAACTATATCTCATTAATTTAACAACTTGTTAAATTAATCTAACTAAAATTGAATGATTTAAACTAAGTCAACTGATCCTATCAATATAGAACTCATCCTTAATTCCTCATCAGTGGAGCAAATCAAGGACACATTCCCCAATCACTAGAGAAATAATTACATGTTCTCACAAAGACTTCAAGTTTGCTTTTCCTTAACTAATTAACTCATGGAGAATTAATTAATTAATATTCCAAACTACTAGTAAGACCAAATTCGAATTTACTTCCTATAGATAGACCAGGGACTGCTATAAATAGGAAGGGACCCAAAAATGCTATTTTTAGAAGATGTTATTTTTAGCAGTTTCACCTCTCACCCAAGGTGGCCAAAATGCTCATTGGCCAAACTGCTATTTTCAGCAGTGCTATTTTTAGCACTTCTATTTTTATCATTTCTTGTTGCACATTTTTCAACACTCCCTCTCAACAAGAAAGGCTTCCTCTCGAACCCAATCCTATAACTCTAGAATGTTTTGCATGCAACACATCCACCAGGTCCACTTGCTCCAACAACTCTAGGAACAAAAACACTCCCAACTGACCACTCTGATGGGCTAGAAACATACTCTGATGTTGAAGCTCTACCTGCTGCTAACAAGTGCTCCCTCTCTGACATTTGTGCTACTGCAATATCTCCATGCATCTCATGCCATTGTACACCTCTCTGTGCCACCTAGCACTATGCAAAACACTTGTGCCTCTCACATTGCTGCAACCTGCATGCTATGCGCTGTCCTAGGATTCCCTGCACTGTACCTCTCTCTGTTGCTCCATCCGCATCTGTCTCTATCCAATCAATCAGTTCCTACTACTCCACATCGAGGCTCCCGTAGCAAGGTCTCATTCAAGAGGTTGGGTACCTCAAGGATCCTACTCCTCCTCCTTGGGATGATCAATCCACATAACCCCACCTCCTACTTTGAGGTATGGTTGCATGTGATCCCTCAGCCCACCTGGCTCGAAATTTCCCCCTACTAGAGGTCTCTACATGAGGAGATGTCTCCACTCAATCTCCTCTCAGCTTCCCCTATTGTGGCTACTCCACAACCTCCTAAAGTTGTTGCACCAATCGTGGCTCCTCCATAATCGTCTGAGACTTCTTTTGGTGCCACATGTTGAGAGGTAATATACTCTCCCTCTCAACCACCAAGTCTCCATCAGTTTCCTTGCTGCTCAAGGCTTTTCATGCATCTTGAACCTCAAGAGCATATAGGTTCTTGACCCGTGAACCAATCTGCTTCACCTGTCTAGTGATGATGTGTCTAAGGAAAACCTTTCCCTTACTGAAGACTACATCATAGCCTCTATCTTCCAACATCGTGATCGACACCAAGTTTCTCTTCAGTCCTGGTACATACTTGACATCGGTCAAGTTAATTCGAGCTCCATGCTCCCTCTGAAAAATAACTGTGCCTACACCTGAGACACTATACTTCTCATCATTACCCATCGCTATGAGTATCTAGAGCTCTTTCTCCTCCAAAGTACTGAACAAACTCTTGTCGTCAATCATGTGGAAAGAAGCTCCACTGTCAAGAAACCAACCACTTCCCACCATGGATGAAACCATGTATGCGAAGAGTGTGAAATCCAACTCAAACTGTGAAGCAAGTGCCTCACCTTCAAATCCTTCCCCGGATCCCTTCTTGGATTTCCTCTGTGGACAATTTGCAGTATAATGGCCTACCTCGTGACAAAGAAAGCAACATACTTTCTATTTGTCAACCTTCTTCCCACCATTGGAAGAACTATTCGGAAAGAGAAACCTTCTCCTTCCCCTTCATTGCCTTACTCACTAAGGCATAGTTCTCCTCATCCTCCATGGATGAAGAACCATCTCTGGTGCTTCGTCTGATCTCCTCCTGCATCAAATCCGTCCATAGTCGTTCCCAATCTGGCAGTTTGTCCCTTCCATTAACTGAGTCTTAGTAGCTATGCCAGCTCTTAAGAAGGCCAAGGAGTGGTAGACTCACCATATCATCATCAGCTGTCACGACCCCTAGACTTGCAAGCTCATCCCTGCATGTGATGAGCTTGGTCAGATACATAGAGATCGTCTCATCCTTTTCACAATTGATCTTTCAAAGTTTATCCTTTAGTGCCAGCTTCCTCTAATCACTAATATTATGATATAAATCTTTCAATGTTTTCCACATTGCAAACGGAGTCTCCTTCCCATGGAGGTTCGAGACAATGTGATCTCGCACTCCCTCCAAGAGAATTCTCCTAGCTCTAGCCACACACTACTTCCATTCCGCCAGTTGAGTAGCATCAATAGGCTTAGGGACTTCTTGATCAATGAAGTCCTTAAGGTCGTTATCTTCCAATACTGCCTCCATGCGATCCTTCCAAGCTATATAGTTTGAGCTGCCATCAAGGGCATACTCAAGCCTCAAACCATAGAATGCCATTGGTGAAATAGATGTGATAAGAACTTGAGATCTATATCCCGAATAATAAACTTTGAATTCCTTCTTGTATACTGTTCTTCCTTGATCACCTGTGCTCCAATACCATGTATAATTTTTCTACAAATCAACTAGCTCTGATACCATGTAGAATTTTCTCTACAAATCAGCTAGCTCACTGATATCATGCAAAAATTTCACCTGCAGATCAAACTGATATATGCAATGTAATAAAGCATAATACTAGATCTACATCTACCATAAACTTTGCAGAAGCTATTCAACCATGAGCAACATCAAGCATGAACACATATAACAGATAAGAAGGAATCAATCACACATAACACAGAATATATCACTGGTGTTATAGACATTTTTGTGCCTTACAGCTATAAGCATGAAATGTCCATAATTCAAGGGATCCAAAGTCCCTAAATATGTTGTTACAACTCCTAAGGGAACAAGGTCAACAAATGACAGCTTCTCCCAGAAGTTCTCCACCTGAAACTACCCAAAACTAGTCAAATCAGGATCAATTCAGAGGCTCCACTAGCTGCTTGCATTGAAATGCAGAGGCTACACTGGCTAGGTGCGTTGCAACGCAGGTGGAATCACTACCAGGGTGTGCTAAGCGGGAAATGACAAATGGCAAGCTCATTCAACAAGGTGGAAAGACCATGGAAGCTTCCAGAATCTTCTCCAATGACACTTGCCTCAATGACTTCGACTAGTGATGAGTAAGAGGCTTTCAACCTCCAAGTGGAAGCAAGAACTGACAGAGAGAAGCCACAAGTCAAAACATAAGCTGACTCATCCTCTCTACTTACATCTATATATGGATCTCTCACCCATAGGTTCACGGGGCTGGAATTTTGTACTTTGTACAGAATTGTTGTTGGTTTGAGATTGAGATTAGCACATTGGGTGATTTATGCTTTGTTGGAGGAGAAGAAGGGATTCCTTTGCTGGGAGGTAGATGCTGGATCAGAAATCACTTGGTTGTATCTCCTCTTGGACTTTCTTATTCTATCAATAAACTATTTGAGTTTCTCCTACATGCTGTGTATCAATGATGTTTTGTTATGCTTACATGTTTAGCTTAATTTGATCTTGAGCTTTTTATGAATGTATATCTGTATCTTCGTGTAGTTTCTCTCTCTTGTGATCTTGCAGGAATTCGGTGAAGCTGGGCCGATAAAGGAGCAAGGAGCTGAGAGCCACTGAAGAGAGGAGTGATTGGATCAACAAACTAGCGGAAGGCACAGGTTAGTTACATCCTTTCTCCTCATTTACATTTCATAAAGAAGAAATACTCAAATAAGTTTCCTTGTTTGTTGCTAAGGCACTATCACACCTTAGAGTGGGATAGGGGCATTCCGAATGGATACTTTTCCCAACAACAAATTGGCGACTCCGCTGGGGATTGTATCTTGTTAGTTTATTTGTGTTTCTATTGTTGTTCTTCTCATAAACTCAGGAGTGTCGAATCGAAATGCATTTGCCATTTTCAAATGCAAAGTAGAGATCTGCCACTCTAGTCCACTCACCGGGCCTGTTTATGATCTGAACAGCTGATCCACAAGTGCTCTAACAGCCCTTTGTGATAGATCTTAGTCCTCCTTTAAATCATCCTCCTAATTGTACCTAATTGATAGCTTTTATCCGGCCAAAAACTGTAGATTAAACTGCAAACCGTGACCCAGAGCCCAGAAACAATTCTCGTTTCTACTTCAGCGCAGACTCTATGAAGAGGTTCTGCATTTCAACGCAGGTCCCGTGAAGGATACCTGCACTGAAGTTCAGTTTCTCTGTGCTGAGGGTGCGTTGATCAGCCTTTGCCTTGTGCAATTGTGGTTCCCTGCTTCCTTTTGCTCAGTTTTATCTCTGTTTTTTGTAGCCTGTTATCAGTCAGTGTACCTATCTGAAACCCCTTTTCTTTGCCTCAATTCCGCCTCAGTTGTATAAAGAAACTGTATTTGTTCTTTGTGTATTTGTTACATCATTTGTAGTTTCCCATTACAAAAGTAAACTAGTCATACTGTCGCCCTTAGATCTAGACCTGTCGTAAGTGTCGTTTTGATCTTAGGAGTGAGTTTGTTTGTTGTTCACAGTTGATTAAAGCTTTTAATTTTGTCGTTTGGTTTGAATTTATGCATTTCTAGTGTCGAAACAAGTGTTTACTTCAAAATCATAAAGTGTCGTAATCGTCTTTTTGATTTCGAAAAAGGAGCTTGTTAATGTTTTCACTTGAAATCAAATTCAAATTTGTACAACAGCTTTCTTTTTAGGCATCAATATTAAGAAAGCGAAAACAAATACATTCATTTGTGCATTTGCATTTTGATAGTTTGCATGCTTTGATTTAGGGAAAAGTGCATTACAGTGTGCTCTATGCTCTTTGAGAAAAGATTGTGTCTTTCTTTTCCCCTTGTAGCTAGGATTTTCATTGTTGAAAAGATATAAAAGCTTGCTTATCATCTTTAGACTGCATTTAGGAATTGTATCATACATCTCGTGGTGATCCAAAAAGGCAAACTTCTAAGAAAGATTAACCTAAAATAAATTGAATGAACTTAACAACGCTTTGTAACTTAACGCACAACATAGAGGTCTAGGCTAGAGACGTGTTCCGGCATCGTAAAACCTGGTGACTGTCAATCTCGCTGATGGTTGGGTGATTCCTCCTGAGAGACGATAAGCACCAGTACGGATTGTGCTCCCACGTACCGTCGAGTATATATTTGGAGACCCCTATAGGCATACAACCTTTATCCTTAGGAAGCTGTGTCGGCCACCCTACTGATCGCAATGCACTGAACACAGCATTCGGGAAGATTGATCGCCCGTACCTTAAAAAGTATTATGCGGTTTTGCGAAAAGTTTGGCACACCCTCTACCTAGAACTCTAGAGCAGTTCCTTTTGGCCTTTTTCAGACTCTATAACGGAAAATGTCCATCCAAGCATTTGTCACTTCGGGCTCGTTAAAACATCGAAGGAGACTAGAGTCATCTTTTGCTTTTTCTCGACACTTTAAAATTGAAAAAGAAAGTTGTGTCCAAGTGTCGTTAAAATTTATTTTAAACGGAATATTCATACCCTTTTTCCTGCGTTGATCTTTAGGTTGAGAAAATGGAGCCTACCAACCAAGGAATTCCCCTTGGTGGAAATCCTAGTCCCTTCTCCTCTTGGGGAGATGTTGGTGCGCCCCATATGGCCACATTGTCGCTTCCAGGACTGACAATTGGCTTGCCGGTCTGGCTCTTCTCAACCAATGTCGTTCAGAACACCACTATTCCCAAACAGTCGAATCAACAGTTAAACCAGTCCAGAGTTACCCACCAGCCTTCTACTTCCTCTAATTCTTCCTCTCCTCCTTCCTCTTCGCTTGACGGAACTGGTAAAACAAAAAACCAAGTTCCTAAGGAGAAAAAGGAAAAGAAGAAGAAAGAGAAGAAGAAGAAGGAGCCAAAAGCGACTGGGAGCAAACAAGTGTCGTCTGACAAAAATCCACACACAGCACTGACTAGGCCTAAATCGCCATGTGTCATATGCAAGGGAGACCATTTCCACAGAGATTGTCCCTGCATCCCTCGGATACTAAGGGACTGGTCTCCCCATTTGCACAATCCGGTGGCATCAACCTCTGATAGCCATGTTGAATGCACACCGTCAACTAGCGAAAGTGAAGTCCCAGGACAAAAAGGGAGAGCTAGATCTCCCTGTAAACTGTGCGAAGGCAACCACACCATCCACCGTTGTCCCTTCTTAGACGAGGCTAAAAGAATCTTGGATGATCGTCCGATTTCACCGTTACAACTCCCTCCTGGATATAAAAAACTCTTGCCAAGTCCTTCGTTAGTTGAGAACCCAGCTGGCCCGCTCAAATGGTCAGCTGAAGCGCCGGTCATTGAAGATGAACCAGCTGAATCCATACCCGACAAAAGTCAAAAGGTCGAGGCGGCAGTTGACCCGGTCTTGCCTTCAGAGGATTTATCTTCGAATGATACAGTCACTGAAGAGGATAAAGATGACACCATCCAAATTCTCTTCATCAACACAGACTCTGATGAGCACGAGGGCATTCCCCCCATTCCTTTATCGCAAGAAGGAAGCTCGTTAGAGCGATACCCGGCCGTCTACTCGGTCCCACCACCAAGCAACCTAGTTGTCTCCTTCGACTGGAACCAATTAGGCAGACCCCGTTTGCCAGCAAGCATACCATTCAGAATTATCATCCAAATATACAGAATGGTCATGGCTGGCACCATCATTGATGAGGGGGCATCTGTGAGTATCCTTTCCTCTATTGCTTGGAAATCACTTGGTTCGCCAGCGCTTTTGCCTGAAATGAGAAATATGACAGGCTTTGATAAAGGAACCAGTCGACCTTTAGGGATCCTCCCCAATGTGCCCATAACATTGAAAGGGAAGACCATTCAAATGAACGTGATGGTCGTTCAAGGACCCTTGGATTATAACCTACTCCTTGGACGAGACTATACATATTGCATGGGAGCCATCGTCTCCTCACTCTTTAGAGTAATGTGTTTTCTGCACGAAGGAAGAGTGGTCAAGCTCATGGACCAGCTTTCATTTCCTGGATCACGCATCGCAAATAGTCATATACCTTCCCTAAATGGTCTCTTCATGCAAGAAATGTCTCAACCCACGGTCCGTCCTCCCGATGAGCGCGAGTAATTCGGAGGGATATGACTGGAACCCAGGGGGCATGCGTCCTGGTCTGCTTCGGCAGGAAAACTTTGGGTATAGGGTAGGTTTCCGCGGGAGAATATGACTAGTCCGTACCCCGTCCGTGATTGGAAGAGGGGTTGTTCTAGAATAAGATTCTCTTGTCAAAGTTATGTGAGTTGACAGAACTGAGTCAATCACCTTTGTCTATCTCGATAGACATTGCCGAAGAAGTTTTTTGTTTGAAAGATTAATAGAACAATCTTTGGGTGACCTGTAAGAGGCCGGCCTCTCTCGCTGAAACAAATGTTTTATCGGACTAAAGTAGGGGTAACCTTGAAACTCTGTTTTATACCTGGGGGCATGCAACCCTTTTAGAGTGCAAGCAAGGGGCGACTATTTATTTTTTAAATTTTTAGGTCCTCCCTTTAAACCTGTAGGTTAAACCCTTTAAACTCGTAGGATTAGTCATTTCCGAACTTGCATAACGAAAGGATGTGGGGCATAGATTTGTAAGGCGCAAGCCCCATAAAAAATGGGATCTTACATGAGAAATTCTTATCATATGACTGGATAATCGAGCAGTTTTAGCACATAGTTCATGCTCGTTAAAAAATAAACATAAGATCGAGCAAGTGTTTCAACCCGCGTTTAAGCTCGTTAAAAAATGAACTATCCTCCGGTAAATAACAACCGTGAATGTAACATTATCAGCCATTAAAGCCTTGGTCGTGTTTGCACCGTCACCTCCACTTTTCCATTGGCCGATCATTCACCTCCATTTGATTGTTTACCCATTTTGAGGAACAGCTGTGAAGAGTGATTTCACTAGCCATCCTTGTGACACTGCCGTGATTGGAAAATTCCAACCCTTACCTGGAATCAGCTGCTAACCCGTTTTATCACTCGTTCCTCAAAAGACGAGTCTTCTTTAAGCTCTTTTCATCTGACTCGTAAAATATGAAAAGATTGCCGAGTTTTGGCCTTCCAGCTCGTTAAAGTGACCGGAAGTGCTATCCCTCCTCTAGATTTTAATCTTTTTGGACCTGAAGGATTATTGCACAAAAAGATCGAGCGCTTGTTTTGTTCGGCTCGTTAAAACTATTGAAAACTCATCCCTTCTATATTAATTTATACTTTTTCGGACTTAAGGGATTAGATGACGAAAAAGAAACTTTGGAGTTATCTTTACGTACCTTTTCAGACTCTCTAAAAATGAAAAGGACCGAGTTATCTTTGTCGTTAGACTCGTTAAAAAACATTAATAGCGACAAACTTGTCTTTAGACGAGAACGAGTTTCACTATGGCTAGGCTCATTAAAACATAGCGATGGGTTTGCCCGAAGGGCAAATTATAGAACAAGCATATGTTATCCTCCTCAAGCTTGACAAAAATAAAGAGGTACTGGTCAGCAATGACTGGGGAAAAATTGGGAAGAAACTCGAAGAACTTTATTGGTAGCAAGTCGCTCTTGAACATGACACTTCCACTCCGTACCTGAGTCGGGTTGGGTTGTTTCGTTCACCGGTCACATCAACATGGTCCCGCCATACCATCCACCTTTGGGGTAAATGCTACCAATCCATCACACAAGTGTCGCCGATATGTTCAAGAGAAGTCATCCAGAGAAGTCAACCGTGTCCCATCCACTACCATACATTATCCTTCATTCTTTCATGACCGCCACCCTGAACCATATATCATCAGATCGTTTTCACCTCCATCAAAATCATTTGCTCCGTTCCGTGTCACTGATGTGGGATACATTAAGGCCCTCCTTTGACGGATCTCTTCTTGTCGACATCAGCTCATTATCCAAGAAGTTGATCTAGGAACACCCCCTTCAGTACTTTGAAACTTGCATGTCTCAATGGCAAGTTTCTCACTTCCGGCGACAGGTATACATCAATGACCTTCGACCGAAAGATTTTGCGTGGTGTTCGATTCCAAGTCCTTTATTCACACCACATGAATTGTACTGCAGTACCTTGAGGGTCATTATTATTATCGGTGATTCCTCTCGCGCTTGTTAACGGTTTACATCATTGACTGGTAATCAAGTGATGTCTTTCCATGTTCGACTTTAGAACATTTCTCACATGGATTGACTTGTACTTAGAGTAAAGATCAGACGAGATTGAAGACCCCGGATCTAGTTTCATCCATCCGGGCTGTGATATATATTCAGGAAAAATAAAAACATTGACATGTACAACATTGCAGCAGATAATCATCCTACCAAAAGGATGATGATTTCATCAAAATCATCAGTCTACCATCAGACGATTGTCTGTTCTATGTACAGGAAAATGAATTTATAAAGCTGAGCATGGGAATGCCCGCCTCAGCTAGATCATGAAAACAATATGAAAAATAATGTATTGTATTGTATCTTATTACAGGTCTCCTCCCAACATTGAATGAACTTCGGATCCTCCTAATAAAGCATTTCACCCGATAAACGACCTCATACTTTAGGGGGCAACTGTTATAGACATTTTTGTGCCTTACAGCTATAAGCATGAAATGTCCATAATTCAAGGGATCCAAATTCCCTAAAGATGTTGTTACAGCTCCTAAGGGAACAAGGTCAACAAATGACAACTTCTCCCAGAAGTTCTCCACCTGAAACTACCCAAAACTAGTCAAATCAGGATCAATTTAGAGGCTCCACTAGCTGCCTGTGTTGAAATGTAGAGGCTACACTGGCTAGGTGCGTTGCAACGCAGGTGGAAGCACTACCAGGGTGTGCTGAGTGGGAAATGACAAATGGCAAGCTCATTCAACGAGGTGGAAAGACCATGGAAGCTTCCAGAATCTTCTCCAATGACACTTGCCTCAATGAATTCGACTAGTGATGAGTAAGAGGCTCTCAACCTCCAAGTGGAAGCAAGAACTGACAGAGAGAAGCCATAAGTCAAAACATAAGCTGACTCATCCTCTCTGCTTACATCTATATATGGATCTCTCACCCAGAGGTTCAGGGGGCTGGAATTTTGTACTTTGCAGAGAATTGCTGTTGGTTTGAGATTGAGATTAGCACATTGGGTGATTTATGCTTTGTTGGAGGAGAAGAAGGGATTCCTTTGCTGGGAGGTAGATGCTAGATCGGAACTCACTTGGTTGTATCTCCTCTTGGACTTTCTTATTCTATCAATAAACTATTTGAGTTTCTCCTACATGTTGTGTATCAATGACGTTTTGTTATGCTTACATGTTTAGCTTAATCTGATCTTGAGCTTTTTATGAATGTATATCTGTATCTTCGTGTAGTTTCTCTTTCTTGTGATCTTGCAGGAATTCGGTGAAGCTGGGTTGGTGAAGGAGCAAGGAGCTGAGAGCCACTGAAGAGAGGAGTGATTGGATCAACAAACTAGCGGAAGACACAGGTTAGTTACATCCTTTCTCCTCATTTACATTTTATAAAGAAGAAATACTCAAATAAGTTTCCTTGTTTGTTGCTAAGGCACTATCACACCTTAGAGTGGGATAGGGGCATTCTGAATGGATAATTTCCCAACAACAACTGGGGAAAGCACCATCATAAAACCCCAACTCTGTATTATCAATCAAGTGGAAATCCTCAATAACATACAAAAAGAATCAGCTCAAAACCTATCCTACTCTCTCTGTATTCTGATGATATAGCTCATAGACTACCTAGGCCTGAATATATATGCTACACAAGTCCTCCAAGCTCCTATTTCCTTGCACGGTTTTGGTTGGGGTCCAATTAAGAAACACATGTAAATTGGCATAATCATATCTGCTCTCAACCTCAGGTCCAACTACGCAATACTTGAGGACACTAGTTCCTCCTGCATGCAAGGAATATTAACAAGGAATATCCAAGCATCTAATAGTACATTCTCCCTCATCTGATCTCAACTAGGTCTCTGACAGAACTGACATGCATCTGTTATCCATGAGAAAATACTCAGTTATCTGAAATAATAGTTGTCACATGCATGCAAGCATCAACAAACTATATCTCATTAATTTAACAACTTGTTAAATTAATCTAACTGAACTTGACTAAGTTAAACTAAGTCAACTGATCCTCTTAATATAGAACTCATCCTTAATTCCCCATCAGTGGAGCAAATCAAGGACACATTCCCCAATCAGTGGAAAAATAATTGCATGTTCTCACAAAGATTTCAAGTTTGCTTTTCCTTAACTAATTAACTCATGGAGAATTAATTAATTAATATTCCAAACTGTTGGTAAGACCAAATTCAAATTTACTTCCTATAGATAGACATGGGACTGCTATAAATAGGAAGGGACCCAGAAATACTATTTTTAGAAGATGGTATTTTTAGAAGTTTCACCTCTCACCCAAGGTGACCAAAATTCTCGTTGGCCAAACTACTACTTTTAGCAGTGCTATTTTTAGCATTTCTTGTTGCACATTTTTCAACATATACATGATACCAGAGATAGCCCCGCCTATCACCATTTCTTTGATCTTTGCTAAGGAATGCAATAAGATCATCTCTGAGACCGAGAAATTTTTTTTCTTTCTAATTCCCCCTCACAGTAAGGGGAATATTGTGGCCACATCCATGGCCCCTAGGAAGGGTACCTCCATGCAACAAAAGTAGGTGGATAAGGTCGTGGAAGAAAGAGGGACATCTTCTACTCACCCATAGGTGTACCATTGCACTGTCAGGTCAAACATTCGATCAATCTGACTATCAGAGAACCTCTACCTAATGGGTTAATATACCATTTCACCCTTCTAAAAATGAAGAAATTAAGCAACAGAACCAGGAGTCGCTACAAAAATGGCACATCTGACCAAGTTCCTCACCTTATGGGAGCCTAATCGTACTTGCATAGAAGAAGGATGGAACCTGGAGACTGTACATTGATTATCGAGCACTAAATAAAATCATTGTCAGGAACATGTATCCAATCTCACAGACTGATGACCTTCTTGACCAGCTCAAGGGGCCCAGGTACTTCAACCATATTGATTTGAAGTCTGGATATCACTGGATTTCAATAGAAACAATAGATATATGGAACACCACCTTCAAATCCAAGGAGGACCTTTTTGAGTGCTTGGTCATGCATTTTGGTTTGATAAATGCCCCTGCAACTTGTATGCGAATGATGGATGACATATTGAATCCCTTCACCAATTCGTTCATGGTTACATATCTTGATGACATCCTCATCTTCAACAAGATTTGGGAATATCACTTGCAACACATTCAACAGTTCCTTCAAACCCTGTGCCAAATTGGAGAAATGCACCTTTGGCATGAACCAGGTCCAATAGTTGGGTTACATCATTGATGATCAAGGCATGCATGTGGATTCGACTAAGATCCAACTTATTCGGGATTAGCCAACCCTGACCACTCTAACAAAGTTTCACAACTTTTTGGGCCTTACCAATTTCTATCAAAGGTTCATTTTGGGATTGTCTCATATCACTTGGCCTTTCAGTCAAGTTACCAAAGGTGGAGCAAAAGAAAATATTTTCTGGTCTGAGTCCCAACACAAAGTGTTCATTGAGATGAAGCACCACCTTTTCTTTGCACCAGTGATCATGTTTCCAGACCTGCAACAACCATTTGAAATTGAGATAGATTCCTTCAACTATGTTATTGGTGCATTTCTCGCCCAGTAAGGGAATTTGGTGGCCTATCATAGTGAGACACTCTCCAATACCATTAGGGGAATTTTGAGGTCTAAAATGGGCCTCCTAAGGAAATTATAAAATAATAGTGCAAATAATAAAATAGGATTAGATTACATCATCAAATTTTAGAGGGAAAAAAGAAAAAAATATTTTTTAACTCGTATTTTCAACTTATCTCCCTATAGGTTAACTCAAATTTCGAGTGGGAACACTCATTGGATGCAAAATTTGATTCCTCATCCAAGGAGTACACATGTTTCATACTTTTGATGGACCTTGCTACATTAAAAAATGAGAAATACATTAAAAACATGGTCGCTATCGCGTTTTTTCATGTATTTCTCATTTTTCATGTAGCATGGTCCATTGAAAGTATGCAACATGGGTACTATTTGGATGAGGAATTAAATTTTTCATCCAACAAGTACTCCTACTTGAAATTTGAGTAAAAAAATAGGGAGATAAGTTGAAAAAGTAGTTTTATTATTTTATTATTTTTCAATCTTTTTACTTTTTTACTCCAAAAATGGTGAATCATCCCCCATGGTTGACATCATCATCTTGAATCCTATTGGTTCTTATAAAGTTTATTTTGGTTGTACATTTTTCTTAGGAGGCCGATTTTAGACCTCAAAGTTCCTCTAATGAATTCGGAAATACCCCACCTACAATAAAGAGATGTATTCCATTGTGAAATCTTGTCAATAGTTGAAGCATTACATTCTAGGGAAGGAGATGATCATCCACATAGATCACCGACCTCTTAAGTTTATACAGACAGAAGGGAAGTTACAGAATAATTGCCATTAGAAATGGTCCACATATCTGCAACAATTTCATCCAAACATTTAGTACAAGAAGGGAAACACTAATAATGTTGCATATTGCCTCAGTCGGCCACAAATTGCAACGTTGGCCACTATTCTCAACTCTTGTGGGCTCAAGACTTCTGGATGGATGCAACTTTACAAAAATGATCCAAAATTTTCCACCACATACTAGATTTTGATTGATGGAAAGTCAGTTCCATACTTCCACCTCCAAGACACACTGTTATGCCACCTAGGACACCTTTTCTTTTCTTCAAGAGAGCGTGCTAAGATGATTTTGGAGGAACACTATAGTCACATTGTTACACAATTTCATGTAGAGAAGACAATGGAAATATTGCATAAGTATTTATATTGGACAAAACTCTAACAGGATGTTGGAAAATATATCAGATCCCACATTGTTTATGTCGTCACCAAGCCAACCATTAAGAAGCAAGGTGCCTATATACTCCTTTTCCTACTCCTGGATGGCCCTTGGAATCCATCTCCATGGAATATACATCTGTCCTTACTTATACAAAGCATGGAAATGACTTTGTATTTGTGGTTGTCGATAAATTTTCTAAGATGGCCATATTGGCTTCCTACAAGAAGAATATCACAATAGAATCCACTAGAAAAATCTTATTTGAACAAGTGTGGTACATTTCGGGATCCCACAGACCATTATATCAGATTTGGATAGCAAGTTCCTAATCACATTATGGTCGAGCCTCTCTTCATTGTTGGACACCAAGCTCACCAAGTCGATTGCATTCCACCCCTAGATTGATAGCCAGATAGAGGTCGTCAACGGGATGATTGTGCACATACTATGCATGTAAAACTCTAAGCATCTGTGAACATGGGATGATAATATTCCCTATGTGAAACATGCTTATAATAGAGCTCTCCATAGCTCCACTGGCCACAACCCGTTTCAAATGGGCTTGGGATTTCAACCATTATGTCTCAATGATGTTGTACTACCTTTTGTAACTACACAGGAAGAATTTTCCCATGTTCAATCCGAAGCTGATAAAACCACCAGGCTTATTGAATGCATTAAACATATCCACCATTAGGTTCACGATATCTTGGATAAAACCAATTCCAATTTCAAATAACGTCATGGTCAAAATTTGGTCCCACATATCTCTCAAGTGGACAACAAAGTTTGGTTTCATTTACAAAAAAAACACCTTACTAGAGCCCATTAAAAGCTCCAACTACTTCGATATGGGCCTTACACCATCACCAAGGTTGTGGGTGAAAATTCTTTCGAGTTGAACATTCCGCCATTCCTTGTACATACTCTGAGACTGACTTTGAGTCAGTATGATACATCCTCGATCATTTCTTCTTCTTCATAATTCGGACAAAAGTAGAGTGCACCCAGTGTTCAATGTGGACCGCAATCAACCATACTTTGCACCATTATTGGACACATAAGATATTCTTGAGTAGCTAACACCAATACAACTCAACCCAAATTACATTGAACAAGCCATGACTTATTGGATCATGGACACATAGATTAAGAACACTCACCAATAGAGGAGTCAATTTTGTCAGGTTGTCAAATTTGGCCAACACCTACACCAAGGAAAGTGGCTCACCAGGGACCAAGTTCAATAGAAGTTTCCCCATCTCATGGAGGCACTCAACACAATGGGTACCATTAGTTCCTAAGGGAAGAGGATTGATCCATGTGGATATTGGTGGTCGTATGCCTATTCCACTTGGACCCACAACACTATTTCCTTTCAATTTCCTAGTTTCTAGTGCGATTTACTAGTTTTGGCAATTTTTTGGATCCTGAACTTGCAGAGCTGTTTTGAGGCCCTAAATGACATTTTTTTTTGGAAAATGGGAAAACCCACTACTACATATAAGGGTTTACACTCGTATGCCAAAGTTACGACCCATGGAATTTGGTGTACTAACTAACCCTAACACTCCCACAAACTTTTGGCTCTTCATCTCCTAGGGTTAGGTTTTTTGATGTTTAGGGTTTTCAATTGTTTCTAAATAATAAAAAGGCCTTTGAGCCAAATTATAACATAGTTCAAAAGGCATGTAACCATCATATTTCTTCTCAAAGATAAGTTACGATCGCATGCGCTGGTTTATTTCCATTCTGCATGTAAACAATTTTCAGTATTTGTTACTAATGAATTGAAATTCAGTTTTCGTTATAGCTCTATGTTTCTATTTAAGTTTGTATTTCATTTCATTCTTATATAAATTTGGATGTGTTAGATAATTATGTTAATTTCCTTTCAAACAGTTAAGATTTGTCCCAATTGGTCAAAATAGTTAGATTTTAAACCTTATTTTTGAGAGATATTGTTTTGATTTCTAAGATTTAGCTTGGACTATCGAGGGCTTATCGATATGTATATAATCCCTAAATTTTTTTGAAGAAATGGGGGGAGAGATATAAAAAAAATGTGGTGACTATGGAACATTTGATACATTTTGTTATGATAAATTTTGTTCCTGCTTGAACGATTTCAATAGAACAATACTTAATTAATATGATGTTTCAAATTCATAGCACTTATGGAAGTCTTCTGAATTTTTTTTAACTATGTTCTGAAGAAATAGAATTGTTATTTCCATGATCGTGATCTATGAATAAGCAACAATTTAATTTCATATTTCCTTCTTGTTTTAGTTCTATTTACATACATATATTTAACTCTGATCTATCCCCGGCTTAGCTTTGAATCCTTAGATTTTTTTTGGGGGGATTTAGGTCATTTAAGTATGTGGGTTTCTTATGAATGGGACTAAAACTTAGACTATAATAATTTATGTGCCTTTTATGTATTCTTTTAGTGCTTACCTGCAGAACGATTTCAAGATTTAAGAGTTGAAATATTTATTGTTTCACATAAGAATTGTCATGGATATTCAAATTTTCCTCGAGGAAGATAATATTAAGTAATTATATATATTTACATTTGCATTAATTCTTGATGTGAAATATGAAATCAAGTCTAATTCTTGATGTGAAATATGAAATGAAGTATAGACTCTTATATATTTGTTTAAAAGATTAGGGAATTATATGATTATGGTTTTCTGTCTTTTATTAAATATCACATTAAGGGATAGTCAAATTTAAATTGTAATTGCATTTATAATTTAAATTTAGTTATTCAGTTTGCATTTTAAATATATAATATTGTACAAATAATATATGGTTCACTATTCAATGTTACCACTTACATGAGTTTTTGGTTTTTTTTTCTTTTGTATTATATCTTTTGTATAATTGGTTTATTATTCATTATACTATACCATTGTATATTAATCACTAGCTATGTTATTGTATTATATCATATTAGTTATTTGATCATTAGTTTAAATATATTAACATAAAACATTAAATCTAAGTATATATATATAATCTTGGGATTATTTTAGAATTTCCCCATTCTATTTCTTTCGCAAGAGGAAGAGATTCACAAGCTAATGGAGCCTCTAAACCCATCAGGAATGACTACTTTAAATGGCTTCGTTTGTGCGAAGAACTTTGGTTTGGGCCACATCCCCTTGTTGACATATGGTTCCAAAGGCTCCATCAACAAATTTCAAGTAATATTGTGTTTTTTTGTTATTTGAAATACATTTTTGAATGCATAAATGGATTCAACACCCTATAAAAACCTCAAGGCACTTGAATTATACAAATTAAACAACTTAGAATCAAGTTTTTAAAAATCTCAGCCATATTTTGTTTAAAATTAACTAGAAAAATTCTCTAAAAAAGGTCATTTCATCTAATAGTTAGACTACACATATTTATATATCTTATTTTATTGATAATTAATTATTATCATGATGATGGCAATGATGATGATGATGATTAACATCCACTAAGACCAATATGGTCTATCATAATTTAATAAAGTAAGAGATTAATTGGGATCTTTAACATTTTATTTTTATAATCGAAAAGAAGGGAGAGAAGCATACCTATATCACCATAGTTTTGTTGACTTAACAAATCAATAAGGTTGCTAGTGTGGCAAAGGTTTTGAAAATTAGAATGGATGTGAGTAAGAGTCAGGAAATTTAAGAGAATGTTTTTCTCACCTTCAACCCTCTTAGAATCGCAAAGGTGACAAACTCTTTCATCCCATGGTGTTTTGGGAACACATTAACGCTCTATTTCACTATAAAGCTCATGAGAATTAGTCCCAATCTTGGCAATGTTCATTTTATTTTTAGCATTGTAGAAGACATAATGATAATTTTGGTTTTCGAGATTGGAGTTTATCCCCTCTTTATAATACCTTAGCTTCATTTTTCCCTCTAACTCCTTATCGTCCCACAACTTGTCCTTAAATTTGGAAGTAATATTATTTTTAATATTATCCTTATTCTTCAAGATTATCTCCTCCTTTATACCCCAATGGTCAAATCAAGACTAAGCATCCTTATACCAGCTTCACTTAAGATGGAGGTGGGGGTTTTGGCTTGAGCTAGAAGCAATTTTAGGATATCTCTTAGTTTCCATGTTGTGTAGCTTCTTCTTGTACATGATATACCTAACCATAGTCATGCTTTCAATGAGGGAAAGGCTAGCTTCAATCAAGAGGATAGGTAGGAAGTATTTACTTTAATCTTGAGTTTGTAGGTTATAAATTGTTTTTGGATCAACTCAATCTTCCTCCACGATTCTCTAGATATACTGTAACCCCAAACCTCACATCCATATAAGATAATGGGGGTGATGCGATTTTCAAAGAGGAACATTTTTTTACTCCATGCCCAAAGATTTATCGACTTACAATTGTTTTCAAGCCCATAATAAACTTGCGAAAATCCAATTATCCTTTTCTCAATGTTGTAATTCCAATTGAGCTAATGATGGATGAGAATTCCCAAATATTTGTATGAGGAAATTTTCTCCAAGTAGTTATTATCATAAATGAAATTATCATAGTTGATCTTTTCGGATTTAATTATCATGATTTTAGTCTTGTTAGTATTAATAGTCATGCTCATCTTGGAGCAGTAATCCTAGAGGATTCTAAGTTGTTTATCAAGATCATCATGGGTCCTAGCTAAAAGAACTATATCATCAACATAACGGAAAAAAATAATGACCACACCAGTGAGTCTAGGGCCATCACATCCTGCAACTTCCAAAAAGCTCTTCTAGCTTATCAATGTAAATGCCAAAAAGGGTAGGGGATAGGGTTCATCCTTGCTTAACTATGATATTGCATGAAATTTCTTAACCCTTAATGGTCCTGAGCTTCACAATAACATTCTTGTATAACCTAGTCACAAAAACCCTCAACTTGAGAGGAACTATTAACTCTTCCACCGTCTTCCATAGCTTATAACGAGAAATAATATCAAAAACTTTTCTGAAGTTAACGAAAAAAAAACCAATTTTATTATTACAACATTCTTCAACAATAATTTTAAGACTAACTAGATAATCTATAATTGAATGATTTCTCAATATAATATAGTTATTAATTATTATATATATATAAATTAATAAACAAATTAAAGAAATTTTACTGTAATTTAAATTAATAAAAATTTTATTTAAATATTTATAATATAAAACATTTTAAGATTTCAATATTAAGACAAAATTCACATGTAATTAAATAGTGTTAAATAAAATATGTTATACTTATTTTTTATCTTTATTAAATTTAATTTAAAGGTTCAAAAATGTTAAAGAAGTGTGAGAGGAAAGAGTATGCATTTTTTGCTTTTCCGGAAAAGTGGAAAAAAAAAACATTTCATTTTAGAATGTGAGGCCTTCAAAGACAACAAGGAAAGTTATGCAAGTGACAGCTAGCAATTGGGATAATCTATTTAGGCAGGGGTTTGTCGAGAAGCTGGGAGCAGTTATTTTGAAGCTTCACAGAAAAAGAGCCATATATGAAGCAAATGAAGAAGTAATATGTCTCATAAACTATCTTTAGCCTCATAAATGTTAAAATGATTTCCTTTTTCTTTCTTTCTTAACTTAACTACTTATTTGGAAATTTTATATTCTCAATTTACTTTATGCTTATTTAGAAAAACTTAGCTAAATAAAGTAATTGTTTATTTGGAAACTTATATTTTCAATTTACTTTAACACTTTATTTAAAAAGATTTTGTTAATTAAAGTAAATGCATATGTCAAATTCGTAAGAGTGATTTTGAAAATTATCCCATTCTCTTTTATATAATTTAAATTAATTATATTTTTTCATTTACATGAAAATGACATCCACATAAGTATATGATACACTTTAGAGGTCCTCTAATTTCACCAATGTTACCATGTAGATAATATGATATTTAAACATGGAATAATGTAAAATTATTTTAAATTATTATAATAATGATAAGGTAAAGTCTAATTCATAGATGAAATAAATAATTATTTTTATTGGAATTTAGTAATATAATTTCAAGAAATGTTACATTGTAAATAATATAATATTTAAACTTGGAATAATGTGAAATTATTTTAAATCGTTATAATAATGATAAGGCATAGTGTAATTTATAGATGAAATAAATAATTGTTTTTATTGGAATTTGGTAAATATAACTTTAAACAAGATTGTGATTTTTTTGTTGTTTAAAATATATTTTGAATGTATAAATAGATTCAACAATTTGAAAACTCTTTGGGACACTTAAATTTTATAAATTTAACAATTTAAATTCAAGTTTTTAAAAATCTATGTGGTAATTTGATTAAAATTAATTTGAACATATGTTTTGAAAATGGCTATTTAATCTATAAATTAGACTAGGCCTAGTAATTATTTCAATAATAAAGTTAAATCATCAAGCCCGTGATTAATTCCAAGACTTAACATAGAATTTATGTGATGTTATTTAACATCATAATAAACATTAATTTCTATTCTAAATCTAGTAATGAATATGTAAGTAAGATGTGGATAAAATGATGTTTAGATATGGATAATGTGAAGTCTTAATCACTTAGATCATGATTAATTTCGAGATATAGAACAAAAGATTGATGTGAAATTTAATAGTTGCAATATAATTGTTTTACAAGTTGGCGTTTTTTGGCATATTTTTTGGCAAAATTTGCTTAAAATTAGGTAGGGATATTTTGGAATCACAAGTTTGAATTTTGAATTTTGCACAATCAAGTGCTTCAAAGATTTTTTAGGAGGTGAATCTATTTATGCATTCGAAAACTCATTTAAAAAAAAAAGGACCAAAAAATATTTCCTTAAATTATGACAAAAAACTCCAAAACATAGAATAGTTAAACAATGGCAATTTAACATCATAATAAACATTATTTATATTTTGAGTTGTGGGTAGTTGCATATATCTTTAGAATGTTGTAATAATAGTTAGTTGATTTGATGAGGAACTTCAACTTTGGTTTAGTTAAGTATCTTTGTAATAAGTCAATGTTAATACTGCAAATTTTCAACTTAAACATGTGAGTGCCAAAATGAATGCAAGGAATATGCATTCACTTTGGCTCACATTGGTTCATGTTCATTGTTTGAGTTGTTGATTCAAAACATTACCTCTCACTTGCAGCCTCAAAGAAACTTGTGAATGCATATTCCTTGCATTCATTTTGGCACTCATATCTTTGCAATCTTAAAGAAGAAAATTAATACATTGTTTTGGAAGATATAAAAACTTAATTGATTCTAATGATATTGGAAATTAATCTAAATTAAAATGATATAATTAATCACAAAAATTTAAGTTTATAATAATATGGCTATATTTTTAAAATAAAATATTAGAAAATATTAATAAGGAGGAGATCAACCCTAATCATAAAAACCATAATTATTTATTTGTGTTCACTAGTGTTAAGAAGAAAATGAATATTGATGATGATGATGATTAACGTCCACTAAGACCAATGTGGTCTATCGGACCTCAAGAAAAGAGTGTCTAAATGTCATTATTCAAAATCTTGTTTCTGTGATCAAAGAGTAGAGAAAGAAGTGTTCCAAGATTGCTATAGTTGGGTTGGTTTAATAAGTCAAGAATATTGGAGGTGTGGCTGATGATAGGGAATTCAGAGCGGATGTGTACAAGAGTCAAACAATCTAAAAGGAAGTGTTTTTCATCTTCCACCTTCCTAGTATCACAAATATGACAAATTCTATGGTCCTAGGGAGTCTTAGGAGTAGACCATCACCCAGTCTCACTCCAAATCTCATAAGAGTTAGTTTTAATCCTAGCAATGTTCATTTTCTTCTTTGTGCTAGTCAACATAGAGAGATAATTATGGTTATCGAGGGTGGGATTGATCACCTCCTTATAGTACCTTATCTTCCTTTTACGCTCCATCTCCTTAGCATCCCACATCTTTTCCTTAAAACTGGATGCAATAATATCTTTTATATTGTCCTTGCTTCCCACGACAATCTCCTCCTTAATTCCCCAAAGGTTGAGCCAAGAATGAGCATCTTGATGCCACCCACGCTTGAAGTGGAGGTGGCGGTTTTGACTAAAGTTAGAAGCAATTTTTGGGAGCCTCTTTGTATCCATATTGTGAAGATTCTTCTTGTACATCAAATATTTAAATGTAGTTTCACTTTCCATGGGGGACATGCCAGCTTAAATCAAGAGGATAGGATATGGAGTATCTCCCTTGATCTTGAGGTTATAGGTTATGATTTTCTTGTGGATCATCTCAATCTTTCTTGACAACTCCCTAGATATACTACACCCCTAAACTTCACATTCATATAAGATAATAGGGATGACGAGAGTCTCAAAGAGGAACCTTTTTTTATTCCAAATGTAAAGATCGGTTGACTTACAATTTTTTTCAAGCTCATAGTAAGTTTTACAACCTCCAATAATTATTTTCTCAATGCTATAATTCCAGTTGAGTTGATGAGGAAAGCCAATACCCAAATATTTATAAGAAGAAACCTGCTCAAGACAATGGTTATCATAGATGAAACTAGCATGGGTGATCTTTTTGGATTTAATGATCATAACTTTAGTCTTGTCAGTGTTAACAGTCATACCCATCTTGGAGAAATAGACATGAAGAGTCTTAAATTGCTTGTCCAGGTCATCATGGCTCTTTGCAATAAGAACGATATCATCAGCATAAAGGAGAAGAGTAATGATAATACCAGCGAGCTCGGTGACTTTGCAGCCCGCAATTTCCAGACACTCATTTAGTTTATCGATGTAAATACCAAAAAGGGTAGGGGAAAGGGGACAACCTTTCTTAATCGCGATATTACATATAATATCTTTAGATCACCCTTCATTGGTCTTAAGCTTGGCAATGACAGTCTTGTAGAGGAAAATCACAACAATCCTTAGTTAAGGAGGAACCATGATCTCTTCAAGCCTTGCCTAGAACTTATCTCAGGGGACAGTGTCGAAATCTTATCTAAATTCCACAAAACAACATAAGAGATTGGTTTTACTATTGCGGCATTCCTTTGCACTAATCCTAAGGGTGAAAAGGTGGTTAATGGTCAAGTGATGTTTCCTAAAACTAGCTTTCCCTTTAGCTCTTTTACCCTGGTTCTCAAGTCAAAGGCTAAGCCTTTTTTCCAAAATGAGCCCATAAAGCTTGGCTAGGATGTGGCTAATCATAATGGTCATGTAGTTAGAGGGCATGCTTTTGTCCCCATTTTTGAAGATAGGCACAATATGGCTTTGCATCCAAAGCTTAGGAAAGCCATGCTTTACAACAAATTTGAGAAGCTTGTGGAGATGAGGAATGAAGATAGATTTTCCCATTTAAAGATCTCAGCTTGGTAACCTTCAATATCTTTGGCTTTCCCATTAGCGAGCTTATTAATCCCAAACTCAATGTCTTCTAAAGAAAAAATAGTATCCTTAATAAGAGTATTTAAGATGGTGCCCATGGTGTCCGGAGAGTCATACATCTGCTTAAGATATTTATCCCAATTTTCTAGGGGGATAGAATGATTATCTTTAGTTTTACGAACAAGAACATTCCACAAAAACTTTATGGGTGCAACTTTAGAAAGGTGGAGAAGGTGTTCTTGTCTCTTATTAGTATATGACGCTTCTTCCTCTTAGTGAGAGATTTGTATAAACTTATATTTTGGAGCTTAATGCTCTCATTAGGGCATCTCTGATTGCTTTCCTGGCAATTTTATAGTCTTTGTCATACCAAGGATTGGAAGTTCTATTATTTTTCTTATACGAGTCTTATTAGAGAATTTGTTAATTGTGGTGGAAAGGATGGGAATAAAATGGTAATAGATTTGATCAATGTTGTTATTATAAGTCAGGGAGCCTAGCTTCTTTATCAAATCCCTTAAGAAAACGTCGACATTACTTCTATTGAAGTGAATGTGAGTTTTTCTTTCACTGTTCTCTTGCATGTGGGCAGTATGCATAACAATATTGAGGGATAAAGACAAAGGTCTATGGTCAGAGTCAGGCTTGTACCTGTTAAGAAGCTCAAAGTTTGTAATATGGTTGAGGACATGGTTGTCAAAGATCGCATAATCCACGATGCTGCTACCCACCCCATGGAAATAGGTCATCTGATGGAAGAGAGGCCATTTATTAATACCATTACAAATGATTAGGTCTTGGGAACTACAAGGTTTGAGGGGCTCAAAGCCGAATAAGTTCTCGATTATGTCTTCAGATTTTCTCTTGAATCTATTAGTTAAGTGACCATCCTCATCAAGCCACAAGGGGTCAAGGTTAGAGTTGTTACTTAACATAATAGCTTGGTTAGTAACAGCTTGGGCATTAAATTCCCCAAGAAAAGGATATTGCCATCATTCCTTAGGTTGTAGATGTCTTTTTCTAAGGTATTGAAGGGAAAATTCTTATCCAAATTGTTTTTCTGATAGGATGTAGAGTTGATAGGCGTGAAATAATGGATTGCAAGGAAGATCCTATTGGTTGTAGAATCATAGATCTTGAGCCAAATGTATTGATTGAAGGGATCAATTTTATGAAGTCGGATGTGAGAGGAAACAATGTTCCTAATATAATAGGCTATACCGCTGAAACCTCTCCTAGAGGATTTCTTATTCTAGGCAGACCAAAGAGTGAACCCGTCAAGGTGAGGGACCCTAGATTCGATGCTCCCAAGTTTCAACTAAAAGAATAAGATCAATATCTCTCAGGATCAAACTTAACATAGGACTCTTACTGTTGAAATGTGGCAACAAGAATATTCCAATTTTAATTTGTCCTTGAATTAAAATGAGAATTTAGTCTCACCAGCTGTTTGAAAAATAATTAATTAATTCATCTTGAGTTAATGAGTTGGAGAAAATCAAACATGAAGCCCTTGTGAAGTCATGCAACAATTATCCCTTTGATTGAGGAAGTTATCCCTTAATTAAGGGGATAAGGATGAGTTGTATTTGAGTTGTAATTAGTTAGCTTAGTTAACTGAGTTAAGTCTAGTTAAATTAGTTCCAAAATTTTGGAGGAACTAATTGTGAGTTCGGTCAGTTAATGCATGCATGCATGAAACTAGTGTACTCCAAATAACTGAATATTCTCTCATAAATAACTCATGCATGTCAATTCATACAAATACCCAGTTGAGATTAAAGGTAGGGATAGTGTACTATCAGTTGCAAGAAGTTTCCTATAAGAAAATATTTTGCATGCAGAAGGAATTCATTCCTTGATATTTGCGCAGATTTGCAGTGTGTTGGAGTAGTGTGTGAGATCAGTGTCACACAAGGTTACAGCAAGAAAACCCAGGGAAAACTATGCAAGGAAATATGAGGCTTGGAGGGCAAAGGAAAGACAAATGAGTTATCTATTCTGTCTATGAGCAGCAGTGAGGGATTGTACTAAGAGTTGGATAGCTATGAGAGCTAAAGCTTTGTGTAATCCTGAGATATTTCCACTTGTATGATAATATAGATAGAAGGGTTTTTAGCTGAGGCTTTCCCCAGAGTATTCTTTTGTGTTTCATGTGTATTGATTCTTCTTCTCTATTATATGTGTTCTATTTGATCTTTCTCAAATTGATTAAACTTCCGCAAGTTGGATTGTAGAAGTAGATTAAGTATTTTGCTTTAGTATATTGCATTATCAGGTAATCTACAGTGAGAATTTCTACACTTACGCCATGGAAAACCACAACGGTTCCAGAAGAGAATCCTGAGTGATGCCATTCCCTATTTATAATTTGTGTTTGGGACTCTGTCTCTAATAATAGCTTTTCTATTCTTAATGATAATAACTCATTCTCATGAGTTTATAGTGAAACTGGGTGTTGGTCTACTCCCGAAATCAGCACTTTCTCTTAGATTGCCTAGCTTGCCTAGCTTATAGTCAAATCCATTTTAATTTTCAAAATATATGCCACAGTATTAACTTTTTTATTTATCTATTAAGGCAACAAAAATATGGTGATCTAGTAACACTTCTCACTTCTCTTACTAGTAATGCTTCTCACTTCTTTTACTGCATAGAAATAATATGTTAAAAAAGTTCGATCAATTTCTTACCAATAAACGATATTGGTTTTAGTGGACATTAATGATGATGATCATCATCAACACCAACTGAAAAATTAACTAAAAAATTATAATTAATGATTAAAATTAAATATTATAATAATATGATTACAATTTTAAAATAAATTATTAAAATATAAAAGCATTTATGTAGCCATGTGTAATGTTTTTATTAGAAGTTCATCGAAAATGGTGACTTGAGTTAGTCGTCCCTCATTGAAGTGTTTTTTTCATATAGCCACTTTCTGTGGCTGTAGTCTAACGTTTATGTTTTTTTGCCCTGAAACTTATGGAAATTCCGGCTATATTCTGAAAAAATTGGCAAGGGATTTTTGTAAATCCAATTAAAAGCTCTCAAACTTCATAATTTTAGGTGTCCTAGAGGTTTTTATGGTGTTGAATCTATTTCCACCATCAAAAACATGATTCAAACACTGCCTCTACACAGGGTGGAGCCACTTTTAAAATCTAACATAGATATTTAAAAATTTGAGTTTAAATTGTTTAATCTGTATAATTTGAGCGCGCCCCAGGGGTTTCAAGGGTGTTGAATCTATTTATGCATTCAAAAATATACTAAATTTAAATATGTAATATATTATATTTATGATTGAATAGTTGTTTATTTGATTTTCAAATAATTATTACTATCGGCCAGTTATATAAATTAAGTGGTTGTATATATAGATAGACTTCAATTCATGATAAACATCAAAACACTTATTAATCCTTGCCAAGACATGCATACTATCATTTTAGCATTTACCAATGCAACTTATAATGTTTAACTTTGAAAAATAAATATTTATTTTTCAATATTATTAAAAAACTAAATTTAAAACATTTGATTGGATCATAACTTGAAGGTTTTACTAAAGCCTTTGCACAATATAATGTCATGTGGATAACTATCACACACATTCTATGCCATAATTTATGGATATGGCTGTAATATTCCTACCTGATAGTGATTTTTTTCTTAACCTTTAGAAGAAAACTATCCAATAATAAAATTCTTGGAATTTTTTTGTATGAAAAATGGATAATAATAAGATGTAAATAAATATACTTACCCTGACTTACTTCTCACCACTTCTCACCATTATTTATGAGAAGGCTTCATAAATATAACCAAAAAAACTATTGCAACAAGAAGAATACCTTACTAATGCACACATTTACCTGATCAACCATGTATAAAAAGGTTATGGGTCAACTTTAACTTAAGGAAAAACGGAATTATAAATTAATATTATAAATAATAATGAAGAACTTATCATGGAAGAACTTATTAGAATTGGAATAATCTCAAATCCCTAAAAAATTGGTGGGTAGGGAGTCGGGCCACACAAATCTAATTTTTTTAATTTATTAAAGGAATGGATCATTCTGCTAAATAAAAATTGCTTATATATAAATGAATGTTATTACTAATAATGAGGAACATATCATAGAGGAACTTATTAGAGTTTGAATAATCTCAAATCCCTGGGAAATTAGTGGGGGGGAGCCACGTGGCACAAATATAATTTTTTAAATTTATTAAAAGTCAATGCAACCTAACAAACTCTTTAATACACCACAATGCTTGATAAGCATTAAGACTAAGCATGTGTTGAGCATATTCTCTTGAAAATCAATCTAGACCCTCAATTAATTTATTTATTTTTAGTCAACAAATCCTTATCCAGGTTAAGTTGAAATACGAAGTGTTTGGCAATAACTTTAACTTAAATTATTATTCTTATTATTAATATAAAAGAAATCAATATGTATGTTAAACATATATACATTTAAAATAACATGTAACAAGATTCATAGTCAAGAAGAGTTAACCGTATTTTAGCATGGAAATATTTAACCTCTAGATAAGTTTTGTTACAATACCATGGGCCAATACCATAGATTATCAATACCACATGTTCAAAAACCATAACTCATTTCATATGACACTTATTTACAAGATATTTTTTAATTAATGAATTTAATTAAAAAGACATAACTAATTTGGAGATAAATTGCAACGTTTATTTGTGACTACTAGCAAAAATATTTTAAAATATTAAAAAAAATTAAAATCTTATCATTTATCAATAAATTAAAATTCTGAAAACCATATTTCAAAATAAACATACTTAATGATTTAATTATAATAATAATTTTTTTATTATTTTATATATTTATATCTAAAAATTTAATAAATAAATTATTTATTACACTGTAATTTATCTCAAAAATAATAAATGGTTTATTACACTGTAATTTATCTCTAAAAATCTACCTAGCCATTATCATTCCCTAGTTAAAAATGTTAAGCTAGATGATAGGATTATCAAAGCAATTAAAACTAATAAATCGTTACATTTCAAATTTCAATTTTATGTAGCTTTTATCAAAGTGGAATCCTCGAATTAATTATCCCAATTTTATGAATACAAAATTTTATAAAAAAAATGTTTAAAATATATATATTTTTAAAATTACATATTAATTATTTTTAATTATCCATTTTATATGTATAAAATATTAATTTTATAAAAATGTTTAAAATATATATATTTTTAAAATTAAATATCAGTTATTTCTAATTATCCTTTTTATACCTATAAAATATTAATTATCTTTTTTAGAGATAGAAAATTTCATAAAAGGTGTTTTGGAATAAATTTTTAAAATTTAAATATAATATTTTAAATTTTAAAAAATCATAAATAAAATATATAATTAAATACTTTTTATATTAAAAATATAAAAATAAATTATAATATTTTAATATATATAGTCTAACTTATAAATGAAATAGTTTTTTTTTTTTTTAATCAGAATTCATTAAAATCTGGCCATACAATTGCAAGATTTTTTGTTATTTAAAATAGATTTTTGAATGTATAAATAGATTTAGCACTTTGAAAAGCTCTAGGGCACTCGAATTATGTATATTAAACAATTTAAACTCAAATTAAAAAAAAAAAAAAATTGTAAGATTTTGATTAAAATTAATATAGTCATGAAAAATGCCATTTCATATATAAATTAAACTATTCCCCTATATATATATAATTTTCAAATAATAATACTATTCTTAGAATTTTCACCTACTATATTTATCAACCTTGAATTAATTAAAATAATTTATTTTATTTTTAAAAAATGATTTTTTTTTTTTAAGATTTCAAATATTATATATAGGTACAGTGTATAGATAAAAAAAAATGTTTATTTATTTATTTATTTATTTTTAATAAATTTTCAAAATTCAAATATTATAGATAAGTATGGTAGGTTAAGTAATTATTTTAATCAAAAATTGAAAATATAAATATATAGATATATATTATATTATAAATATACTATTTATTATAAAAACTTATAAATTTTAATAAATATCCCTAATCTAAATCAAGAAACTAATATTTAAAAAGAAATATAAAAAAATAATGTTTAATAAATATAATAATAAAAAATGATATTGAATATTTATAATTTTTGATAATAGATATCGCTTGAATAAATAAAATCATATTTAGTCAATTTGATTAACAACCAATATAAATTTTCATGAATTATTAAAACCAGGCTGAAATTATAAACTGTTCTAAAATATCAAAACCTTATGAAGAATCATGATTTTCCATAAATGTTAATAAAACAAAACACAAAAGCTAATTATGTGAAAAGCTATTTAAATATAAATAAAAGTTATGTAAAGGTATCCGAAGCATTTTTTTTAATGATAGAAGAGAATTCGGTGAGAATATGCAATGAGGAGAATATATATAGTAAATTCGAGGGCCCAAGGTTCATGCACTTCTACTCAAGATACACCACTTTTACCTACCAAAAAAGTAACCATAGGAAACACATGATCTTGATAATGACAAACAAGGAAATGACTATAATATATTTTGACTTACCAAAACAGCAACCATCATGAATACATGATTTCAATGTTGTCAATAATGTTGGTGGAGATAAAATTAATTATAACATTCTATCAAACTCTTCTTCTACTTACCCAGACAATGACCATGATAAAAATACATGATCTCAATATTGCCAAGGGTCAATGATGTCCCTGGGAATCAAAATGATTATATTTGAACAAATACAAAATGCAATGTTCATATATATATAAGTTTGTGTTTTTATTGGTTAAACAATTTAATTTTTAAAATATATATAATTAATTTTATAATTTTAAATTTGAATTATTAACCTTCATTTATTAGATTAGATTGTGGTTGTGATTAAAATATTTTAAAATTTTGAATAAGTGATCTATATGTTATATATATATATATATAAAAGTATATATAATTAAAAATGGGTGGTATTTTAAATAAATTTGAAAAGGATATTGTTATTAAACCATTTAATAACAATTGAATTAATTAAGAATAAATGTGAAAATGATATTGTTATTAGACAATTTAATAACAATTGAATTAATTAAGGCATAATTTATTTAGTTTTCAAATTTGTTTGGATGGTTAAAAATGGTTGGAATCTCTTTAAAAAAATTCAAAAAACTTTGTAGTAGGAATGGTTGAATTAAGTTTTTAATAATGAAAATATATTCAACACTATTAAAAAAATTCTTGAGACACCAAAATTCTTAAAATTTGATACACAAAAACTCTTGCTAAATTTTATCAAAATATTATAAAAATTTGTATAATTTTCCAAACAAATGTGAAAGCTAGTTTAACTAACTCATCAATTAATAAAAAAAATTGAAAGAGAAAATTAAATTAATAAAAGTTGAAGAATAAATATCTAATAAATATATATAAATAAACGATTATTATAATATAAATAATTAAATAGAAAAAATAAAATAATTTAATATTAATTAATGTGAATAAATAAATACAAATTAGAATCAAATTTGACTTATTAAAATTAGAAATAAAAAACAATAATAAACCATTATTAATAACTTAAGGTTAAATTAGAAATAAAAAAATAATAATAAACCACTATTAATAAAGGTTAAATAAACCTAATGGAACAGGAAAAATACAAATACAAATCTGTTAAAGTAAATTAGTTATTAAAATAAATGATTGAACTGATTAGGGATGAATTGCAGTTAAAATAAAATAACTAAAAATTTAGAGATGAGCATTTTCACGTAGATTAAGAAGTTATATTTAATAGATAAAAAAATAAATAAAGTAGTTAGATTTAAATCAACAAATAGATTAAGAAATATATATTTAATAGAGAAAAATAAATAAAGTAGTTAGATTTAAATCAACAAATAAATAAATGAAAATTAAAAATAAGATTTGAAAAAGATTAAAAAATAAAAATAAATTTAAAATCAATACATTAATAAATAATTTAAAATTTTTAAAAATAATAATGGAGAAAGTGGCTGGATTACGGGATGTAATATATATAATAAAGGAATATACAACAAATTAATTAATTAAAATGGAATGAAATGATTGGATGAAAAAAAGGATGGTTGATAAATTAATTTAAAGAAAGAATATTTTAGTGGTAATATGGGAGATAAGGAAATTGATATTGAGTTGTTTTAAGTGTGACTTTTTGAAATGTTTTTTAGTTTTATTTTTTTATAATTTAATAGAAATTAATAAAATATCTGTATAAAATGTAAGAATAAGAATTAAGATGAATAAATGTCAAAAAGTGTGGACAATATTTTTATAAACATGATTAATTTTTTTAATATTTTTATAAAAATTATTAACTATTTTTTTAGTTAATATGATTAAAATGTTTATGGATTTCCAAGCTTCTCTCCGCATATAACATGAGTAATCACAATTGGGATAAAAAAATTAATTTGATTAAATTAAATTAAATATTTAATTTAATATTAGTTTATATGTAATGTGGCATAGTTTAATTTATAGATGAAATGACATTTTGTATGATATTTTTATTGGTTAATTTTAATTAAAATTTGTGAGATTTTTTAAAAATTGAATTTAAATTATTTAATCTACATATTTTGAGTGCCGCAAGGATTTTTTAGGATGTGGGATCCATTTATGCTCAAAAACATACATTGAAAAACAAAAAATCCTGAAATTTTATTGCTTGATTTTAGTGAATTCCAATTAAAAAATTATTTCATCTATAAATTAAACTACACTATATCCTATTTTATTAAACAAATATGAAAACACAAATCCATACTTTACCCTTTAAAACCAACCATATATCAATTGTATCCCCTTATCATGGACCGAAGCAACTTCCCATACTCTAAAATATGTGCAAAACCCCTTAAACCGTGTACCAAACCATCTTGAAACCTTTTCTCTTTTAAAGAAAAAGACAAATTGACGGTGGTAAAGATTTATATTTAAAAAATATGAAAATATTTTAGATTATAATATATTTAAATAATGATACATATTAAATTTATTTCAAACAAATAGTACGAAATTTAAAACAAAACAACTATGCTATGTTATTGTTATTATTATGGGTTAAAATTACTATATAATATTATTATATTACATTTTATTATATTAATATATTAAATTAGTATTAACTATGTATTTTTATTTATTATATTAATAAGTATTAATCATGGATACCCCATGGCGTACTTAGCAGAATTCAGAGTATATGTTCCAGATTTCTATGGAATGGACATCACTCTAGGAAGATATTTGCATGGGTGAAATGGGATACCATTGCTAGGCCAAAATGTTGGGGAGGCTGGGGCATTAAGAGGCTTGATCTCTTTGCTAAAGCATTAGCAGCAAAACTCGGATGGCAGCTACTGACCTCTGACAGCCTTTGGTCCCGTGTAGCCCAAGCAAAATACATCAGACCAGCACATCTCATGGACTGGTTCCGCCAGCAACAAGAGCCTGGGCATAATATATCCAACATATGGAAGGCAGTTTTGCGCTCCCTTCCTCTTTTGAGGGATGGTATTACCTGGCGCATCAAGAGTGGGCAAAATGTTAGAATCGGGATGGACCCATGGGTAGGGTGTGGTAACATGCACAGACTTTCGGAAGGCCTTATCAGATATCTGCATAGCAGAGGCATCACACATATAAACCAAATTGGAGACAGCGATAACTCCACTTTCCTACAACAGGCTTGGATTTCATCCGAGACCCTGGAAATTCTTGAACAATGGCAGTTTGAATGGCGTTACTTTACTGACGCGCTCACTCAGGCACATATCAGACTGACTGATGGATTGGATGAGCTTATCTGGGCCATTGCTAAGCATGGTTTGTACTCTCCTAAAATGGGGTACCTGAAATTAATGGAACCACATAAACCCCCGAATATTCTCCCACTCTGGAAAAATATATGGAAGCTTCAAGCTGCCCCTCGCTGTCAATTGCTAATGTGGAACATCATTTTTGACAAGATTCCCACCGGGAAAAATCTCTTGAAAAGATCTTTCCACGGACCTTTCAGATGTCATCTCTGTTGTAACGATGAGGAGAGCACGGATCACCTTTTCTTACACTGTTCAGTTACTAAAGATTTCTGGCACAGCATATCATCATATTGTACCTCCCTTAAAGCATGGCAAGGGTCGAACATTTTGGAAGCTTGGAGCTTTTGGACACGAGAACACTCAGGGAAACCCATCAACATGCCGCTCCTGGTATGCTGGGCTATCTGGATAGCTCGGAACCAAATTATTTTCAACAATAAGGCTCCCCACTGGCCTTCTATTCTGAGTCATACAATTGCTGACTACAATCTGCTTCCTGAGACAGACTACATCCCCCCAGCCCGCACTATTAATCCCATTACCATTGATAAGTCAAAGCCCTGGGCCTACTTTGATGGATCCGCACAAGAAGAGGGTTGTGGCGGTGGAGCAGTTTTATATATCAATGAGTCGCATTGCTATAAGATCCAGATCAAACTTGAAAATGGCACCAACAATTTTGCTGAATTAAGCACAGCAAAACACATCATTCATTTTGCACACCAAAAACAATGCAGACACCTACAATTATTTGGAGACTCACAGATTGTTTGCAATTGGCTGAATTCTGCATCTCATTGTTATGCTTTCTCTTTGAGACATATTCTTGACGAAGCCAAAAGACTGATATCATCTTTTGAATCTTTTGTCTGTCGCCATATTTACAGGGAACAGAATACAGAAGCGGACCAACTTTCCAAAGAAGCAGCGCATAGCCATCTAGATCAATGGCTGATCCAGGAGAAGATTGATGGAACTTTCCATCAATACTATCACAGGCCTTTTGTGGACCTCAATAGAAATGGGTCCCAGACCCGCATATAAATAGTCACAGCCATCTTAGACAATTTTGATACACGTACTTATATTGTATAGTTTTTATTTTCAGTAACTGTCTATATTAGTGCTCTTAGCGCAGAGCAGGATTTTGATAAAAAAACTGTTGGTGTTTTATACAGCCAAAACTTCAAGACTCCCTGCGTGGAGATCCAGATCATTCAAGAATTTTTTGTATCCAGACTGGCCATTGGCCACATATGAATATGCGACCAGCATCTACAAAATGTAATTTCTTTTTATTAATAGAAATTACGACTTTTTCCTTAAGGGAAAAAAAAAAGTATTAATCATGAATTTTATTAAAATGTATAAATTAAAATATATATTTATTTATTATAAGAAGGTCATCAACCCCACTCTAGAAGATCAAAAGTATCTCTCTATTTTAACTAGCTCAAAGAAGAAAATTAATATAGCAAAGATTAGAACGAATTCTCATAAGCTCCATAGTGAAACAGGTGGTTGGGCAGTTCCTAAAACGCCATGGATGGAAAGGATCTGACATATATGTGAGAATAAGAATATTGAGGATGAAAACCACTTTCTCTTAGAGTGCCCCTCGTACAACCACATTAGATCTCAGTTTCATAATCTTTGTTACAATACTGACCTTCCTAGCCTTTTACAATGTCAAAATTATAGTGAGCTCGGGAGGCTTCTCTCCAAGCTTTTTGAGCATAGGAATAAAACCTTAAATCAAAATAAATAATTTGTTTATTTAGGTCCGATAGATCATTATTTGGTCTAAGCGGAAGTTAACTATCATCATCATCATATATATATATTAATTATAATTATAATTATATATAATAATTTTAGAGAAAAAATAAAAATAATAATATTTTTATAATATGAAAATATAATAAAATTAAGAATATTGTTGATTTACAACTATAACACATTTGAATATTGTCATTGATTTATTAGACATATATTATTCACATCCATAACTATCAAGTGAATGCTAATATTAATTTTGATTTAAATCATTTTTGAAATTAAATTTATGTATAATGTATTTTTATAATAATATTTTGAATAAATATAATAAAAATATTTGTAATAAATTAGATGTTTATAATAATAAAATAAATGTAATTGCATTTTAATTTAGTAATGTTGAAAATTTAAATTGATATTTATTATGGCATAGTCTAACTTATAAACGAAATAGCCTTTTTCATCGGATTTTACGAGAATCCGATTATACAATTTCAAGCAAGAATGTGTTTTTGTTGTTGTTTAAATTACATTCTTGAATGCATAAATGGATTCAACATCTTAAAAAACCCCACAATTTCAAGCAAGAATGTGTTTTTGTTGTTGTTTAAATTACATTTTTGAATGCATAAATGGATTCAACACCTTAAAAATCCCTAGGCACTAGAATTATATTGATTAAACACTTTAAGCTTGAGTTTGTAAAAATGTCATATTTTGACTAAAATTACCTAAAAAAAATATAGTGAAAAAGACCATTTCATCTATAAGTTAGACTAAAAATAGAAATTTAATATAAATCTTTCTATATCAAAATGTTTAGTTCCGTTCCCAAGTTCCAAGAAAAATGAAAACAATTTCCATATAACTATGATTGATATGTGTTTCACCCAAAAAGAAACATGTTATGGTATGTGTGAATGTGTCCATCAATATACTAGCACTCCACCTAATGTGAACAATTTCCATGTAACTATGATTGATATGCGTTCCACCCAAAAAAACATGTTATGGTATGTCTGAATGTGTCCATCAATATACTAAGCACTCCATCCAATGTAACGAGTGGAGGATAAAAAATATTTATCATTATATTTTTTTCTTTTTATTATTATTATTATTATGACATGTAACTATGATTGATATTCTTCCCACCCAAAAAAACATGTTATGGTATGTGTGAATGTATCCATCAATATACTAAGCACTCCACCCAATGTAAAGAGAGGGTGATCAAAAATATTTATCATTACTTTTTTTTCATTTTATTATTATTATTATTATTATTATTATTATTATGATGAATCAGTAACTCTTTGTAGTAATCTAGGAGGCTTAAAATCAGATATAATGGCTGCCACAATAACATCTAGAGTATATCCAAGAGCCCATAAGCTAGATATATTAGGAATTTGCACTCCACCCAATGTAAAGAGAGGGTGATCAAAAATATTTATCATTACATTTTTTCATTTTATTAATACTATTATTATTATGAATCAGTAACTCGTTATCCAGGAGGCTTAAAATCAGATATAATGACTGCCACAATAACAACTAGAGTATATGCAAGAGCCCATAAGCTAGATATACTAGGAATTTATGACTTTGCAAGAGTCAAAGATCCATGAGGATGAAGGAGCTTAGTCCTTCAGCCTTATCACAAGGGGCCAAAAATGTCCCCATGTGAAATCTGGTGGAGAAAATAACATCCCATTATGCTAACCACTTAGGCGTCCCACCAAAATTTTTATTATAATTACTTATAATAATAATAATAATTGGAAAATTAGGTCATTGTCAAATCAAACATAATATTGATGTGTAAAAAAGCCCTTATTTGTAGAACATGGAATTTACCTATACAAGTAATACAGTTCATATATTCTGCAGTTCATTTTTAGTATTTTGTATGATTATTTTAGTAAAAAATATGATCTCCCAAACTACTCTTTTGGATATATGAAAATATTTTAATATAATATATTTTATTATTAATGAAAATATAAAAAAAAAACACCTACGGTTACAAAGTCATTTTCCTATTAAAATTTAAAAAAACATAAATACTCAGTTCCTATCATAAAACAAATCATAATTCACTATACAATTTTAAATACTTAAATTTAATCATAATTCACTATGCAATTTTAAATACTTAAATTTTATTTAATTTTCTCTTAGTATATGTGAAAATATAATTCAAACCAATATTTTATTTTTCAAAATTTCTCTCATCGCCCAAGGCAAATAGATACCTTGGATGGTGATAGATAACTGACAGTCACAAAAGGAAACGGGGTACATGGAATCTGCTTGCCTTTTGGTAACGGGAGCTTTTTCCAACTTTTGTCCCAGGAAAGGGATATTTTATAGAAAGTTCCGTGGGGAAGTAACAAAATATATTAATATTCTAAAACATAATTTTTCTAGTTTTTCTCTTTCTACAAGGTTATGCAGGAGAAAACAAAGGCATTATAATGGTTAATTAGGGTGTAATTAAAATAAATGATTTACTATTAATAATTTAATTTAAAAATACATAACAAAAAAATCACCGCACGTGAATAATTTAAAAAAATGTCAAAATAAAATTGTCAATAGAAAGGATACATGGTTTCAATATCACTTAAAAGTCATGTTTTAATAAGTTGGGTTGATTTTTCAAATGACTATTGTTTGAAGGCAAGAGCTAACGGGTCTGTTATTGGGTATTAAATGCTCAGCTACATGCGTCTTCGATAGCATAGCTTTTTATAACACGCGTGCCCAGTGATAGATAAATAAAAAATAATGGGCATTAAATGCCCAACTACATGCGTCCCGATAGCTTTTTATAACAGGCTTGCGCGGTGATAGATAAATAAAAAATAATGGGCATTAAATGCCCAGCTACAGAAGAAGAAGAAGAAGAAGAAATTATTTTAACGTCCACGAGGCTAAAGATAGCCTATGGGACAGATTGCTTTTTCATCTGCTTGATAGCTTTTTATACATGTGTCCCGATAGCTTTTTATAACACGCTTGTTCGGTGATAGATAAATGAAAAATAATGGGCATTAAATGCCCAGCTACATGCATCCCGATAGCTTTTTATAACACACATGCCAGTGATAGATAAATAAAAAATAATGGCGTGCGTGTTAAAAAGCTATCGTGGGCGCATGTAGCCGGGCATTTAATACCCAATCGCAGGCCCGTTAGCCCTTGCCACTGTTTAAAGGCTCTGTTTTTAAGGAACACCAAAAGAAAAATATTATTGTAAAAAAAAATTAATTTGATTTAGTAAATATAAATATTATTATTAAAATTAAGTTAAAAAAATAAATTGAGCAGTTCGGGTGAAATTGTGCAAATCTTAAGTAACATGAACTTATAATAATAATGTTACTTACTTTAATTTGAATTCTAATTAATTGTATTTAATCTTGAACTTATAATAATAGTAATGTTACTTACTTTAATTTAAATACTGATTAACTTTATTTAAGATAATAATTGGAATTCTAATCTTAATTAACTTTAATATAATTTATAATTTGAATGATTAGATAATACTATCTCCATTAGAATTTTGATTAATTTTATTTAATATAAGAGTTCTAATCCCAATAATAATAAACTTTAATATAATTAATATAATTTGTAGAATATTTTATCAAATCAAAAAAGTTAAAAAACGAAAAAAAGAGGGGAAATGTGGTATTTGATAACACATAAAATAAAATAGGTATAAAATTAATACAAATATATAATTTTTTGGTTTGGTTTGGTTTTGCTTAATTGTTTTTCATAAGAAAGAATATATTCTTTTGATATTTTAAAGGAAATCAGAAAGTTTAATCTCTTGGTTGCATAGCAACATACTTGATAATTTAAAAACTGAGCTTAGAACAAAATCTCAAATATATCTTAGACCTTAAACCAATCTTGCTATGCACACTTGATAACTTAAAATTTGGGTCGAGAACAAAATCCCCGATGTATTTTAGACCTTCAACATATCTTGAAGCTTAACTAAATCTTATTTGAGTAGGATCATATATTGATATGTGTTCCACCCAAAAAAAAACATGTTATTTAAATTTTTTTCATTTTATTATTATTATTATTATTATTATGACATGTAACTATGATTGATATGCTTTCCATCCAAAAAAACATGTTATGATATGTGTGAATGTATTCATCAATATACTAAGCACTCCACCCAATGTAAAGAGAAGGTGATCAAAAATATCTATCATTACTTTTTTTTCATTTTATTATTATTATTATTATTATGAATCAGTAACTCTTTGTAGTAATCTAGGAGGCTTAAAATCAAATATAATGGCTGCCACAATAACAACTATATATCCAAGAGCCCATAAGCTAGATATATTAGGAATTTGCACTCCACCCAATGTAAAGAGAGGGTGATCAAAAATATTTATCATTACATTTTTTCATTTTATTAATATTATTATTATGAATCAGTAACTCGTTGTAGTAATCCAAGAGGCTTAAAATCAGATATAATGGCTGCCACAATAACAACTAGAGTATATGCAAGAGCCCATAAGCTAGATATACTAGGAATTTATGACTTTGCAAAAGTCAAAAATAATCCAAGAGGCTTAAAATCAGATAATGGCTGCCACAATAACAACTAGAGTATATGCAAGAGCCCATAAGCTAGATACACTAGGAATTTATGACTTTGCAAAAGTCAAAAATCCACGAGGATGAGGGAGCTTAGTCCTTAAGCCTTATCACAAGGGACCAAAAATGTCCCCCATGTGAATTCTAGTGGAGAAAATAACATCCCATTATGCTAACCACTTAGGCGTCTTGCACATGAGTGCATGGCTCAGCAGATGGGGCCCGCGTTCGAAACTCTTTCGCGCTGCCGCTCCGCAGCTTATGTTGATCCATGGCGAATATGCTGACGTGATGGATGGCGAATATTCCGGTTGATTTGATGGTTCTGATGTGACTGCTATCAGATTGTTCTGATATGTATATATTGTAATTAAAACAGGGCCCGATTACGCTTCTGCTTGGGAACTAGCCCCTCCCTTTTAAAAGAACCACTTAGGCATCCCACCAAAATTTTTATTATAATTACTTATAATAATAATAATAATTGGAAAATTAAGTCATTGTCAAATCAAATTTACACTCCACCCAATGTAAAGAGAGGGTGATAAAAAATATTTATCATTAAATTTTTTCATTTTATTAATATTATTATTATGAATCAGTGACTCATTGTAGTAATCCAGGAGGCTTAAAATCAGATATAATGGCTGCCACAATAACAACTAGAGTATATGCAAGAACCCATAAGCTAGATATACTAGGAATTTATGACTTTGCAAGAGTCAAAAATCCACGAGGATGAGGGAGCTTAATCCTTAAGCCTTATCAAAAGGGGCCAAAAATGTCCCCCATGTGAAATCTGGTGGAGAAAATAACATCCCATTATGCTAACCACTTAAGCGTCCCACCAAAATTTTTATTATAATTACTTATAATAATAATAATAATTGGAGAATTAAGTCATTGTCAAATCAAACATCATGTAAAAAAGCCCTTATTTGTAGAACATGAAATTTACCTACACAAATATTTTTGCAATATCATTCGACAATGCAGTTCCTATATTCTGCAGTTCATTTTTAGTATTTTGTATGATTATTTTAGTAGAAAATATGATCTCCCAAACTACTCTTTTGGATATATGAAAATATTTTAATCTAATATATTTTATTATTAATAAAAATCTATAAAAATAAATTTAAAAATAAAAATTAAAAACACCTACGGATACAAAGTCATTTTCCTATTAAAATTTAAAAAACATAAATACTCAGTTCCTATTATAAAACAAATCATAATTCACTATACAATTTTAAATACTTAAATTTAATCATAATTCACTATACAATTTTAAATACTTAAATTTTATTTAATTTTCTCTCAGTATATGTGAAAATATAATTCAAACTAATATTTTATTTTTCAAAATTTCTCTCATCGCCCAAGGCAAATAGATACCTTGGATGGTGATAGATACCTGACAGTCACAAAAGGAAACGGGGTACATGGAATCTGCTTGCCTTTTGGTAACGGGAGCTTTTTCCAACTTTTGTCCCAGGAAATGGATATTTTATAGAAAGTTCCGAGGGGAAGTAACAAAATATATTAATATTCTAAAACATATTTTTTCTAGTTTTTCTCTTTCTACAACGTTATGCAGGAGAAAACAAAGACATTATAATGGTTAATTAGGGTGTAATTAAAAGAAATGATTTATTATTAATAATTTAATTTAAAAATACATAACAAAAAAATCACTGCACGTGAATAATTTAAAAAAATTGTCCAAATAAAATTGACAATGGAAAGGATATATGGTTTCAATGTCACTTAAAAAGTCATGTCTTAATGAGTTAGGTTTACTTTTCAAATGACTACGCTTTGAAAGCAAGAGTTAACGGATTTGTTATTAGGCATTAAATGTCTAGCTACATGCGTCTCGATAACTTTTTATAATACGCGTGTCCCGTGATAGATAAATAAAAAATAATGGGCATTAAATGCCCAGCTACATGCACCCCAATAGCTTTTTATAACACGCGTGCTCGGTGATAGATAAATAAAAAATAATGAGCATTAAATGCCCAGCTACATGCACCCCGATAGCTTTTTATAACACGCGTGCCCGGTGATAGAAAAATAAAAAATAATGGGCATTAAATGCCCAGCTACATGCACCCCTATAGCTTTTTATAACACGCGTGCCTGGTGATAGATAAATAAAAAATAATGGCGTGCGTGTTAAAAAGCTATCACGTGCGCATGTAGCCGGGCATTTAATGCCCAATCGCAAGGCCGTTAACCCTTGCCACTGTTTGAAGGCTCTGTTTTTAAAGAACACCAAAAGAAAAATATTATTGTAAAAAAAAATTAATTTGATTTAGTAAATATAACTATTATTATTAAAATTAAGTTAAAAAAATAAATTGAGCAGTTTCGGTGAAATTGTGCAAATATTAGGTAACATGAACTTACAATAATAATGTTATTTTAATTTGAATTCTGATTAATTGTATTTAATCTTGAACTTATTATAATATTAATGTTACTTTAATTTGAATTCTGATTAACTTTATTTAAGATAATAATTGGAATTCTAATCTTAATTAACTTTAATATAATTTATAATTTGAATGGTTAGATAATATTATTTATCTCAATTAGAATTTCGATTAATTTTATTTAATATAAGAGTTCTAATCCCAATACACTTTAATATAATTAATATAATTTGAAGAATATTTTATCAAATCAAGAAAGTTAAAAAAGAAAAAAAAAAAGGGAAAATGTGATATTTGATAACACATAAAATAAAATAGGTATAAAATTAATACAAATATATAATTTTTTGGTTTGGTTTGGTTTTGTTTAATTGTTTTTTATAAGAAAGAATATATTTTTTGATATTTTAAAGGAAATCAGAAAGTTTAATCTCTTGGTTGCATAGAGCATACTTGATAATTTAAAAACTGAGCTTAGAACAAAATCTCAAATGTATCTTAGACCTTAAACCTATCTTGCTATGCACACTTGATAACTTCAAATTTGGGTCGAGAACAAAATCCCCCATATATTTTAGACCTTCAACATATCTTGAAGCTTAACTAAATTTTATCAAATCAAGAAAGTTAAAAAAGGAAAAAAAAGAGGGAAAATGTGATATTTGATAACACATAAAATAAAATAGGTATAAAATTAATACAAATATATAATTTTTTGGTTTGGTTTGGTTTTGTTTCATTGTTTTTTATAAGAAAGAACATATTTTTTGATATTTTAAAGGAAATCAGAAAGTTTAATCTCTTGGTTGCATAGAGCATACTTGATAATTTAAAAACTGAGATTAGAACAAAATCTCAAATGTATCTTAGACCTTAAACCTATCTTGCTATGCACACTTGATAACTTAAAATTTGGATCGAGAACAAAATCCCCGATGTATTTTAGACCTTTAACATATCTTGAAGCTTAACTAAATCTTATTTGAGTAGGATCAAATAAATTAAGGACAAAACAAAGAATGCATTACCATTAAACACATTTGAGATGAAAACTTGACATTTATCAGAGCTTCTTTGAATAACATATCTGCCAAAACATTATCTTCCTTGTATATATGAAAAACTTGAACATCATCATATTACTTCTATAACTTACAAATTTTCTTTTGCCATAATTCTAAATGAAAAATCTTTAAATCAACACATCCATTGAACCAGTCTGCAAAGACTTTTGAATCGCCATATAATAGGAATACTCTTACTTCCAAAAATAACAAAAATAACAATCCTTATCACACACTACATAACCAAAAATTTAGGTGTAAAATTTATACCCAGTTTTCATTTCAAACCATACTATAAAACTGTACAGATCCTTTACCTGCACAAGTTTGATTTAAGCAGACTGATTACCATCCCATGTAAAATGATATGAGTCTTTAAATTAAACACCGACATGTTTATGGTAATAACAAAATCAGTACATTACGTTTAAGCCTGTAACAATGTCAGGGATTCTATACACGAAAAAATATCTTACACAGAGGAACCGGATTCCATATGGGCAAAGTTATCCCCTGCCTCCATGTGCAACATGATGGAGAAATTCCTTTTCTGATATCATCTGGTCTCATAATTGACATTTTTTTTTACGAAGAACGAGCGTTTTACAGCCTTTAAGATATCCCTTTATGGCATGTTCTACTTTTAAATATCTTCCAGCTCTTATACAACGTTTGACAAGTTTAGAAGCCACACACAATTCTGGTAACGGTCCTTCCTCAACCACGAGAGCACATTTTCCAATGATACAGGAGACAGGAACACTTTTCACAGTGAAGGCCTGCAGTTATTTCTTCTTACATTTAACAACCTCCTCAGTATAATATCATCAGCAACAAGAAACAATGGTAGAAGAAGAATCATCTCTTAACATTGGAGAAATAACTCCAATGGGGTATTTTTTAATCTCTGAAGAAGTCAATGACAATATTCTATCAGGCCATGCAGGTTCTAATACCCAATTGTCTATTTATTTAGCTTTTGAGATTCCCCCAATTATTGTACCTTTTCTGGGATGAAAACATGAGAGTTTTCTTATCAATGTCATTTTTTTTGTACATTGTGTTTTTCTAATGTAAGTGGGTTGGCTAAAGGTATATTTGCAGTCACCAAGTGGTGGGATTTACTGTCAGAAGCCAAACGTATGTTAAGTGGTGGGATTTACTGTCAGAGGCAAAACATATGTTGATTTCAGACAGTGAAGCAAGAGAACAAAACCAGCTGCCATATAGTCCAAACTACTAGCAATTTAGGGTCGGGGTCAGGAAAAATGAAGAAAATAAGAGAAGCCTTCTTGGTTTCATTCAATATTAAAATTGGTTTGTTTGCCATGTCAGTCCTAAAAAAATGGAAGACTGGGTCTAGGCATAGGTAAAACCTACCAGAGGAATTCAGGCCGTATTGATACCCAGATATCCACGTCCCCATATGCTTACGTCCCATTAAAGATCTTTAAGATTTGTAACTGTAGGCACAGACAAAGAGGCATCCTGAAAAATGACAGAATGGTGGGGGGAGGAACGAGGCAAAGTGGTGGAGGGAAAAACGGAGAAGAACTAAAATAATTTATTTATTTTTTAGTAGAAGAGAAGATTCTACCTTTGTTGACCATTTTCGCGGACAAGTTGATGGCAGATAATCACAATTTTGGTACCATTGATACTACTCATAGAAACTCGAGAGGATTGCATGATAACCTCGGCAGGTTGTTTCTGGGAACGGAGTGTAGGTGAAGGACCTGAAATATCGGGAAGCAGCTAACACCTCTCACTATCTTCCTTTATATGTGTTTTTGCATTACTGGCAATCACTATACTCATGACCATTTTCTGATTCTCGGAGATTTATGAGACTTATCGCATGAGATTACTGGAAGCTGTGCTCGCAATTCATTGGAGGAATGATTGTCAAGGTGCCCAAGTTGCTATCAGGTGAAATTTACATTCCAATATCAAGTTGGGCTTTATTTTTGTCTGAACTCTTTGGTGCCCATGAGGTCTAATCCAACACCTGCAGTATGGATTTCTTATCATTCAGCCCAATAGCATATATGCTTATTTAGTTCTTCGTATTTTGCATTTCATGATACTAACAATCACTATGCTCAGGCTCAGCTGCTAATTCTTCAAGATTCATGAGATTCAGAGCATAAGCTCATTGTAAACAGTGATTGCAATTCGTTGGAGGAAAGATTGCCAAGGTGCGCAAGTTGTTATCAGTTGAAATTTCTTTTTCTGAATTCTTAGGTGCCTATAAGATACAACCCAATACCTTTAGTTGAATATAATTCTTATTATCTAACCTATATGCCTAATTGATTCAATATCCTGTATATATAGTTTGCATTTCATGCTACTAACAGTGACTATTCTCAGGCCCGCTTGCTAATTCCTCGGGATATATGAGATTCAGAGCATGAGATCATAACGAGTGATTGCGATTCATTCAAGGAAAGAATGCCAAGGTGCGCATGTCTTTGCAATTATTTCAATTCCAAGTTCAATCGGGTCATAGTTTTGTCTGAATTGTTCGGCGACCATCAGGTCTAGACCAATACCTGTAGTTATATAAAAAATTGTTGTCTAATCCAAGTATGCCTAATAGATTCATTATTTTGTACATATATTTCGCACTCCATGATACTAAAAATCACGATGCTCAGGCCTACCTTCTAATTCTTGGAGATTTATAAGATTCAAGGAAATATTGCGAAGGTGTCCAAGTTTTTAGCAGGTGAAATTTCCATTCCAAGCTCAATTTGGGCTGTATTATTGTCAAAATTCTTCATTGTCCATAAGGTCCAATCCAATACTTGCAGTTCTGTGGAATTATTAGTGTTTAACCCAATAGTATATGCGCCTAATTGATTCCATATTTTGCATTTCATTTTACCATCACTATGCTGTGGCCCACTTTCTAATGCTATTATATATAGCAGATTCAAAGCATGAGATCACTATAATCGTTAATTGCAATTCACTCAAAGAAAGATTTCTAAGGTGCCGAAGTTGGGATTAGGTAATTACCCATCTTAACCTCACTTTGGGTCGTAGTTTTGTCTGAATTCTTCGGTGCCGATAAGATCTTAAGCCAATAACTGCAGTTGTGTGGATTTTATATTTTTCAGCCTTTCACAGCCGCTCATGTTTTTGCAGGCAAGATGGTGAAGGACTACAATGCAACAAACAGATTTTATCAGTTTTATTCTCAGAAACGAAGTGTTATGCAGATCATTGCGTTACTTGTGCTGTGCTCTTTTTTCTACATTCTAGGAATATGGCAGAACACTTATTCGACACCCATAATCCCCTCCGGACTGGATTGTTCTAAATACAAGATCGAGATATCATCATCTTCATCTGTTTCCTTAGATTTTGAGGCCCATCATATGCTGGGAGTGGATGATATTTCAAATTCAAATATAAGTTTCGCACCATGTGATATGAAGTACAGTGAGTATACTCCATGTGAAGATCCTGTGAGGTCTCTCAAATATGACAGAGAAATGCTCAAATACAGAGAGCGTCATTGCCCAGAAAAGCAGGAGTTATTGAAATGCCTTATACCTGCTCCGCCAGGCTATAAGAATCCATTTTCATGGCCCAAAAGTCGAGATTTCGCCTGGTTTTCCAATGTACCACACAGAGAACTCAGTGTAGAGAAGGCTGTGCAGAATTGGATTCAAGTTGATGGAGATAAATTTCACTTCCCCGGTGGTGGAACCATGTTTCCTCATGGTGCAGATGCTTATATTGAAAATATCAATAAACTGCTTCCTTTGACTAATGGATCAATCCGGACTGCCATTGACACTGGCTGTGGGGTATGTTCTGTGCTCTTTCCTTCATTCCTTATGATTTCAAATTCTTGGTAATTTAGTGCCCATTTTGAATTCAAAAATCATACTAATTGAGGAGGTTCTCAACTAAGATATCCTACCTATGTCAAAAAAAAAGCCCTAGGTACCATAAGTAATGGAGAGCAGATTCTATGTTGTTGATTCGTACACGCAGGCCAGCTGAGTATGGCTGGGATGAAATAGTTCTGGAATTGGCACCATGGGTCGAATTCAACGAACTGAATACCTTCCAAAAAGAATCACACCATCATGGAAAGGTTCTCCATGTTATGGTTTTCAAATGAAAAGCACCAATGGAATTTCACTTGTAAAGTGAACACATCATGCATAAGGTTTGTCAACCTTATAGCTTGCTACCTTCGGTACCAGTGGAGTTTTGATGGGAATCTTTGATCTCAATCTGGGAAGAATTCTTTCCAGTCCATATAAAGAGTCCTTCTGAGGAAAGATCCTCTCCGCCAAACCTGTCCCTCATTGCCACCTTAGACACTAGATCTCTGATCAACCCGTTTCATCCATCCTCACAGTTAATATGTGAATGTTAATTTGCACTCGGTAGCTTTTTGTCTTTGGTTGCATAGTTCAGTGGTCCTCAGTTGATTCAGAGGTAGTTGTTTAAGTTTGAAGTGTTTGTAGAATATACTTGCTTGAAATCAGAAAATATAGTAGAATGAATTGGAGCACAGTGAGTTCTCTGTAATACATTTGGTTTTCCAGCTAAAAGCATAGAATAAGAAGTCCGTAAACAGTATGCTGAGTTCTCCGTAATGCAATTTTTTCAGGTCGCCAGCTGGGGTGCTTACTTGTTGAATAGGAATATCTTATCCATGTCCTTTGCACCACGGGATTCACATGAGGCACAGGTGCAGTTTGCTTTAGAGCGTGGTGTTCCAGCTATGATTGGGATCATGGCATCTCGCCGGCTTCCATACCCAGCAAGGGCTTTTGATATGGCTCATTGTTCGAGGTGTCTGATTCCATGGAATAAATATGGTATGATATAAATTCTCAACTTGATCAGAGCCATGAGGTCTGTTTGGATTATGAAAAACTAGGAGATCTTGTTCTTTTGATGTACAATCCTGTTTTAGCTACTAAATATGTATGCAATTCTTGATTATGTGTCTCTTCTGTCATCTGTTTTTATCATCAGATGGTATCTTCTTGATGGAAGTTGATCGGATCTTGAGGCCTGGTGGTTACTGGATTTTATCTGGGCCTCCTATAAATTGGAAGAAACACCATAATGGCTGGCAGCGAACAACTGAGGACTTGAAGCAAGAACAAGATGAAATTGAGGATATTGCCAAGCGTTTGTGCTGGAAAAAGGTTGTTGAAAGGGATGACCTTGCAATATGGCAAAAGCCCACAAATCATTTTAACTGTATTAAAATTAAAGCGAAAGTCTTCAAGGTTCCACCAATGTGTGAAGATGGAAACCCTGATTCTGCTTGGTATGTACTTTTTTCAATTTATAGTCTATCTGCTTGGTATGTACTTTTTCAATTTATAATCTACACAAGGAGAAAAATTTAACTATTAGATATTAAGCTTTTTCTTTGATGGACTGTTGAAACATAAAAAACTCCGTTTGACAATCTGTTTCTTATACTTCATTTTGCAAAGTCCAGTGTTCCTAGTTCCTTTTCGGCCAACGTTCTTCGTTACTGCTGATTATATTGCATTAGAAAAAACAATAGCAAGATTGCTAACTTGTCTTGGAATGGATTATAAGGTACAAGAATTCGGAGACTTGCATAACCCCTCTTCCACAGGTCAAGGATATTACAGATATTGCAGGAGGGGCTCTGGAAAAATGGCCACAAAGGCTAACATCTGTTCCTCCCAGAATAAGCAGTGGAAGTATCCCGGGGATTACAGCTGAAAATTTTACTCAGGATACAGACCTTTGGAAAGCTAGAGTGTCATACTATGGAAGTATGATAGGTGATCTTAAGAAAGGAAGATACCGCAACATCATGGACATGAATGCTTATCTGGGTGGTTTCGCTGCTGCCTTTGTCAATGACCCTGTTTGGGTTATGAATGTGGTGCCATCAGATGGTAAACACAACACACTTGGTGTCATATATGAGCGGGGATTGATAGGAACATATCAGAATTGGTATGCCCGTGTCTTATTCAACAAAGTTTTAGGTCCCTTTAGTATTGCATCATTTAGGTAATCTGTTAAATGGAATACCCATGTGGAGGCAGTTCAAGATTAATGTATGTATTGCTTGGATGCAGGTGTGAAGCATTTTCAACATATCCCCGGACATATGACTTAATTCATGCCAATGAAGTTATAAGCATGTACCAAAACAGGTGATCTATTATCTGGAATCATGAGTGACATGAATTTCTGTTCTTTTATCCTTTTCTGTTTAGAAAGCTGACAGTTATACTAGCTTAAATTTATCTCAACTCCAGATCTATTAAACACTGATAGGGGTCACAATAAAACAAACAGGTGTACACTGTAAACTTCTTGCTGCTTAAAATATCTAGATTAAGATGGATCTATTCTATCATCTTCTATTTATTTATTTTAAATTGCATGATGAAATTAACCAATGGTGTTTAGACATCCAACCTCCATTTTCTTTTCCATTTTAGTTCATAATGTTACCCATGGATGTGACACATCCTTTCCACCTGAGCTGTAGAGTGCATCACACTTCTCTCAATGAAATGACTCGAGAGTCAAAGGAAAGCAATTGCCATCCTTCATTGGGTACATAAGAGAGCGATCTGTTATCTGGAAGCTTGCAGGACAAGAAATTTATATTTTTAATCATTTTCAATTTTGGTTTTAGAAAAATGATGGATGACTTTTAAGGAAAGTAAATCCACCTCTTCCCAGAATACTTAGAAAGCCTTCATTAGATAAGACAGGTGTCTTGTTATCTTATACCTTGAATGGCATAGATTTTTCTTTTCTTCTTCTCTGAAGAAAACTGATACTTAAATGACTCGAAGGAAGCAATTCCCATTCCCACATAGAGTACATAGAAAGCCAACATTACATCAAAAGACATTTCCCTATCTACCCAAGCTAGTAGGCTAACAGAATCAGATATAGCTTCTCCAACGAACATATCACAAGCGTTTCTTAAGAAACTCAGAGAATCTTGGCATTGAATAGCTATAGAATATTGAATTGAAACTTTGTTGATTTTAGTTAGTTTTTCTGCGGACAAACCTTCAAACGTCTGGTACATCATTTTTGCCATAGGAAGTGTAAGGTGACTATTCTAATAACACCCCAAACCCTCCAAGCATGCTGTGACAGCACCAAGGGTCCCCAAAAAGGATGGCCCGCCAGCAGAAATGTGGTGTGACTATTCTTTTATTTTAAAACCTGTGATATTTTCTAAGTTCATTCCCATGCTGTAGGATCTTTTATTTTGCAGCGAGTCAGCGGAAGTCTTATAAAAAATGCAAAAAATTATAGTGACAAGCCCTTGAATTTATCTGCTAATGCCTCAATGAAAACACCAAGAAGTGCAAGATTTTGAGTTTAACCACCAAATAGATGACAAACTAATGAAAATAATTACAAAATGAACAGATGCCATTAGGCCTCAAATACCACCAGCTGAGTACAACATCATATACGCATGTAGTAAAACCCAAACGAGGCATATCAATGGGAGTGAACCCATTACACTGTTCGGAAGACCTCGTTGAATTGCTCTATCTCTTCGCAGAAGGGTTCGATGTAGCTGCCATAAGATCTATCAGAAATCACAATTGTGGAATATGCAATAGTTCAAGATTAAAGATGAAATTGCTCAACTGATTGCCAATAGCCCTAAAAGAGTAAAGGACCTAGGCTTCCCTATTGTTTAGGTTTGCAGGCCAGCAAAGTACTCCAAACTTCTAGTCATATGAAGAACAATAGGCTGATGCCTCTTCAATTTGTATTTCATTGCAAAGGTTCCTTGCACAGCAACAAAAAAATGGTTGTTTTCCTTTCTTGCGGTCCCCTTTTTTTTTAAACTACTGGATGTGGATCCATAACCAAAACATCAAACTGAGGATATGACACTGTTTTTCTTTTACCTTTCTTTTTGTTGAAACATTGAAACTACTGAAAATGGACAAAATCAGTTATTAGTTCCATTGAATTAACATTCATATATATGGTTTTGGGAATGCTTAGAATTTCGAATATTGTTGTAAACATGTGTTTCCTGATATTTTTTTCCAGACTTTTTAAGATTTATAACAGGAAGGATTGTCGTGCAGATGTGATATTACTGACATTCTGCTTGAGATGGACCGCATCCTCCGCCCAGAAGGAATAGTGATCTTCAGAGATGATGTGGATGCTCTGGTGAAAGTGAAACATATAGTTGATGGGATGAGATGGAAAAGTCAGCTTGCAAATCATGAGGCTGGTCCCCTTAATAGGCAGAAGCTACTCATTGCAGTTAAGCAATACTGGACTGGTACACAGAAAGAAGGAACAGAGTTAGGAAATTCATAGTCATATACCTATGTGTGAATTCATAAATATAATTTTGAATGGTGTCTGAGGGAGCTGAAGCAGCTTTTATTCTTCTTGTTTTGGATTAATTGATTGAGATTGCCATGAAAGATTATCAGATTTGTGTGACAGGGGGAATGTATTAATTCATGCAATCATTTTTTATGCCTATCACTGTAAGAAGCTGGGGGCTTTCCAATAATACAAAGAAATTCTACTTGAATAAATCTTGTTCTTACTAATATGAAGGGAAATGATAAACAAAAGCAAGCTGCCGTTGATATTTGGATATTCTTTGGGTGGATATTAGTAGAATAGATAAATCTTAACCTCTGATTTAATGCATCTAGATGGATTTTTTTGGGACACTACTAAGTTTTTCTCATTTTAATTTATTGGCGTTGGCTACAAAATATGATGCATTTCTTCCAGAGTTACAGAATGCACTTCACTTCTCTTCGATACACTTTGAAACAGTATGAGAAACTATTAACAAAAATTTGAATCAGAGAAAACACATCCATACAAATTTTAAAAGAACACAAATTCTCCCTATAAAAACAATTCCTAAATTTTATCATGTGATTTAATTTTATTTATGATATTAATAATAATTCAAAATTTGTTTAGGATAATGTAGTATTATGGTGTCAATGTAACGGGCTTTATAATATTGAGATTACTTCAAGATTCTGTGATGACGAACTGTTTTTCTCTATCAGTAATTTATTGGGTCCCAGCAAAATAGGTCACATGAATTTTGAAGAATGCAATGCAAGAAAAAATGGGGTACAGTTTGTTATTGAACACGGCATGTTATGGAACAAAAAGCATGATCTTGAAAGAATCTCACTTGGAAGACTGTCACTGTGGATGAATATTAGCATATTCCTGAGAAAGTGGGTGGGATTGACCTTTTAAGGAATAAGACTGGGCCCTTTAATTTTAAGTATAATGATGGGTGGATTAAAAATCATTTTATCTTTTAGATAAATCTAGAGTTAAAGAATTTTTTTTAACAAAAATATGGTTAATTTTTGTAGTACTTTTAAGACAACCTTTATGCATGCAAAAACTAAATAGTACATGCATAAACTAAATAGTAAAGGTATGTATGGAAAATAGGATATTGAATAACAACAATTCAGAAGATTATAACTTTCTAAAAGTTGAATAATGTCAGAAAATAAAGACAATGCAAAAACTAAATAGTAAAGGCATGCATGGAAAATAAGATATTGAGGAGATTATAACTTTCTAAAAGTTGAACAATGTCAGAAAATAAGGATAATGCGTTTACCGGTATAGAATTTATAAGATAGTTTTGGGTTTGAAGTGTATCACATGCCATGTCATAGGGGACACTTTCCAAAGCTAGCAATGGAATTGAACAATTTAATAATAACACTACAGGTTACTAGTGACACCAACATGCTCTTTAATGAGTGGTTAAAAATTAGTACTCGAGTAATATTAAATAATGTATGCATGTAAAATTGATTTATTACCGAGTAATATTAAACCATGTATGCATGTAAAAGTGATTTATTATCATAAAATGATTTCAAGCTACATAATTAACGTCATTATTATATATCATGGCAGGATCACGAAAGGAATAATGTATATAACATCTTGACTGCAAAGCAATAAGAGTCATACTTTAGTCAATACATAACATGAATTTATACATTAAGGTGATGTGGGATGCTAGAAAATCAGAAAGGTAGAAAGATTTTCTTATATAGATAATTACTTATGATTCTTTTATCTTTATGTTCTTCTTTTATCTTTATATTCATCAAGCAATTACCAAAACAATAGCACAAAGACACTAGATATAGGCGAATAGCCAGGGAAAAACCCCTTTCTAGGGGAAAAACCAATCAGGAAATATTCCTTAATAACTTCTTTGAGATAATCCAAGAATATTGACCTAGACAGACTTCCTCCACACCAAGTCAACCCTTTCTTTCTTCTTGCAGATGATAACCCTTCAATAGCAACTTCAACCTAGCAGTAACTTGCAGTAGCATCTTCGACCCAACAACTGGCAGCGACAGTAGTAGCAACAACTTTGACTAGACAAGAAAGACTTTGATCTCCTAGAGGAATCCACCTGAGAGAGAGAGAGCCCAAAATTCAATTTTCTCCTTTTCTTCCTCTTTCTTCAATTTCACACTCCTTTTGCCTTCCTTCCTTACTTTGCACTTTTCCAGCTCTTTCTTTTGGATATCGAACTTGCTTGAGAGAAAGTGAATTTCTCCAAATGAATTCGAACTACTCTAATATATACGCTTCTGGTGAGGTAGAATTACCCAGTTTGCAGCCGACTTGGTGTGGAGGGGACAAATAACATATTTGACTCAATATTAATTCTTTTTACATGATTCAAAAGCCCAAGCAGGGTCTCTTTTAAAGTACAATGACTCTAAAGACTCAAGATAAATCATATAAGTCCTCAATGGGGACTTTGACCTAAAACATGATGACCCAAGCATGGAACCATGCTTTAATAAGTCAATAAAAATAATAATAAAAATATCTTCTTCATTCTTTTGATAAATACATTTCATTGTGACTCAAATAACTAGGGAGGCATTCATAATAACAAGTACAAGGAAGATCTCAAAACATATGAACTATGAAGAGTTTAGGCACCGCAATGTCATGGACTAGATTCCTGACCAGGGAAATCTACTGAAGGTCTTCCAACAGTTTTAGGCACTCATGATGCCACGGACTAGGTTCCTGACCAGGGCAATCTATCTGAGTGGGGCTAAGATGGACTAAAGCCTTTAGCCTTTCTAGGTACCATCAGGCTTACTTGCTAACCATCAATCCAAGGATCCAGGTGTGTATCCGAGGTCAGATCTCTATGACCAACGCCACCCTCCCTACTTCGGGATCTAGACATCAACACAAAGTGTTGACCAGATGACCTCCTAGGTAATGTGTCTTACACATAAAGCCATCAACACTCCCGATTATTCCAATTGGTAGCAAAACCTCCCCAATCAAACATATCGATAACAAATATCTCTCGTGCAACCATCTTGCTATCAAACCTCTTGAGATATTTACTTGTACAAACACAATCCTAATCAGTAACAAACTTACAAATATACGTAAGAAAACAAAAACCTCCAGGGTCTTCTAGACAACTGATGTTGCTTCTCAATTATCACAGTAGGAATTTCAAATGAATCTTAACAAAAGATTCAATCATACATCTTCCTTTCCTACTTCACATGCAACAACATATTCTACAAGTAGATCTCGCTTTCCTTATCTCAGCAACTCTTCAAAATGTATTCTCCAATTTCTTCTTTCAAGGTGTCCATCATGACTATGATATGCCCTCCCTCTTAACTAGGGACATTTCTTTTATCTATGCTCCTTCTTAACTTAGGGAGATCAAATTCTTCTTATGACATTGGATAATATTTCATGGCTTTCATCCTTCTCATCATAGTTATCATAATCATTATCATTCATATAAATTTCTTCATCATGCTTATCATATCAACTCTATTTACGAATATCTTCACCATCTTGAAGATTATGTACTTACACAACTTAGATAGCAAGTGAAACCAAATACATACATATAAAAGCATGAAGTTAACTATATCAGAACTTAGTTAGGTTCATAAACCTAAACTTAGTTAGGTTCACAAACAACAAGAAACACATACTTTTATACTTCAACTACATACCCAAGTTTTGTCATAAACCCTAGATTTCATCATCAAGACTTCTAGTACCTCAATCAACATAACAACCTTCATTATATATATGGATTCAATATTTCTTCGAGAGGCATGACATACCCTACTGCATTATATTGCAAACCCTAGAAGCATTTCAAACAAATGCATTTAACAAATTTAGTGCTCATATGCTAGAATTTCACTAGGATTTAGTGCAATATCCTAGATTTCATACATGAGCCATTAAGCTTCAACAATAAAAAACCAATCACAACTCAATTTTAGATTTCAACAATCTTTCAACAATATTATATTATCACATTGTCATCATATATTAAATATTTGAACTTCTACTAAGTTTTAGTTACAAAACCCTAGAATTCACAATCATTATCATCCTAGAGAATCAACCTTTGACTAGGGATTAGTTAAAAACCCTACTACTTATGACCATCAACATTTAGGTCAACACATATATCTAGGATTCCATCATCATGCACAAGAATATCATAACATGTGTTAGTCAAATCCATTGACACAAATATCAATATTTTAAAGTTAGACTTATAACGCACTTGATCAGAATAGGGTTTCGATCGGACAAACACACATATAACTAGGATTTCATTTCTAGGAAATTATAAGGGTCTTTCGTATACATCCTACCAAACCCTAAGGATCTAGGGTTTCAATACATAACACAACAAACCCTAAGTTATCAATACTTCAAAGGTTTGGGATTTTAGACATCACCATTCAACCCTAACAAGTTAGGGTTTTCATAACCATACCAAAACCCCAAACATGACATTATCAAACATTTTCTTTATAAGCATGAGTGAGACTTTAGTCAGACTTAGTGATCATCAAGATAACTAATGAGTCAACCCAAAATATTTTTGCATGCAAAGAATTTCAGTTACCCAGTTGAGATGGAGATTCCAAGGAAATGTACTTTTATACTATTCCAATGTGTACAAGTGGTGCATACAATTAGAGATCCAACCTTATGGATTGTGCAATCAATTGAGGCAAAAAAAAATCCTTCAATAATAGGGGCTAATTCCTTAAGGAACAATTTAAGGAAATAGGGGCTTGGAGGGCTTGGAAATTGGCTAAGTGTTGGCTAGAGTTAGACAGTTAGGCAGAGGGATAAACTATACAATTTCTGGTTGTGGTCAGGCTTGAGCAAGCATATGTATTACATCTCTATTCTTTGATTAATGCAATAAAAATAGGAGGGGTGTTGAGTAGTTGATTTGCCCTATATAAATAACCATGTATGTGTGTTAATTATTATTATATGTTTATGATTTGTGTTCTATATTGTGAATTTAATTCCAAAAAGTAGTAGAGTATGTTTGTGTCTTGTGATTTAGAAAATTTCATGAGTAGTTACAAATCTACAACATAATATCCACATGGTATCAGGGGTGGATTTACACTAGAGAAGAAATTTCAAAGTTAGTTCTCAGTGGAATCAAATTTGCAGTTCAGTGTTGCAAGATCTCTTCAGAGTTGGGAAGATGAGATTCAACGGGTTGAGGCTAGAGTATGCCTTGGAAGGAAGCTCTAGTTTCATCGCACGGAAGGATCAAATGGAGGTGGTTTTGGATGACAATGAAGTGTTGGAATATGTCAAGATAAACATTCCACAAACGCCTTTAGTAGATGTTTAGGACCTTTCTTAATGGAAGAAAAATGTAGCCAAAGTGAAGAGAATAATATTGGAGGGAGTATGGGATCACATTATCTCAAATATCCACAGAAAAGACACTGTTCAAAATGTGGAAATCACTGACAGAATTGTTCAAGAATAGTAGTGACCACATGAAGCTAGCGCTTAAGGATAAACTTTGAAATATCAATATACAGAAGAATGACTCCATACCTCAGTATCTGTGAAGGTTCACACAACGTTGTGATGAACTTGGCGGGGTTGGTGTTAATGTAGCAGATGCTGATTTGTTAATCATATCCCTTCTAGGCCTTCCCAAGAGCTGGCACAACTACCAATATTTGGGAGAAACTACCAAATTGGGAATGATTATGGTCCAATTTGGTACAAGAGGAAATAAGGTGGAATACCAGAGATGGGACTTCATCCAAGGGCGAGGATGAAGAAAAATTTGCATTGGATAGAAAGGAAAAGAAAGGGAAAGGGAAGAAATCTCAATCCAAACTAGAATCCAGTCAAGGGGGCAAGAAGAAAGACTTGTCAAAAATTAAATGCTTCAATTGTCATGAATTTGGGCACTATGCCACGAAGTGTCCACACAAAAAGACAAGCAAGAAGACCTTAGGAGGAGTAGCAGGTGAAGCCATGCATTCATAATTTGAGCTTCATTTTAATCTCATGGCATGCATGTCCAACATAATGATGGGGAGTGTATGGTACTTGGACAGTGGTACCTTGTTCCACATGATGAGGAATAGAGATTTTTTCACCGGCTTGGAGGAGAAAAATTTGCAGATGCACATCGAGATGAGGAATGATGGAAGATATAATGCGACTGGGATTGGTATAATCACCTTTCATAGGGAGTCAGGATCCCCTCTCAGAGTCAAGGATGTCATGTTTGTTCCAGGCCTAAAGAAAAATCTTGTCTTTGTTGTAGTTTTGGAAGACTGTGGTTATGATGTGATCTTCAGCAAAGGAAAGGCATTCCTGACACACATAGCCATAGGACAAGTGAAGAAGATCGGGGTTCGTGTGAAGAACCTATATAAGCTAGATGTGGAATACTGTGTTTCATTAAGCACTAAGGCGGAGAAGGTGTAGATTCACGATGTCGATGAATTTTGGCATAGAAGACTTGGCCATTTGCATCATGGGGCCTTGAATATTTTGTAGTAAATAACCACAGGCCTCACTAAAGCACTCGAGCAACAGGATGTGTGTAAAGGATGTACTTTGGGGAAGTACACAAAATATACTTTCCATGACCGAGACAAAAAATCACAAGCAATCCTTGAAAGGATCCACTTTGATGTTTGTGGACCTTTCTTGACAGCCTCCACTACCATGCACAAGTATTTTGTTATCTTTGTAAATGATTTCTCACGGAAGTGCTGGATTTTCTTCATGCAGAAGAAAGATCAGACAATATCCAAGTCCGTTGAATTCAAGGCACTAGTTCAAAAATAAACTGATAAGAAGGTGAAGGCTCTCAGGAGTGATAATGGAGGTGAGTTCGTGTCGAATGAATTTAAAAATATTTGTTCAAATGAACACATTCGATGAGAGTTGACAACACCCCACAACCCACAACAAAATGGGGTGGTTGTGAGAAAGAACAATAACATTGTGGGAGCTACAAGGGCTATGTTGAATGACCAAGGCCTACCACTGTATTTGTGGGTAGAGGCATGCAACACAATAGTCTATTTGCAAAATTGGATTCCTCATCAGATTCTAGGCATGATTACACCGGATGGGGATTTCTCAAGGAGAAAGAAATATGTGTCACACTTCAATATTTTTGGAGAATTTGTTTACTGCCATGTCTCTAAAGAATCAAGGAAGAATATTGAGCCAACAACATATTTGGGGGTATTTGTGGGGTACACATAAACTCCTCACAACTACTGTGTATACTTTCCATCCCCCAAAATGACAGCTGTATGAAGGGATGTAAAGTTTGATGAGGAGAAAGCAATGAGGTGCTCTCTTGTGAGGGAGCTTCAGATTCAACCAGGTGAGGATATTTTAACTCCAAAGGAAGAACCCCAGGAAGCTTTGGAGCAACCACAAATTGAGGATCAGAGAGTGGAGACAACCACTCAAGCAGAACCAGCCAGAGAAGGTAGAAAAATAACCAGGGAAGTTGAGAGATTATTGCATGCTTCTAGAGAGAATGTGAGAGCACCAACTTCATAGCTCATGCAAAGAAGGTTACCTGATTGGTACACTGGTGACATGGCCCTAATGTCTGAGCTTGTAGAGGTTAAGCCATCCTCTTTCGAGGAAGAAGTAGAGAAAATTGTATGGGTTGATGCAATGGTGGAGGAATACGAATCCATTGTAAAGAACAACATTTGGGAAGTGGTCCCAAGACCAACAAATATATCAGTTGTGGGTTCAAGATGGATCTTCAGGGTAAAACATGTAGTATATAGAAGCATAGAGAAGTATAAGGCCAAATTTGTGGCCAAAGGATTCTCTCAAGTTGAGGGAATTGACTATGAGGATACCTTTGCTCCTGTATGTTGAGTAGCGGATCCCCCCATAGCATGTTTTTGGGGCTTGAAGCTCGAATTTTTGTCAAGTGTAACGTAAAGACCCCATGAAATGCAGGCGTGGAGCGTAAGAGTCTAGGGTTTTCCGCCCTAAGATAGTGTAATTTAATGTAAAGTGTGTCGGCCTACCCATGGTCCGGACCATGGGATTGTATAGATGGAGAGAGGCTCTAAGTGTAAAGGGAGTCTTAGTTTTGACAAGTAACATATAGATGCGAAGGCATGGTTAGAAGATAGAAGTGAATCTGAAGTGTATTGGGTCATAGTGGTAGGTAGAGTCTCTGCAGCTAAGTGCGTAGGGGCCTAGTAGAGTTCACAGTTGAGTGCGCAGGGCGGAGTTGGGTCTGTAACTGAACTTGAGTATTAATAACGATAAGATTGATTCAGAATATTGTGCGTCTGTTTGTATATCTATATTTCTATGTTCTGGTTATTTTTATGCATTTATATTGTTTTCGAGTATTCATGCTAATTTGAAGTTGAATAAGTAATAAGAATATTGGGCCCGCACAAACTAATTTAAGCACTAATATAATAGCACAATAAGGATTGAATTGGAATAATACGAAGGTGCGTAGCCCATGGGCTTTGGATTGACGGTGAATGGGTGCACTATTAAGGCACTCCTTGCGATAGGTCACTGGTTCAAATCCCTCATGGGTGCTTACCTACCAAAAAAAAAAGAAGGAATAATACGAAGGTGCGTACGAGTTGCGAAGAATAGAAAGCTACGCGGAGTAGCACAGCGCATGGATTAGGATCGCGAACCTCCAGAACCCTCATCAAGACATCCCTAGGGTGTGGAAACGTGGTTCCAACACCCTCCCATAATACTTCAGGTGAGACCTCAGTCCGTGCTTTATGGACTGTTGCCGAAAGGGCCAGTAGTATCGGGATTTTCTTGGCTAAACTCACTACTGAACCTGGGTTAGGCCCCATGTAGCCAACAAATGGTTCTGTTGCTAGGACCAGGATCTACCTAAGGGATGTCTGATGTTGTGCCATTGGAACCCAACAAAGAAGGAAATTGAAGAGTGGTTGGACAAGAAGATTCACAAGTTTGTGACACAGGAAAACAAAACTCCGAAGGTATCCGAGAAAAGGTGGCTCGATCACTACGTGTATACGGAAATCCACGAGATCTTCTTCACATCCTTTCCCTCTGAACTGTATGAGTGGATTGCGAGGTTAGCCAACAACCAGGGAAGGTGTAAACTCGACCAATCGATAGTGTGGACTCCGGAATTAGTGCGTAGACTAGAGGCGTCAGAAGATAAGATCAGGCGAGCTGTGGACAATTGGCTTGACCAGATAATAGGGGGATTTATCACTGAGTTTGCGATATACACGACCGTCAGCTACAATGAAGCAGAATGACTTTTTCTCAAGGGATCGCGAGGTAAGTACATTAAATATTTGAATACCTAGATTAAGATGTTGTTATGTGAAAAGCGGGTTATACGAATACATTAATGTTTGGAACGACACGGAGCGGAAAGATATACAAAGGTAGCGGGGGATTAGAAAACAATCCCTTAATTTCGCCTTCATGAGAGAGTGAGGAAGAGCTCGCTTGGGTCTCTCCGAGAATTTCGGTCAGTTTGATAAGGCAGTGCATCTGCAGTTACCACCCCCACCCATGCCACCACCCGCTTCACCTCCCTCACCTCCATCTCCACCCACTCCACCTCCACCAACCCCGCAGTTCAGCATGAAGAGTGTGATCAAGCTACCCGTATTTCGAGGAGTAGGGAATGAGGATCTGGACCAGTTCTGGTTCATGGTAAGAGTAGTGTGGGAAGCGCAAGGGGTCACGGATGACAACATTAATAAGGAAACATTGGTGACTGCACTGAAGGATCTCGCATTGACATGGTATGTCAAGAACTCTAATGATCACCCAAATGTAGGAATAGTAGAGATCTAGAATGCGCTGAATAGAGAATTTAGCCGGCCGAAATTAGAGGCACAACTAATCATCGGGTTTAAAGAGATCATGATTGTTACACAGTAATTTATCACTGCCTTCCTGTCAGTCACCCTGCTGTGTCCAAGAAGTCACAATCACTAAATGTTTGCTCCCTGAACTGGCTAAAAACCCATTTTTCCAAAGTTTTGTGCATCAGCGCGTCTGTTCCTAAAATAACCGCGATGACCAGCGCCCCGCAGTCTATTTCGTGCGCTGCCATCGCGGAAGAACATCACTTTTCCGCGATGACGCACAGCGCGGCTTTCACGTGTCCTTCCGCGCTGACATGGCTTGTTCAGTTGTTGTCATGTGCTGACAGCGCGGCAGTCTCCATATAATCCGCGCTGATCCAGTTTGGGCGAATTTGTTCAAACAACCAGCCTTCCAGATCTCTCCAGGCTTGGTTGTTAGCTTTGTGAATGTCGACTCCCTTCTATGGCATGTCTGTTCGACCCTTTGCAACTACTCCCCTTGAAGATAAGCTCATCTTTCCACCTTTTTAGGAGACTCCTTCTCCTATATAAACCTCCACCATTACCATGAGCAGCTGGTTAGAAAATAGCTAGACTTAGCTTGGATTATACAAGAGCTTGTAGTGCTCAGATTGCTGCTATAGGTGTGGTGTGTTAGGAGTGGAAGTGATTGATTGCTTTGGGAAGTTTGTTTGTGACATTTGTGTGAGAGAGAGAGACTAGTTTGTCTTGGGAGAACCATCCTCAAAGGTGAATGCTTGAGATACATGCTGACTGATCCCTCCTGAGAAGTTTATCGACGTCAGAACATTTGGTTGTACTCTTCTCTATTCTGATTAATAATAGATGACTGCTATTATTGTTCCATTCTCGTTTGTTTATGCAATGGATAAATGTGAATTATGTCTTTTCTGACTGGCATATAGTTACTTTTACTAGATTTTACGCTTGCGTTTGCTTTCCTTTCGTGTGTGCAGGTGTCCGTTCGCGGGGATCGCGGAGGACTATGACCAGCTGAAGCGAAGGAGCAAGGGAAACATCTCCTCGACAAACGACAGCGCAGGAATCCAAGTAGGTGCTCTTTACTTCTTGTCTAATTGTAACTAGGAACATGTGTGGCAGCATTGTGTGATTGTTGCTAGATCCCTGTTGGGCTAGTAGGGATCGCCTCTATCCGTAGAGGGGATTTACCTTCTCAACAATTTGGCGACTCCGCTGGGGAATCAGCCTTTTTGTTTTTGAGTCCACTTTTGTGTTTGGCTTTGATTGATCTCTTTGTGGGTTTTTGGGATTGTCTTTTGTGGCTTATGAACTTTCTGGGTGTTTCTGGAAAGCGTCTTTATTATTTAAAAGCTCCTGCCTTTGGTTTGGGAAGTTTTTGTTTTGGCTTTCCTTGTTTTTTATTCCCAGCGCGTTTTATTTCGGAACAGTCGCGCTGACATCGCGGCCCTGTTCTTTTGGTTTTCTCTTCATCGCGCCTGTACGTCTAACAGTCGCGCTGACCTCGTTTTCAAGGGCAGCGCGCTTTATTCGTGTTCTTCCGCGCTGACATCGCGCCCCCTCTTCTTTGCGATTTCGGTCATCGCGTCTGTGTGTCTTATATCCGCGCTGACCTCGTTTGTCCTAGGGCAGCGCGCTTTTTCCCTGACTTTCCGCGCTGACGTCGCAAAGTTGCTGAAGGCTACCCGCGCTGAGCCTGAAAAACTTTTTTTTTGTCAAATTTGACCTCCTGAACCTCTTGCTATGACTTTCCCTGCTCCTCCCCACTTGTCTGATGACTTGTTTTTCACTCTCTGAACTTTGAACTGTTTGATTACGAGGCTCAACTCCATAGGGTTTCGTTTTGCTTGGTTTTAAGTTTGCAAACAACTTCCCTTCTAGCTGCTTGGTTCACGTTTTCGTCCTGACTTTCGCGATTACTGGATTGTGTTTGAGTCTCTAATTGACTGGTTGCAACTCTGGTCCATCGGATGTTTGCTTTTCTCTATTTGATTTCACGCTCTGAACCCTAGGACATCTAGCGGCCGTGTGTGTGTCAAGCCTCCCGCAAGGATCCCTGTTTGCTTGATTGACCAGCTCGTTCTAGACTCGCTCTTCGCATTTTTCAGTGATTGTTAGAGTGTATTGGTTTGTGCTTCCAAGTGATCTTTTGCGCTTCCTCCTTGCTTGCAATCTTTGCTTGTTTTGCAGAGCTTAGATCACATAGCTCGTGCATTGCCTTGTTTCCCTTTGATTTCGAGACTTTGGTTGAGTGTTTTGGGAACTTCGTGTGCTCTCATTAAGTAGTTTACTTGGTGTTCAAGTTCCTCCAAATTCCTTTAGGTGTGTTATGTCAATAAAAGGAAACAAATTAGTAGCTTGTTTTAAAATTCGAGAAGAAAAAGAACATTTCATTGATTTCCATTTTCAAAAGAAAAGTTTCCTTTCCTCGCTTTAGTTGCATTTAGCTACTTGTTTGTTTGTTTTCGTTTTGTTTCAAAAATTCTTTGCCCTCTCGTAGCTAGAATTCATCGAACGAAACGAAATTCTTTTGCATATAGATTGCATCTAAGTAATTGTGAGCGAACATACGATAGAGCTTGAAATCGAAACTTAATCTCAAGATCAACTATAAAATGAACCAAATGAATCTAAAAACGCATTGGAACTAAACGCAAATATTTAGAGGTCTAGGTTAGAGACGTGTTCCGGCGTCTTAAAACATAGTCACTATTGTTTCACATTGGGTTGGGTGATTCCTCCTTCTGTGACTCGATAGTGGTCTAATACGGACTGCGCTCCCACGTACCGTCGAGTATATAGGGAGACCCCACTAGGCTTTTATCCTTTATCCATAGGAAGCCGAGTCGGCCGCCCTACAATTCGCAATGCAGTGAACACAGCATTCACGAAGATTGACCACCCGTACCCTAAAAAGTATTCTGTGGTTTTGCGAAGAGTTTGGCACACCCTCTACCTAGAAGTTCCAGAGCAGTCACTTTTGATCCTTTTCGGACTCCCTAAACGAAAAGGTGCCTGTGAGCGTCTTGTCACTTCGTGCTCATTAAACATTCGAAGGAGACTGGAGTCATCTTTGTCCTTTTCTCGACTCCTGAAATATGAAAAGGTCAAGTTTGGTCCTTGCGTCTTAAAAAATTAATTTGGCCACGATAACATCTCCTTTTTAGGTCTTGTGTGCGATAGTTTTGAGTAGGCTTTTATCGATAGTTTCCTTTTAGAGTTCTAAGGGGTCTGGTCATCCTGGCTGACCCATCACCTCCCGGTACAAGTGACTTAGGTTCTCAATCCTCTGTTGCTCCCGAGGTACCAGTTGAAGGCGGTACTCTTCCCATTGTACCGAGTATCCAGCCTATTAACGCACGGTCCCCCAACAACCCAGATTACTTGGAGGATTGGAATCCCGTCTGGGAAGAAGATTGGGATACCCCCCAAACCCCCCGTACCCCTTTAGGTATGTCATCTCCGATGGAGGGGGCAGCTTCCAGCACGGGTGAAACACCCGCAGTCACAGACATCGAGACGCCCGCGGTCACAGACATTGAGACTCCGATCCCCTCTTCATCTCCCCTCCCTCCGCGATATCAATCGCTCAGGGATAGGTATGATGCTAGAACAACTTCTACCACCATATGGGATCCTTCTCTCGCGGCCTCGATTGGCCCTTTTGTTTCACAGCCTTTTTTCCCACCCCTCACCTCAGAACTCAACCCGATCGTCACCTCAGTTCCCGCTCAACCTACTATTTGTGTAGCACGTTCGACTCCGGTCGTCAGTGCTGCGCCGATTCCCTCGTCTGAAGTTCCTCAAGCTGGTTCTTTTGTTGGAGGCATTCCAGGATCAGGACCGTATGATGCTTATGGGGAACCTATAACAGACCCAGATTACGATGGTCCTGTTTTCTTCTTCGATGCAAATGGTGAGTTCCTTGAGGAAATCTCAGGTCTCCCTCATCACCCGTTCGAAGAGAACGAGGAATCCTTGAATGTCATGTATGGCAACGCTACTAAGTACTTTGGAAACCGAGACCCTCCTCGGCAGCCCATAGGACCACCCAATCAGGACCCGTCATTCTACGGGCAGCCCCCTCAAGGGCAACCGTTATATGGCCCGCCTGACCCAGGACAATCTGGGCATCCTCAAGGTCAACCTTACCAAGAACAACCTATGGACATGGGAGGTCCGCCATACCCATATCAGAATCAACCTACTGGGCAGCCAGAGCAACCGTCTTTTCAAGACCAGCTTGGTTTCCAGCCAGGGTACCCCTCTGGACCAACTGGCTCAGTTTACAATCCCTCCAATCAACCAGCCATCCAGCAAGGGTATCCTTATGGCCAGGGTGGACAACCCTATATTCAACAGGGCCCACCTACCCCTCGAAACGCAAACCCTTCTGGGCAAGGGGGGCAACCCTCTGCCCAGCCTATATACCCAAGAGGGCAGCCTGCCGTACAGCAAGCCCAACCCTCTTCCCAACCCGGTTACGGTGGGGGACCAACGGGCCAACCGTCTATACAGCCAAATCAACCCGGGGCCTACCCTCACCGTCAACCTGGACCAGCTGGCCAGCCTCGGCGTCAACCAGCTATCCAACCCATTCGACCACCCGTTCCGCGAAGACAACCCTTGGTGGCACATGGGCCAACTGGCGTTCAGCAAGGCTATCCTGCTGGCCAACCAGGCCCATCTCGAATCCGGCCAAGTCAACCTTCGGGACGTGTAGTCCAACCTCAACCGGTTCAAGGACAATACTCTGGGCCTCAGACTCAAACAGGTTATCAACCTCCATATCAAACGCAGCCTGCCTACCAGGCTCCGTATGCGACCCAGCAGTCACATGGCTACCAGCAACCCCAGGGGCAAAATCAGTATGCTCCTTACCAAAATTATCAGCGACCACAGGTCACTCCCTATCAAAATTATCAATATGGTCAACCTGGTGGGCAAGCTGCTAATTCATGGGGAGCTGGGGGGCAAACACAGGGACAGTCGTCCGCACACGGACAAAACTCCTACGGACAAAATCCCTATGTGCCAGGTCCTTTTGGACCAGGTCCATCGGGACAAAATTCCTATGCGGCCGGTCCTTTCGGACCAGGTCCGTCTGGACAAAGTTCGTGGGGGCAACCCCAATCTGGGTGGAACCCTAATATCGCCTCGAACCCTCAGCCACAGATGTCCTTCAACCCGCAGCTTCCATTTTTGGCTACGTTGGAACTACCCGATGTGTCCAAGTTAACAAATGATCCTATTTTGCATAACTCATGGTGGCCGTCGGTTCCGACCAAAATACCAGGTGACTGTCCAAAGTTCGACGGCAAAGCCGGAGAGGATCCTCAAGCCCACGTAATGACATATCACCTTTGGTGTTCATCTAACTCCTGGCTTGATGATTCTATCCGACTGCGCCTCTTCCAGAGGACCCTCACTGGTTCAGCCGCAAAATGGTACATCGAACTTAATCGCGGTATGTTTTCAGACTTTAACTCGTTGGCTATGGCCTTTCTTACTCATTTTCAGTTACCCATTCGGTACGAGACTGGGACCCATTTGCTCACGTCTCTGAAACAGGATACGGCAACGCACATCTCTGATCATATACATGAATGGAGAAGGCGCCGTCGTTTGATTAAATTTTGGATTCCCGATCAACTCCTGACCGACTGGTTTACCACGTCCTTTGTCCCTAAAATTGCCAAAGATATTGCAATGGGGGCATGTGTAACTGAAGAGCAAGCGATTGCGCGAGCTCAATACCTTGACTTAGTATATTCTCAGTCAGGTACTTTGTATGACTATTTGCCAGATGCCCCGAGGCCCGGACAAGCCAAAACTCCACCGAAACCGTCTGTTGATGGAGTTATCGGCTCCGTGAATTCACCAAGTAAGAAATCAACCGCAAACTCTGGGAAGCAGAAACAAAGCACCTCTAACGAGAATGCTTCTCAGAGCCCATCTATTCCTGGGAATACCTCCGAGGTAAATGCCGTTCAGTCCACCGCGGCAGACAAATCCTCAAAAGGCAAAAAGAAAGGAAAGGCCAAAGAAAAATCCGGACAACCTAAGCAAAATTCTCCTAAACCTCCCACCGAGGACGGAGCCAAGCGGAAGCCTAAGTATCCCTGCCTCATTTGCGAGGAGGATCACTACACCAAGGACTGCCCTAGGCGGTCCGAGGTTAGTCGGCTTTTAAAAGGTGCTTCAGGGTCCCCCGCCATGCTTAAAGAGCCTTTCCCCTCCCAGCAGACGCATCAGGTGGCAGACCCTTCTCAATCCTCTTCCTCGTTCGGTTCTCAAGTTTTCATGGCAGGAACCGTCCCCGTCCACGTCACGACTCGAACGAAAGATTATCCATCTTCGGCCGGGAAGGAGCCGGAGGTCCCCTCCAGCGCTCCCGCGTCTAGCTCTGGCCCTCTTCACATTGAACGACCCAGCACCGAGACGATCCCCCGACCCCCTCCCAAAGGTGTACTCAGGAAGTCATCTTATAACCCCAATGCTCGTGCCGCACAGCATTATAGCATTGTCGAGGACTTAGCTCAGGCTCCGTCTGCTATGTCCGCGTTAGAAGTCCTCCAGAGCTGCCCCTCCCAGAGGAAGTCCCTGCTATCAGCAATTGGTGGCATCGACCCGGCAGATTCGGATCTCATTTCTTTCGACCTCGAAGGTTTCACGCAGAGATTACCTCATCAGGTGGCCTTCCTTATACAAGTCCTCATCAAAGGCAAAACGATTCACCGTACTGTCATTGATGAGGGAGCCTCAACCTGCATCATGTCAGTTGCTTGTTGGAAGGCTCTTGGTTCGCCTGCTCTGAACCAGTCTCCCACCACCCTAGAGGCGTTCGATGGAAGAGAATCTCGTCCACTTGGTATCCTCCCGCGTTTACCTATCTCTTTAGAAGGCAAAACTGTAGAAGTCGAGGTTGAAGTCGTTGACGCTAACCTCACTTACAACCTCCTTCTAGGACGAAGCTGGACTTATGCCATGCAGGCCGTGGCTTCCTCCTTATTCCGTGTCGTTCGTTTTCCCCATCAAGGAAAAATCGTCACGGTGGACCAGCTGTCCTTTTTTGCTTCCTCTTCTGAAGGGAATGTACCATTCGTGGAGCATACCTTCAAATCGCTCGAGAGTGTGGGTGCCGGATTATTTAAAGATCCCTCCTTGATGGGAGTCTTTCCCCTCCCACCTCCAAATCTCGCCTCCATTAACATGATCAGGACCCATTCTGATCCATGGGTTCTCCCTCCCGTGAATCAAGAAGACTCATGGGGCGAGATGATGCCGTTGAGCCCAGCCGAGCTCAACTACATCGAAATAGTTGCTGCATCGGCTTCACCCTCCGGACCTGCTTTTCCAAGCAGCGTTCCCGATTCACCTCAAACCTTCCCCTGGTTGGGAGAGAAGGCCACCTCGGACCCCCTGAAGGAATCATTCCCATCCGACGAGGCTATTATCGAGACTATGTCTCTCGAAGAGCCCCCTTGGTTTGATCACCACCATCGCTCTTCGTTCCTCCCTCCTTATTCGGAAATGGCCACGTGTCTCGGAAAGTTTGCTTCATGTCTCCCACATATCCCTCTCCAAACACCTATCCAGTTATATCAAGTGTCCTCGGAAGGGAACATGGGTAACATTACGCAGACTTTGGCTATCGACATCTCCGTCAAAACCGGAGTTGTCGAAAATATTCACATTGGAGTCACATGTACTCCTCAGGAAATTCAAATCTATACAGATCTATTTCGTGAATTTCGTGATGTTTTCGCATGGTCTTACGAAGAAATGCCCGGCATTGACCCCAGTATCGTGGAGCACGAAATTCCTACCTATCCTGGGGCTAAGCCTGTTCGTCAGCGTTTACGCCCGGTGCACCCTCGAAAGGCTGCAGCCATCAAGGCCGAAGTTGAAAAGCTTTTTCGAGCTGGTTTTATTTATGCCATTCCCCTCACGGAATGGGTATCTAATATAGTCCCTGTAAATAAAAAACAGGGCACTATTCGGGTTTGTGTTGACTATCGCGATATCAATCGCGCCTGTCCAAAAGATAACTTTCCTACGCCCTTTATCGATCAGCTTATCGATGATTGCGCAGGAAGCGAAATTTATTCGTTCATGGACGGCTTTTCTGGTTACAACCAGATCAACATAGCCCCCGCAGACCAGCACAAGACCGCTTTCATTTGTCCTTGGGGCACCTTCGCTTACAAGAAGCTACCTTTCGGTCTTAAAAATGCCGGTGCCACTTTCCAGCGTGCGATGTCGTATGCTTTTCATGATATCCGAAACATCGTACAGCCTTACCTGGATGATCTACCCGCTCATTCAGCCAAACGTCAAGACCATCCATCTCATTTACGCGAAATCTTCCTTCGCTGTCGACACTACCGTATTCGACTCAATCCGCATAAGTGTGTCTTCTGCGTGGAATCTGGCCGACTACTCGGGTTTATCGTCTCCCGAGAAGGCATCCGTTTGGATCCCCTTAAAGTCGAGGCCATTGTGAATCTTCCTCCCCCTGCCACTCTACAGCAATTACAAAGCTTGCAGGGAAAAGCCAATTTTCTCAGACGATTCATCCCAAATTATGCCGAGGTGGCCAAGGGTTTCACACGATTACTAAAACGAGACACGCCCTTTCATTGGGACGCTATCGCTCAACAATCTTTTGAGCATCTTAAAGACCTTCTGGTCTCAGCTCCGCTCCTAAGACCTCCAAATTACCACCGTGACTACACCCTTTATCTGGCCGCCGCCGATACCACCATCGGCATGGTTTTAGTGCAAGATGATGACGATGGCTCAGAGCACGTTGTATACTATCTTAGTCGCAACCTCCTTGATACGGAGACTCGCTATGCATATGTCGAAAAGTTGGCATTGGCTGCTGTATGTGCCGTCCAACGTTTCCGTCATTACATCCTGTTGCGCACAACGACCGTGATCTCTGACTGCAACCCCATGACCTATATTTTATCACGTCAGTTGCTGGGGGGCAAATACTCGAAGTGGATCGTAATCCTCCAAGAGTTCGACTTGGAATTTACTGCCGCCAAGTCCAAGAAATCCCTGGTCTTTGCTGAACTGCTCTGTTCCTTACCATCTCAATCTGCACCATCTCATTTAGAGGAGCGCATTCCGGATGAAACACTCTTTCTCATCAGCACTCTCGACCCATGGTACGGAGACATCATTGTATATTTACAAACGTCCTCGTTTCGTCCTAATACATCAAAAGAAGCCCGACGACGGATCCGTCATCAGGCTCAACCGTATCGCATTTTGGGCGACACCCTGTACCGCCTCGGCATCGATTCCCTCCTTCGCCGCTGCTTAACTCTCGAGGAAGCTGAACGAGTCATGAATGACTGCCACTCCGGCGCTTGTGGTGGCCACATGTCCGGATACGCTACCGCTCAAAAGATCCTCCGCGCTGGTTATTTCTGGCCCTCTATATTCAAGGATTGTATCCTTGCTGTACGCGCATGCCATGAATGCCAGGTTTACCACCGGAAGATGCGTGCACCTGTTGCACCACTGCACCCTGTAGTAACCGTCGGTCCATTTGCCAAATGGGGCATCGATTATACGTCCTGTAACCCTCGTTCGGCCGGGGGGCATGGGTACATTATCGTTGCCGTGGATTATTTCACCAAGTGGGCCGAAGCAATGCCTACATTAAACGAAGACGGTCACACAGCGGCGCAGTTTTTATTCAATCATATCATCACCCGCTTCGGAGTCCCTCAGGCCATTGTTACAGATCATGGAAAGCATTTCCGAAATCATATGATGACAGAGTTAACAAACCAGCTAGGCTTGCGTCAAGATAGTTCGTCACCCTACTATCCTCAATCAAACGGTCAAGTTGAAGCTGTGAACAAAGTTTTGATCACCATGCTTCAACGCACTGTCAATACGCACAAGTCAAACTGGCATCTAATGCTTTTCCCAGCCTTGTGGGCCTACCGGACTTCTGTGAAGGATGCCACCGGTTTCACCCCGTTTCAACTAGTCTATGGACTGGAGGCTACCCTTCCCGTCGAATGTGAAATTCCTTCATTAAAATTAGCTGTCGAGTTGCTTCCCAACACCACTTCGGTGGAGGAACGACTTCTTTACCTAGAACGGTTAGACGAGACTCGTCGTTTGGCCTCTCTGGCTATCGAAGCGCAGAAGAAGAGAGTCAAGGCTCACTTCGATCAGAATATTCATCCCCGTTCCTTTGTTGAGGGAGATTTAGTACTGCTCTACGATCAAGCTAAGGATAAGCTGGGGGCAGGAAAACTCGAATCCATGTGGTTAGGCCCCTACATCGTGAAACGTGTTTTACAAAAGGGCGCATATGAGTTGATTGATTATGAAGGGAATCCTCTTGACAAGCCCCGAAATGGGCTCTATCTGAAGAAGTACTATGCGTAACTGCTCACAGTCACTTTGTATATACGTGTGTTTTGAGTTTTTATTGCATGAGTTTCTTTTGCTTTGGTGTGAAGGCGTGTTTTTGCCCCTTATTATGCTTTCTCTTTCCTGCGCAGATGTCTCATACTCCTTATGTTGGTTTCGCTGATGGTGCCTGCCGTAGTACTTGTAATTTGTCTTCGGCAGCGTGGGTGATCTACGATCCTCACGGGGAGTTGATAAACCTACAGGGTGTGTGCCTAGGTCGTACCACTAACAATGTTGCCGAGTACAGTGCTGTAATAGAATTGCTTGCCGAAGCAGTTGACCTCGGCATCCGAGAGCTAGTGGTAAACCTGGACTCCCAGTTGGTGGTCCATCAACTAAACAGGCAATATTCCGTCAGAGACCAGCGCATATTAAGGTTATACCTACGTGTAAGATTGTTAGAACGGAGTTTTGATTTCATTACTTATCAGCATATTCCGAGACGATTAAATACGTTGACTGATGCATTGGCAAATCGTGTATTAGACAGACATTTGCGAAACAGATAAACATCATACAAAGAAGGAAAGAACAACATAGTAAGACCATAAGCATATGTAAATAAGTCATTCCAAGCATAGTTTGCACGTGTGTTTTTAAGCTTGCATTAAACATATAAAATCCATGAGTCGAGTGTCATGCGAATCCATACATAAGATCACAAATTGTACTAAACAAACGCATAATACAGATAACACATCATCATATGTAACAACGACTCATCCAAAAACCGGTATGTATATATATATATATCGTGTGGCGCACTGAGGCGCTCAAAAATAGAAATACATGTCCCGAAATCTCAGTACATCCGAGTCATAATGTCTCAAAATAAACAGTGGAAATAAAACCTAGGTGACTAATCGGCTGGGTGGTGCTCTCTGTAGTACACGGCCGCTCGTGCTACCCGCCTCAGAAGGCGGTGCACTCTGGGTTCCACACCCACTGTGTGGATCTGATGCTCCACAGGGACCTCCTCAACCCCCTGGAAATCCGGTACCCCCTCCAGCAACCCCTCAAGGTTGCGAGCCACAACCTCTGGCGTGTTGGCCTCTGGAGGGGCTAAGGCCAAAGCTCCGGCTCCTGGGCCCTCTCTCCGTGCCGTGACAGCCAGGCCAATCGGTCTAGTAGGTCCTACATCTGCGTGATAAGACATTTATTAGGACATGTACATAATAATAAAAAAAAAATATACAAAACTCAAAAAGACAAAAAGTGTCATACCTGCATCATCCCACTGTTCACCCGGAGGCAGCACCAAGTCAGGATCATTGCGGAAATCCATCCCCGCATATGGCCAATCCTGCACGAAGATCTCCTGCTGATCCAGCCAGTCTCTGAAGTATACCCCCCAGCTATGTGGTCGGCCGCCACCCCCACGTGGCATGATCCGAGCCCATCGAGTGGCCCTCGTCTCTCGAGGATCTCTGGGGGCATCCACAGCCATAGACTGCAGCCGCATGGCTGGTACTCGCTCCAGAATAAGCGGGACCAGGATCGATCCATACCCGAACTGCTTCGTCTCTCCGCGACGGCAGTTGCTCAACTGCCTTTTCATATTGTTGCACACTGCAGTGCACCAGTCGAACACGGTAGGCTCGAGACACTCAAGGGCTAGTAGGAGATGAGTCTTGGACGCCTCATGGTTCGCCATGCTGCCCGCTGCCCGGGTCACCATGAACAGGATGGTGCGCAGCACTATGTCTCTCACTGTGGGGATCGCGCACTTCCCACTCCGCGTCTTTACCGCCCCTGGGCAAACCTCAGCCATTAAGTCATCCAGGGTACCACCGCTAGGTCGCTGCCCCTCTAAGATGGGCCTCCCACCTCGGCGCGACAGCCCAGTCAAGAAGAAGATGTCCATATGATCGAACTCGATGTCGTGACCGCGGATGGTGAATTTTTGGTCCACCGGGTTCCATGCCCTGATCAGCAGCTCCAGCAGATCATGTTGGGCCCTTAGACGCGGCGTCAGGAAGAATTTCATGAATCCACACGCCCGCATGGCGTTGCAACAATTTACATCTCCCCAAGCAGCCACATCCTCCACATCGTGAACTCTCTCTTGCCATTGAAAAGCCATGATGTCCTGCATGAACAATAAAACCGATCAGAAGTGCTTCCAGGTAAAAATTCACGTTCATTTTCAAAAAAACAAATTTTTTCCGCGCCAGCGCGACTGTTTTAGAAACAGCCGCGCTGACAATGGCAGCTCTTTGTTAAAAATGCGAGGTCAGCGCGGAAGAACACGCCTTTTCCGCGCTGACCCGAAGTTGGTTACATTGACTATTTTTCGATCAGCGCGACCCCGTGGGCAATTTCCGCGCTGACCGAGGGCGCTCCCATGCAAATAAAAAGTGCCCAATTGGGCCTATTCGACCGTTAAAAACCTCCTAAAATGAACCAGAATGCAGGGCAGAGGAATGGGAACCTACCTGGAAGAAGCAGATCTGAAAATGGTCTCCGGATGGGCTGGAAATCGCTTCGTCAACTTTTTGGCTTCTCCACGTTCTTCGCACTCCAAATAGTGAAATGGTAAAAATGACTTATTACCCCCCCCTATTTATAGTAAAAACTCCTAAATTACCATATTTTTTGGGTTTTTACCATTTTTAGCCATAAAACTAGCCTTGGTTCTGTTTTCAAGCATGTTTCATATGTTTTTTACGTATATCGAATGGATTTATGCGGGTAGTGCCCTTGTGCAGGTACAGGCATTGCAGCTTGGTCATGACAGTCCACGATTCATGTGATTCCCAAAGTGTCGTCTCTAAGCTCTTCTCCGACGTTAAACAAGAGAAGATGGCCGAGCTCCCTTTCAGCTCGTTAAAAGGAACGAAAGACGGTCGTTTTTAAGCTCTTTTTCCGACCGTTAAACCAAAAAGATCGCCGGGTGTTTGTCGTTTCGCACTCGATATTGGCTCTAAAACGACGTGTCTTCGACCACTTTTTTACTTTTTCCGGTCGGCGACACTATTTATGAAAAGTACTCCTCGGTTGTAATGGCCGGGCGGTTCTTTCGAGCATAGTTTTATACTTTTTCGGGCTCGAGAGACACAACTGTACGAAAAAGGACCCCCCTGGAGTCTCCTTTTCCGCATTCTTTTCAGACTCTCTAAATAAGAAAAGACGCCGAGCTTTCCCTTTGTCAGGCTCGTTAAACACTTAATGACATCGGACATCGTCGGAATGACACTCTTCAAGCATATGCTATCCCCGTCAAGCTTGTCACCCAAAAATAATCGGGGTACCTGCCTGCAAAGGTGGGGAAAATGGAACTTTGATTACAGTCGTCTCGGCAGTACGTCGCTCTTGAACATGGCACTCCGCTGTTTCGTGTCTGGGTGGGGTCATCTCATCTCGTTTTCACTAGCCTCCATGGGTTTGGGACATCCTATTTGACCTCTCATCTGTTCATTGCCATCATCATCCTACCCGCTGCTCATTTGATGTCAAGTACTGCCAAATCCGTTATAGTGCCGTTATGTGTTCAAGAGAAGTTGTCCTCTGCCACAAAGCAACCTCGTTCGCTATCTCATCACAAATTATTATACCTCTGTCTCGTGTCGCTGATGTGGGAATCATTATGGCCCACCTTCGATCAAGGCCACCTCTCGTCGACTTCAACTCATTATCCGAGAAAGTGACTTAGAGACTCTTTCCAGGTGCCTTGGAGCCTGCATGCCTCAATGGCAGGTTCCTCGTGTTCGACGCAAGGTTTACATCATTGACCTACGATCGAATGATTCCGTGGGTGTTCGACACCAGCTCATTGATTCACACGCTACGGATTGTACCTATAGTACCTTGAGGGCCATTGTCATTATTGGTGGTACCTCTCGCGTCTGTTAACGGTTCTCATCATTGACCGGTAATCAGGCGATGTTCATACATGTTCGACTCCAATCCCTGTATTCACATGTGTGGACTTGTACTCTGTTCGGGTCGAGATGGAGCGCAAGACCCTGGATCCTTGCTCACTGTGGTCCAGGCTGCGATTTTGTGGATAATCATTACATGACTCATCGATGGATGGCTGCGCCCATACCTGAGTCTTCATGGATGGCTGCGACCATACCTTGTCATTATTATGGTCTCTTTACCTGGGTGGCTGCGTCCACACCATAGACCAGTTTTGCATGTCTTTTGGATGGCTGCGCCCATGCCTAGACTGCGTGTACATGATTGTCAGAGATTTTTCGGTACTTCCTGGTGGTGTTCCAGTTCGGCGTGTGTTGTAAAGCATTTCACCCCTCCCACTCTCTCGGTCTTCATGCTTTAGGGGGCATCTGTTACACAGTAATTTATCACTGCCTTCCTGTCAGTCACCCTGCTGTGTCCAAGAAGTCACAATCACTAAATGTTTGCTCCCTGAACTGGCTAAAAACCCATTTTTCCAAAGTTTTGTGCATCAGCGCGTCTGTTCCTAAAATAACCGCGATGACCAGCGCCCCGCAGTCTATTTCGTGCGCTGCCATCGCGGAAGAACATCACTTTTCCGCGATGACGCACAGCGCGGCTTTCACGTGTCCTTCCGCGCTGACATGGCTTGTTCAGTTGTTGTCATGTGCTGACAGCGCGGCAGTCTCCATATAATCCGCGCTGATCCAGTTTGGGCGAATTTGTTCAAACAACCAGCCTTCCAGATCTCTCCAGGCTTGGTTGTTAGCTTTGTGAATGTCGACTCCCTTCTATGGCATGTCTGTTCGACCCTTTGCAACTACTCCCCTTGAAGATAAGCTCATCTTTCCACCTTTTTAGGAGACTCCTTCTCCTATATAAACCTCCACCATTACCATGAGCAGCTGGTTAGAAAATAGCTAGACTTAGCTTGGATTATACAAGAGCTTGTAGTGCTCAGATTGCTGCTATAGGTGTGGTGTGTTAGGAGTGGAAGTGATTGATTGCTTTGGGAAGTTTGTTTGTGACATTTGTGTGAGAGAGAGAGACTAGTTTGTCTTGGGAGAACCATCCTCAAAGGTGAATGCTTGAGATACATGCTGACTGATCCCTCCTGAGAAGTTTATCGACGTCAGAACATTTGGTTGTACTCTTCTCTAATCTGATTAATAATAGATGACTGCTATTATTGTTCCATTCTCGTTTGTTTATGCAATGGATAAATGTGAATTATGTCTTTTCTGACTGGCATATAGTTACTTTTACTAGATTTTACGCTTGCGTTTGCTTTCCTTTCGTGTGTGCAGGTGTCCGTTCGCGGGGATCGCGGAGGACTATGACCAGCTGAAGCGAAGGAGCAAGGGAAACATCTCCTTGACAAACGACAGCGCAGGAATCCAAGTAGGTGCTCTTTACTTCTTGTCTAATTGTAACTAGGAACATGCGTGGCAGCATTGTGTGATTGTTGCTAGACCCCTGTTGGGCTAGTAGGGATCGCCTCTATCCGTAGAGGGGATTTACCTTCTCAACAATGATGCTTCCAAGTGAGACTCCCTGGGGTCTGGATCATCGACTGAAGAGTACGATCCGTGAGGCTAATATGACGCTCACAGATGCACATCATTACACATGGTTTGTGGCATCTCTAACACCACACCTGAGGACAGCGCTGTCGCAACAGAAACTTTCTACCCAGGCTGAGGCAATGGAAATGGAGACGAGGTTGCATGAGACACCGATATAGGATTCGGGGATGGGAGTTCAAAAAATCCACACGTAACTACAGAATCTCTGCCTAGAAATGCAGTGCTTGAAGCAGGTGATCCAAAATGGATTTTGGATAGACTCCTAAATCTAAGTGTTCCTCACAGAGGAAAATGAAAGTCCAAGGAAGTTCTAGAAATAGCCCCATTACAAAGATATTTTCATTCTAAATCCACTGCAACTTGAATGGGAAAAAATGGACTTAGGATGTAGATGTTATCACTAAAAGAAGATACCCTTTATTCTTTGGAAAAAGAGGCAAACTTCCATAAAATGGGCAAAAAACCCTTATAAAGGGAAATCACATCGGAGGAGGGCCAAAGGCGGACTTAAGTGGAGAGCGAAGTCACCCCCGATTGCCAATCCTTGACATATCAGGTCAGAGGTAGGCCTGCGCATAAAACATAAGGTAAGGACCCCCCATGGGCCGATGCGATATGCTGATCGCTGATATTGGTGGATCAGCATCGGCGATGGCATGGGACGTAAGGTGGGACCCTAGGTCGATCGATATTGTGATCGTCAAAATCAACAGATCAGGAGATCGGCCATCCCTGATACACAGGGCTGATGCGATGAGCAATGCCAATAAAAAGGCCAGACCTGATAAGTTTTCAAAGCCCGATTGTATAAAATTTCAGGTCCGGGAATTCGGATTTTCATGTATTTCCCTTGTATTTGGGGGTTTACCCAAAACAAATATGTGATGCGATAAGCGATGAATTCGGACCCGAAAGGGTTTATAAACTCAAAATGTATATTGTTTGAAGTCCGCCATAAAGCCATTCGACAGTATTTCAGTGTTTTAATGTATTCTTACAAATACAAAGGAAAATGCCCGAAAGTGATAAAACTGGACCTGAAGGGGAATTTAGGCGCGATCTATATAATTTGAGTTTCGTAAAGGCGAATTTCAGGTGGGCCTCAAGCAGTAAATTATTTTGGGCTGGCTCCGCCCGATCCCACACAATGAACAACGTGTGGCTTGGCGGAGGAAGAGGGAAATCGCCTTTTTGGGCGGGTAACCCCCATACTCCTAAGCCACCCAAAAATGCATGGTGACCGTTGGATTGGAGATCCCGTAGATCAATGGTGGAGAGCGTGATAATGGCCAAAGGCAAACCCGATGCAATATTAGGGTGGATGCGATATAATTTGAAGTCCGATAGGCTACGTTTTGGCGGATTTTCCCATGTTTTACAGTGTTTCTCTGTGTAAACAGGGAACGACTATTTCTGGGGATTTCAAGTGCCGATGGTTCCTTCCGTTACAAAACAGGTGGTCACCATCCCTAAAGGCATTTAGCAATGATTTCTAATGCTCAGAGGGGGATTTAAGCAGACAGAGGCCGGGAGCTAGAGAGCCCAAAAGATGAAACGAATGGACAGCGCCGATTGGCTTAAAACCCACGAGATGACATAGACAGAGGGAGCAGTGATGAGATAGGAGTGTAGAAATCTAAGCCAAAGTAGGAAGCCGGAGCAAGAGCCGAGAGCCAAAAAGCCAAGAGATTCAAGAGCCAGGGATAAAATGGTGTCTAAACCCATGGTTTTTGTGTAAAACCTGTTGGAAATAATACTGAGAGGGGGGGTGAATCAGTATTATCAGATTAATAAAACCTTTTCAATTTCCTACTCAGAAACATATACGCGACTTCTGTTAAGTGAACCAGCGTGTACACGCGACTGTGTCTAAAGCAACTAGCGTATATGCAGATATCTTATGATTCAGTTAATCTTATCTTCAGTAAATGCATCAGAACATTATTAAGCAATTTAGCAGTAAACAGGTGCAGTATAACAGAACAGAATCATCACACAAGAGCCACACACATGAACACCATGATATAAGGTGGAAACCCAATGTGGGTGAAAACCACCTGCTGCAATTCGTCTCTTTCTTTCTTTAATGAGAAACTTCTTTTACAATATACTAGTGCAGTCCTTTACCAGTATGCAGGCTACAACCTGCAGAGGGCTACAACCCTCTCTCTCGTTTTCCAACTACTTTTGGAAGGGAGCTACAACCCCCTCAGCTCTTGTACTAGCTGATCTATTTACTAGTACGTAGGTGCTGACCCTACAACCTTCAGGGACCACGTTTCATCAATTTTCAGACTGGATCCAAGAGTACAAAGCAAACATTACCACAATACAATCATCAACTATACTTGCATCATAATTCATTAAACAACCCAATACCGAATCACTGAAACCCTGTCATCAAGAACACAGAACCCAAACCAGAATCTAGAACTCTGCAACAACCACCAGAATCAGCAACAACCTGAAATATCAACCCTTATCATGCATACGCTACTTCACTGTACCAAAACCGCGTGTATACGCGCTTTCTCCAAAGGCAACCCGCGTGCAGATCTAGAAATGATTACTTCTGCCTTTGCTGTCAGATCCGACCCTTACCAAGCGTCCCGAACAGATAACCAACAATACCAGATCCTCTCACTGCGTCAGCCACACACAATCCATGCACCTTTGCCTAGTGATCTTCTCCTTATATAGCTTTAGGCCTTGTTCAATACCAAGAGCCAAAACCATAGAAACACAATACCATCAACCTCGAAACTAGGGATCAACACGTCCGTCGAGACATTATGGTCCAAAAACCATAGGCACAACTTCCAAGGTCTAACTACCACGGACCAAGGGTACTTTTCACATGTACGCGCTTTTACTGAAGCCAACCTGCGTGTACACGCGGATTCTCCTTGCTGAACCTGCGTATATCTCTTTCTTGTCCTGCTGTACTGAGATCTGTCCTCTGATCAAGTTGCCATCACCTGTACCAACCTCTGAGCACCTGTACCAACCTCTGAGTGAGTTGCCATCAAGGACAACACTTTGAAACATAATGCCAACAATCTCCCCCTTTGGACTTGATGGCAACCACCACACCAAGTCACTGTACCAACCTCTGAGCACCTGTACCAACCTCTGAGTGAGTTGCCATCAAGGACAACACTTTGAAACATAATGCCAACAAAACCAATGGAGTTGAGCCAGGGAACTTGTAAAAGGACTTTACCATAATCCCAGGGAGCCTATTCAAGTTGACTAGAGGTCAAGGAGATGTAGCCCAAGAGTTTTGGGTGAACTCCAAATTAATATTGCTGTCCATGTGTCTATTTTATTGCTGCATTGTTTACTGTTATATGTATGTGTTATATCAGCATAAACATCAGATTTTAAGGTACACAAACAATTTAAAATAAACACTAACATACACCTTATCTTCAAGCACATATTATCAATTCCGCATTGGTTAATTAATAAGACTTGGGAATATTTAATGCTTCAGAAGTGTGAGAATTTCTTGTAAGTTAGACAAGAAGCCTAAGTTCCCCATTTTCAGATCAGCGGGATAGGGCACCGTGGCCAGAGGTGCGCGAGGAAGTGTGGTGCATAAAATGCAAAGGCTAGGGCCATTACAAGGACCACTGTCCAGTATTTGTGAACTACTTGGTAGGAGAGGGGCCAATGCCGTTGAGACTAGAGGAATAGGTAGAGCCAAGTGCGACCCCCACATTATGGTGTGAGATCTATCAAATAGGAGGAAAACACATGATAGATAATTATCATTTGTTGCAGAAGTATACACAGACTCCCCAGCAGTTCTTTTGTAATTTTTGCAGGTCAGTAGGCCATGACGAGCGTACTTGTCGCAACTACGAGCTAATAATGGATCGGACCCCAACATATAGGATGTAGACAGAAACGCGAGCCCTAGACCCAGATGCGGGGATGGCATGCGCTGGATTTCAGGGGCGAGGTCGAGGATGAGGAGGAATGGGACCAAGAAGGGGCCACGAACAGTTAATTTATTACAATTTCGGAGGACCAGGGAACTACGATTGCGATTGTACCAACCCAATGAGAGTATCCTGTTCATACTGTGCTCAGTTTGATCATGAAATGGTAGATTGTCCTACGTTGATCGCATAGATGCGTGAGAAAGGGGTACTCCAATCTCCTCCGACTCAAAATATTCAAATGATGAGGTTTGAACCACGCGAAGAAGACCCAAATGTGAACATGGTGCTCAAAAGTGGTGCGAACATAGGGGAGGATAAGGGGAAGCAGCTCGAGGAAGATACATGGGTTTGTAAGGCTCCTACAAAGGAACCTGAGTTTGACTTAGAATGCACAAAGGAGATGTTCATGGAAGCTAAAAGGAGCTTCGCGGAGGCCTCTACTTTAGGTATTAAGGATCAACCAGAGCCAGGGATGGATCCTTCTATGCTTATTACCTTTTTGGAGACATGCATGAAACTGCTGCACGACAATAAGGAATTTAAGGGACTACAGGAGTTGATCACCAGATGTGCAGGGTCAGGAGAATCGCGTATAGTCCAGAAATTGGGAAAGCATGCATTGCGCACCGGGGGGGAAATGAGATTGACGACCTAGATTGGTGAGTATGAAATGGATCAGGTAATCCTAGACCTGGGTTTAGACGCGAATGTATTACCAAAGCAGACATGGGAACACATGGGCAAGCCCGCATTACAGTGGTCCCCTATTCAATTATGAATGGAAAACCAACAGAAGATTTTGCCCATGGGAAGGTTGCAAGGATTGATAGTTGATATCGAATGCGTAAGCACACAAATGAACTTTGAAGTAATAGAGATTGTCAATGGAAGAAATCCCTTTCCCGCGTTGCTATGAATAGACCGGGCCACTGATATGAATGGAGTCATCAACTTGAATGAGCGGAAGATGATATTCGAGAAAAAGTCCCTACACGTAGTAGTTCCACTAGACCCAACCGAAGGAGCACGTTACAATGAACCAGTGTGTGACGATGAGCTAGATTGTATTTACCAGATAATGGTGCAAAACCAAGATTGGGTGAATCCGACTGCAGATGGGAGAATCTCGTGGGAGCGCGACAACTATTGTACTTCAGATTCAGACGAAGAAGTAGAACACTCGTAGAACCGGTTACACGAAGTGACAATGTTGAATTGCAACATGATGATTAGATCACTACGTTGCATGACAACAAAGGCAAGGGAATTGCCAACATATGATGGAGTAGCAGTGGTGGATGAATTCCTAGACAAATTTGAAAGTGCAGTACCAAAACAACAGTGGTACGGTGCACTGGAATGGGTGCTACGCGGAACACCCCCACAATGGTGGAGTACACATTAGAAGACCATTGTAAACTGACGTGAATGTAGGAGGTGGATGTACTTACGGTTTGGAAGCCCCCAACAACGAATGAGAGCCAGGCAGCCAGGACGAAGCAACTTGCATGCCCACCTATGTCGATGGGTGCAGACAAGTACTATGCAAGCACACCCCAGACTAAGGATAAAAAATCGGAACCAGATGCAGCAGCAGGAAAAATGACATGCCTCATAGAGGTTCCACATAGAAGCATTCCAGAAGGTATGCAGAATCCTGAATAGGGTTTACCAGGAGGGACAGACTGATTAGGACCTGCGCGTACCAGTGTTCCGATGGGCCTATAGGGCCATGCACAAGAACCTGAGTGTGGAAATGATTCTGAAGACGACGAGCAGAGTCGGGGCCATAGTTTTGGAAAAGAATCGTCACGCCATAACTCCCATAATTGGGACAACACGTGAGGATGAATTATGCATATTCAAGAAGCCATTCGGTGAGGGAACCTTGAGCTTCCAAAACTCAAAGAAGACCGGGTACGATTGAAGTAGAAAAGCATGTTAATGGATGCGGAAATCAGAAAACAGGAAACTGAAATCGCGCAAGCATGTCGCGTCGATAGAAGGATAGGACAAGATATGGGTAGCAATACCACCGCATTAGAAGATTGTCACCGAGAATGTCTGGCTCTGTTACCATGGCTGTGACTACACCTTATCAGACAAAGTAATCAAGGGAGCACACCACATGAGGAAGAACGCGAGGCGCTGACCAGCACGAGGATAACTAAGGAGGGCCCACAGATCAGGTTGGAAGGTGATTTGAAGCCTCACACCAGTGGTGCGACCACCTGCCTATCCATAGGAAGCATAGTCTCAGTGCTCCAAATAGTTGAAAGAGAGTGCGGGACTATAATAGAGTCTGTATGGGCACTGCGAAACAAAGAGGTTATGCACAGGATCAGTATGACACCCTAGTCGCATTCGTGCACAGGGGGCTGCGCTGCCGTGCGGGTAGGTTGGGAAGTGACCATTAGAGTCACTGTTCATGACAAGATGTCCAATTTAAGGCAATGAGGAGCGGGCGATGGGCAATTAAGACACGAATTCAGAACTAGATTTGGGGCTACTACCGCCAATCTCGCATTAATAAGCCGAATAAGGGGGGAATGGTCGAATTTGAATTCAAAAATGCCTATAAATCACAGGTGGCTCTCCACCGAACAACTGTTGGCATTTTGAGAATTCAGTTGTTGCACTACAAATTAGGTATGGACTTGACGAATTTGCAGGCTGTGAGAGAAAGTTCAGTGTTTGAGACATTGCTAAAGGAGACATATGATTTCTAATCAGAATGATGTCAACAACCAAGGGAGTTACGCGGAGCTCTACGCCACCAGTGGGGGATGCATTGGGAATCCCCAAATCGCCCCGGATGCCGAGGCCCAAAAAGGATCCACAAGCAGCAGGACCGGTCCATATGTCTCTGCGAAATTCGTGGTTCAGTAAAATATCTATGGAAGACAAGGGCAAGATGGTTAATATTGAGACATATGATGAGGAGGAGGATCTTCAGGCCTTCGTAGAAGAGATTGAGCTAGATGAAGAAATGGAGGAACACATTCAACCAATGCACGCTGTAGCAAAACTGCCCCAATATGTCCCCCCATAGGAAGGGAAAGCAAAAGTACCCAAGTATGTGGATACCGTTAAGAGTGCACTCGAAACCCTGCTCCTCCCAGATGGAATTCTCCTTGAGGGTTAAGTCCTGGGCCATGTGCCCATGATGAAATTTGAAGATTGGGACTTCATGGACAGTGAAAAGTTCCCACATTTAGAGACTATCCAACTTATGAAACAAAGCAAGGAGGGGTCAGTTACAGTGCTACAGCCACGGAAATGGTTGCGGGGGGTGGGGGAGGCTAGGCTACTCCACCTACTATGGATTCCACACTTTCACCAGGCACTAATCATGATATTCATCATCAGGAAACTACTTTTCCTAGTGCATGATGGGTACTTGTGGCCGGAGGAGCCAATTCCCATCACGACGAAGCTTGTTCATAGGATTTTTCACATTCCCTATACGGGAAGGGACCCCGCAGAAATAGCTAGCCAAAGTGGAGACTTGGCGCTTGTAGAAGCCATGAAGAAGAACTACAGGTTAGAGAAGAAGCAGAGGGGCTATGTCATTACTAGCATTCAGGACAAAGGGGTGCGCATATCCACCCAACTGCTGGCAGGAAAAGTGATGAGAAAATGCCGCGACAACGAGGTACCAGCAACAGTCGTCACATTAGCTGAACAATCCACCGAAGGCGTATAGTTAAACTGGGCGCAGTTCCTCTATGAGGAGTTCCTTATGAACTGCAAGGAGGCTCAGGAGCAGTGTAAGACCTTCCACTATGTGTGGTTGGTCTTATCCATCTTGTTGGTTGCAGGGGAATATTACCGGAGGACAGTCAGTTTCCTCCTCTTGACTAGGACTTACAAAATGCAGCGAAATACGCGTTGCTCTGGGTGACAAGGCATGCCACACGAATCCACAAGATCAAGATCTTCTGGATACTCATGGAGGCAAGCGTATGGATGTGGATCAACAAACGGCCACGCCTATCCCCCATAGTATATGGCAGTCTGTAGAGCTTTGCAGACTTTAAGGCGAATATGCACAATGTGTATATCAAGGCGTGGAAGGATCCAGAGCAGAACTCAACCAAACTCCCGTTCATCAAAATTGATGACGTTGTTTTCGTGGTGCTTGACTCATGGCCACCAAAATGGCATGCCCCGGATCTAGCAGCGCGTGATGAGGAAGTGATACAAAGACAGAAGGATGCTACAAAGATGCTGACATAATAGAAGCAGAACGAGCAGTTCGCCGAGGAGGTAAGGGCTTCCCGCGAGGTAGCGAAGGCCACCGCAGAGCAGACCAAGGCCGCCAAAAAAAAATAACAACTGGGGCCACCATGACACAGGAGGAAAGAGGCCTAGACCTAACCACAAGATAAGGGACAAATGAAAAAGCAGAAGGTGCGGACCTAAGCACAACAGCTACATAACTAAAACGACCGCGCGGTACGAAATGAACAGTACCACGGAAGAAGACCAAGGCTTCCAAATTGGATGGGGTGTAGAAATTTTGAATAATATGACACATATTCACAGAGATTATCCTGATTATACACTTATAAGTGGAACATGCATAATAAATAACCTCCTCTATGTTGATCATCAATTTACAGAAGCATAAACATTCACAGGCGCACATAGAAGCATCAATCACACATATCAACACAGTGTTTTCCCAGGGAAAGCATCTCGCTAAAAACCCCAACTATCTGTATATTATATTGATTGAATCATGTAACATTACAAAGTACAATGCTTATCACAAGCAATCCAGTACTAGCTCCACTTGTTACACACAATACAACTCAGATCTGATCTCTAAATCTATTCCACTGCTTGCCTGCCTCTCCAGCTCAATACTTGCTCAAGAACTGATGAGAATGGCTTACCAAACTCGTATTAGACCTGCAAATAATCACTCACACTCTGTTGGACGTGAGCACAGGCTACAATTCTTGATATTGGCCAATTCATTGGCATACTCAATCCCTCTGATTATGCAAATCATCATGCACAACTATAGTCACAACTGATAGCAATCTGATCCTCTAACACTTGTCCCTGCTGAACTGAACATGCACTGACATGCAACTGAGTTAACTGATGTATTCTATAGTTGCATTATGAGTTAATAACTTGTGAATTAATTAATAACTAATTCACCCAACTCATCTCTAGTCTATTGATCAGTTAAACTAAATACAACTAGTTTAACAAGGCTAAACTGAACACAACTCCATCAACTGCACCTCCAGTCCACTAAACTCAACTCACTTGAGTTCTAACTGAAGTCCTGCATGCAAATATTAGTCATCCCATAGGTAACCACGTATTTCCCTCTGGGATCTGCATGTACCACATCCGTAGCTCATCCTGAAGTGCTCCAAGAGAATAAGATCAAGTTTATAGTCCAAATATTATTTTGAGACAATAATATTTGACTTTTCTATTTTTGACAACCAGTCTAAAAATAGACTTTGATCACTCACACTATGATCACTCACACTGTGGTCACCCACACTGTGATCATCCACACTGTGATCACTCATACTGTGGTCACCCACATTGTGGTCACCCACACTGTGATCATCCACACTGTGATCAAAAATAGAACTTGCGCCATAATTTGCCTGCGGGCCCACTTAGTGAAGGCGAATCCTTTCCACTAAGCTCCATCATCTTGTTGCATTCTCAACAAGAATTTCTTGTTGCACACTTTTCAACATGGGGAGCCTATTACACTGACAGAGGGTGATCTATATGACATCGACAACACAGTTCATGAGGTGACCAGGGAAGCACTCCAAGAAGCAATGACGGAGCAACAGAATGTGTTGGGGGCACTCAGGGCACAACTGCAGGGACTTCAAGTGTGGCTCCCACAAGAGGGAATGGTAGCCGTTTATGGTGCCACGAGTACATCTGCAACAAAGTAGCTGGGCAAAAATGGCTAACACTGTCATGCTACAGGAAGGAGCACTGACAGCAGACAACACGGAAGATAGAGCCACGATAGGCTAGATCAAGGGACTTGGCCTAAACTTGGCTGCCCTTCCACGGGATATATTATACCAGTTACAGGATGGAGCGACTATAGAACTCTGCACTAGGGAGGGACGCGCAGTGAAAATTCTAAGTGAACAACAAATCAACATCGAACAACTTAGCCTACAATGCGATGAAGTGGTGGTGCAAAACCAACAGTTGGAGCAGATCATAGAGGAAGCATGTCGCCGCATCCTAGAACTGGAAATTGAAAAAAATTTACCAATAGGAATGCGGATCCACAAATTGGCCAGAGGATTCTGTGAGGCAAAGGAGGAAGCTACAAGGATCTAGCTAGATCTCAACATGCAAATTACTGAACTATGATTAAAGGCACAACCCTCCATGCCCCTAGGAGTTCGAGAACAATGCGCCGACGATGTCCAGAAAGGGTTGGAAGAAATTGAGCAGGCATTGCAGAGCTGTACCACTTTGTTGGAATAATCCTTCAGGGCCCTCACCACCTTACAGGAAAAACCCACCATATAGCGGTTGGAAACAGAGGCACGGGAGCTTCAAATGGAATATGATAGTATGCACGGGACAACACAGACAATGGTCCTAACTCAGGAGCTCATGAGGCTACAACAGACAAAGGCATTGAATGAGCAAGTGGACACAGTGCGCCAAAAAGAGGCAGTAATTAAAGCACGCATCCAGCCTTGGATTGATGAGGTCTTCCTCATCATGGCTGACATCGAAGGAAATCTCACACAAATGAAAGCGATGCATGACCTGAGACAGGGATTTGACCCTGACAATAAGCATTCAGTCAAGCGACCAGAGCGGATCCAGCGGACATCAGAGCAGTGCGTTGCAGATCTTCCCGCATCACAGGCACAATTGGATGAAATTCACACAAAGATCGCCACACTAGCAGAGTGACTCATGACGAGTCCCGATGATTGTGTTGGGGGCCTGTTGGGCAGTGAATCCCCCCATAGCATGTTTTTTGGGCTTGAAGCCTGAATTTTGGTCAAGCGTAATGTAAAGACCCCACGAAATGCAGGCATGAAGCACAAGAGTCTAGGGTTGTCCTCCCTAAGATAATGTAATTTATTTTAAAGTGTGTCAGCCTACTGATGGTCCGTGGACCATGGGATTGTATAAATGGAGTGAGGCTCTAAGTGTAAAGGGAGTCTTAGTTTTGACAAGTAACAGATAGATGCGAAGGCATGGTTAGAGGATAGAAGTGAATCTGAAGTGTATTGGATCATAGTGGTAGGTAGAGGCTCTGTAGCTAAGTGCACAGAGGCCTAGCAGAGTCCGCAACTAAGTGCATGGACCCCTACAGCTGAGTGCACAGGGCGGAGTCAGGTCTGTAACTGAACTTGAGTATTAATAAAGATAAGATTGATTCATAATATTGTACATCTGTTTGTAGAACTATATTTCTATGTTTTGGTTATCTTTAAGAATTTATATTGTTTTCGAATACTCACGCTAATCTGGAAGTTGAATAAGTAATAAGAATATTGGGCCCACACAAACTAAGTTAAGCACTAATATAATAGCACAGTAAGGATTAGATCAAAATAATACTAAGGTGCACATGGGTTGTGAAGGTGGTCACAGTGCATGAATTAGGATCGTGAACCTCCTGAACCCTCATCAACACATCCCTAGGGTGCGGAAACCTGGTTCCAACACCCTCCCATACTACTTCGGGTGAGACCTCAGTCCGTGCTTCGCGGATTGTTGCTGAAAGGGCCAGTAGTACTGATTTTTTGTAAGAGGAAAATTTGAGTTCCATAAAGGTAGGATAGGGGTGACATATAATCCCTTTTTGCTGTTAGGGAGTGTTGAAAAATGAAGCAAGAAAATATTAGTTTGACTTTGCCTTGGTCAAACTAGATAAAATTCGAATTTCCATTTTAGCAGAAATCTTGGAGGTAGTTAACTAAGGTGACATGAATTTTGTCACTTAGTTAACTCATTTAATTCGAGTTGGAGGCCTTAAGTTTAGATAAGCATGAGCGATTTCTAATTTGTAGTAATCTAATTTAGTTAAATTGAGTTATTTTCAGTTAAAATAGTTCTAATTGTTAGAGGAACTAGTGGAAGGTCAAGTTGTGCAATGAGACTTCAGTCGCACTCAATGATCATCTAGATAACTAATCAATCAACCCAAAATAATTGTTTCATGTAGAGAATTCGAGTTACCCATTTGATATGGAGATTCCAAGGTAGTGTACTATTAGTTGTAGACTATTCTAATGTGTACAGGTGGTGCATGCAATCAAATATCGAACCTTACAGATTGCACAATCAATTGAGCAAAAAAACGTCCCTAAATAATAAGAGATAATTATTCAAGGAACAACGCAATGAAACAGGGGCTTGGAGGGCTTGAAAATTGGATAAGTGTTAGCCAGAGTCAGTCAGTCAGGCAAAGGGATAGACTATACTCTTGTAGGTTGTGTTCAGGCTTGAGAAACCATATGTATTACATCTCTATTCTTTGATTAATACAATACAGATAGGAGGGGTTTTCAAAATTTTCTTTCCCCTAGATAAATCACTGGTATGTGTGTTAATTATTATTACATGTTTATGATTTGTGTTCTAGATTGTGAATTGAATTCCACAGAGTAGTAGAGTAGGCTTGTGTCTTGTGATTTAGAAAATTTCCCGAGCAGTTACAAATCTACATCATAATTTCTACATACTACTTATTATTACTTGTATTCATGTAATCCAAATGTTTCTTTGAGCTATCTACATCATAATTATTGGCCTATAATATTCTTCACGCTCATAATTTTCCACCTTTAGGTTGAGCTACTTGAAGTTTAAAAATTGAATCCCTAGCTATTAGGTCCCTATAATGCTAGTGTAGCCTCATTGTTATTGTTTTTTTTTTTGCTAAAGCAAGTGTGGATCCTTCTATTTCAATAAGCCAAAAAATAGTGTACAATTTTTACAAATGTCCACCCGACGCCAAGGAAAGAGAAAAGAAAGAAACGCCCCAGTCACAAAGGGCTAAACCTCCTAGACTTACAACAAAAACCTCAAACCCAAGGAACAACCGCGAACTTCCTACTACCCCAAACTTGGAAAGACCCGAACTATCTGGGTTGTCCAAAAGAAGCAAGAAGATAAAAAACTAAGGGGAAATCTCTTAGCTCAAAAAGACCTGAAGTTAAGCAGTACTACCCCACCATGAAGCACAAACAAATCCAACTGTTAATCTCCTTCGCCAACATCCTACAGATGAGAATGATATCGCATTGGCCAAGTGTTACAGGGAAAAGTGTCTACATAGAACTGCTTATCCCACTAAGGTGTCATAGCTACCTTAGAAACAAACAAAGTAAAGCTACTTTTGTTTTTCCTTTATGAAGTATAGATGAGAGAAGAACAAAGAAGACCAACCTCTGTCTTGTGCTAATCTCCTGGTTCGATTCCTCTCTCTCTTGATAGTCTTTCGCTACTTGTTCCCTTGCACACCCAACTTCACAGAGTACCTGTAAGATCACAGTAGCATAGCACTATACAAGAACATGGATATATAATCATAAACAATCTAGGATCAGATGTAAATTGACCATACAAATGTAGCAAACATAAATGACACAAGAGTATGGAGGAAAACTTGAATAGATTTTATTGATAAACAAGAAAGAGCCAAGGGAGTTACAACTAGTTGTTCTGACCCAGCATCATCCTCTCAGTAAGGAAGCCCCTATTCACCTCATACAAAGCTTAGATCACCCAACAATCTGATGTTGTCTCAAGAAACCAACAACAATTCCTTACAATATGCAAAATTCCAGCCTCTGGATCTCTGGGACGAGGGATCCATATATAGATATCTATAAGGGAGATGAGTCAGCTTGTGATTTGATTAGTGTCTTCCCTCTGATAGTTCTTGCTTCCACTTGGAGATTGATGATATCTTACTCATCCTTGCTCGAATTCAGAGAGGCAAGTGTCACAGGAGAAGTTTCTGGAAGTTTCCATGCCTCTCCACCTCGCGGAATGACACTGCCATTTGTCACTTCTCGCCCATCGCACCCCATAGAAGGGCTTTTTGAAATGCAACGCACCCACACAGTGTGTTTAGGTGAGATGCAATGCACTTTGCCTATGGAGCAGCTGAAATGATCCTGTTTTGACCAGTTTTGAGCAGTTTTTCATGGAGAACTTCTGGGAGAAGCTGTAATCAGTTGAACTTGTTTCTTTAGGGGTTAGAACAACACTTTTAGGGACTTAGGAGCCCTTGGTTTATGGACATTTCATGCTTGGGGTTGTAGTGCCCAAAAATGTCTATAACAATTGCCCCCTAAAGCATGAGGTTGTTAATCTTTTGATGTCGGGTGAAATGCTTTATTATGAGGATCCGGAGTTCTTTCAAGCTAGGAGGAGACCTGTAATAAGATACAATACAATACATTATCTTCATAATATTTTCATGATCTAGCTGAGGCGGGTATTCCCATTCTCAGCTTTATAGATTCATTTTCATGTACATAGGACAAACAATCGTCTGAGTGTAGACTGATGATTCTGGTAGAGCCTTCATCCCTTTGATTGGATGATTATCTGTGCAACAATGATGTACATTTGATGTCTTTATTTCCCTGAATATATATCGCAGCCCGGATGGATGAAACTAGATCCGGGGTCTTCAATCTTGTCTGATCTTCACTCAAAGTACAAGTCTATCCATGTGAGAGATGTTCTGGAGTCGAACATGGAAAGACATCGCCTGATTACCAGCCAATGATGTAAGCTGTTAACAGGCACGAGAGGAATCACCGATAATGATAATTACCCTCAAGGTACTGTAGTACAATTTACGTGGTGTGAATAAAGGACTTGGCGTCGAACACTACGCAAAATCTTTCGGTTGAAGGCCATTGATGTAAACCTATCGCCGGAAGTGAGAAACTTGCCATTGAGGCATGCAAGCTTCAAAGTACTGAACGGGGTGTTCCTAGATCGACTTCTTGGATAATGAGTTGAGGTCGAAAAGAAGTGATCCGTCACAGGAGGGCCTTAATGAATCCCACATCAATGACACAGAACAGAGCAAATGATTTTAATGGAGGTGAAAAACGATCTGATGACATACAGTTCAGGGTGGCGGTCATGAAAGAATGGAGTATGAATGTATTGTAGCGGGTGAGACACAGGTGAATTCTTTGAATGAATTCTCTTGAACATATCGGTGACACTGACATGATGGATTGGTAGCATTACCCCAAATGTGGATGGTGTGATGGGACCATGGCAATGTGACCGGTGAATGAAACAACCCAACCTGACTTGGACGTGGAGTGAAAGTGTCATGTTCAAGAGCGACTTGCTACCAACAAAGTTTCTTCAAGTTTTCTTCCCAATTTTCCCCAGTCATTGCTGACCAGTACCTCTTTATTTTTGTCAATCTTGAGGAGGATAACATATGCTTGTTCTATAATTTTTCTTTCGGGCAAATCCATCACTGTGTTTTAACGAGCCTAGCGATAGTGAAACTTGTTCTTGTTTGCTATGGACAAGTTTGTCGCTATTACACTTTAACGAGTTTAACGACAAAGATAACTCAGTCCTTTTCAATTTTAGAGAGTCTGAAAAGGAATGTAAAGGAAACTCCAAAATTCCTTTTTCATCATCTAATTGCTTAAGTCCGAAAAAGTATAAAATAATACAGAAGGGATGAATTTTCGATACTTTTAATGAGCCGAACAAAACAAGTGCTCAGTCTTTTTGTGTAATAATCCATCAGGTCCAAAAAGATTAAAATTTAGAGGAGGGATAGCACTTCCGGTCCCTTTAACGAGCTGGAGAGGCCAATGGCTCGGCAATCTTTTCATATTTTACGAGTCAGTTGAAAAGAGCTTAAAGGAGACTCGTCTTTTGAGGAACGAGTGATAAAATTGGGTAGCAGATGATTCCAGGTAAGGTTTGGAATGTTCCAATCATGATAGTGTTACAAGGATGGCTAGTGAGATCACTCTTCACAACTGTTCCTCAAAAGGGGTAAACAATCAAATGGAGGTGAATGATCGACTAATACAGAGTGGAGGTGATGATGAGAACACGACAAAGGCTTTTGAAGGCTGAAGTACTACATTCACGATGGTTATTTACCAGGAAATAGTTCATTTTTTGATGAGCTTAAATGCAGGGGGAAACATTTGCTCATGGCTTATGTTTATTTTTTAACGAGCTTGAACTATGCGCTAAAACTGCTCGATACAATGGTCACTTATAGAGTTTAGGCTTTTGTGATCCATATTATGTTAGAGAAAGATTTCGGTGAAAATCACAATGGTCACTTCTTGACTTTACCATAAATAGCTTTGTTCTTTCAAATATTGTACTATATTTTCAATTGCTTCATCAAACTAGTCAGAAATGAACAATATATGTTTGAAAAATGAGTTAGAACACTAATATTTTACTTCGAACTACATAAAAAGTAATGTAAAAGTGCTTTTACCTCTCATTTTACCATTTCATTTTCATCAACTGATTTCAGGAGATTCTGTGGACGATTCTTGGTGCCGTCTGGACTAGGTAGGAGCTAAACTTGAGCTCTTTCATTTCATGCTTTCCATTTTGCATTCTGAGCTTGATTCCTGGTTTTTCTGAGCCTCTGGGGTTTGAAAAACTCGCCCTGTCTTCAGCACACCCTTTGTGTATCGAAAGGTGCGTTGGATGTTGGCCTGTATACTGGCCATCTGACATGCAACGCACCCAGAGCACTACTGTAGGTGCGATGGGCACAAAGAAGGAATTTTATGCACAGTTTTTGATGAAAATTTTGCCTGTTTCTTACCAAAATCAGGATCTAACTCTTCTCTTGTTTGTTTTCAGAGATCTTTAGAGAAATATGACTATTACATGGCGAGAACGTGAGCATGAAGAAGAGGACATGCTTGCTTTACATGATCCGGTTACAGTAAAAGCACTGCGGAACTGTGGCTTGCTGAAGTTTTTCTGCATTTCTAGCATGAGACAACAAATCAACTTGCTGCAGTATTTGATCGATGCATGGGATCCTACCAACCAGGTTTCCAGATTAGGGGCAAATCCATCCCCTTGACTGTAGAGGACATCTATTTCTTGATTGTCTTGTTGAGGCGGGGTGCCCCCATCTCTTTATCAGGTTCAGCCCGAGGAGGTGAATATGTGAGAGATTATGTTCGCCGGTATTGTAGAGAGGGATCTCAGCTGATGAAGGACGACAAGATTATTATCCGTGATGTCACTGATAGGTCTCTCAGGACTATTCTGTTCACTTTTGGTAGGATGGCTGGTGGTGCGACTCTTCATGTAGCTAACCGATCTTATATGCAGTATGCCTTGGGATGTCTCCAACCGAAGGTGTTCAACTGGTGTGATGCAGTACTTCTTGTGATGAAAGAACAATTGACCAAGGTGAAGAGTGGGAGGTTTAAGAACTTTGGGTATGGTTCTATTTTGACCGCCTTTGCCTTGGAAAAGATACCACTGATGCAGCCGCAGTATATTGCACTCGATTTACCTTCACCGACTGAACCACGTATGCAGAGATGGGTCAACCATATGTCTAGGCATGTTGGTCAGTCTCAGATTTCCTTTTCTGATACCTTCTTCGGGTGGTTTGATTGTCAGGAGATGGTTTATTCCGAGTATCCATATGCCGGTATGGACTTCCGGGGTGATCCAGATTTAGTACTGCCGGCTGGCGAACAGTGGGGCACCATTGGTAAATTCTTTGACCATATCCATGTTTATCATTTCTCTTCTATAATGTGCTTGTGCTTTATTCTGTCAAGACTTAACCAAACTCATGTGTTCATGTAGATGTTGGTCCCGTTTGGCTAGTAGTACGCTTGAGAGTGCCAGCTGCCACCCCAGCAGGAGAGGTTGTTGGAAGGGCTATCCTTCGTGACCTTGATGTGGCCGAGACTCTCACAACATTACAGTAACAGGTTGAGGGCCTCACTCTCGGTATTCCAGATGTGAGGACTGACGAGCTACCCTTGAGGTTGCAGCGGCATACTACTGGTGTGCCAAGACGATGGACTTGGCTCTTACGCATGATCGCACAGGCTGTGACTTGCTATCATGAACATCATTAGACTAGGGTGCCCCCTAGCATTTTGAGTTTTTGGTCATTTGACCAATTTTGGCTTGGTTACAGAACATTATGTGTAAACCATAAACAATTATATATATATTTTTGATTTTCAGAGTTTTATTTTGGTTAAGTTATATGATCCAAATGCAAATATTGAAGGTATGCTTCTTTTTATAAATGTTGCAAATGTCTATCTAACACGTAATTTGCCAATGAGTCAGTTAATGTGTTTAAGGTTCTGGAAATATGCTGATATTGAATAATATCAAATTGTCTTTCCAAAATCTTAACCCTTAGGAACATGCAATAAATAGCTGGATTTCGGACAGAGTAGATACCAGTGAGTTGTAGTATGACGAGTTGTGAGTCTAGCCTGACAATCAGTCAGTGTATACCATGTGTGATGGCATCCGAGAGAAGCTCTATCAACGCACTATATTCAGCGATGTTATTCGTTGATAGACCAATACATACCCCTCTGAAACTTACTAACTCACCGCTTGGATCATGGCCCAGGCCGCGGAAGATAGGTTCCGCGAACTATGACTCGCTCCGTCGACATATCCAACACATGACTCCAATAGGTTTGACATTTGAAATAAATGTAAAAGTGGATTACTGGACCAAAACAAACACTTTAGCGAAAAAAAAAAACATAACAAAAGCATACAGGTTACTATGTTGAATCACGCATAGTAACGCTTGAGGTACAACCCGTTACGAGGTTGTGCCAGTGGAATTCCGTCATAATCCATTAACTCGTAGGCTCCTTTTGTTAACACTCACTTAACAATATAGGGGCCCATCCATAAAGACTTGAATTTACCTGCTCCCAATTTATCGGATTCTTGGTCATAAAACAAGACCAAGTCACCTTATGAGAAGACACAGGGTTTGACATTCTTGTCGAACTGCGCTTTGACTCGTTTCTTATGGGCTTCGTTAGCCAAAGCGGCATTATGACGGGTTTCATCCAATTGGATTAGTTCCAAGAAACAAGCCTCCTCTTTTGAAGTTCCGGGGAGAAGGTCAATTGTGAGTTTGAGGGACGAGATTTCACACTGGATTGGTAAGACTGCTTCCAGGCCATATACCAGTTGGAAAGGTGTAAACCCGGTTGCATTCCTTACCAATGTTCGGTAAGCCCACAAGGCTGAGTACAGGATTAGGTGCCAACTTCTTTTGTGAACTCCAATTATCCTTTGCAGCATGCACTTCAGGACCTTGTTGATTGCTTCAACTTGTCCGTTGGCTTGCGGGTAATATGGAGTAGAGCTGTCGTGAGACAACCCTAGTTTGGCAGCTAATTCGACCATCATGTGATTGCAAAAATGTGATCCATGATCTGTGACTATAGCTTGTGGGACGCCGAATCTGGCGACTACATGATTGAAAAAGAATAGGGCAGTTGTTTCCCCAGTATTATCTAATGTAGGCATCGCCTTGGCCCATTTGATAAAATAGTAGACTGTGACTATGATATACCCATGCCCCCCGGTCGAGGTGGGGTTACATGTCATGAAATCGATGCCCCATTTGGCGAATGGCCCGACAGAAACTATTGGCTGCAGTGGTGCGGGTGGTCTTCTGGTTCTGCTATCGAAAATTTGACAAGCATGGCAACTTCTGACTGCGGTTATGCGATCTTTGAACATTGTTGGCTAGAAGTATCCTGCTCGTAATTTTTTTTGCGCTGTAGCATAACCAGATTGATGCCCCCCACACGCGCCTGAATGGCAATCATTCAGGACCTTTTCGGCCTCCTCATGGGTGAGGCACCTTCTCAGAACTGTATCGATACCACGACGGTAAAGTGTATCACCGACGATCATGTAGTCTTTTGCTTGGTATCGAATACGTTTTTGTTCGGAGCGAGAGGTATTTGGCCTATATTTTTGGGTTTGGAGATAAATGATTATATCCCCATACCACTGATTGCTTGAAGATATCAGAAACAAATTTTCGTCCACGATCGTTTCTTCGGATGTTTCATCGTTGGACAACGATGGGAGATCACATAATAATTCCACGAAAACCAAAGCTTTCTTTGACTTAGATTTTACAAATTCCAGGTCAAACTCTTGTAGAATTTCTATCCATTTTGAATATTTTCCCCCCAGCAACTGTCGCGACAATATATAAGTCATGGGGTTGCGATCTAACAGAATGGTAGTTTTTCGAAAGAGAACGTAGTGTCGAAATCTCTGTATCGCTTGAACAACTACGAGCACTAGCTTTTCAACATAAGAATATTTTCTTTCTGTATCATTTAAGTTCTTACTTAAATAATATATAGGATGTTCAATTCCTTTGTCTTCTTGAACTAAAACCATTGCGATGGTTGTATCCGCTGCAGCAAGATACATGTTAAAGTCTTTTTGATAATCAGGAGCGTACATTAATGATGCTTTCATTAGGGACTCTTTTAAAGCATCAAAGGAAGCTTGCGCAACCTGATCCCAGACAAAGGGTACTTCCTTTTTCGAAAGACGTGTATAACCTTTAGCAAGTTTGGCATAATTTGGAATGAATCTCCTCAGAAAGTTTGCTTTCCCTTGGAGTTTCTGAATCTGAAGCAAATTTGAAGGTGGAGGAAAATTTATGATTGCCTGAACCTTACATGGGTCGAGACGAATCCCATCTTTTGAGACTACAAAGCCAAGTAAACAACCAGAACTAACACAAAATACACATTTGTGTGGATTGAGTCATATTTTGTAGTGTCGGAAACGTAGAAATATCGCTCTTAAATGCCGCGGATGATCAGTCTGCTTTCGCGAATGAGCCAGAAGGTTGTCGAGATATGGTTGAACGATGTTTTTGATGTCATGGAAGGCATAATTCATTTCCCTCTGAAAAGTTGCCCCTGCGTTCTTTAAACCAAAGGGTAATTTTTGATATGCGAATGTGCCCCACGGACAGATAAATGCAGTCTTTGACTGGTCCTGTGGGCGGATATTTATTTGATTATACCCGGAGAATCCATCCATGAATGAAAATATTTCACATCTGGCGCATTCATCAATTATCTGGTCGATGAAGGGTGTAGGGTAGTTGTCTTTTGGACAAGCTTGATTTACATCCCTATAATCGACGCACACTCTAATTGTTTCTTGTTTCTTCATAACAGGGACAATATTCGATACCCAATCGGTTAGAGGAACCAGGTAAATGAAACCAGCATGGAGAAGTTTTTCAACTTCTACCTTAATGGCAACGGCTTTCTTGGGGTGCACCTGCCGTAGCCGTTGTCGTACTGGTTTGACATCTGGATACATCTTGATTTCGTGTTCAACGATACTCGAGTCAATGCCTGACATTTCACTATATGACCAGGCAAAGGCATCTCTAAATTCGCGAAAAAGAGTGTTATATGTTTCCATTTCTGAAGGAGAACATAATTTGCCAACATAAATATTCTCTACAACATCTGTTTTGGTCGAGATATTTATGGCGATAGTCTCTTCAATGTTGGACAAGTTTCAATCGGAATCCACCGTGTTTACTGTGTTTGATAGGAAATCAAAAATTGAAGGATGATAAAGGTCATCAGAAGTATTTTATTCACAATCCGGAAGAAGGGAACGATGGTGGTAATCATCCCATGGTGCCCCTTCAATTACCATTGATTGAACAATTCCTTCGTCGGTGACATGCACTCGCGACCAAGGATCTGAAGGGGTACCATATTCCTTAGACCTATCTATCCAAACACTTGATGAGCGTTGATTTGGGTTTGCCTCCCATGCTAGGAACATTGATTGCTACAATATTTCTGTTGGGCTTGGAGGAAAAACCTTCGTATGATCCATGTCGATATCGTTTTCTGAGATCTTTTTAGAAGATATCATATTGTAGGTTCCTACCGACGCTACTTCCGCCAAATTGATTGGAGGTGGAAGGGCAAAAGTTCCCATTAATATAGGATCCTTTAGTAGGCCTACTCCGATATTTTGAAGCAAATGGGGGCTTCCATGGATCATTGGAATGCTTCCCGTAACTTGAGAACCATTGGGCAAGAATTTTTGTTGATCGACGATTGTAATCCCTCATTGAAAGGGAAATGCAATCTTTCTAAAATAGGTCGACACAACAATAGCCATGGCATATATCCATGGTCTTCCCAGTAGGATGTTGTAATCGAGATTTCCGTCGATTACTTCAACATCTGTTTCTACTGTCTTCCCTCCTAGTTCAACCTTCAAGTTACTTAGAATACCATATGGGGTATATTTTCGCCAGTCAAATGCTTTTAATGCCGTCGAAGATCGTGACAAGGTTGGGGATCCTAAAGTTTTCCAGCAACTCATCGACATAATACATGTAGATGCCCCCTCATCAATAATTGTTCTATGAACAGTTTTGTTGAGGGCTTTCACTTGAACGAGGAAAGCTAGTTGAGGTGGTAACTGAGGATCGTATCCTTTATGATCGAAGGATACAAGATTGGAATCCTTTGGGTCTATCCCACCAATGGCTGATAATAAAACTTGCTTTTGGGATGGGCAATTTTGTAGTACCTCAAGAGTCGACATAGCGGATGGCGATTGGGCCAAAGCTTACACTATATTATAATGCTGTGCCTCTCTAGCGCGGGGATTAAACGTCGACTTGTGTACTACTCCCTTTGGCGGTTTTATTGTCAACTCGAGAATGATGGGTGGCGGAACATCTGTCGAAGTTGTTGTCGAACTACTAGGTTGATCTTTATCCTTGTTGTTCGACAGATGTGGATTCCCATAATCTTTGTTTCTTGTCGATATCAAAGCATCATTTTTCTGTTTGGAAACCGACAAAATTAGCACTTGAGACGGGGAAGCATTTCCACTGTCAACCAGAATTGTCCCTGGATTTGGAAACAGATCAGTTAATAATGTTGAGGTTTTTGAATTCTTGAAGAATTTTTTAAGCTCAGCTCTGTGTGGAAATTTTATGGTCCAATGATCCTCATTGAATATAAAGCATGGATTTTTTGGTTTCCTATTTCCAGGAGGGTTTGCAGAAGATTTTTTGGGTGATGATTCTCCCTGTTTCTTCTTCTTCCCTTTGCCTTTTTTCTTGCCCCCTGGTTGCTTGGTTTCTTTGCCTTTATCTGTTGATACGACATTTACTTCCAAGGCAAGAAGTTCCTTATTTTCATTTTGACCGGAAATCTTACGGGCCTTTTTAGATGTAGCCTTTGTCGATTTCATGTATGTTGCACCAATCATGCCATCGCCGACATGAGAGTCATTGTTTGATTTAGGAGGAGGAGGAACTTATAATTCCTGTCTAGGAGCATCAGGTATTTTATCGTAGAGTGTGCCGAACTGAGTGTAAATCAAGTCCAAATATTACGCATGAGCGATAACCTGCTCTTCAGTGACGACCCCCCCTTTTTCCACATCTTCTGTGATGGAAGGCAGTAATGACTTGATAAACCATTCAGCTAAGTGCTGATCAGGAACATACGTTTTCACCATTCTACGACGACGTCGCCACTCATGTATATGATCAGATATGTGAGTGGCTGTCATTTGTTTGAAGTTAGTAAGAAGTTCTGTTCCCATTTCGTACATTATCGATAATTGAAAATGGGTTAAAAAGGTTGTGGCTAGGGTACTGAAGTTGTCGAATGAAGCTCTAGGCAATTCGATATACCATTTTGCTGCCGGACCAGTTAACGTCCTTTGAAAAAGGTGAAGCCTAATCGAATCATCGTTTAGGGTGTTTGATGAACACCACAGATGAAAGGTCATCACATGATTTGACAGATCTTCACCCGGATTTCCATTAAATCTAGGAATATCTGATGGAAGTTTATGTGGAATCACTGGTCACCAAGGGGCGTAAGTGATTGGATCGTTTGTTAACCGATTTAAATCAGGTAACTCTAAAGTTGCCACGAAGGGTAACTGTTGATTCAGGTTAGGTGAAGCATACCCAGGATAAGATGGGATTGCCTGAGCAGTTGGTCTTTGCATACCAGCATAATGAATTTGATGCTGGTAACTTTGGTAAGGTTGGTGGGCATGACCATTGTAAAATGGTTGATTTTGACTGTTCTGAATATACGATTGCCCACTATTTGCAAATATTTGTTGCTCAGAACCTTGGTATACTTGTTGGAATTGGTGTTGTTGGTATTGCACTAGCCATGGTTGTGAAGCCATGTGATGTTGCCCGATACTAATTGTTTGACCAAGATGAGGGGCAATTGTACCCGTTTGAACCTGTGTCATTCCACAAGTCGGCGATTGTGGTTGAGTCGCAGGGTCAAGGGGCCGTTGCATTACAACCTGAGAAACCTGAGGTTGGCATACAATAGATAGCACTTGAACTTGCGACACCGTCACAATAGCTGGCGTAGCTGGTATACTTTACATAGGTAAGCATTGTTGCATCGAATATACAACTCTTGGTTGTTGAGGTAGCATCGGTACCCAACTGCTTGAAGTAATTCTAGCATAACTTGAATTTTGTTGTGAACTCCCGTATGGCTGTCCTCCCGGAGGGGATAATGAAAGGGAATACTGCCCCCCATACGGTGGTAATCCGGTACTTAAGGGAATGGTTTACCCTTGAGGGCCAGACTGCCCAAATGGACCTCCAAATGGATCAATTTGTTGAGACTCAACATAAGAGTTTCCGGATATTATTCCGGATGAACAAACAGGAACAGACCATACCATCTAAATGGCCCCTGAGTGGGCTCCTTCTAGCGATTGAGAGCTAGTTGGGACAGATGGTATACCGGAAAACATTGTTGGAGTGATAGCAGGGAGTTATGCCGTCACTGTGTCAGATGACATAGTCCTAGATGTTGGTGGTTTTTCAGACATTTCTAGTCTATCCAGAAGATTACCTAGCGATTCTACAGGAGCTTCCGCTGGCGGTAGACTAACTTCTGATGAAGAAGGATACAGAGTGATCCCGACTCCAAATTGTGATGGAGTACTAGATGGAGGATCTTCCACAATCTCTTCTATAGCAATCAAACCAGGTGGAAGGGGTAGACTGTCAGGTCCGTAGAATATTTCTGGTGCCGAAGAAGGTATGCAATTGGCAGCGATAGATGTTTGAGGAGCAACACTCTCTGAACCGGTTGTAGATGGAACTGGTTCAGTGATACAAGTCCTTACCCTCAGATTAGGATCAGTACCACTATCCTTTTGTGGCTGCTGAACTTCTTCTGTAAAGGCAGGGATACCAGAAATGTTTGGAGTAACCGGAGTCTCCGATGTTGTTGGAACACTTGTTCTAACTTTAACAGGATATTTGGAACCGGTTAAATGAGTTCGCTTTGTCTGTACTAGCTTTGATTCTGGAGACAAAGACGGTTGACTCATAAGCCTCCGCAAACGACGGGGTTTCAATTGACTTTCTTCCACGATTGCGGATTACTCAATCAACTAAAAATAAAGGGGAAGTATGTTTCCGAATTAGATGAATTTTAGATGCTTTGACACAACTTTTTTTTTCAATTTTTAAGAGTCGAGAAAAAAGAAAATATGACTCTAGTCGCCTTCGATTTTTAATGAGCCTGAAGTGACAAGTGCTCAGATGGACCTTTTCCGTTAAGGAGTTTGAAAAGGAACGAAAGGGACTTCTCTGGAAATCTAGGTAGAGGGATTACCAAACCAATCGCAAAAATGTAGAATACTTTTTACGGTACGGCAGTAAATCTTCCCGAATGCTGTGTTCAGTGCATTGCAATCGTTAGGGCGACAGACACAACTTCCTATGGATAAAGGATTAAGCCTATTGTGGTCTCCCAAAATATACTCGATGGTACGTGGGAGCACAAGTCCGTACTGACACTTATCGTCTCAAAGTGGAGTATTCACTCAACCATCAGTGAGAACAACAGTTACCAGGCTTTACGACGCCGGAATATGTCTCTAGCCTAGACTTCTAAATGTTGTGCATTAGGTTCCAAAGCGTTGTTAGATTCATTGAATTTATTTTATAGTTGATCTTGTTTATGAAGTTTGCCTTTCAGGTTCACCGCGAGATGTAGATGTGTAATTCCTAAAATGCAATCTAAGATGATAAACAATCTTTTATCTTCTTTGTGCAATGAAAATCCTAGCTACTAAGGAAAGAGAGACAATATTCTTTCACAAAGAGCAAAGAGCACACTCTAAATGCACTTTCCTAAATCAAACCAATCAAACAGTCTAAATGAAAATGCACATGCATGTATTTGTTTTCGACTTTCTTAGTATGTAAATGGTAACAAGAAAGTTGATGCACAAATCTGAATTACTTTTCAAGCGACAGTTATCAACAAGTTTCTTTTCGAAATAAAAAATGGAGGCAATCACAACACCTTACGATTTGGAAATGAATACTTGTTTTCGACACTAGAAAAATTACAAATTCAGACCAAATACAATAGTAACAGGATAATTGACTATCTACAGCAATCACACTCTTTCATATGCCTGAAAACGACACTTGCGACGCTTTCAAATCAAAGGACGATAGTATGATTACGTTATTTTTGCAAAGGAGAACTGAAAATGACTCAACAAACACACAAAAACATTTACAGTTCTTTTGTACAAAGGAGGCGGAATAATAGCAAAGAAAAGGGGTTTCAAACAGAGATATACTGATCATAGGCAATAAAATTCATGAATAGAACTGGAAAGAATGAACTACAGAAACCAAAACTGAACAATGCCCAGTCTGATCAATGCACCTGTAACACAGGGAATTTGAAATGCAGCGCACCTACTACACTCGAGAAGTGCGCTGAATTTCAGGTTCACAAAACAGTACCTGCGTTGGGCCAGAGACGAGACTTTGCTTGGGTTTCGGGTCACAGTTTGCAGTTCAGTTCATGGGTTTTGGCCGAGCAAATGGTAATCAGTAATGCAACAATCAGGGGTAGATCTAAGGAGGATCTAAGAGCTATCACAAAGGGCAATCAGAGAGTTTGTAAATCAGTTGTTTAATTTATAAACAAATCTCGGAGATTGACTGAAGCAACATTTATCTACTTTGCATTTGCATAGCAAATGCAGTTCGAAAGAACCTCGCTCGACTTCAGCTCTGTCTGTAAGTTTATAAAGTAGACAACAAGGAAGATAAACAAACAAACTAATTCGTCCCCAGCGGGTCGCCATTTTGTTACAGGGAAAAGTGTCTACATAGAAACTGCTTATCCCACTAAGGTGTGATAGCTACCTTAGAACAAACAAAGAAAAGCTACTTTCATTTTTCCTTTATGAAGTATAGATAGAGAAGAACAAAGAAGACCAACCTCTGTCTTGGCCTAATCTCCTGGTTCGATTCCCTCTCTCTCTTGATAGT